>CM022303.1:506807165-508007165 GCA_011799875.1 Thinopyrum elongatum
CGACCAGGCGACAAGCTGGGGCATGGCCACAGTGCGCCATGCCTCCCCCAAATCACGGCCGTTTGGCTACAGTAGGCGCCGCCCGGCGGCCGCCGACCCACCCAGCGCGGCACTGTAGCCATGGCGCGCCTGACACGGCCTTCGTCAGCGCGGACGGCGCCACAGTGAAGAGACGTCAGCGGGGCCTGCAGGCGGCGGGACCCACCTGTCGGCCGGTTCCTCGGCAACTGGCAGGGCCCAGCAGAGGCGGGCCCCAGCAGCCGGCGGAGAACCCGGCCCCCATAGACGCTGACGGCCGGGGCCTACCACCCGGCCATATTACCGTTGTACCCCTAGGGGGTTAGCCTATAAAACCCCTCAGGCTGCACCCATGCAAAGGGTTCCTCTCATGTTCCACCTCAGTTCTACACACTCCATAGCCAGGGAGAGGAGAGAGCTTGCCTTGCCCTTCTTCCTCCTCTGGCCGAACAGCTCTAGGAGCGCCATTGTACTCTTTGCTTCATAGTGATCATGCAAAGACCCCGCAGAGCAGGAGTAGGGGTTTCATCTCTTAGGAGAGCCCTGAACCTGGGTAGATCTCGTGTCCATCCGAGCTTGTGCCCACTCCCGCTTCCAGGACCCGACGACGATCTCATGGCCCCAACCATGAAAAGCCACCCCCTGGCATCTGTCGAGATATTACCACGACATCTCCAGAGCCGAGCATAGGTCCTCATGTATGGTGAGCTCTTCCTTCGTCTTGACATCCCGGACACCATCAGTGAACGCAAAAATGAAGGCCTCGTCCGACACCTTGGGGATCTTGAGGCATACATTGGTGAAGCGCTGGATGTATTTGTGCAAGGTCTCCCCCGGCTGCTGCTTGATGCGCCGCAGGTCTCCTGCAGCCGGGGCGCGGTCGCGAGTGCCCTGGAAGTTGGCGATGAAGCGCTCTTGCATTTCGTCCCAGGAGGAGATCGATCCGCCGAGGAGGTTCAGGAGCCATGAGCGCGCGCCATCCTTGAGGGCCATCGGGAACCAGAGCGCCATAACCTTCTCGTCGCCGTTGGCCTCCTCGATGCTCAGCTCATAGAGCTGGAGGAACTCGGCAGGGTCGGGGGTGCCATTGTAGCATGGAGGCAGGTTTGGCTTGAACTTCCCTGGCCAGACAACGCTACGCAGCTCCGGGGTGAACGCACGACATCCCGCCACGCTCATGGGAGCCCGCCATAGAGGGGGAGCCTGGACTTGGCACTTGCGCACCGCTGCCTCAGGCAACACGCGGTCTTGACGTGGTGGCGTTGGAAGCACGCGCACCTCTCCTTGGGGCCGCTGTACCAATTGACTATTTTCTTCGTCGCGCGCCGGCGTCCTGCACGGTGGGTCGCGCCGAGGAGCCTCACGCCTTGGCTCGGGGGCGACTTCTTGCCTGGGAGGCGGAGGAGGCGCTCCGTGGGCCATGTCACCCGCAAGAGGTGGCGGGGAAGGCAGCGAGCGAGACGGTGCAAGGGTCTCTCCAGCAGTGCTGACGAGCTCGGCAATGCGGTCCAGGCAGTCCTCGTAGAGGTTGTCGGTTGGGCGATAGCACAGAAGCTCGCGCGCCATGAGCAACGCAGCCTGCGCATTCGCCGGCCCGCGACGAGCATGTGAGGATGAAGCGGCCGCCGGAGTCAGCAATGGAATGGCGGTGCGTCCGTCGCGCCGCACAGAGGGATGCAGCGACGAAGCCTGCTGCTCATGGGCCGCGGGTTCGGTGGCAGCATTTGCCACAGGCGATGGGGGACGGCGGGGAGCGCCATCACCCGCAGGTGCTGTCTGGGCGACACGGGCGGCGAGAGCAGCACGGTGCTCAGCGCGAACTCGACGAGCGTCAGCCATGGGAATGGTGGAACGGCGGCGAATCGACCGGCGGAAGAGAGGCTCCGACGCACGCCTACCTGGCGCGCCAAATGTCGGATTCAGGGCTCCGCAGACCCAAGAAAGGTTCGAACTCTGGGGTGCGTGCGAAGAACTCAATCTCCCCCGTCTGCCAACTCGTCGATCTCACGGCCTAGCTCGATGAACTGGAAAGGAAAGGGACACAGCAGTTTACCCAGGTTCGGGCCACCTTGCGGTGTAAAACTCTACGCCTGCTTTGTGGTGGATTGGCCTCGAGGTAGGCTGAGGACGAACTAGTACAGGGGGAGAACAACCTTAGGAGGTGTGTTCTTGTGTTGGTGTGACCTGGTGGGGGTGATCTGATTGATCCATCCCCTTCTACGGTGGTGGCCTAGCTATATTTATAGTGGCCTTGGTCCTCTTCCCCCAAAATGAAGGCGGGAAGGGATCCCAAAACGGCCAAGTTTGAAGGGAGACAAGTAGTACATCTTATCCTGACGAAAGGTGGTCTTCGCCTGCAAAGCCTCTGGTTGTGAACGTCGTGGTGGGCTCGGCGATGAGCTCCGTCCTGCCGTCCTAGTCTTGTAGCACGGGAATGGAAACCTTTGGTTGATTCCTCGGGACTCTGCGTCTGCACCTGCTTCCTTAGCACCAAAGAGGAAACCTGCTGTACTGCGCCCGCTGGCGCCCGCCTGGCCTTGGTCGTCAGAGCTTGCGTCATCTGAACTTCACGAGGTGGGGCTTGCATAGAAATCTCTGCTCCTCAGGAGCCGGCCTAAGGAGGCCGCTTCCTCTGGAGGTCTTGACATCGTCCGCCTCGCGAGGCTTGGCCCCTCGCGAGGGTCTTGTGTTGTTGATGCTGAAGATGGGTCGTACCAGGCCGCAGATGGAGCCACGCTGTGGGCCGCAGGCAGGCATGTCTGGGTACCCTGGTTCCCAGAATGCCGACAATCGTCTCGTCCTCCAGGGTACGCACCACGTCTCCATTCGAGTTGTGGCTTCCATACATCACAAAGGAGGTCTTCTTGAGGTCCTCGTCATACTCCTCCCGAATGCGTCCGAGAGCAATGTGAGCAGTGATGCCCCTGCCCAGGCCCCATGATGCAGTATCTAGATGGAAATCAATGGGCCCGGTGCGGTCTCCGATGATACATCTGGGGATATGGGCATTGATCCTCCAACGCGTCTCCTCGGGCAAGGTGGCTGTGAAGGTTCAAGTGAAGGTGGCCAGCCCGATCTTCAGGTGCTTCACGATCTTCATTAGCTGTTGTCCAAAGGGCATGGTCTCGTCGGGCTGCTCAAACTCAACAATGGCGTTCGACATCTACATTTTGAAAGAGAGGAGGATTAGTAATGCAGCAGAGAAAAGTACGAGACCAAAGGATATATATGGAAATTGTAAAATAAAGTTTTCATCCTATGGTTTTCCATTTTATAGGGGCCGCATCCTATAGTCAACGTGTGCTCTCATACCATCTTGTAGCGACCCGACCCGGTAAGGATCGAAGTCTTTATGCTTACCGTGCTAGTCCCTGGATCGACTTGCTTGCACATACAGTACTCGATGAAATAACAGAAATAACACACATCTCTTTATTACGTCGATAGTCCAGGAGCAATACAATTTATTACTTGATAGGGCATAATGCCAAATAAAACAAATAATGCGGAAGCAAAGTAGTAAATGAGTCCATCAACTCCACGAGCAAAGGTTGAGTGTAGAACATCAACCTATCGCACCTTAATCCTCGTCGGATATATCTGCAACGTGATAAGTTGCAGCCATATAGGTTAGTACATTCAATGTACTGGCAAGTCACATCATGAGTAGAATGAACCTATTTATACATGCAATTTGGCTGGTGGAAAGCTCTAAGTTTAATTTTTGCATAAAGCTAGTTTTTCCCTAGAATAAAAATATTATTCTACCACTACAGTAATAGCATAGGATGAGTTGGCAACCCCAACTCAATCCATTCCCAAAGTATATTTAAAACCCACTTGTTTAAATTTAGGTTGATGAGATCTCCCGGCATTTCCACTACTAGATGTTCAAGTTGTCTGTAACCGGGGACACGGCTAATCGATTAGGTTGTCACTCTGTAGAGGTTGCGCACTTTTCCCCACAAGACTCGACCACCTCCACGATCGGAAGATCGAGACATAGTCTTTCGAAAGTATTCCCACTTAACCCACGGATAGGCCTGTACACCTACACATTCTACATCAGCTAGCCTATCCCGGAAGGGGTCACACTATCTAGTCAACTAAGCCAGAGCCCATATTGGCTTGTGGTTGCACACCTAAGCTTCTAGACATGAAAACATGTTTGATCCCTTAGATCCAGTGAGGACGGACCACTAGTGGTGCACCACCATGGATTTCCCATGCATGCCCCCACTGTACTTCGCCACCATTCAAACAAATTTCCGCCCAGGTAGTTCATTTAAAAGTCTTGGTCCTCATTACTACTTTGTCACTCAAGTCTCTCCATGAACACTTCCCAATCCACGTCTACATTTGCGGGGCAAAAATAACTTACACGGTGGTGACAAGGTGGTATAGTTTAGACCTACCTCAAATGAACTACTAGGTAAAAGCATAGCCATCCGGCATAAAATTCCTACCATGCAGTCCTACCGCAAAGGACTAAGTGCATATATAAAACATAGGTAATTGAAAGAATGGACAAATGTGAACTTTCCTTGGTACTGTTGGTTCAACTCTAGAGAATGATAATATTCAGCTCGCACTCCGGACAATCTATCGTCAAAGTAAGTGAACATAAGCAAACATTCTGATGAATCAAAATAACATGCAAAGCAAAAGGGGCTCGGCAAACCAAATGAACATACAACACAATTAACTATCACAAAAATATTCTAAGTGCAAGAAAACAAACGACATGGGTAAAAAATATATTTGTGATATGAACCATAGTGCATACTGGGCATATGAGTAAAACTATCATGGACAGATCCTAAGTGTGTGAAAATCATTGAACATATAAATGATGAAGGGGGTGCTAGGGAAGTTCGCTGCATCCATGTCCTCGCTAATCTTGAACATATAAATGATGAAGGGGGTGCTAGGCAAGTTCGCTGCATCCACGTCCTCGCTATTCTGCTATGAATAGTGCAAAGCAGCGAGCGAGCGAGCAAAAAAAACTAGCGAGAGATAGATCCCCGCAGCCACCGCACGCTTCCTCCTACATCTCTCCCCTCCCGCACCATCCACTTCCTCCCTCTGCGCCGCCTCCTCTCCTCCTGATTCGCCTCCTCCTCCTCTCCTCCTCGCGTGCCTCCTCTTATCTCCGCCTCCTCTCCAGCTGCCGCCACCGCGCTGGGGCGTCGCCTCGCCCTGCTGTTCCTCGTGCGCCTCCTCTCATCTCCGCCTCCTCTCCTGCTGCCGCCGCCGTGCCAGGGCCTCGCCTCACCCTCACCGCCCACCGGTGACCTTGCAGCCCTTGTTCTCCGCCTCATTGCCCTGGCCACCTTGAGCTCGAGCCGAGGAGCGGCTCGTGTCGCGTGGTGGCCCAGATGTGGTTGCTCCATGCTCTGCCTCGACAAGTGCGGCCTCAGTTTGGCCTCGGTAGGAGGAGCTCAAGCCAAGGAGCGTGACCTCGATCCGGAGTCGGCAGGAGGAGGTGAGTAGCAGCCGGTCATGCGGTGTTGGCCGTGGAGGAGGAGGGAGCTCATGTGGCTAGGGTTCCGCTACCCTCATCATCAATTTCCTCTCTCTCTCTCTCTCTCTCTCTCTCTCTCTCTCTCTCTCTCTCTCTCTCTCGTGCAGCTGCCGTCGATCCCCACTGACCCCCCATCCCAGTGCAGTGTGGAGTTCGGCGGCATGAGAGGAGAGGATCGACAACGGCGCAACAAAGGAGCCCACTGCTGGTCTACCCGACGCATCTCCTCCGCTCCAGCCTCCTCTATTGTGGGCCGAAATGGGAAGTTGTGCCATTGCTGGTGGCGAGTTCTGAATCTCTTTTTAGTTCCCCCAATCTAGATTTCTAATTAATTTCATTCTAAAGTGTGCAAATGGTTGTGACTTATAAGGGAGGACAATATATTCGCTTGAAGGCCCAGTATATTTAGGTGGTAGGATCGCATATTTCTATGATTCATCCATCACTCTAATTCTCACCTTACATATTAACCCTATCTATCTCCCTGCACCCTTCTAAATATGGTGCTGCTACAACTTTTTCCCTACATGGATATATGTATGAGATTTCTTTGTTTATGTATTTCCTGTGATAGAAACAGGTGCATTTTGTTTACATTTTGCCATGCTAGATTTTAGATACGATGTTGATGCCTACAATTCTTTTTACTGAATTTATATGGCAGATGATGACTGATACATTACTGTCCTCAATCCTTTTGCTTTTCTGTACAGGTAGGAACATGATACTACACTTGATCTTTTCGCAAAATAAAAACTGCTTGCAACAGAGATTATGCCTCTAATTTTAGTTAGCTAATGCTGATGCTATATTGGATTATTATTTTGTATTGAAGGAACTTTGTACATAATGAACCATATATTACTAATCCAGTTATTTATGCTCATTACTAATCTAATGTGTTGTTTTCTTGTTATAGACACTACTGCATTTGTTGTCCATTTTGCCATCGTGAGCTTCAGGTAACTACTTCATGTGCAAATATGCCAATGGATAACATCCTCAGGATTAACAAGTTCCTGTGTGCTTCTGCTCTTACTATCTACCTGGTAGGCTGGTCTGAAAGTGCTATTGATGGCCTTTTCCTCTGCAGTACCAAGAAAAATAGCAGGTAACAAAATTTCTCTTTTTGTGACTTCTTAAATGTTTGTTTCTTGAATGAGTCAACTCATTTGGTATTTCACTGTGCTATTGAAAGTTCTGTGATGCTTACTGTCTAGCTGATATTTTTTTTGTAAATCAATAGTTAAGAAGATGTTGATTACATTTAGTTTGTATTCCAGTAAAGGATGTATGTTAAGTGGTAAAAAAGCAGTAACATACTAATTAGATTATATTTGAATGCTTTGCCTTTTATCTTCCTACAATAGTCAGTTGTTTTTGGCACTCTGTGCAAGTGGTACATCATCGATAGGCATTGGATCGCTGTTTTTCTTATTTCAACGATTTTTGTTTCAGTTACCCAATTTCTGTCTTGATGGTTGTCTAAGATGAGTTTCACTTCCTTGTTCAGATCATCCCTGTAGTAGAAGCCATGCAAGCACCATGTAAAATGGTTTTGAATCGGAACCAAAGCCATCTGTTGGAAGTAACATCTGTAGGGAGTGAACATGTATGCCACTCCCAGTAATATAGAGTGAAGGCAATAACAATATTGTTTGTTGTTGGTTTATAATGGGTGAGTTCCTACTCCTTGGATTCACCTGTTTATCACCTGCACACCTTGGCTAGGATATGTTGTTTCTTAATATTACCTGCAAGTCTGAATCTTTTAATTATTTGTACAATATTTTTCATTATAAGAGTATTGGCCATCGTTTATTTTTGGTATGCACATCAAAGTTTCAGATATTCTTAATTGTGTATGTACCTTTAGGCTTTCGTGAAATAGATATGCATCATATAATGATGTGTGTCCTAAGCAGCAGATCATTACTATAGTTTATGTAGTGTCAAAACCATACATTATGTGCCTTCTTTTAAGTTTTCACATAAAGCTAGGGTGTTCCTCTGTTTAGAGAGTTTAGATAGAAGGCAATACTGAACCACCTCCGTTTATCATCTCGATATGATCTTTTAACATTGTTTCTCAACTGTGTTCAATCTGGCTTATCAATAAAATATACTCACTGTCATGCGTTCTACCTTGATCCATTGGCGACATTTATTTGGTTGGGTTAGTGCAGGTAACTGTCAAAGCTACTTGGCTCACTTTCGTTGCCTTTTGCGGGTCCTTCTGTGGGATGTTGTTATCATTCTAGGCCTTAATGCTCGGAGGAGGGTCAGGGGCATTTCCTACACGGGAAGAGGGGCATTTGTGGGGGTATTGGCCAGAAGTAGGCAAGGTAAAAAAACTAGGTTCTATCTCTGCTACATCTGATCAGGCAACTAAATTTGGTCCCCTTACTCATTTCTATTTCACTACTGTATGTGAAGCGATACAATTTTATTTTCACTACTACATCTTAATATGTTTTATCGATTGGTGAATGCACAACTTTAGCTCATAAACTGGATGGCAAATGCTAATTCTGATGGGGCTTTTGCTACTTATTATTTTATGGTTGTTTAGACAGCTGATGGCATGCTTCTTTCTTGCTATTTGTCAATTCTTTTGTATAGGGTCCCTCAGCTACTTATGCTTTGCTAGACAATGATGGTATGTAGATAGCATGTATGGTTTTTCCACAAGGGGCAGTAGCTGTGCCATTCGATTCAAAGGACAAAGAGTTGATCAGAAAGGGGTAGCATTCAGGATATATACACAAAAGAGTATAGAACCAAATTATATGATGTAATTGACCACTATTCCTATTAACTTCTCATGTACACAATGTTCACGAGTTCATGTATTAAGTACATTTTATCGTGTCACTTGTGTTTACTTTTTTTAATGCAAGTTTACAGCTACTCGGAGTTCCTAATTGCAGACTCAACTATCTTGACCTACCGATGATCTAATTTGTGGCATTATTACCTTAAGAAAATATTTGCATTTAATTTCCTTTATATATAGGGGTATAAGCTATTACCAAATGTACTCAAATATACGGTTATTGAAAAAATGCAAATATTTTCAACACGAACATGGTTTTAAATGGGTCTCTGCGCCATTTGGCGCAATTGGTCAACTAGTTGTGGTAATGGTCCAGGTGGTAGGGTTTGGCTACGGTGACAAAATGCAAAAAGAAACAACTTAATCGGAGCTATGTTTTACGAGATATGGCCAGTTGAAGTTTGAATACAAATATGAATAAATTTAAAATTTGAATCTGACAAAAGTTTGCAAAGATGACATCAATAGATAGATCTAATCATCATGAAGAATTTGCCGCTAGTTTCATCGAGTTTGGATCTACGGTTAAAAAGATGTGGCTAAACGAAGTTCAAGGACTAATCTGCTAATTTAAAGGACTAAACAGAAAAGAAAATAATCGTGAGTAGGTCCTCGGCCATGTGGCGATACGCAAGTGGCCGGAAAGTTTCCGTTGCGGGGCTTATATGGCGAACGACCGCTAAATAAGAAAAATGGCTACCGCGGTTAACACTAAAAAAAACCACGGTCGGTTTAAAATAAAACCGCGGTTAACCGAAGAAAAAAACTAAACGAATGGGGTGGCAGGGCGGCTCAGAGAGGCGACGGCGTCGGTGTCGGGCAGGGCTCGGCATCGTCGGGGCGGCGGCTCCAGCGGGTTCCGGTGGCGGGGAAGAAGTCGGGAAGGTGCGGCGCGGCGTGGGGGTCCGGACGGTGGGGTCGGCGGTCGTCGGCGTGCACCGGACAACACGGGGCGAAGACGGCGGCCTTCGGTGCTCTGGCAGGCTCGGGGTTGTCGGTGCGGGTGCTCCGGCGAACCTAGGGGCAAAAGTAACATGTCAATGAGATGCGCCTCGACTCGACAAGTGGATTGATGAAGAAAAATAGGTCTGGGGTGGTTTACTGGCGGTGTTTTACTCCGGCAAGGTAGCTCCGGCTAGCAAGATCCAAGCGGCGACTGCAGGCGGTAGGAGCGGCGAGAGGTCGAGTGAAGAGGCGGAATGGACAGAGGGGGACGAGGGGCTTTTATAGGCGCCAGCAGGGGCTGCGGATAGGCCTTATCCGAGCGTGAGGCGGGCGGCAGTTGCGGGCAGTGTGCACGCAGTGCTCATCTCGAGCGGCTCAATGGGAGGTTGGGGATGATGGGGCTGGGCCCCATCTGACAGTGAGTACGGGCGGGCGAGCGGGTGAGGGACGAGGGGCGGGTGAGGGACGAGAGGCAGGCTCGGGTGACGGACGGCGATGGGGAAGAAGACGAAGGGGACTGGCGCGTCGAGGGCGTCCGGAAGGTGGTGACGGCATGCGTCGGGGTGGCCGGGACGGAGCGAAGGAAGGGCGGTGATCTGGCGAACTCCGCGAGCGCCGGTGGGCGAATGTGCGGTGCTTCGGTGATCCCTAGGTGATAAAAGATGCATGGGGTAGAGAGGTTTTGAATTAACGCAAGGGTATGGACCGGAAGGGCTCACCGGCGGCGTATTTCTCCGGCAACAGAGTTTCAGCCGGTGAGATATAACCGGCGATGGTGGCGGCTGTGAGCGGCGTGGGTTGATGTGGAGTGGCGGGATGAGATGAGGGGGTCTGGGGGCATTTGTAGGCGAGGTGAGGATGTGCGGGTGCCGCGTATAAACCTTATCCGAGTGTGAGGCGGCCGGCGGTTGCGGGCAGTGAGTGTGTCATGCTCACCCCGAGCGGGGCGAGCGGGAGGTTGGGGGTGATGGGCGAGGACCACGTGTCGGCGGATGCAGGAGGACGAGCGAGAGAGAGGAGAGGGGCGGGCGAGCGATGCGAAGGGCGCTCAGGCGCGAGGCTGGCTAGGCCAAATGTGCGGTTGGGCCGCTGGGGTGCTCGTGGGCCGAAAGGCCAAGCAGGCCGGCTCGGTGATACGTCTCCAATGTATCTATAATTTTTTATTGTTCCATGTTGTTATATTATCAGTCTTGGATGTTTTATATTCATTGTATAGCAACTTTATATCATTTTTTGGGACTAACCTATTGACATAGTGCCCAGTGCCTGTTGTTGTTTTTTGCTTGTTTTTTACTTTGCAGAATATCCATATCAAACGAAGTCCAAATGCAGCGAAACATTTTGGAGATTTTATTTTCTGCCCAAAAGACACCCAGGAGGCCCATGAAGTGCATCAGAGGGGCCCTGTGGGGCCCACTAGGCCCCCAAGCGTGCCCTGGTGGGTAGTGGGGCCCATAGGCACCCCCTCCACCGCCTCTCAGCTCTATAAATACTCTAATATGTCAAAAACCCTAGGGGAGCAGAGAGATCAGAGTTTCCACCACCGCAAGTTCCAGAACCACGACATCCAATCTAGGGGCCTTTTCCGGCACCTTGCCGGAGGGCTCAACGATCACGAAGGGGTTCTTCATCAACACCCTTGCCCCTCCGATGATGCATGAGTAGTTTACCACAGACCTACGGGTCCGTAGGAAGTAGCTAGATGGCTTCTTCTCTCTCTTTGATCTTCAACACAATGTTCTCCTTGATGTTCTTGGAGATTTATTTGATGTAACTCTTTTTTGTGGTGTGTTTGTTGGGATCCGATGAATTGCGAGTTTATGATCAGATCTATCTATGAATATTATTTTAGTCTTTGTTGAACTCTCTTATGCATGATTATTATAGCCTCGTATTTCTTCTTCGAAACTTTGGTTTGGTTTGGCCAACTAGATTTATTTTTCTTGCAATGGGAAGAGGTGCTTTGTGATGGCTTCTATCTTGCGGTGTCCTCACCCAGCAATAGAAGGGGTAGCGAGGCACGCATATATCATTGCCATTAAGGATAAAAATATGGGGTCTATTTCCTACATGAATAGATCTTGTCTACATCATGTTATCGTTCTTATTACATTACTCCGTTTCTCCATGAACTTAATACACTAGATGCATGCTGGATAGCGCTCGATGTGTGGAGTAATAGTAGTAGATGCAGGAAGGAGTCGGTCTGCTAATCTTGGACGTGATGCCTATATACATGATTATTGCCTTGTATATCGTCATAATTATTTGCTATTCTATCAATTGCCCAACAGTAATTTGTTTACCCACTGTATGCTATTTTCTTGAGAGAAGCCTCTAGTGAAATCTACGGCCCTCGGGTCTATTTCCTATCATATTATTTTCAGATCTATTAATCCAAAAATCCAAAACTACCTTGCTGCACTTTTCTTTTACTTCTTTTATTTTGTGTTTTTGTTAGATCTATTTATCCAATCTCATACAATTTAATCTATCTCAATACCGAGGAGGGATTGACAACCCCTCTTACGCGTTGGGTTGCAAGTTTTTGTTATTTGTGTGAAGGTACTGCTTACATAGTTTGGTGGATCCTCCTACTGGATAGATACCTTGGTTTCATAACTGAGGAAAATACTTACCGCTGTTTTGTTGCATCATCCTTTCCTCTTCGGGGAAATACCAACATAGTTTGCAGCAATCAAAAAGAATTTTTGGCGCCGTTGCCGGGGAGAATCAAGTCTAGATCTATCAGGTACACAATCACAAATCTCATCTCCTTGCAATTTACTTTATTTTCCATTTGCCACTTGTTTTCATCTCCCGCACTTCTAAACCGTTTTTACAAAAAACACAAAAATATTTGCCTTTTTATTCGCCTTCTTTTTTGTTTGCCTTTTTCTTGTTAGATCTTTTGCTTGCTTGTTCTGAGTCATCAGCATGAGTGATTTTGGTATGGCAGAAACAGATGATGGCAGAACTCCTGAAATTGGATGTTCTGGTAATCTGGATGCTAAAACTTTTGTTTTGGGACAAGGGAATGTTATAGGAAAAGAAGCCATCCAAGAATTCTTTAATAGTGTTGGAACTTTGACTAGTGATGATGCTCCTATACTTAAAAGAACTAAAACCTATGCGGAAGCTATTTCAGCACTAATTCTGAAACTTGAGAATAGATTTATCCGTACTCATCCTACCTTACAAAGATTGTTTTATGAATACCTATTATAAAAGATCCTAGGGCTAAGAAGATAGCCACCCATGTCCTTATGAATGAATTTGATCATATAGTGCGGGAAGCTTGGGAAATCTTTGATTTTTATGGTATAAACCGTGAAAAACCGGTGATAGATGAGATCCTCTACAATAGTGATTATGTTTTAAGACATTTTATTGGCAATAATCAAATCTTTGATGATAACCTTAAAAAGGAAATTCCCGTTTTGGATATGATCCAACAAGTTTTCAATGATGTTAATCAACAATATTCTTGGATTGTAGCCGGTAATCAAAGGGGATATGCAGATAGGCAACTCGATAATGCCAAAATTTCCATGGATAATGTGTTTCAAGTTATATTTGAAAAACTTCCTGACAAAAATACATCCATGGAAATTAAGAAGAAAGATGACAATACTTGAATCTATGCATTATATCTAGCTAGGGGCATAAAACAATAGCGCTTGTTGGGAGGCAACCCAATGAATAAAATTTATTTTTCACTTTTTCTTTCTGTTTTTGAGTGTTTACACAATTATGCTACTATTATGATTGTGTTTTTATGTTTAGTTAGTGTTTGTGCCAACTAAAGCCTTTAGGATCATGTAGGGTGATAGTTGATTTGATCTTGTTGGAAAACAGAAACTTTTGCGTCTGGTAGCAGAATTGTTAAAATTAACATAAGCGACGAAAGCTTCTGAATTTTTTACACAAGATTGATATACAAATTGCCTACGTTGTCTAAGTTTTCAGAATTTTAGAGTTACAAAAGTATGAGTAAAATTCGCGTCTTTACAGATTGTTCTATTTTTGACAGATTATGTTTTCGTTGCATTCTGTGCTTATTTTGATGAATCTATGGATTGTATCGGGGGGTATAAGCCATGGTAAAGTTAGAATACAGTAGGTATAATGCAATAACAAAATATGAATGGGTTTGCAATAGTACTTAAAGTAAAGATTGATTTTCTTATACTAACGGATCTCACGAAGGTTTTAGTTGAGTTTTGTGTGATTGAAGTTTTCAAGTTTTGGGTGAGATCATGATAGATGAAGGAATAAGGAGTGTCAAGAGCCTAAGCTTGGGGATTGCTCATGGCACCCAAAGGTAATATTCAAGAAGTACCAAGTAACTAAGCTTGGGGATGCCCCGAAAGGCATCCCCTCTTTCTTCTAACGACCATCGGTAATTTTACTTGGAGCTATATTTTTATTCGTCACATATCATGAGTTTTGCTTGGAGCATCTTGTATTATATGAGTCTTTGCTTGTTTTGCTTTTTAGTTTGTCACAATAATCCTTGTCGGACACACCTATTTGAGAGAGCCATAATTATGCTATGATTTGTTAGAATTGCTCTATGTGCTTCACTTAAATATTTTGAGCTATGGAATTGCTCTAGTACTTCACTTATATCTCTTTGAGCACGGTGGTGCTTTAATTTTAAAGAAATGTCCTCTCATTGCTTCACTTATAATATTTTGAGAGATGAAAATTATTTTGAAGAAATATTTGTGCTCTCGTTCTTCACTTAAATTTGTTTGAGAGCTTTGTTAGTAGCTATGTATGAAATTAGTCCCAAAGTGATAGATATTCAAGGGGGATATAATAAAAGCTTTCATGAATATCATTGGATATTAATAACTTGATTCTTTGCAATAGTTTTGAGATATGATGATAACAATATGTGAGTCATGCTAATGAGTAATTATGCCTTAGTACTAATATTGGTGTTAAGGTTTGTGATTCCCTATGCAAGCACGAAAGTCAATAGTTATGCAATGAAGTTATATCCTACTTGTGGTGCATTATTCGGTGTTAGTTATGTTTAATGCTCTTTTATGATAGTTTTTATTTCTTGGTTGGTCACTTCTCAATCTATTTTCTAGCCTTCATTTGTACTAAGTGGGAATACTACTTGTGCATCCAAATCCTTAAACCCAAAGTTATGCCAAATGAGTCCACCATACCTACCTATATGCAGTATTTCTGTGTCGTTCCAAGAAAATTTGTATGTGCCAACTCTAATGTTCAAAATAAATTTCCCTTTCGTGTGCCCGTACTGCTCATGAAGTGGCAGGGGGTGGCCAATATTTTCCATGCAAGATATTTTATTCTGAAGATGAGCGTTTATTCATTTGTCATTGCACGAGAGTGTGGCAAAGGTAATAGAGATGCCCAGTCCCGAAATGCAAAAAAAAAATATTTATGTTGTTCAATAATAAATTCCTTGTAAAGTGTTGTTATGGAAGGCACCCGTGGATACGGCTAGCCATGGATTGTGAAAGAATGGTGGAAAAAGGAATAAACTTTATTTTCTGTTTGGGAACTGCCTATGATGTATCTAGCGTGGAAAGTATTGGGAATTCTCGGTCGTTTTCGTTGAAGGGAGAAGCATGCCACTCAAAATAAATTTATCTCTCAGTTTAACCTTTGAGCTCTGGCACCTCTACAAATCTCTTCTTCCCTCTACGAAGGGCCTATCTATTTACTTTATGGAATTTTTATTTTTATTTTAGTCTCCATCTTCTCTTATAAAGCACCAACTAGGGAACACTATTATCATGCTTGTGCATTGGGCATATTTAATATTTGAGTGTGTTTCATGAATGGATCAATGATCAAGCATAATGGGCTAGCGATAGCTTTCTTTAGCGTTGATATTTTGAATGACATGAGTGCTTGTTGATATGCTTGAGTATTGATGTCTTCATGTCAAATATAGACTATTGCTTAGAATCATCTAAAATACCAAATGTCCATGCTACAAAATAAAAGTTTATGATATGAACATGTTAGGCATCATCCCACATCAAAAATTCTGTTTTTATCATTTACCTACTCGAGGACGAGCAGGAATTAAGCTTGGGGATGCTGATACGTCTCCAAAGTATCTATAATTTTTTATTGTTCCACGCTATCACATTATCAATCTTGGATGTTTTATATTCATTTTATAGCAACTATATATCATTTTTTGGGACTAACCTATTGACATAGTGCCTAGTGCCAGTTGCTGTCTTTTGATTGTTTTTTACTTTGCAGAATATCCATATCAAACGAAGTCCAAATGCAGCGAAATTTTTTGGAGAATTTTTTCTGCCCAAAAGACACCCAGGAGGCCCAAGAAGTGCACCAGAGGGGCCCTATGGGGCCCACTAGGAACCAGGGCGCGCCAGGGCCCCCAGGCACGCCCTGGTGGGTACTGGGGCTCACAGGCACCCCCTCCACCGCCTCTCAGCTCTATAAATACTTTAATATTCCAAAAACTCTAGGGAAGAAGAGAGATCAGAGTTTCCACCGTCGCAAGTTCCAGAACCATGAGATCCAATCTAGGGGATTTTTTCGGCACCTTGCTGGAGGGCTCAACGATCTTGGAGGGGTTCTTCATCAACACCCTTGCCCCTCCGATGATGCGTGAGTAGTTTACCACAGACTTACGGGTCCGTAGGCAGTAGCTAGATGGCTTCTTCTCTCTCTTTGATCTTCAATACAATGTTCTCCTTGATGTTCTTGGAGATCTATTTGATGTAACTCTGTTTTGCGGTGTGTTTGTTGGGATCCGATGAATTGCGAGTTTATGATCAGATCTATCTATGAATATTATTTGAGTCTTTGTTGAACTCTCTTATGCATGATTATTATAGCCTTGTATTTCTTCTCCGAAACTTTGGTTTGGTTTGGCCAACTAGATTGATTTTTCTTGCAATGGGAAGATGTGCTTTGTGATAGGTTCGATCTTGCGGTGTCCTCACCCAGTGACAGAAGGGGTAGCTAGGCACGCACGTACCGTTGCCATTAAGGATAAAAATATGGGGTCTATTCCTACATGAATAGATCTTTTCTACAACATGTCATCGTTCTTATTGCATTACTCTGTTTCTCCATGAACTTAATACACTAGATGCATGTTGGATAGCGGTCGACGTGTGGAGTAATAGTAGTAGATGGAGGCAGGAGTCGATCTACAAATCTTGGACGTGATGCCTATATACATGATCATTGCCTTGGATATCGTCATAATTATTTGCTCTTCTATCAATTGCCCAATAGTAATTTGTTTACCCACCATATGCTATTTTCTTGAGAGCAGCCTCTAGTGAAATCTACGGCCCCCGGGTCTATTTCCTGTTATATTATTTTCAGATCTATTAATCCAAAAATACCTTGCTGCACTCTTTTACTTCTTTTATTTTGTGTTTTTGTTACATCTATTTATCCAATATCATAGAATTTAATCTATCTTAATCCCGAGGAGGGATTGACAACTCCTCTTACGCGTTGGGTTGCAAGTTTTTGTTATTTGTGTGAAGGTACTGCTTACATAGTTTCGTGGATCCTCCTACTGGATTAATACCTTGGTTTCATAACTGAGGGAAATACCTACCGTTGCTGTGCTGCATCATCCTTTCCTCTTCGGGGAAATAGCAACGCAGTTAGCAGCAATCACTCGGGTGCGCCTGGGGCTGTGTGAGTGCGTGGGTTTTTTTTTAACTAAAAAACTTTCTAAGGCCAAAACAAATTCAAACAAAATCCTAAAAATACCACAATAATTTCTAAAATTATTATGGAATAAACAGAGCATAGTGAACATCAATCTGAGCACAGAAAATTTTAAAAACATTTTTCTAATGCAATTAATGCACTTTTGGCAAATAAAATAAATACCAAAAAAATCCCAAAAACTTCAAATAATATTCTAATGAATTTCCAACTCTTTTATAATTGAGGAAGTCGTCTTATCCCCTCTCTTTTATTTTTCTCGAGTGGAAAATTATTTCAATATTCCAGAAAAATTTCAAAAATGCAAATAAAATATGACATGCATTGAATGATTCTATTAACATCCAAATTTAATAAAAATTGGGATGTTACAAGTGTTTTACTGCAAGGGTATGTCGGAATCCTCCTTTCTCTTCGTTAGAAAAAAGAGAAAATTCACTGTACGTCGTTAACTTGCGCCGATGGTCACCTTGGTCCCATTAGTTCAATATACCCAAAATACGATCCCTAAACTTGTTCTAGGGGTTCTTATATGGTCCATTCTACGCTTTGCTCTACGTATTCACTGATTTGGCAGTGGTCATCTCGAGCCACGTGGGCGCTGGCTTCCAGGTCCTCTCCAGCCGCTTGAATACACAGGAAAGCAGTTTAATCTTTTGCAAAATCGTCTGAAATAAAATCCTGCCCCCACCTAGTCGGACCGCGCCACCCACCCCACCTAGTCTGACCGCTCGCCCTCACTCTCTTCCACCTACCTTTCCTCTTCCCCCAAACCTAGTCCATCCCCGTCGCCGCCCTCCACTGCCGCCACCAGCTGCCATACCATTATCGTCGCCGTTCGCTGCCGCCGCCTTCTGCCATACCATTGCCTCCGCGTGCAGCCACTCCCTTCGTCGGTGCCGTCCTCATGTCATCTTTGAGCTCTTTCTGCTTTGGACTGCGTGCTCGCTTCGTTGTTGTGCCATTGATGAATTGCCCGGATTGTGGCAACCCCATGAAGTTCTACCGCTCTAGCACCGATGAGCACGAAGGTTGGGTTTTCAACAAGTGTACCAAGCACACTGTAAGTGTGGCATGGTCGATTTGGCTTGCTATGGTGATGATGTTGCCCTACTTGCTATGATTTTGTGTATTGCTTACGAAGTAGCACACATCTACTGCTTAGTAGTTAACTTAACTTTTTCAGTGAACTAGACTTTTTCACTTAACTGAAAATGTTCAATTAACTAGTTAGCTCATGCACAATAGCTCTTGGTACTGCTAAGATGTTCAGTAGTTTTATTGTGGCCTGTTGATATGTCTCCAACGTACCTATAATTTTTTATTGTTCCATGCTATTATATTATCAATCTTGGATGTTTTATATACATTTACTAGCAACTTTATATCATTTTTTGGGACTAATCTATTAACTTAGTGCCCAGTGCCAGTTGCTGTTTTTTGCTTGTTTTTACTTTGTAGAATATCAATACCAAACGAAGTACAAATGCCATGAAACCTTTTGGAGATTTTTTCTGGCAAGAAGAGACCTTGGAAGCTTCTGGAGACCACGAGAAGAGGCCCGTGGGGCCCACTAGGCACCAGGGTGCGCCAAGGGCCTCTGGCGCACCCTGGTGGGTAGTGGAGCCCATGGGAACTGCCTTGACCTACCTCCACTTCTATAAATACTCTAAAATCCCAAAAAACCTAGGGGAGTCGACGAAACACTTTTTCCGCTGCCGCAAGTTCCAGAACCACGAGATCCAATCTAGAGGCCTTTTTCGGCACTCTATCGGAGAGGGCAATGATCACGGAGGGGTTCTTCATCATCCTTGCTGCCCCTCCAATGATGCGTGAGTAGTTTACCACAGACCTACGGGCCCGTAGTTAGTAGCTAGATGGCTTCTTCTCTCTTTTTTGATCTTCAATACAATGTTCTCCTTGATGTTCTTGGAGATCTATTTGATGTAATGACTTTTTGCGGTGTGTTTGTTGGGATCCGATGAATTGGGAGTTTATGATTTGATCTATCCATGAATATTATTTGAGTTTTCTCTGAACTCTTTTATGCATGATTGTTATAGCCTCGTATTTCTTCTCCGATTGATTGGTTTGGTTTGGCCAACTAGATTGATATATCTTGGCATGGGAAGAGGTGCTTTGTGATGGTTCAATCTTGCGATGCTCAATCTCAGTGACAGAAAGAGAAATGACACGCATGTATCGTTGCTATTAAGGGTAACAAGATGGGGTTTATTCATATGTGAGTTTATCTTGTCTACATCATGTCATCTTTCTTAACGCATTACTCCGTTTTTCCATGAACTTAATACACTAGATGCATGCTCGATAGCGGTCGATGTGTGGAGTAATAGTAGTAGATGCAGAATCGTTTCGGTCTACAAATCTTGGACGTGATGCCTATATACATGATCATTGCCTTGGATATTGTCATGATTATTTGCTTTTCTATCAATTGCCCAACAGTAATTTGTTTACCCACCATATGTTATTTTCTCGAGAGAAGCCTCTAGTGAAAACTATGCCCCCCGGGTCTAGTTTCTCTCATACATTAAAACCAAAAATACCTTGCTGCAATTTTCTTTTACTTATTTTTGTGTGTTTCAGTAAGATCTATTTATCAAGTCCTATACAATTTAATCTATCTCAATACCGTTGAGGGATTGACAACCCCTCTACGCGTTGGGTTGCAAGTATTGGTTATTTGTGTGCAGGTGCTATTTACATAGTGGTGCTTGGTTCTCCTACTGGATTGATAACCTTGGTTTCATAACTGAGGGAAATACTTATCTCTACTGTACTTCATCATCCCCTTCTCTTAGGGGAAATCCCAACGCAGCTCACAAGTAGCATCTGATTACCAAGATGTGGCCTTGCTCTGGTTCATATATTTGTCTGTGTAACTAAAGATGTTTTTTTATTCCTAGGTCACCTGTGATTTCTGGCGATGGGAGCTAGAATATGTGGAGCATCTGGTTGAAACTAGGGTTCTTGTTGGTGATTGATGACCCACAAGTATAGGAGATCTATCGTAGTCCTTTCGATAAGTAAGAGTGTCGAACCCAACAAGGAGTAGAAGGAAATGACAAGCGGTTTTCAGCAAGGTATTCTCTGCAAGCACTGAAATTATCGGTAACAGATAGTTTTGTGATAAGATAATTCGTAATGGGTAACAAGTAACAAGTGTAACAAAGCTGCAGCAAGGTGGCCCAATCCTTTCTGTAGCAAAGGACAAGCCTGGATGAACTCTTATATAAAGCAAAGCGCTCCCGAGGACACATGGGAATTATTGTCAAGTTAGTTTTCATCATGCTCATATGATTCGCGTTCGTTACTTCGATAATTTGATATGTGGGTGGAACGGTGCTTGGGTGTTGTCCTTACTTGGACAAGCCTCCCACTTATGATTAACCCCTCTCGCAAGCATCCGCAACTACGAAAGAAGAATTAAGATAAATCTAACCATAGCATGAAACATGTGGATCCAAATCAGCCCCTTACGAAGCAATGCAAAAACTAGGGTTTAAGCTTCTGTCACTCTAGCAACCCATCATCTACTTATTACTTCCCAATGCCTTCCCCTAGGCCCAAATCATGGTGAAGTGTCATGTAGTCGACGTTCACATAACACCACTAGAGGAAAGACAACATACATCTCATCAAAATATCGAACGAATAGCAAATACACATGATTACTTATAACAAGACTTCTCCCATGTCCTCAAGAACAAACGTAACTACTCACAAAGCATATTCATGTTATAATCAGAGGGGTATTGGATATCATTAAGGATCTGAACATATGATCTTCCACCGAATAAACCAACTAGCATCAACTACAAGGAGTAATCAACACTACTAGCAACCCACAGGTACCAATCTGAGGTTTTGAGACAAAGACCGGATACAAGAGATGAACTAGGGTTTGAGAGGAGATGGTGTTGGTGAAGATGTTGATGGAGATTGACCCCCTCTCAATGAGACAATCGTTGATGATGACGATGGCTTCGATTTCCCCCTCCCGGAGGGATGTTTCCCCGGCAGAACAGCTCCGCCGGAGCCCTAGATTGCTTCTGCCCAGGTTCCGCCTCGAGACGGCGGCGCTTCGTCCCGAAAGCTTCCTTATATTTTTTTAGGTCAAAAGCCACCATACAGTAGAAGATGGACACCGGGGACATGTCAGGGGGCCCACAAGCCCTAGGGGCACGCCCAGGGGGGTAGGGCACGCCCCCCAGGCTTGTGGCCACCTGGTGGGTCCCCCTCTGGTATTTCTTCGCCCAATATGTTTTATTTATTCCAAAATAATTCTCCGTAAATTTTCAGGACTTTTGGAGTTGTGCAGAATAGGTTTCTCAGATTTGCTCCTTTCCGGTCCAGAATTCCAGCTGCCGGCATTCTCCTCTACATGTAAATCTTGTAAAATAAGAGAGAAAAGGCATAAGTATTGTATCATAAAGTGAAATAACAGTCCATAATGCAATAAATATTGATATAAACACATGATGCAAAATGGACGTATCAACTCCCCCAAGCTTAGACCTCGCTTGTCCTCAAGCGAACGCCGAGATCGATAATCATGTCCACATGTTTAGAGATAGAGGTGTCAATAAAATAAAATACGGACATGAAGGCATCATGATCATCTTTAGAATAGCAACATATTTTGTCATATAATTTCTTATGCCAAAGTGCCAATTCATTCACAAAGTATAGTATGAATCCAAAACTTTATTGTAACCCAACAAACTATGATCTCAGTCATTGAAGCAATTGCAATTTATCATAACATCGGAAAGAGTCAATGTAAGTGCTTGCTTAGCAAATCCACATACTCAATCATCTTTTAGTCTTTCATAATTACTAACACTCATGCGGTACTTATGAGATCAAAGCCTCAGTTGGACACAGAGAAAGATAGGGGCTTATAGTTTCGCCTCCCAACTATTTACCTCAAGGGTAGTGTCAACAATAATAACCCATGATCACCTACATCCGAGTGGATATATGTGTCTAGATCTTTCCCTAACACATGACGCTTGCCAAAAGAAAAAGGCAAAATATAGGAAGTGGTGAAGATCACCATGACTCTTGCATAAAGGTAAGTAGTAAAAAGTAAAAGATAGGCCCTTCGCAGAGGAAAGCAGAGGCTGTCATGCGCTTTTTGGTTGGATGCACAAAATCTTAATGCAACGGAACGTCACTTTATATTGCCCCTTGCAACGCCCGGATATTATGCTACAGTAATCCCATGCTAATGATGCCACGTCACCGCGATTACTGCTGTTAACCTCGCGATGATTCAATCACGTTCGAATTCAAAATTAAATATTAAGTCAAACGACAAAAGTAAATAAAAGAAAAAGGGGGAAAGAAACAAAAAAACAAAACGAAGAAGAATCCCCCTGGGCCTCGGCCCACTCCCACTGGCCAGCCCACCTAAGCCGGCCCACTCCCCCGCTCCCCTGACCTATAGGCCACGCCCGACCGAACCCTATCCCCATCTCCCCCACGATTCCCCCACTACTCCCACCCACACTCTCTCTCTCCCACTCCCGATCCAATCTGGATCGGGATCGACCCCGCTGCGCCCCGACGACCGTGCCCCGCCACCCGGTGCTGCTCGACGCCGACTCCCCCCGTCGCCCGCCGTCGCCTCACCGCCCGACAACCACCGCCGCGCAGAGCCCCCCTCGCCGGACCGCCTCCCCGACTTTGCCGTCATCCCCGACCTCTTCCTCGCCGGCCTCACCAAGCCTCGACGCCCCCCTACCCTCCAATGCTAGTGAGGCCCTTGGCCTCCTCTTCCCCACTGTGCGCCCGCTCACCGCATCTCTCCCCGTCACCGGTCGCACCTCAAACGGCTGTTCACCACAAACCGCCACAACAAACCGCGCCTGGTCGCCGTGCCCCTCCCACCACCCCCCACCCGCGCACGGCCACGCCCGCTTGCGCACGCCTTCATCACCGCCCGCGCGTGGCTGTCCCTGCCGACTGCGCTCCGCGCCACACCGGTCGCGTCCTGAGCTCCGCTGTCGCTGTAGCCTTGGCTGCGTCGCCTGCCCTTGCCCAGCACTGCTCGCGCGCGTGTCCCCGCCACCGCTGCTTGCCAATGGCCGTGGTCTCCCTCCCCTCTGCACCCGCCGGTGGCCTCGCCGTGGCCATACCAAGCTGCCGCGGTCGCTGTCCCCCGCTGGCTCGGCCGGGCGTGCTCGCGCCCGTGGCCGCACGCCCGCCCCGCGCGCCCGTTAGCCCGCCCCGATAGCCCCTGTGAGTATGACACCCGGGGCCCAACCCCTAGTTAAGATAAAAAAGAATTAAAAATAATAATAGTTAAAATAGTAATTAATTAACTAATTAATCATGTTAATTAACCTAATTAACTAATTAGTTAATTAAAACTATTAATTAGTAACTAGTCTATGACAGAACAGCCCCACACGTCAGGGTTGACTTTGGTCAACTCGGTTGACTGCTGACGACATGATGACATCATGCTGATGCAATAACCCCAATTTAGATTTATTAATAATTTCAGAATTTGCTAAAACTTTAATAATTCATAGTAAAATAACCGTAGCTCGGATGAAAATACTTTGTACATGAAAGTTACTCAGAAAAACATGACGAATCCGAATACGAACTCTTTTCGTCTACCACACGTCCCTAGCATAGCGAACATGAAACCATCCCCCCTCTTTTCATCCGTCCGGAAAATGCCTAACACCGGGGATACTTTCCCGGTTGTTTCCCTCCTTCGCCGATATTACCTAGCACTGCGTTAGAACACCCCTAGCGCTGCTTATTGTCCTGTCATGCATAGTATTTCACTTGTTTGCTCTATATTTATTGTTTCTTCCCCCTCTTCTCTCCTGTAGACCCGGAGACCGCTGCTGATGCCCTTGTGATCGACTGCGTCGACGATGACCCTCCTTCCTTTTCAGCAGAGCTTCCAGGCAAGCCCCCCCTTGATCACTTCGATATCGCCCATTCCATTCTCTCTCATGCTTGCATTAGATTTTGCTACTGTTATTGTTTGCTCCTATTCTGATGCATAGCCTGCTTTTGCAACCTGCTCATTGTACCTTACCTGCTTATCCGAAACTGCTTAGTATAGGTTGGTTAGTGATCCATCAGTGACCCCCACCTTGTCCTTGTTGCCCCTGCTTCATCATCGATGACTCAATCAACGTGATCGACGACCAGATCCCAACACCTCACATCACATCACACCCCTTTCGTTGCTCAATTCTGCAGAGCTACTATCGAGTGCCGAGGGTGATACCTCATAACGCACTCCTGATGATAACTCTGTAGTGTAGCTATTCGGTCGTGGTCATCAAGGGTGATTCCTCCTTCACCACTCCCGATACGACTCTGTCGTGCAACACCTCAAGTGTGAACCTCGAGGGTGATTCCTCCTAAGTTCAGCTTGATGATTACATCGAGTGGAATCCCTCAAGGGTGATTCCTCGGGTTTTCCCCTTGATGTTTTGGACACACGGTTACCTGGACTTTACTTGAGACCTTTGTTAAAGTCGGGTCGGCCCTGAGGGGTACCCACGAATTGATGTGAAAGTCGGGCGGGTCCGGAGAGCACCCGCGAGATAATTACGTGGCATGGCCGGGCATTCTGGGCCCTTGCCGTAAGTCCACGAGACGGGGCGATGGGGTCACATCGATCGTGAGTCTCTGCTCGTCTCCGCGAGCTCCTAAGACACTAAAGGTTTGGGTATTTGATCTAAGTTGGCCACTGGCCTTTACGCACTAACCAGCACGCGGGAATAGTTATTGGCACTCGGCACCGCAGTATCAGCCGAAGCTTTGTCAGACGTCCAGTTCAGCATTGCGGCACAGTCAGATTGCGTCGACCATCCGCGGTGGCGCTGGTATTCACCCTGCGCGCAACGACCCGGAGTGCAACGGGCGATGGACTCAAGACCCCGGAGCGCTTAGGATGTAGACCAGCGGGGACCTCTCTGGTGAGCCTAGGTAGGGCTAGGACGTGTTGATCTTCCGAGGCCGTTCATTGGCTCAGAAAAGTGTGTCCGGCCAGAGTAATCAAGCGTGTTGGGTAACATGGTGCACCCCTATAGGGAAGTTATCTATTTGAATACCGTGGCCACGGTAATGGACGTTCAGACTTGTATCCTGATCTATTACAACTAGAACTGGTTACTTGAGACATGTGATGGATATGTTGCCTCCGGGATTGCTTTCTCACAGGGAGTCGAGGAAGGATCTCTGGGCATTAATATTACAACATGCTTGTTAATTATAAACTGCTATTCTATACTCTTCTGAATGTTGCAAGATGCTTGGAGCTGCTTGAAGATGCTAGTCTTCGATAGGCTAGGCCTGCCCCTCTATTCTGGCAATCTGCAGTTTAGTCCACAGATACAACCCTTCCATTTAATACTGAGGCATACTTAGTATAGATCTGATGCTTGCGAGTACTTTGGATGAGTACTCACGGTTGCTTTGCTACCCCTTTTCCCCCTTCTTCCTTCTTTCCGGTTGTTGCAACCAGATGGTGGATCCCTGGAGCCAGATGCCACCGCCGACGGATACTACTACATGGAGGCCGCTGAAGACCAGGAGTAGTTAGGAGGTCCCAGGCAGGAGGCCTTGCCTCTTCGATCATTGTTGCTTTTGTGTTTGCCTTCTTAAGGCAGTCTTGTCTAACTTATGTCTGTACTCAGATATTGTTGCTTCTGCTGACGCTTGTGTCTCAAGCTTTTGTATTCGAGCCCTCGAGGCCCCTGGCTTGTAATATGAAGCTTGCATTATTTTGATTTGTGTCTAGAGTTGTGTTGTGATATCTTCCCATGAGCCCCTGATCTTGATCGTACACATTTGCGTGTATGATTAGTGTACGGTCGAATCGGGGGCTTCACAAGTTGGTATCAGAGCCGACTGCCTGTAGGAACCCCCCTCCCCCTTTCAACTCCTTGGCTGAAGTTGAGTCTAGTCTTTGAAAAACTGTTTTTCTAACATGGCTGTGTGGCTTACGGGCCCACGTCGCCATTGGGTGGTATTAGGATCTTTTACTCCTCAACCTTTACTCTGGGACTCTGATCTCTCTTCTATTCGGGTTAAATGATTTTGCTAACTCTAACAATAGGATCTCGGGATCACATCCACCCGGAGGCTTGTAATACGCCTTTCTTGAATTGGGAGACAGGATCTGCTTCACATTGTTCACGGACCGCAGGATCCTTTTATCGAGGGCACCCTGCGTCGCCCCTGCAGATTCCTCACTCTAGTGGTTTTCTCTGACGTTGATGTAGCCTTTGCTATGTCTCCTTGTTGTATCCCTCCATCGCGAGCATGCGTGCCACCTAGTATGTCTAGGATGATTCTCTTGTCCGAACTCATACTAACAACATGTAATTGGCTCTGTATATGTATCTGTATGTCTTTAATGACTACTGCTTTGTACATACTGCGCCTTTGCTCATTGTTCAAGTTACATCATGAATGACTCCGTACACCTGCTCCACGCCTTGTTAAACTGTTCCCTGATGTTTTTAGCAGGATGGCTGACGATCCTCCACCTCCACCCTATATTGCTGCAATGATGCAGCAGTTTGAGCTGAATCGTCAGTTTATGACTGGGGTAATGGCCCAGTTTCCGAACCAGAATGCTCATCAACAGCCTGCCCCAATAACACTGCCAGAATTTGTGCTCCTCAACCTGTCCATTTTCCACAACTCCACCAATCCTATGGATGCTGATGATTGGCTACGTGACATCCTGTTTGAGATGGAGTCAGCTAATGTTGCCCCTGCCAGTTACATCACCTTTGCGACATTCCACTTGAAGGGTCCAGCTGCTCAATGGTGGGAAAGCCACAGGGGTATGCTGCCTGCAGAGACTTTAACCACTTGGCAGGAATTTTGGTCAGCCTTCCGTGCACGGCACATTCCTCAAGGTCTGATGGACCAGAAGAAGGAGTTCCGTAAACTCTCATAGGGTACAATGACTGTGGATGAATATCAGAGGAAATTCCTTGAATTATCCCGCTATGCTGTGGATGACGTCTGCACTGACGCTCGCAAGCAGGAGAAATTCCGTGAAGGATTGCGTCCCGATATAAAGCTCGCACTTGTTGTTCATGATTGCGCAGACTTTGCGACGCTTGTCAGCCAAGCTTTCTGAACTGAAACTGGTATGACTAAGTACCAGGAGTCGCTCAAGCGTACTCGAGATGTTGGCCCATCCTCGAGTCAGCCTGCTCAGAAACGTCGAGTCAGGATCCCACACAATGTTCATCACCGACCTGCTCCAACACCAAGGCCGTCTTATGTTGCACCTTGTCTGCCTCCGCTGCCGAGATAGCTAATGATTCAGGGTGGACAGTCCAATGCGGTGGCTCCTCCCTGTAATGGTGGTTTATGCCGCAAGTGTGGATAGTCAGGACACCTTACCCTCGATTGTCACCAGGGTCAGCCGCAGAATGCATCATGTCCTCCTGTTGGTTGTAAGAAGAGCAGCCGAAACCGTCATTCCAGAAGTGGTAGTGCCAGGACGCCAACAATGAGTTGTGGTCAAGTCACCCATGTCAAGATTGAAGAAGCTCGTGAGTCCCCAAAAATCGTGATGGGTACCCTTCGCGTTAATTCAGTGCCAGCTTCTGTTCTCTTTGATTCAGGAGCATCGCATGCTTTCGTGTCCCAACAATTTGCTCGGCTGCATGGGTTAGATATGGAAAATTTGGCCACTCCTTTAGCGATTCAATCTCCGGGATCCAAGTGGCAAACAACAATGTTATGCCCTCGCAACCAAATCAAGATTGGAGGTCTACTTTTTTGGCTTCTCTCTTTGTACTGAGACCTTCCAACATAGACATCATTCTTGGTATGGAATGGTTGACCGTCCATAATGCTTTGATTGACTGTGCTACCAAGACAGTCCACCTCACTCACCCTTCTGGCCAGTTGATCAACTACTCAGCTCAGATGAACCAGGATGTCGAGAATCAGATATATGTTTTGAATGCATTGAATGCTTCACCTCCTGAGGGAATAGAGAACATTCCAGTTGTTCATGATTTCGAAGATGTCTTTCCAGAAGAACTTCCAGGAATACACCCTGCTAGAGCTGTTGAATTCGTCATAGACTTGAAGCCGGGCACTACTGCTATAGCCAAGCGACCCTACAAGATGCCGCCTCATGAGCTCCTTGAACTTAAGGAGGAAATCGACAAATCTCTTCGCAAGGGATTCATTCGTCCTAGTTCCTATGCTTGGGGAGCACCTTCTCTCTTTGTCAAGAAGAAGGATGGTACGAATCGTTTGGTCCAAGATTACCGACCTATCAACCAGGCAACAATTCAGAACAAGTATCCGCTTCCCAGAATCAACGATCTGTATGATCAACTTGCTGGTTCCTCAGTATTCTCCAAACTTGATTTGAGGTTGGGTTACCACCAGATTCGGGTTCGTGAAGAGGATATTCCCAAGACCGCCTTAGTTACTCGCTATGGTTCATACGAGTACACCGTCATGTCCTTCGGCTTGACCAATGCTCCAGCGACATTCTCTTGTCTGATGAACTATATATTCATGGAATACCTTGACAAGTTCGTCATGGTTTATCTGGATGATATCCTTGTATACTCCAAGAATAAAGAAGAACATGTTGAACATCTTCGACTTGTTCTGGAAAAGCTTCGAGAACATCAACTTTATGCAAAGTATTCCAAGTGTGAATTCTGGCTTCCCGAAGTGACCTACCTTGGGCATGCCATCTCCAAGGATGGTATTGCCGTCAACCTAGATTGAGTTCAGGCTATTTTTGATTGGACTCCTCCGAAGAATGTCAAACAAGTTAGAAGTTTTCTCGGACTCGCCAGCTATTGCCGTCGATTTTTTGAGAACTTCTCCAAGATCGCCAAGCCCCTGACTGGTCTGCTTCACAAAGGCATCAAGTTAGATTGGACATAAAAGTGTCAGGAAAGTTTCCAGGCACTCAATGGCAAGCTGACTTCTGCCCCAGTGCTTGCTCCTCCCGATACTAAGAAGGATTTCGTCATCTACTGCGACGCTTCACGTCAAGGATTAGGCTGTGTCCTAATCCAAGAGCGCAGATTGATTGCTTATGCCTCTCGTCAGTTGCGCCCTCACAAAGAGAACTACCCAGTTCATGACCTCGAGCTTGCTGTTGTCATACATGCACTAAAACAGTGGCGACATTACCTTCTCGGTAATCGTTGCGAGATCTTCACCGACCACCAAAGTCTGAAGTATCTGTTTACTCAGCCAGACCTGAACCTCCGTCAGCAGAGATGGATGGAGACTGTAGCGGATTTTGACTTGGGTATTTCCTATACCCCAGGCAAGGCTAATGTAATGGTTGATGCCTTGAGCCGCAAGTCTTATTGCAGCCACCTCCAAGTCAGGAAAGTTCATCCCTCGCTTGTTGAAGAATTCAGAAAGTTGAACCTCCATATTGTTCCACCTGGTGCACTCGCTCCCCCTCCTCCAGAGTTCCGCAAGATGAACCTCCGTGTTGTTCCCCAGGGTTCCCTCAATACCCTGGTTGTCGAACTAGATCTTGTGGAGAGCATCAAGAGGCTGCAGAAATATGACTCTCAAGTTGAGAAGATTAAGTGCTACCTTGCAGAAGGAAGGCCCTCATTCTTCACTGTTGAAGATGATGACACCTTGTTCTTTAAAGGTCGCCTAGTGGTCCCTTCAAAAGACAACCTGGATATGACTCAGAAGGTTATGAAAGAACCTCAGGACACTCCATTGTCTATTCATCCCGGTAGCACCAAGATGTACCAAGACATTCGTCAGAGATTCTGGTAGTCAAACATGAAGCAAGACATTGCTCGCTATGTTGCTGAATGTGACGTTTGCCGTCGTATCAAAGCAGAACATCAAACGCCCGCTGGAACTCTACAACCTATCTCTATTCCTGAATGGAAATGGGACCATGTTGAAATGGACTTCGTCACTGGATTTCCCAAATCGCAGAAAGGTAATGATGCTATTCTTGTCGTCATTGACCGGCTTTCCAAAGTTGCACATTTTCTGGCCGTCAAAGAAACGATCACTGCTAGTCAGCTGGCTGCCCTCTACATGTCAAGAATTGTTTCACTTCACGGTATTCCGCTGGTAATCAGCTCAAACTGTGGCAGCTTATTCACTTCAAGATTCTGGGCAAGTTTCCAAGAAGCTATGGGAACTCATCTGTCTTTCAGCACTGTTTTTCACCCTCAGTCGCAGGGACAAGTTGAACGTGTCAATCAAGTTCTCGAAGACATGCTTCGAGCTTGTGTTATTTCCTTCGGTAAGGAATGGGAGGAATCTCTCCCATATGCTGAGTTCTCTTATAACAATAGTTATCAAGCTAGTCTGATGATGGCCCCCTTCGAAGTGTTATATGGAAGAAAGTGTCGAACCCCTCTGAACTGGTCAGAAACTGGGGAACGTCCACTCTTCAGTCCGGATATTATCCAACACACCGAAGAACAAGTCCGCGTCATTCGCGAGAATCTCAAGACTGCTCAGTCATGTCAAAAGAGTCAGTATGACCGTCATCACAAAGACATGGTCTATCAACCTAGCGAAAAGGCTTATCTTCGAGTCACACCAATCAAGGGTGCTCACCGCTTCGGGATCAAGGGCAAGCTAGCTCCTCGCTATATTGGTCCTTTCACTATTCTCCAAAGGCGTTGAAAAGTAGCAAACCAGTTGGAACTACCGTCGAACCTTTCTCAGGTTCACGATGTGTTCCACGTGTCACAGCTTCGCCGCTGCTTCAAGGACCCAATCCGAGCAATGGATCATGAACTGCTCGAGTTGCAACAAGACCTCTCTTATAATGAGCATCCGGTCCGCATTCTTGACCAAGCTGAACGCTGCACATGTCAGAAGGCGGTCAAGTTCCTCAAGGTCCAGTGGTCGCATCACTCTAAAGACGAAGCCACTTGGGAACGCGAGGATTGTCTTCGTGATGAATACACCACTCTGTTTCCTTCTACCTCCTAAATCTCGGGATGAGATTTCTTGTAGTGGAGGAGAATTGTTAACGCCCGGATAATTATGCTACAGTAATCCCATGCTAATGATGCCACGTCACCGCGATTACTATTGTTAACATTGCGATGATTCAATCATGTTCGATTCTAAATTAAATATTAAATCAAACAACAAAAGTAAATAAAAGAAAAAGGGGAAAACAAACAAAACAAAAAAACAAAACAAAGAAGAACCCCCCCGGGCCTCGGCCCACTCCCACTGGCCAACCCACATAAGCCGGCCCACTCTCCCGCTCCCCTAGCCTATAGGCCACGCCCGACCGAACCCTATCCCCATCTCCCCCATGATTTCCCCCACTACTCCCACCCACGCTCTCTCTCTCTCCCACTCCCGATCCAATCTGGATCGGGATCAACCCCGTTGCGCCCCGACGACCGCGCCCCGCTGCCCGGTGTTACTCGACACCGTCTCCCCCCGTCGCCGCCGTCGCCTCACCGCCCGACAACCGCCGCCGCGCAGAGCCCCCCACGCTGGACCGCCTCCCCGACTTCGTCGTCGTCCCTGACCTCTTCCTCACCGGCCTCACCAAGCCTCGACGCCCCCCTACCCTCCAACGCTGGTGAGGTCCTTGGCCTCTTCTTCCACACTTTGCGGCCGCTAACCGCATCTCTCCCCGTCGCCAGTTGCGCCTCACCGAGGTCACCACACGCCACACCGCGCCTGGTCGCCATGCCCCCCCCCCTCGCGCACGGCCACGCCTGCTCGCGCATGCCATCGTCACCACCCACGCGCGCCGTCCCTGCCGACTGCGCTCTGCGCCGCACCGATCGCGTCTTGAGCTCCTGATGTCTACTACGCAACCTTCTTCTTGTAGACTCGTGTTGGGCCTGCAAGCGCAGAGTTTTGTAGGACAGTAGCAAATTCCCCTCAAGTGGATGACCTAAGGTTTATCAATCCGTGGGAGGCGTAGGATGAAGATGGTCTCTCTCAAACAACCCTGCAACCAAATAACAAAGAGTCTCTTGTGTCCCCAACACACCCAATACAATGGTAAATTGTATAGGTGCACTAGTTCGGCGAAGAGATGGTGATACAAGTGTAATATGGATAGTAGATATAGGTTTTTGTAATCTGAAATATAAAAACAGCAAGGTAATGTAGGGTAACGCAATAGAAAACAAAAAATTTCCGACCTACGCACCAGCCCAGGACCACTATGGAGACTGCATACAAGGTTTGATCATTTTCGTTACCGACTCGTAGCGCAGCGGAAGAAGAGTTGATGACGATCGGCGGTGCAGATCCCCGCAGCTAGGATTTATAACCTCCCAACCGCGAGGATGTATACCCTCATCCGCCACTCGGACAGCCCTCCGGGAGGCGGTCGAACAGTCCCCCGGACGGTGTCGCGGACAGCCCTTCTGGTGGACCTTCGAAACTCGGACGGTCACTCGGACAGCCCTTCGGGAGGACTGACAGAACTCAGACCGTCACTTGGATAGCCCTTCGGGAGGCACTCTCGAACAGCCCCTCGGGCACTAAGATCGAAACAATGACCTCTCTACAGAGTTGCACACATACGGTGTCATCTATCCGGCAGGGCTTCGCCGTCCAGAACTAGTTCCTGCCGGAACCCAGACAGCCTTTCGGCTCTACGAAACTATTTCGCGGGGAGGGAGAGAGAAGCCAGATCTTTGCATGGCACTTGTATGTGAGAAGGAGTAAGTTTTGGGCAGCCCCCTCACCTCCTATTTATAGGAAAGCCAAGGGGTAGAAGCAAGGGGTAAAAAGACCAAAAGGGGCTCAAGATCTTTTCACCCAAATGCCACATAAGGGTGTGTGTAGAACATATCCACCATGAGGTGGAAGGAAACCCCAAGGGGGCCCCCCACACCACCATGGACAAAATTTGGTGCTGCCCCCTTTGGGGGGGGGCCATCACATTTCACACACCTTTATCTCTCACCAAAAGTGATTTTCTTCTAGAAGAAAACCCAAAAAAGCACTTTCACTATTCATGATGACATTTTTCAGCGTCTGTTCGAACTGAAAATATTTATGTGGGCTTAAAACATTTCCAGTACCCACCATAATAATTTTCAACGCGTTCTGGAACAATTCCAGTTTAGTGATTTCATCTGCGAAAAGCATCTGAAGTGGTTCCGGCAGCTCCAGAACATTTCCGGTTTTTCTTCCAGAAAATTCCCAAAAGTTTCCAGAATGATTCTGGCACCCTCCAAGAATTATCGGGCATGTGTCAAAACCAATTTGACTTTATGGTATCCTCTGAAACAACTTTTCAGTTTCACCGGAACTCATCCGGTGACCTCTCTCTGCGGAACTTTTCTGCTGTCCGAAACTTTTTCGATGTCCGAAACTTTTTCGGTGATTTTCTCTCAGACTCCCAGTCTAGTATTCAGCAGATAGATGACCCTTAAGCGTGTGACCCTATAGGTTCGCTGAAGTATAGACATGACATGGAACCCCTTCCGATCAATGATCAACATCGGAGCCATGGACACCCATATTGACCCCTATACCCACACGAATGAATATTCGAGTGAACCTCCAGTTGCCGTGTGCTATTCCTGTTGCTTCGCGATATGTTACAAATACCCGAGGTGAGACATGTTGGCATTCCCGTGGATCAACAACTTGTCCACTATGCTAGTTACCTCGTTACCGGTATTGTTCTCATTTCTCGTTACCGTGTTCCGGCATCCCCGTGATCAAATCACAAAGTGTCTGGCCAGACGATGATGGATACCGTAACACCGAGAGGGCCCAGAGATATCTCTCCATCGTCGAAGGAGCAAATCCCAATCTTGAGCTATCAAGTTACTTGACATACTTTTCCATGAACCCGTAAGCCGCCGTAATAGCCACCCATTTACGGATGACGTTTAACAAACCCCAAAGTTCATGAAGCAAGCATGAAGAAACTCGATACTCTCATGGTCTAAGGAATCATGCAAACGTTAACCATCTCTGTGTTATTAACCATTAACTTGTGACAAAAGTAACTCATAGCATAACATCAATCGGGTCGATTCAACACAAATGTTCTTCTAACATTGTGCCCTCAAAGCTGCTGGCATAGACATGCCCATGATTGGGAAAACATAATCATCATGCAACACTTGAGCTAGTCTTAGAGGCATGACTAGGAATACATTTTACCGTTTATTATTCCACACGTGCACATGGGTTTTCCCCAGAGCCTTTATGGATATACGGGCTCGGGAACCACAGCAGTTATAGCATGGAACATAAACATAATAATGAGCATGGAGATAAATAATAACATTTATTATTGCCTCTAGGGCATATCTCCTACAGGTAACTAGTAGTAAAACGGAGCAAAAATGGTATTGCAATGCTTGGAAACAAGGCCTAGGGTTCATACTTTCATGAGTGCAAGTTCTCTCAACAATGATAACATAATTAGATCATATGGCAATCCCTCAACGTGCAACAAAGAATCACTCCAAAGTTTCAATCGGAGAATGTAGGACGAAAACGTGCATCAACCCCTATGCATAGATTACCCCAATGTCACCTCGGGAACCCTCGAGTTGAGTGCCAAAACATACATCAAGTGAATCAATAGAACATCCCATTGTCACCACAGATATCCCATCGCAAGACATACATCAAGTGTTCTCAAACCCAATACTCAATCCAACATAACAAAACCTCAAAGAGCAAGACTCAATTCATCACAAGAAGGTAGAGGGGGAGAAACACCATATGATTCAACTATAATAACAAAGCTCGCGATACATCAAGATTGTGCCAAATCAAGAACACGAGAGAGAGAGATCAAACACATAGCTACTGGTACATACCCTCAGCCCCGAGGGTGAACTACTCCCTCCTCATCATGGAGACCGCTGGGATGATGAAGATGGCCTCCGGTGATGGTTTCCCCCTCCGGCAGGGTGCCAGAACGGGCTCCCGATTGGTTTTAAGTGGCTACAGAGGCTTGCGGCGGTGGAACTTCTGATCTAGGTTTGTTTCTGGAGGTTTTGGTATTTATAGGAATTTTTGGCGTCGGTCTCACGTCAAGGGGGTCCACGAGGCAGCGACAAGGTAGGGGGCGTGCCCTAGGGGGGCGCCTCCCACCCTTGTCGTTGCCTCGGGACTCTTCTGGCTGAACTCCTGTGCTTTGGGGGCTTCTTCTGGTCCATAAAAAATCACCGTAAATTTTTAGCCTATTCCGAGAACTTTTATTTCTGCACAAAAAACGACACCACGGTAGTTCTGCTGAAAACATTGTCAGTCCAGGTTAGTTCTAATCAAATCATATAAAATTGTTGTAAACATGGCATGAATACTTCATAAATTATAGATACGTTGGAGATGTATCAGCATCCCCAAGCTTAATTCCTGCTCGTCCTCGAGTAGGTAAATGATAAAAGAAAGAATTTATGAAGTGTGAATGCTACCTAGCATATTTATCAATGTAATCTTCTCTAATGTGGCTTGAATGTTCAGATCCATAAGATTCAAAACAAAAGTTTAATATTGACATAAAACAATAAAACTTCAAGCATACTAATAAAGCAATAATGTCTTCTCAAAATAACATGGCCAAAGAAAGTTATCCTACAAAATCATATAGTCTGGCTATGCTCCATCTTCATCACACAAAGTATTAAATCATGCACAACCCCGATGACAAGCCAAGCAATTGCTTCATACTTTTGATGTTCTCAAACTTTTTCAACTTTCACGCAATACATGAGCGTGAGCCATGGATATAGCACTATAGGTGGAATAGAATATGGTGGTGGTTGTGAGGAGAAGACAAAAAGGAGAAAATCTCACATCAACTAGGCAAATTAATGGGCTATCGAGATGCCCCTCAATTGATATCGATGCAAGTGAGTAGGGATTGCCATGCAACGGATGCACTAGAGCTATAAGTGTATGAAAGCTAAAAAAGAAACTAAGTGGGTGTGCATCCAACTTGCTTGCTCACGAAGACCTAGGGCAATTTGAGGAAGCCCATCATTGGAATATACAAGCCATGTTCTATAATGAAAAATTCACACTAGTATATGGGAGTGATAAAATAGGAGACTCTCTCTATCATGAAGAACATGGTGCTACTTTGAAGCACAAGTGTGGTAAAAGGATAGTAACATTGTCCCTTCTCTCTTTTTCTCTCTTTTTTTTCTCTCTTTTTTTTGGGCTCTCTCTTTTTTTTGGCCTCTTTTTTATTTTATTTTTTTATTTTTTTATTTTTCATTCGGAGTCTCATCCCGACTTGTGGGGGAATCATAGTCTTCATCATCCTTTCCTCACTAGGACAATGCTCTAATAATGATGATCATCACAATTTTATTTACTTACAACTCAAGAATTACAACTCGATACTAGAACAAAGATATGACTGTATGAATGCCTCCGGCGGTGTACCGGGATGTGCAATGAATCAAGAGTGACATGTATAAAAAATATGAATGGTGGCTTTGCCACAAATATGATGTCAACTACATGATCCTGCAAAGCAATATGACAATGATGGTATGTGTCATAATAAATGGAACGGTGGAAGTCGCATGGCAATATATCTCGGAATGGCTATGGAAATGCCATAATAGGTAGGTATGGTGGATGATTTGAGGAAGGGTATATGGTGGGTTTAATGCACCGGCGAAAGTTGCGCGGTACTAGAGAGGCTAACAATGGTGGAACGGTGAGAGTGCGTATAATCCATGGACTCAACATTAGTCATAAAGAACTCACATACTTATTGCAAAAATCTATTAGTTATCAAAACAAAGTACTAGACGCATGCTCCTAGGGGGATAGATTGGTAGGAAAAGACCATCGCTCGTCCCCGACCGCCACTCATAAGGAAGACAATCAATAAATAAATCATGCTCCGACTTCATCACATAACGGTTCACCATACGTGCATGCTACGGGAATCACAAACTTTAACACAAGTATTTCTACCAATCCACAATTACTCACTAGCATGACTCTAATATCACCATCTTTATATCACAAAACAAATGCAAGGAATCAAACTTCTCATAGTATTCAATGTTCTTTATATGAAAGTTTTTACTATATCCCTCTTGCTACGGACAAACTACTCCAAAAAAATATAAGTGAAGATCATGAGTAGTTGAATAATTATGTAGCTATATGAAGACTCTCTCTCATAAATAAAATTTCAGATCTTAAGTACTTTATTAAAACAGCAAGCAAAAAAATAAAATGGCATTTCAAGGATAGAACATATCATGTGAAGAAGCAAAAACTTAGGCTCAACCGATACTAACCGATAATTCTTGATGAAGAAAGGTGGGATGCCTACCGGTGCATCCCCAAGCTTAGATGCTTGAGAATTCTTGAAATATTATATTGGGATGCCTTGGGCATCCCCAATCTTGAGCTTTTGTGTCTCCTTGATTCCTTTTATATCACGGTTTCCCTAAATCTTAAAAACTTCATGCACACAAAACTCAACAAGAACTCGTGAGAAAAGTTAGTATAAATCAAATGCAAAACCTTATCATTCTCTTCTGTAGAAAATTACTAAAATTATTATTTAACATTGCATACTAAATGCCTCTGCATATTTAATACTCCTATCCTCAAATAGAATCCTTAAACAAGCAAACATAAGCAAACAATGCAAACATAACAGCAATCGGTCTAAGCAGGACAGTCTGTAAAGAGTGCAATTGTAGTCATACTTCCCTAACTCCAAAAATTATGAGAAATTACCACACTGTAGAATATTTTTGTTACTCATCATGTAAAACTTTCAAGATTTTATCATGTTCTGACTTTCCAGAAGAATTCAGACAACGATAGAAAACTTTCTGTTTTCAAAACAACAGCATATAGACTTGCAAAATAAGCATGGTAAAGGCTAAACTTGACACTTTTATTGAAATAAAAGATGAAAAACATTAATATAAATAACAACAAGCAAATCCTAATAAAATAAAATGACGCTCCAAGCAAAACTCATATCATGTGATGAATAAAAATATAGCTCCAAGTAAGGTTACCGATAATGTTGGAGACGAAAGAGGGGATGCCTTCTGGGGCATCCCCAAGCTTGGTTGCTTGGATATTCCGTGAATATTTCCTTGGGGTGCCTTGGGAATCCCCAAGCATAGGGTCTTTTCACTCCTTATTCCCCTCATATCGATATCTCACCCAAAACTTGAAAACTTCAATCACACAAAACTTAACGGAACTTCGTGAGATGGGTTAGTATAATAAAACAAATCATTCACTTTGGTACTGTCAAGACAAGATTCATAATTTTTCTCACATGATGCCTACTGTACCCTATTATTTCTACAATTTATATTAAGCAATATAAGCCATAGAAATTAGAAAACAAGCAAACTATGCATCAAAAACAGAATAGTCTGTAAAGATCTGAATTAAGCTCATACTTCTGTTACTCCAAATGTTCTAAAAACTTAGGACAACGTAGAAAATTGGTATATCAATTCTTTGTAAAAAAAATAAGAGTTTTTCCACGTACCAGTGAATTTTAACAATTCTGTTACTGGACGCAAAAGTTCTGTTTTCGCACAGAATCAAATCAACTATCAACCACACTATCCCAAAGGCTTTACTTGGCACTTTATTGAAACAAAAGCTATAAAACATGATTACTACAGTATCTTAATCATGTGAATACACAAAAACAGTAGGTAAAGGTGTTGGGTTGTCTCCCAACAAGCGCTTTTCTTTAATGCCTTTCTAGCTAGGCATGATGACTTCAATGATGCTCACATAAAAGATAAGAATTGAAACATAAAGAGAGCATCATGAAGCATATAACTAGCACATTTAAGTCTAACCCACTTCCTATGCATAGGGATTTTGTGAGCAAACAAATTATGGGAACATTAATCAACTAGCATAGGAAGGCAAAACAAGCATAACTTCAAAACTTTCAACACATAGAGAGGAAACTTGATATTATTGAGATATGTAGAAGCATATGTCCCTCTCTCATAATAATTTTTAGTAGCATAAAGAATGAATTCAACAATATATCTATCACATAAAGCATTATTTTCATGATGCACAAGCATAGAAATTTTATTACTCTCCACATAAGCAAAATTCTCCTCATGAATAGTAGTGGGAGCAAACTCAACAAAATAACTATCATGTGAGGCATAATCCAATTGAAAATTAAAATCATGATGACAAGTCTCATGGTTATCATTATTCTTTATAGCATAAATTTCATCACAATAATCATCATATATAGCAACTTTGTTCTCATAATCAATTGGAACCTCTTCCAAAATAGTGGATTCATCACTAAATAAAGTCATGACCTCTCCAAATCCGCTTTTATCAATATTGTGAAAAGATTCAACACCCTCCAAAATAGTGGGATCATTACTACCTAGAGTTGACACTCTTCCAAACCCACTTTCATCAATATAATCATCATAAATAGGAGGCATGCAATCATCATAATAAATATTCTCATCAAAACTTGGGGGACTAAAAATATCATCTTCATCAAACATTGCATCCCCAAGCTTATGGCTTTGCATATTATTAGCATCATGGATATTCAAAGAATTCATACTAACAACAATGCAATCATGCTCATCATTCAAAGATTTAGTGCCAAACATTCTATTGCATTCTTCTTCTAACACTTGAGCACAATTTTCCTTTCCATCATTTTCACGGAAGACATTAAAAAGATGAAGCATATGAGGCAACCTCAATTCCATTTTTTTGTAGTTTTCTTTTATAAACTAAACTAGTGATAAAACAAGAAACTAAAAGATTCAATTGCAAGATCTAAAGATATACCTTCAAGCACTAACCTCCCCAGCAACGGCGCCAGAAAAGAGCTTGATGTCTACTATGCAACCTTCTTCGTGTAGACTCATGTTGGGCCTCCAAGCGCAGAGTTTTGTAGGACAGTAGCAAATTTCCCTCAAGTGGATGACCTAAGGTTTATCAATCCGTGGGAGGCGTAGGATGAAGATGTTCTCTCTCAAACAACCCTGCAACCAAATAACAAAGAGTCTCTTGTGTCCCCAACACACCCAATACAATGGTAAATTGTATAGGTGCACTAGTTCGGCGAAGAGATGGTGATACAAGTGTAATATGGATAGTAGATATAGGTTTTTGTAATCTGAAAATATAAAAACAGCAAGGTAACTAGTAGTAAAACGGAGCAAAAACGGTATTGCAATGCTTGGAAACAAGGCCTAGGGTTCATACTTTCACGAGTGCAAGTTCTCTCAACAATGATAACATAATTAGATCATATGGCAATCCCTCAACGTGCAACAAAGAATCACTCCAAAGTTTCTATCGGAGAACGTAGGACGAAAACATGCATCAACCCCTATGCATAGATTACCCCAATGTCACCTCGGGAATCCGCGAGTTGAGTGCCAAAACATACATCAAGTGAATCAATAGAACATCCCATTGTCACCACAGATATCCCATCGCAAGACATACATCAAGTGTTCTCAAATCCAATACTCAATCCAACATAACGAAACCTCAAAGAGTAAGACTCAATTCATCACAAGAAGGTAGAGGGGGAGAAACACCATATGATCCAACTATAATAACAAAGCTCGCGGTACATCAAGATCGTGCCAAATCAAGAACACGAGAGAGAGATCAAACACATAGCTACTGGTATATACCCTCAGCCCCGAGGGTGAACTACTCCCTCCTCATCATGGAGATCGCCGGGATGATGAAGATGGCCTCCGGTGATGGTTTCCCCCTCCGGCAGGGTGCCGGAACGGGCTCCCGATTGGTTTTCGGTGGCTACAGAGGCTTGCGGCGGTGGAACTTCCGATCTAAGTTTATTTCTGGAGGTTTTGGTATTTATAGGAATTCTTGGCATCGGTCCCACGTCAAGGGGGTCCACGAGGCGGCGGCAAGGTAGGGGGCGCGCCCTAGGGGGGGCGCGCCTCCCACCCTTGTCGTTGCCTCGGGATTCTTCTGGCCCAACTCTTGTGCTTGGGGGGCTTCTTCTGGTCCATAAAAAATCACCGTAAATTTTCAGCCCATTCCGAGAACTTTTATTTCTGCACAAAAAACGACCCCACGGTAGTTCTACTGAAAACAACGTCAGTCCGAGTTAGTGCTAGTCAAATCATACCAAAATCATATAAAATTGTTGTAAACATGGCATGAATACTTCGTAAATCATAGATACGTTGGAGACGTATTAGCTCCGATGTCGCTGTAGCCTCGGCTGCGACGCCCTTCCTCGCCCCGCGCCGCTCGCCCACGTGTCCCCGCCACCACTGCTCGCCGCTGGCCGCGGCCCCCCTCCCCTCTGCGCCTGCCGTTGGCCTCGCCGGGTCTGTGCCAGGCCGCCGCAGCCCACCGCTGTTCCCCGCTCGCTCGGCAGGGCATGCTCGTGCCCGTGGCCGCACGCCCGTCCCGCGCGCCCGTTAGCCCGCCCCGATAGCCCCTGTGAGTACGACACGCGGGGCCCAACCCCTGGTTAAGATTAAAAAAGAATTATAAATAATAATAGTTAAAATAGTAATTAATTAACTAATTAATCCTGTTAATTAACCTAATTAACTAATTAGTTAATTAAAACTGTTAATTAGTTACTAGTCTATGAAAGAATGGCCCCGAACGCCAGGGTTGACTCTGGTCAACTCAGTTGACTGCTGACGTCATGATGACATCATGCTGATGCAATAACCCCAGTTTAGATTTATTAATAATTTTAGAAATTGCTAAAACTTTAATAATTCATAGTAAAATAAATGTAGCTCGGATGAAAATACTTTGTACATGAAAGTTACTCAGAAAAACGTGATGAATCCGAATACGCACTCCGTTCGTCTGCCACACGTCCCTATCATAGCGAACATGAAACCATCCCGCCTCTTTTCATCTGTCTAGAAAATGCCTAACACCGGGGATAGTTTCTCGGTTGTTTTCCCCCTTCGCCGATATTACCTAGCACTGCGTTAGAACACCCCTAGCACTGCTTATTGTCTTGTCATGCATAGTATTGCACTTGTTTGCTCTATATTTATTGTTTCTTCCCCCTCTTCTCTCCTGTAGACCCCGAGACCGCTGCTGATGCCCCTGTGATCGACTACATCGACGACAACCCTCCTTCCTTTTCAGCAGAGCTTCCAGGCATGCCCCCCCCCCCCCTGATCACTTCGATATCGCCCATTCCATTCTCTCTCATGCTTGCATTAGATTTTGCTACTTTTATTGTTTGCTCCTATTCTGATGCATAGCCTGCTCATTGTACCTTACCTGCTTATCCTAAACGGCTTAGTATAGGTTGGTTAGTTATCCATCAGTGACCCCCACCTTGTCCTTGTTGCCCCTGCTTCATCATCGACCACTCGATCAACGTGATCGACGACCAAAGCTCGACACCTCACATCACATCACGCCTCTTTTGTTGCTCGATTCTGCAGAGCTACTATCGAGTGCCGAGGGTGATACCTCGTAACGCACTCCCGATGATAACTCTATAGTGTAGCTATTCGGCCGTGGTCATCGAGGGTGATTCCTCCTTCACCACACCTGATACGACTCTGTCGTGCAACACCTCAAGTGTGAACCTCGAGGGTGATTCCTCCTAAGTTCAGCTTGACGATTACATCAAGCGGAATCCCTCGAGGGTGATTCCTCGGGTATTCCCCCATGATGTTTTGGACACACGGTTACCTGGACTTTACTTGAGACCTTTGTTAAAGTCGGGTCGGCCCTTAGGGGTACCCGCGAGTTGATGTGAAAGTCGGGCGGGCCCGGAGAGCACCCGCAAGATAATTATGTGGCACGACCGGGCATTCTGGGCCCTTGCCGTAAGTCCATGAGATGGGGCGATGGGGTCACATCGATCATGAGTTTCTGCTCGTCTCCACGAGCTCCTAATACACTAAAGGTTTGGGTATTTGATCTGAGTTAGCCACTGGCCTTTACGCACTAACCACCACGCGGGAACAGTTATGGGCACTCGGCGTCGCAGTATCAGCCGAAGCTTTGTTAGACGTCCAGTTCACCATTGCGGCACGGTCGGATCACGTCGACCATCCGCGGTGGCGCTGGTATTCACCCTGCGCGCAATGACCCGGAGTGCAACGGGCGATGGGCCCAAGACCCTAGAGCGCTTAGGATGTAGACCGGCAGGGACCTGTCTGCTGAGCCTAGGTAGGGCTGTGACGTGTTGATCTTTGGAGGCCGGGCATTGACTCTGAAAAGTGTGTCCGGCCAGAGTAATCAAGCGTGTTGGGTAACGTGGTGCACCCCTGCAGGGAAGTTATCTATTCGAATACCGTGTCCACGGTAATGGACGTTCAGACTTGTATCCTGATCTATTACAACTAGAACTGGTTACTTGAGACATGTGATGGATATGTTGGCTCCGGGATTGCTTTCTCGTAGGGAGTCGAGGAAGGTTCTCTGGGCATTAATATTACAACATGCTTGTTAATTATAAACTGCTATTATATACTCTTTTGAATGCTGCAAGATGCTTGGAGTTGCTTGAAGATGCTAGTCTTTGATAGGCTAGGCCTTCCCCTCTATTCTGGCATTCTGCAGTTCAGTCCACAGATACAACCCTTCCATTTGATACAGATGCATACTTAGTATAGATCTGATGCTTGCGAGTACTTTGGATGAGTACTCACGGTTGCTTTGCTACCCCTTTTCCCCCTTCTTCCTTCTTTCCGGTTGTTGCAACCAGATGGTGGATCCCTGGAGCCAGACGCCACTGCCGACGGATACTACTACATGGAGGCCGCTGAAGACTAGGAGTAGTTAGGAGGTCCCAAGCAGGAGGCCTTGCCTCTTCAATCGTTGTTGCTTTTGTGTTTGCCTTCTTAAGGTAGTCTTGTCTAACTTATGTCTGTACTCAGATATTGTTGCTTCTGCTGACGCTTGTGTCTCGAGCTTTTGTATTCGAGCCCTCGAGGCCCCTGGCTTGTAATATGAAGCTTGTATTATTTTGATTTGTGTCTAGAGTTGTGTTGTGATATCTTCCCATGAGTCCCCGATCTTGATCGTACACATTTGCGTATATGATTAGTGTACGGTCGAATCGGGGGCTTCACACCCCTTGTGATAAAGAACTTTATTATGCAATCTGTCGCTTTTATTTCTTCCATATCACAAGTTCGTGTCAAGCTTATTTTCCTCACCCTAATAGATCATACATATTTAGAGAGCAATTTTTATTGCTTGCACAGATGACAACTTACTTGAAGGATCTTACTCAATCCATAGGTAGGTATGGTGGACTCTCATGGCAAAACTGGGTTAATGGTATTTGGATGCACAAGTAGTATCTCTACTTGGTGCGGAAGTTTTTTTTTGCTAGTATGAGGTGGAAGCAAGCGTCACATGTTAGAGGATCCATGACAATATAACTTCTATTCGGAAATAAGCAAACATAACTCATCATGTCGTCTTCCTTGTCCAACATCAACTTCTTAGCATATAATATTTTAATAAGTGCTCACAATCATAAAAGATGTCCAAGATAATATATTTATATGTGAACCTCTCTTTCTTTATTACTTCCTTTTAATTGTAATAATGACCGACACTAAGTTTGTCCAACTCACAACAAGTTTCAATCCTCATACTTCTTATATGTGAAGTCATCACTTCCCATAAGATCATTATATAATCTTTTTATTTGTTTTATTCTTTATTTCTCTATTTATTTTTTAAATATCATAACAGGAAAGCAAAGCCCTCAACTCAAAACTAATCTTTATTACATAACTCACGGACTCGATTACATAGATAGATCACAAAGCAAAACTCAAAGCTAGATCATACTAAAACTTTATTCTACTAAACTGAAATATAACCAAATGGATCGAACTAAGAAAAGCGATAAAGGTAAAGATGTGATGGTGATACGATACCGGGGCGCCTCCCCCAAGCTTGGCAGTTGCCAAGGGGAGTGCCCATACCCATGTATTTATATCTCTTTCTTTGGAGGTGGTGATGTGATATTCTTGGCGATGATGCCCCTTAGAATGCGATTCTCCTCCTCAAGCTTATTATTTTGCTGCTTAAGGTCCATTATTTCCTTGCGGAGTTTGCCTGTGACAGCTAGAGCTCCGATCACCCATGGATGCTTCCTGGCTGCGGGGGAAAAAGCAACACTCTTTTTCCTGTTATCATAAGAGAGAAATCTAACATTGAGCTCTGGAATTCCTCAAGCATAGCTCCAGGTTGAAGGCGAGAGGTAGCTTCTTGATCCTCCTCCATGGCATCTACTCTTTTCAGGTTAGCCTCCATCTCTTCCTCCGTTGACCACCCAAAGTGATCTGCTTCGCTGTATGCTCTTGGGCCCGGTATCGGGTGAGAGACCTGACTCTCCCCGACTGACTCTTGCCAAGACATCTTGCTCCAAATCTGCTGCAGGATTAACTAAACACAAGAACAGAGGATTTTGCTGTGGTACGATGGTCAAAACCTTCGGGAGATTATATAATGAATTTTTACCGACCAAAAGGAGTGTACTACAAGAAAACGGAGTCCGGAGGGCACACTTGGTGGCCACAAGCCTGGGAGGCGTGACTAGGGGGGTAGGGCGCGCCCCCAAGGCTTGTCACCTCCTTGTGCACTTTTCGGACTACTTTTTATTTTCCTAATTTTTAACTATTCCAAAACGGAGTAAAATGCCATTGGAAAGGTTTTGGAGTCGGTTCACTTACCGTACAACATACCTATTCCTTTTCGGAGTCTGAAACGTTCTGGTAGGTCTCCCTTATGTACTCCTCCGGTGTTATGGTATTAATAGTATTGGTCTCAACATTTATGGGAGTACCTGAGATATAATGTTTGATTCTTTGCCCATTTACCACCTTCCGGTTAGTACCTTCGGCGTTGTTGATTTTGATGGCACCGGAACTATAAACATCCTCGATAATGTAAGGACCTTCCCATTTAGAGAGAAGCTTTCCTGCAAAAAATCTTAAACGGGAATTGTATAGCAAGACATGGTCACCTACATTAAATTCATGCTTTTCTATCCTTTTATCATGCCATCTTTTAACTTTCTCCTCAAACAATTTGGCATTCTCATAGGCTTGGGTTCTCCATTCATGAAGAGAGCTAATGTCAAATAACCTCTTCTCACTGGCAAGTTTGAAATCATAGTTGAGCTCTTTAATTGCCCAATAAGCTTTATGTTCTAGTTCAAGAGGTAAGTGACATGCTTTTCCATAAACCATTTTATATGGAGACATACCCATAGGGTTTTTATAAGCAGTTCTATAAGCCCATAATGCATCATCAAGTTTCTTAGACCAATTCTTTCTGGATCTATTAACAGTCTTTTGCAAAATCAACTTTATTTCTCGGTTACTTAATTCTACTTGACCATTAGACTGAGGATGATATGGAGATGCAATTCTATGGTTAACATCATATTTAGCAAGCAATTTACGGAAAGCACCATGAATAAAGTGTGAACCACCATCAGTCATTAAATATCTAGGGACTCCAAACCTCGGGAAAATAACTTCTTTAAGCATTTTGATGGAGGTGTTATGATCAGCACTACTAGTTGGAATAGCTTCTACCCACTTAGTAACATAATCAACAGCAACCAAAATACGTGTATACCCATTAGAGGAAGGAAAAGGTCCCATATAATCAAATCCCCAAACATCAAATGGTTCAATAACAAGTGAATAATTCATAGGCATTTCCTGACGTCTACTAATATTACCAATTCTTTGACATTCATCACAAGACAAGACAAACTTACGAGCATCTTTGAAAAGAGTAGGCCAATAAAAACTAGATTGTAATACCTTGTGTGCAATTCTATCACCAGCATGGTGCCCTCCAGAAGCCTCGGAGTGACACTTGCGTAGGATTTGTTCCTATTCATGCTCAGGTACACAACGTCTAATAACACCATCTACTCCTTTATAAAGGTGTGGATCATCCCAGAAGTAATGTCTTAAATCATAGAAAAACTTTTTCTTTTGTTGGTATGTGAAGCTAGGTGGTATAAATTTAGCAACAATATAATTGGCATAATCAGCATACCAAGGAGCATTACGAGAAGCATTTATGACAGCTAATTGTTCATCAGGAAAGCTATCATCAATAGGTAGTGGGTCATCAAGGACATTTTCTAACCTAGACAAGTTGTCTGCTACGGAGTTCTCAGCTCCCTTTCTATCAATAATATGCAAATCAAATTCTTGCAGCAAGAGAACCCATCTAATAAGTCTAGGTTTAGCATCTTTCTTTTCCATAAGATATTTAATAGCACCATGATCGGTGTGAATACTTACTTTGGAATCAACAATATAAGATCTGAACTTATCACAAGCAAAGACAACTGCTAAAAATTCTTTTTCAGTAGTAGCATAATTTCTTTGAGCACTGTCAAGAGTTTTACTAGCATAATGGATAACATTTAATTTCTTATCAACTCTTTGTCCCAGAACAGCACCCACCGCATAATCACTAGCATCGCACATAATTTCAAAGGGTAGGTTCCAATCAGGTGGTTGAACAATAGGTGCAGAAATCAAGGCTTTCTTAAGAATTTCAAATGCTTCTACGCAATCATCATAAAAAACAAATGGAACATCTTTTTGCAAAAGATTAGTGAGAGGCCTAGAAATTTTAGAGAAGTCCTTAATAAGCCTCCTATAGAAACCAGCATGACCAAGGAAACTTCTTATACCTTTGATATCTTTAGGACACGGCATCTTTTCAATAGCATCAACTTTAGCTTTATCGACTTCGATACCTCTTTCGGAGATTTTATGCCCCAAGACAATACCTTCATTAACCATAAAGTGGCACTTCTCCCAATTGAAGACAAGATTACTTTCTTCACATCTCTTCAAAACTCGATCAAGGTTGCTTAAGCAATCATCAAAAGAAGTTCCGTAAACGGAGAAATCATCCATGAAAACCTCAGCAATCTTTTCACAAAAGTCAGAAAATATAGAAGTCATACATCTTTGAAAAGTAGCAGGTGCATTATATAAACCAAAAGGCATATGTCTCTAAGCAAAGGTACCGAAAGGGCAAGTAAAAGTAGTTTTTTTCTTGATCCTCTTGTGACACAGGTATTTGAGAAAAACCAGAATAACCATCTAGAAAGCAAAAGTGTGTATGTTTTGGTAGTCTTTCTAGAATTTGATCAATAAAAGGTAGAGGATAATGATCTTTCCTAGTAGCTTTGTTCAACTTTCTAAAATCAATAACCATTTTATAACATGTGACAATTCTTTGGGGAATCAATTCATTTTTATCATTAGGAACAACGGTAATACCTCCCTTCTTGGGGACACAATGAACAGGACTTACCCATCTACTATCAGCAACAGGATAAATTATACCTGCTTCCAGAAGCTTTAGTATTTCATTTCTTACCACTTCTTTCATTTTAGGATTCAACCATCGCTGGTGATCAACAACTGGTTTAGCATCAGGTTCCATATTAATTTTGTGCTGACATAGAGTGGGACTAATGCCCTTAAGATCATCCAGAGTATATCTAATAGCTGCATGGTGCTTCTTCAGAGTTTTCAATAATTTCTTTTCTTCATGCTCTGAAAGGTTAGCACTAATAATAACAAGATATATCTTTTTCTCATCAAGATAAGCATATTTCAGAGTATCAGGTAACTGTTTAAGATTGAGCATAGGATCACTCTGGGTGGTAGAGGATCTCCAAGAGTTTCAACAGGCAAATTGTGTTTCAAAACAGGCATCTGTTTAAAGAAAATCTCATCTAATTCCTTTCTTTCATTCATGAACATATCATTTTCATGGTCTAGCAAATATTGTTCTAAAGGATCAGTAGGAGGCATGGCAATTGAAGCAAGATCAATTATTTCATCTTTACTAGGCAATTCTTTATCATGAGGTTGTCTACGAAAATTGGAGAAAGTAAACTCATGCGACACATCCCCAAAACTTACAGTAACAGTTTCTTTCTCACAATCTGTTTTGGCATTAACAGTGTTCAAGAAAGGTCTACCAAATATAATAGGACAAAAATCATCTTGTGGGGAACCAAGAACTAGAAAATCAGTAGGGTATTTTATTTTCCCACACAAGACTTCAACATCTCTAACAATCCCAATTTGTGAGATAGTATCTCTATTGGCAAGCTTAATAGTGACATCAATATCTTCTATTTCAGCAGGTGCAATATCATTCATAATTTCTTGATATAATGTCGTGGGTATCGTGTGACATATGCCAAAGGATGGCTTATCATGGATGGGGACAAAAGTACGTCACCGGGCTCTGGAAGCGGGAATGAGCGAGACCGCATACGCCTGCGAATCTTACCCAGGTTCGGGGCTCTCCTTGAAGATAACACCCCTAGTCCTGCTCTGCGGGGTCTCTGCATGATCACTACCTTAACAAGTAGCTACAAACTCGCTCCTTGAGCTGTTTTGCTAGAGGAGGAAGGAGGGCAAGGCTAGCTCTACTCCTCTCCCTATGTGTCTGTGTGAGTGCTGAACTCAGGAGGCTTTCTCCTCTCTATCCAGGTCCCAACCCCCTCATGGGGTGACCTGGGGGGTTTATATAGGCCTACCCCCCAGGGATACAATGGTAATCCGGCCGGGCGTAGGACCCGGCCGTCAGTGTCTCTGGTCGCCGGCTTCTCCGCCGACTGCAGGGGCCCACCGCCTGGTGGGTCCCCCCGGCTGTCTCATACTCGGCCGACAAGCCGGGCCCGCCGCTTGCGGGTCCTGTCGGCTGCGTAGCACTGTAGCCGTGCCACTGATGATGCATGCTTGGTCGGGGAGAGCGTGGCTACAGTCCCGCTGCCTGGCGGGCGTTTCACTGTAGCCACTCCCCGTCTCTTCTGGTTAATGGCACACAAACTTCAAGGAAGGGGGAGGGCCGCCTGCTAGGAGCCGGCCTCCCCCGAGACGACTGGTCAGGGCTCGCCGCCTCCTGGCCTCTCACGGACAGGTAGGGCCCGCCGCCTGCGGGCCGTACCGACAGCCCGTCGTGGGGGCATGGCTTCCTCTGCCATGGGTGATGTCATGAGCAGCATGGCAACAGTGCCGCGTCGGGTGTGGGATGTCCGCTTGGTACACTGCACTGTGGCCACGCTCTGCCCTGGATTCGGGGGTGGCAGGCTTGTACTGTAGCCACGCCCCGTCTTGTCGTGTTTATGTGGGTGCTAACTTTGAGGGCGCGAGGGGCCGCCTGCTAGGATCCGGCTTCCCAGGAAGCCGCCTGCTAGGAGTCGGCCCACTTCATGGCTGTCTTCTGGATTCCGCCGCCTCCTGGCAACCGGCCGCTTGGACTAGCCGGCCCCAAGAAGGCGGTCCTTTGTATTTGATGTTTGAGGGGCGCAGCCTGCTCCGATGTCTTGAAACACCAAGGGGAGCTGATGAGGCTACCCGTGGTCATTTACTCCGACAGTAGTCCCCGAAGCTGGTGGGGTGCTACGGCCGAAAGGGCGAGAAGCCCCAGCAGCTTCTTACTCCGGGTTGTCTGGTGTCCTGCTTCGTCCGTCTCCCGAAGTGCCGACTGGTAGGTGTCGGCCGTGACCAGGCTGGCCGCCTGGCGATCTCGTAACGCCGTGGTGGGGACCAGGCGGCATGGCGGCCGGACGCCAGGCTCGCCGCCCGTGCATGCCGGCCACGCGGCGTCAGCAGGCCAATCCGGCCTGCCAGCCCACGCGCACGATGGGACGTCGCCGCAGGCCGGGGCCCGCCACTACAGTGCCTCGGCACGCGCGCGGATCCGCTGCGGCCGAGGTAGACGGTTGGGCTTCTGCGGCATTTAATACGCGCCTTTACTGGCACCGCAATCATGGGATCGTGGGGGAGTGGGCACAGTTAATCCCACGATCCCCCACGCTCTCGCCCCCTCGGCTCCGCCGCCTAGGGCTATAAGTAGGGGGAGGAGGAGGGTGGCAGACGCACGCGCGCCCTCCTCTCCCCTCGCCATTCTTCTTCCTCTCCGCCGCTGCAGCGCCTCTTCCTCTTGCCGAAACACTGCCGCAGCCCACCGCCATCGAGCTTCTTCTCGCCGAAGCGCTTCCTCGCTCCGCCGCGGCTTCGCTCGCTCACCACCGCGCCGCGCCTACGATGAGTTCCTTCGCCCATGGCGCGCTCATGGGCCGGCGACTGGGACGGTTCCAACGTCCATGAGGATCACCACTTCTTTCTTCGCCAAACACGACGGCTACCCCGGGAGACGAACGTGCGGGTACGTGTCCCCCCTGAGGCAGAAATCTCGCCGGTGCCGGAAGGCGATGAGCGCGTCGTTTTCCGGTCCCATTTTCTTCGCGGCTTCGGCCTTCCCGCGAGCAGCTTCCTCCGCTCCTTTCTTGACTTCTACCGAGTCCAGCCGCACCACCTCACGCCGAATACGGTGGTGCTGCTGGCCGCCATCGTCACTATGTGCGAAGGGTACCTCAGCACTCTCCCCACCCTTGAGCTCTGGGGGGAGTGCTTTTATCTCAAACTCGGCACCGCCACCAAGGGCCAGGCGGCTCAATTCGGAGCCTGCGTGGCGGTGCGGCGTCCGGGCACCGGGAACCGCTTCCCGTCCATCTCCCTGCTGCAGTCGGCCAAGCTGTAGCAGAAATCTTATTTCTACGTCGACAACATCCACCCGACGAGCGACTACGTCAACTTGCCGGCTTACGCAGCCGGCCGGCCAGCCAAGCCGCACGCCAACTGGCAGTACAGGCCGAGCTCCCTATCGGCCGCCTCCTCCGCCGCCCTCGCCCGACTTCAGGTGATGACGGAGTCGGAGGGCCTGAAGGGTTCGGATCTGCTGACCGCTTTCGTGACGCGCCGACTTCTTCCCCTCCAAGCCCGGCCTCACATCATCAGCTGCATGAGCGGGCACTGGGACCCATGCTGGATGTGCACATGGGAGCTGCCGGACGTGGAGGTGGCCCGGCTGGTCAATTACTTCTCCAACTGCAAGCTATCGGAGACAGACTGGCGGTTCGGCAAGCAGCCGTACGACCGCGCACATCCACCGCCTGCGGTGAGTCTTGCAATTCTTTTTCTCTTTTGTTGGTCCGAGTTATTGTTTTGCCGTCTGACCAGTCGGCCATGGTGCAGGTCCTTTCGGCCCAGTCGGCTGCCGGTGCTCTGGATCCAGGCCAGCAGTACATGCCGGACCGAACAAGGAGCGACGTGGACGACCCCGACTTGGGGGCGGCCGCCATGGAGGAGGACGACGCCACAGGTGGTGGCGGTGGAGCAGGCGGCTCCGGAGGAGGAGGCGGCCTCGAGTCCTAGCCGGATGACGACGAGGAGGAGAACGAGCCGCGCCGCATGCACGACACTGACAAAGCAGGCGCAAGCTCTTCAGCCGTGCCGACTGCGCCAGGTGGTGCACCAAAGCGCCGAGCCGGCTCGTTGCTGTTCGGCAGCCGGCCGAAGAAGTCCAAGAACGTGGCCGCCACGAAGGCGGCCCAGTTCCAGAAGGCCCCGAAGCAGCCCCCGATGGTGTCCGCGTAAGTGCTTGGTTTCTCTTGCGTTTTCTTTTCTTCTTTCTTGCAACTCTTTCTGAGTTTCCTCCTGTCTTGTTTGGACAGGGCCCCGCTCTCTCTTGAGCGGTCCACCGCTGCTTCGGTGATCGGGGCGGCGTGGGCTCTGCCAACACCCGCCGCGTGGACCCGCTCGCCGACCTCCAAGAGGCGACGGAGAGGAACGCGCAGGAGGCGCGCGAGGAACGGGAGGAGGTGGAGCGGCAGAAGGCGGAGGCGGCCAAGGCGGCGCAGGCGGACGCGGATGCGGCGGCCAAGGCCCAAGCCGACGCTGCGGCCAAGGTCCAGGCGGAGGCCGCAGCCAAGGCCCAGGCGGACACGGCCGCCAAGGTGCAAGCGGAAGAGGCCGCACGCGGCCGGACTCCGCAACTCGTCATCCCGCTGCGCGCAGCGCCACCAGCGCCAGAGAACCCGGCGCCAACTGGAGGAGCCGGCCACGATCAGCCGATTGTGGAGAGGCGAGGAGGCGACGCCATCGTCCCGGGGGCGGAGGTGGCCCCGCAAGCGCCGACTACCGAGGCCCAAGGCAGTCGGTCTAACGTGCCACCGGCGCCGCCAATCAGAGGCGAGCTGGCGGTGGGGGCGACCCCTGTGGTCCATTCTCCGGGGCGCCGGCGTGCGGCGAAAGCGGCCTCGGCGCCACGAGCACAGGAGATCGGGGCCGCAAGCTCGTCGGCCCCAGATGCAGAGGCCACCAGTGCCGCCCCGCTAGAGTGGACGCCTGGGGGTGGGACGGGCGTGCTGAACAAGGCTGCGCAGGACGTTCAGGCCCAGCTCCAGGCCCAAGGCACCGCCCTCCAGCAGTATACGAAGACATTCTTGGCGACGCGAGCGGCCGTCCGGGTACATTTCTTTGCTTTGTTTTGTCTTTTCTCTTGCGATCTTCCGTGGGGGCGCGCCAGCGCACCCACTGGGTGTAGCCCCCTAGTTCCGGGCCGGCTGCTGAGCAGGCGGCTCTGAACTTTAAGGTAAGTTCCGAGTGCTAACTTGTTTTCTCTCCTTTTGTCTTCGTTGCAGGACTACCACAACATGCACGCGGCCACCTTCAACTCCCAGGTCCAGGAGCTGGCTAAGCGGAAGGCCGACCTGACCGAAAGCCGGAGTAAGCATTCTGTCTTCTTTCTCGCGGGGGTGCGTCAGTGCACCCGCTGGGTGTAGCCCCCGAGATTCGGGCCCACTGCTGAGCAGTCGGGCCGGATCTTCTGGCAACCACGTTTCTTTTTGGTCAACTTTGTTGATTGTCTTCTCTTTCTCAATTTTGCAGGAGCCAACACCACGCTGCAGCAGCGCCTGGGCGAGGTCCAGACCGAGCTGCGCGCCAAGCAGGAGGAAAGCATCAAGGCGGCCCAGGAGCGCGACCGTCTGGCCAAGAGGTTGGCGGACCAGGTGGACCAGCACAAGGCGGAGCTCCAGAGATTCAAGGAGGTAGAAGGCGCCCTCCAGGCCGAGTTTGAGACTGAGCGCTCGAAGTGGGTTGAGAAGGAGGCGATCCTCGCCGCTGGCTATGGCGAGATTGAGGATATGATCGATGGTAATCTTCTTTCTTTGGAATAGCTGCCGACTGCATCGAGAGTCGGCTTTCGACTTCTGGTCTTTGTCTTTTCTTCGCATAGACTTCTTTCCTGGACACGCCGTCGCCGTCAGCCAGGCCATCGAGGCGCGGCGTGACCAGCGTAGGAGGGAAGGAGTGGAGATCCCGCCCGACACGCCTCGAAACATGAACGAGCAGCTCCTGGCCATCAGGACGCGCCTGTAGCCGATTCACCATCTGCTCCGCCGCCTTCAGCGCGCCGGGTCCCAGCTGGTTTCCGCCCTCTGGCCAGGCGTTCGAGCTCCACGCACCCCCAGTCGGACCGCCGACTGGTTAGAGGTGGCGATCGGCCACTTCGAGGCTTGGAAGGGCTCCTCCGCTCGGGCAGGCGCCCGAAGGGCCCTGGAGTTCGTCAGGGCGTGGTATCTTGGGCTGAACCTAGCCCAGTTGGCCACGTTCCGGCAGGAGGCCAAGGAAGAGTTGGTGGCAGTGGGGCCTGCGCTCACTTGTCGTGCGGCAGCAATCGCCGAGTACACCGAGACCGGTGTCTTCCTCCCCGAGCTGGACGAGGAGGGTGCCGAGGTGCCGCCGGACTGGTTCGGGATGAACCCGGATGATGGCGAGGACTCGGCGGAAGAAATCGCCTCCAGCGACGAAGGCGAGGACGAGGAAGGCGAGGATGATGAAGACGACGCACCGGAGGGCCGAGCGGACGGCCAGCCTTAGCTCAATCAAGCCTCGAGCAACGTGCCGCGCACGGGTGCACCGACTGCTGCTGATAGCGACCAAGCCGAGACTCGCCAGACGGCCACTCCACTAGCCGATGCCGCCGACTCCACCAACCTGCCGGACCCGCCTACTGCTCCTCTGGCCTAGGCTGCCAGCTTCATCTTATCTTTTCCTGCTTTTGTAGTCTCTAGAACAAACTTGTTAAATTCGCGCAGTTCCACCCGCTGGGGGTGTATTCAAACTTTGTTGAATGCTGGCCGAGGGCCTCTTGGTATGTAACTTAATTCTCGCACAGGCTGTGCTTTGCCGAGCTCCAACTTGTCTTGCTTTCTGTTCTTTTGGCTTTTTCCTTTGCCGCCTTCCCTTGGCTGCCACCTTGCCAGCCAGACAACCGTTCTTCGATCTATTGGCTGGGTCAGGTATTTTGCCATTTTGGGAAGGCAAGTACTTTGGCCGCTTAGAACATAGCAAGTTAAGTGAGAAGCCGGCCGACCGGCTGCTCAGCAGCCGGACGGCTAGGCGAGAAGCCTGCTTGGCCTATGTGAGTGCTTTCGTACTTAGCCATTTTTCATGTGGGCACCATTTCCTGCCTTTGACTCTTGCCGGCCATACAGTCGCTCTGCGAGCTGCGGCTTATGGCAAGAGAGGGCTTAGATGCCGGCACACTACTTGTCCGACTGCAGGTAGCGCCGACATAGTACAAGGCGACAAGCCCCCGGGCCGACTGGTCGGACCCGGTGCCGGGCGAAGGAATGAAAAAACTCATTCACAGGCATGAAACTTATCATATAGATGAGAGAGGTAGCCCCCGAGTGCTCTTCGAGGGACCTGGTGTTTTGCGCTTAATACAACAGGTAGCGTGGTACATACTGTATTAACTGGCCGCGTCTTGCTGCATTGTTGAAGTCCCCGGGCTGACTGCTGCAGCCACCGGGCCGGATTGTGGAGTCCCCGAGCCAGGTGCGACTGCTGCAGTCCCCGAGCCGCTTGGTGAAGTCCCCGGGACGGCTGCTGCAGCCCCCGGGCCGGGTTGCGAAGTCCCCGGGCTGGGTGCGACTGCTGCAGTCCCGTGCCGCCTGCCGAAGTCCCCGGGACGGCTACTGCAGCCCTCGGGCCGGGTTGCGAAGTCCCCGGGCCAGGTGCGACTGCTGCAGTCCCCGTGCCGCCTGCCGAAGTCCCCGGGCCGGCCGCTGCAGCCCCCGAGTCGGATTGCGAAGTCCCCGGGCCGGGTGTGACTGCTGCAATCCCCGTGCCGCCTGCCGAAGTCCCCGGGCCGGCCGCTGCAGCCCCCGAGTCGGATCCGACTGCTTCGAGGGCAGCCGGCACGAAGATGGAATCTGATTCCGGGGAAGGCTTGATAGACGGCTTGCGGAGACACTGAAGGGACACGCCGGCTGGTATGGCCTGCCGGGTGGAGCCGATCCGCGCCAGGGCATCTGCTTGCTCGTTGTCGGCCCGTGGCACATGAAGGAACTCGCACCCGTCAAAATATCCGCTGATCTGCCGGACGAGGGAGCGGTAGCTCGCCATGTTTGCATCCTTGGCGTCCCAGTCGCCAGACGACTGTTGGACCACCAAGTCCGAGTCGCCGTAGCACAGAATACGGCGGATGCCAATCTCCTTGGCCAGCCGGAGTCTGTGTACTAGTGCCTCGTACTCGGCCATGTTGTTGGAGTTCGTGTACTCGGCCAATCTCCTGGCTGCTGGCCTTCAACCGTCGCCACCTGCCGGCTGGTGGTAGCCGGCTGCTGGGCCTTGCGCTTGTTGTCGTTTGGCTGTTGGCGCCGACTGGAATCACCAGCCGGCGTCTGAGGGGCCGGAGGGAGCATCTTTCCTGATGCGTCCACTCGGAGCTCCGACTTCATGGAGGAGTCAGCAGTGGCGTACTTGTCCGCTATGATTAGCAGCTCGTCGAGGGTGGCCGGCTCGTCGCAGAGGAGTCGGTGCTTGAGTAGGGTGCCCTCCCGGCACCCAGCAGTGAAGTATTCTATGGCTTGCACCTCGTGCACCCCTTCACAGGAGTTGCGCAGTTCAGCCCACCGCGTCAAGTAGTCGCGGGTAGACTCAGTCGGGCCTTGGACGCATAGAGAGAGCTGGTGAGGTTTGGGCGGTCGCTTGTAGGTGTTGGTGAAGTTGCGGATGAAAACTTCGGTGAAGTCTAGCCAGCTGCTGACGCTGTAGGGCTTGAGGCTGTTCAGCCATGTCCGGGCCGTGCCCTGGAGCATGAGCGGAACGTACTTTACGGCAACGCGCTTGTTGCCGTTTGCTATGCTGACGGCCGTGGAGTAGTCCACCAGCCAGTCCTCCGGCTTCACAGAGCCGTTGTACTTGGGGGTGTCCCGAGGGAGCGAGAACCCTTTGGGGAAGGGCTCATCGCGAATGCGGGGGCCGAAACAAGGCGGGCCGATCGCGTCTTCTTCTTCTAACGCCAGGGATCGAGCCAAGCGGTCGATCCGGTGGCGGGCGTCGTTATCTCCGACTCCTTCACGGGGGCCCAGCCGGCCTCCGAGAGTCGGATGCTCAACAGGCGGCGGGGAGGCGCGCCTCTCCCTGCGCGGGAGAGGCGGACGACCGTCCCGCCGTTCCACTGCTCGTGGGCGGCCGTCTTGGTCGCGCTCGATGGAGATGCGGGTGCGGCTGTACTAGCAACCGGCTCTTGGTCGCGGGCGCCCCCTGTCGGCGTCCAGGAGGTCGCGCCATGCTCTTGGCGAGGGGGAAGGTTCCCGGCCTGCAAGCCGGGTTCCACCACGCGACGGCCAGCTTCTTCCTGCGCGGCGGCCGCGTCGATGAGCTGCTGGACGCGCCCCGTCATGCAGCGACGCTCGTCGCCCTCCAGGTGGTCCAGCTCGTCTGCCGCCGCCTGGGCGGAACGTAAGTTCTCCATCGGCGTAGCGTAGACTGGGTGGTCGGCCCCCAACATGCTGGCGATGGCTGCGCCGTGCTGCCGGACCGTGCCCGCACGGCTGGGTTCACCAGCAGCCGGCGTGCCGCAGATGGCACGGTCGATCTCGCGGTGGTAATCCTCGGTGAGGCGTCTCATGGCCGCCAACTTCTTGGCGCTGTCGAGGAGTGCGATACGGCATGCCTCCAGTGTTTCGCCGTTTGCACCAGGCACTACGGGCGCGGACAGGTCCCGCATTGCCTCCTGCAACGGGTCCCGGCCGACCTGGTCGGAGGCTCCGTCGTGGCTGACGACCAGCACCCAGGTGACGGTGCTGGTGCTGGCGCTGTTGTCTGCAGCAGGGAGCGGGTCGTTGAAGATCACCACCTCACCGGGGAAGGCATCAGAAAGCGCGACGTCGGCGTCGATGACCATGTCGTCGGACGGGTCGGTGGAGCCAACGCACTCCAGGTCGGAGACCGGCTCATTGGCGATGTGAAGCTTGCCAAGGGAGTCGATGAGGCAGCTTTCGGGGCCGGCCACGCCCGCGACGAGTGCGGGCTCGTCGGAGAGGCGGATCCCGCCGATGAGGTCAGCGAAGCTGATTGCGGCGCAAGCAACTTCCGTGCCATGCAGCGTGTCAGCACAAACATCGTCAGGCGTGCCGGGCTGGCTGCGCTCGCCAGGAAGGAAGAAGGTTCCCGTCCAGAACGTGTTTCCGAACGACGGTGAACCTAGCCCCAAGGTGGGCGCCAAATGTCGGGGGTATTGTGCGACATATGCCAAAGGATGGCTTATCATGGATGGGGACAAAAGTACGTCGCCGGGCTCTGGAAGCGGGAATGAGCGAGACCGCATACGCCTGCGAATCTTACCCAGGTTCGGGGCTCTCCTTGGAGATAAAACCCCAAGTCCTGCTCTGCGGGGTCTCCGCATGATCACTACCTTAACAAGTAGCTACAAACTCGCTCCTTGAGCTGTTTTGCTAGAGCAGGAAGGAGGGCAAGGCTAGCTCTACTCCTCTCCCTATGTGTCTGTGTGAGTGCTGAACTCAGGAGGCTTTCTCCTCTCTATCCAGGTCCCAACCCCCTGCATGGGGTGACCTGGGGGGTTTATATAGGCCTACCCCTCAGGGATACAATGGTAATCCGGCCGGGCGTAGGACCCGGCCGTCAGTGTCTCTGGTCGCCGGCTTCTCCACCGACTGCAGGGGCCCGCCGCCTGGTGGGTCCCCCCGGCTGTCTCGTACTCGGCCGACAAGCCGGGCCCGCCGCTTGCGGGTCCTGTCGGCTGCGTAGCTCTGTAGCCGTGCAACTAATGATGCATGCTTGGTCGGGGAGAGCGTGGCTACAGTCCCGCCACCTGGCGGGCGTTTCACTGTAGCCACTCCCCGTCTCTTCTGGTTAATGGCGCACAAACTTCAAGGAAGGGGGAGGGCCGCCTGCTAGGAGCCGGCCTCCCCCGAGCCGACTGGTCAGGGCTCGCCACCTCCTGGCCTCTCATGGACAGGTAGGGCCCGTCGCCTACGGGCCGTACCGACAGCCCGTCATGGGGGCATGGCTTCCTCTGCCATGGATGATGTCATGAGCAGCATGGCAACAGTGCTGCGTCGGGCGTGGGATGTCCGCTTGGTACGCTGCACTGTGGCCACGATCTGCCCTGGATTCGGGGGTGGCAGGCTTGTACTGTAGCCACGCCCCGTCTCGTCGTGTTTATGTGGGTGCTAACTTTGAGGGCACGAGGGTCTGCCTGCTAGGAGTCGGCCCACTTCATGGCCGTCTTCTAGATTCCGCCGCCTCCTGGCAACCGGCCGCTTGGACCAGCCGGCCCCAAGAAGGCGGTCCTTTGTCTTTGATGTTTGAGGGGCGCAGCCTGCCCCGATGTCTTGAAATACCAAGGGGAGCTGATGAGGCTACCCGTGGTCATTTACTCTGACATATAAAGTAAAGGGAATTGCACTCACACTGGCACCCAAATCACATAAGCCATGATAACAATGATCTCCTATTTTAACAGAAACAACATGCATGCCAACAACAGGTCTATGTTTATCTTTATCATCAGGTCTAGCAATTCTAGCATCTTCATAACAGAAATAAATAACATGCCCATCAATATTATCGACCAAGAGATCTTTAACCATAGCAATACTAGATTCAACTTTAATTTGCTCAGGGGGTGGAGGTGCTCTAGTATAACTCTTACGAACCACAGTTGAAGCTTTAGCATGTTCCTTTATTCTAATAGGGAAATGTGGTTTCTCAATATAAGCAGTAGGAAGAATAGGATCAACATTATAAGTAATAGTTTCCTCTTCAGCTTTAATAGGTTCCACTATTTTCACTTCAATGGGAGGATGATATTTAAACCACTTATCCTTAGGGAGATCAACATGAGTAGCAAATGATTCACAGAAACAAGCAACTATCTCAGAGTCAAGTCCATATTTAGTGCTAAATTCACGAAAAGCATCGGTATCCATAAAAGATTTAACACAATCAAACTTGAGGTTTATACCTAACTCCTTACCTTCATCGAGTTCCCAATCTTCAGAGTTGTGTTTAATTCTTTCCAATAAGTCCCATTTGAATTCAATAGTCCTCTTCATAAAAGAACCAGTAGAAGAAGTATCGAGCATGGATTGATCATTCCGAGAAAGCCGAGCATAAAAATTCTGAATAATAATTTATCTTGAGAGCTCATGATTGGGGAATGAATATAACATTGACTTAACCCTCCCCAAGCTTGAGCAATACTTTCTCCTTCACGAGGCCAAAAATTATAAATATCACGATGAACTAGATGCATAGGATAAAACTTCTGATGAAATTCCAATTTCAATCGGTTGTAATTCCAAGTCCCAATATCATCGCATAGCCTATACCATGTCAATGCCTTCTCCTTCAAATATAAAGGGAAGACCTTCTTCTTGACTTCATCCTTGGGCAAACCTGCAAGCTTAAATAATCCACAAACTTCATCCACATAGATTAGATGCATATCAGGATGTAATGTTCCATCTCTTGCATAAGGATTAGCTAGTAGTTTCTCTATCATACCCGAAGGAATTTCATAATAAATATTTTCAGTAGGTTCAGTAGGTTGAGGGGCAACTCTTTGCTCTTCCGGTCAGGGTGAAGATACCCCGAACAAGCCCCTCAAAGGATTATTTTCCATAGCAACAAGTGACAGTAAATTTTAGCACACTATATAATTTTTTCCTTACCAAAGGTGCTTCACTCCCCGGCAACGGCACCAGAAAAGAGTCTTGATGACCCACAAGTATAGGGGATCTATCATAGTCCTTTCGATAAGTAAGAGTGTCGAACCCAACGAGGAGCAGAAGGAAATGACAAGCGGTTTTCAGCAAGGTATTCTCTGCAGGCACTGAAATTATCGGTAACAGATAGTTTTGTGATAAGATAATTCATAACAGGTAACAAGTAACAAGTGTAACAAAGGTGCAGCAAGGTGGCCAATCCTTTTTGTAGAAAAGGACAAGCCTGGACGAACTCTTATATAAAGCAAAGCGCTCCCGAGGACACATGGGAATTATTGTCAAGTTAGTTTTCATCATGCTCATATGATTCGCGTTCATTACTTTGATAATTTGATATGTGGGTGGACTGGTGCTTGGCTGCTTTCCTTACTTGGACAAGCCTCCCACTTATGATTAACCCCTCTCGCAAGCATCCGCAACAAAAGACTAGCGCAGCACAGAAAGATGTTTCTGTGGCACCTAAGCCAGTTGAAGAGGAAGCTAATGATGATGATCATGAAACTTCGGATCAAGTTACTGTCAAACCTCATAGGTCGACAAGGGTATGTACAGCTTCCAAGTGGTACGATAACCCTGTCTTAGAGGTCATGTTGTTGGACAACGGTGAACCTACGAGCTATGGAGAAGCGATGGTGGGTCCGGATTCCAACAAAATGTCTAGGAGCCATGAAATCTGAGATAGGATCCATGTATGAGAACAAAGTATGGACTTTGGTGGACTTGCCCGATGATCGGCAATCCATTAAGAATAAATGGATTTTTAAGAAGAACACAGATGCTGATGGTAATGTCACCATTTATGAAGCTCGACTTGTCGCAAAGAAGTTCCCGACAAGTTCAAGGAGTTGACTATGATGAGACTTTCTCACTCATAGCGATGCTAAAGTTTGTTATGTTAGCAGTTGTTGCATTTTCAATTACGAAATTTGGCAGATGGATGTAAAAAGAAAGTGTCCTTGATGGTTTCCATGAGGAAAGGTTGTATGTGATACAACCAGAAGTTTTTGTCGATCCTAAGGATGCTAAAAGGTATGCAAGCTCCAGCAATCCTTCTATGGACTGGAGCAAGCATCTCGGACTTGGAACATAAGCTTGGATGAGGTGATCAAAGCTTTTGGGTTTATACGAAGTTTGCAAGAAACTTGTATTTACAAGAAAGTGAGTGGGAGCACTACAACATTTCTGATAAGTATATGTGGATGACATATTGTTGATCGGAAATGATGTAGAATTTCTGGAAAGCATAAAGGGTTGTTTGAAAGGATTTTTTTCAAAGGAAGACCTAGGTAAAGCTGCTTACATATTGGGCAACAAGTTCTATAGAGATAGATTAAGACGCCTGATAAGACTTTCACAGAGCACATACCTTGACATGATTTTGAAGGAGTTCAAAATGGATCAGTCAAACAAGGAGTTCTTGCCTGAGTTGTAAGGTATGAAGTTGAGTATGACTCAAAGCTCGACCACGGTAGAAGAAAGAGAAAGGAGAAAGGTCGTCCCCTATGCCTTAGCCATATGCTCTATACGATATGCCATGCTGTGTACCGCACCTGATGTGTGCCTTGCCACGTGTCTGGCAAGGGGGTACAAGAGTGATCCAGGAGTGGATCGCTGGGCAGCGGTCAAAATTATCCTAGGAGTAATAAGGAAATGTTTCTTGATTATGGAGGTGATAAAGAGTTCGGCGTAAAGGGTTACGTCGATGCAAGCTTAACACCAATCCGGATGACTCTGAGTAGAGTTTCTCGGTTATGGAGGTGATAAAGAGCTTGGCGTAAAGGGTTACGTCGATGCAAGCTTTAACACCAATCCGGATGACTCTGAGTAGCAAACCGGATACGTATACTGGAGCAGCCATTTGGAATAGCTCCAAGTGGAGCATGTTAGCAACATCTACAATATGATATAAAGATTTGCGAAGTACACGCGGATCTGAATGTTGCAGACCCGTTGACTAAAACCTCTCTCACAAGCATAATATGATCAAACGCCAGAACTCATTGGGTGTTAATCACATGGTGATGTGAACTAGATTATTGACTCTAGTGCAAGTGGGAGACTATTGGAAATATGCCGTAGAGGCAATAATAAATTAGTTATTATCATATTTCCCTATTCATGATAATCGTTTATTATCCATGCTAGAATTGTATTGATCGGAAACTCAAATACATGTGTGGATACATAGACAACAACATGTCCCTAGTAAGCATCTACCGGACTAGCTCGTTGACCAAAGATGGCTATGGTTTCCTAGCCATGGACATGAGTTGTCCTTTAATAATGGGATCACATCATTAGGAGAATGATGTGATGGACGAGACCCAAACTATAAACGTAGCATGTGATCGTATCAAATTTGTTGCTATCGTTTTCTGCATGTCAAGTATTTATGTTCCTATGACCATGAGATCATGCAAATCACTGACACCGGAGGAGTACCTTGTGTGTACCAAACGTTGCAATGTAACTGGGTGACTATAAAGGTGCTCTATAGGTATCTCCGAGGGTGTCTGTTGAGTTGTCATGGATCAAGACTGGGATTTGTCACTCCGTAGGACGGAGAGGTATCTCAGGGCCCACTCGGTAATACAACATCACAAGAAGCTTGCAAGCAATGTGACTAATGAGTTAGACACGGGATCTTGTATTACGGAACGTGTAAAGAGACTTGTCGGTAATGAGATTGAACTAGGTATGGAGATACCAACGATCGAATCTCGGGCAAGTAACATACCAATAGACAAAGGGAACTGCATATGGGATTAGCTGAATCCTTGACATCGAGGTTCGACCGATAAGATCTTCGTAGAATATGTAGGAACCAATATGAGCATCTAGGTCCCGCTATTGGTTATTGACCATAGAGGTGTCTCGGTCATGTCTGCATAGTTCTCGAACCCGCAGGGTCTACACACTTAACGTTTGGTGACGATATAAGTATAGTTGAGTCAATATGGTGGTTACCAAAGATTGTTTGGAGTCCCGGATGAGATCCCGGACATGACGAGGAACTCCAGAATGGTCCAGAGGTGAAGATTGATATATTGGACAAAGGGTATTGGAGTCCGGAATTGTTCCGGGGGTACCGGGTGATGACCAACATGATCGAAAGGGGTTTCGGGGGGTCCCGGCAAGTGTTGGGGGGCCTCATGGGCCAAGGGGAGGGGGCAAACCAGCCCACTAAGGGGCTGAGCGCCCCCCTCACCCCATCTCATGTAACTAGGAGGGTTGGGGGCGCCCCCTAGGGCTTCCCACTACTTTGGCTTGGGGGCCAAGTCTCCTAGGGGGAAAACCCATCTAGGGTTTCCCTCTTGTGGCCGCCGGCCCTAGATGGGATCCCCTAGGGGCACCCCCTCTCCCCCTTCCCCCTATATATATAGAGGTAGAGAGAGGGAAGCCGCACCCTTCTACGCCACGATGCTGCCTCTCCTCTTCCTCGCATCCCTCTTCCTCTCCGTAGTGCTTAGTGAAGCTCTGCTGAGATTCCGCCACCACCACCGCCACCACACCGTCGTGCTGCCGGAGGACTCGAGCTACTACTTCACCATCGCTCGCTGGATCAAGGAGGTGAAGGCATCATCAAGCCGTACGTGTGTTGAACGCGGAGGTGCCGTCCGTTCAGCACTTGGATCGGGAGTTCGCGGGACGGATCATGATTGGATCGCGAAGACATTCGCGGGACGAATTGTGATTGAATCGCGAAGACGTTCGACTACATCAACCGCATTTCTTAACACTTCCGCTTAGCGATCTACAAGAGTATGTAGATGCAATCTCTCCTCTCGTAGATGGTCATCTCCTAGATTGATCTTGGTGAGCGTAGGAAATTTTTTGTTTCCCATGCAACGTTCCCCAACAGTGGTATCAGAGCTAGGTCTATGCATAGATGACATCACGAGTAGAACACAAAGGAGTTTGTGGGCGTTGATATTCAGATTGCTTCCTTCCTTGCTCTTTTCTTCATTCAGCGGTATTGTGGGATGAAGCGGCCCGGACCAACTTTACATGTCCACGTACATGAGACCGGTTCCATCGACAGACATGTGACTTTGTTGCATAAAGATGGCTGGCGGGTGTCTGTCTCTCCCACCTTAGTTGAATCCGATTCGATAAAGGCAATCCTTGTAGAAGGTTAAATAGCAACTTACATATCATCGTTGTGGCTTTGCGTAGGTAAGAATCGTTCTTGCTAGATACCCATAGCAGCCACGTAAAACATGCAACAACAATTAGAGGATGTCTAACTTTTTTTTGCAGGGTATGTTGTGATATGATATGGCCAAAGACATGATGAGATATATTTGATGTATGAGATGATGATGTTTGTAATAGTTTATATCGACTTGCATGTCGATGCATATGGCAACCGACAGGAGCCATAGGGTTGTCTTTAATTATTGTATGACCTGAGTGTCAATCATTAAGCGCTATGTAATGCTTTACTTTATCGCTAAGCGATAGCAATAGTAGTAGAAGCATGGTTGGCGTGACAACCCCGATGGTGACACGATGATGGAGATCATGGTGTCATGCCGGTGACGATGGAGATCATGCCGGTGCTTTGGAGATGGAGATCAAAAGCACGAGTTGATGGCCATATCATGTCACTTATGATTTGCATGTGATGTTAATCCTTTTATGCATCTTATTTTGCTTAGGACGACGGTAGCATTGTAAGGTGATCCCTCACTCAAATTTCAAGATAAAATTGTGTTCTCCCCAAGTGTGCACCGTTGCGGAAGTTCTTCATTTCGAAGCACCACGTGATGATCGGGTGTGATAGACTCTACGTTCGCATACAACGGGTGCAAGCCAGTTTTGCACATGCGGAATACTTGGGTTAAACTTGACGAGCCTAGCATGTACAGACATGGCCTCGAAACACAAGAGACCGAAAGGTCGAACATGAGTCATATAGTAGATATGATCAACATGGAGATGTTCACCATTGAAACCACCTCATCTCACGTGATGATCGGACTTGGGTTGGTGAATTTGGATCATGTTACACTCGGACGACCGGAGGGATGTCGACTTGAGTGGGAGTTCTTAAGTAATATGATTAATTGAACTCATTTATCACGAACATAGTCTTTTTTGTCTTTGCAAATTATGTTTTAGATCAATAGCTCGTGCTATAGCTCCATGTTTTAATACGTTCCTAGAGAAAGACTAAGTTGAAAGATATTGTAAGCAATTATGCGGACTAGGTCCGTAGTCTGAGGATTGTCCTCACTGCTACACAGAAGGCTTATGTCCTTGATGCACCGCTCGGTGTACCAACCCCTCTAGCGTCGTCTGTGGATGTTGTGAACATCTGGCAGACACATTCTGATGACTACTTGATAGTTTAGTGCTCCATGATTTACGGCTTAGAATCAGGGCTCCAAAGGCGTTTTGAACGCCATGGAACATATGAGATTTTCCAAGAGCTGAAATTGGTATTTCACGCTCATGCCCGTGTTGAGAGGTATGAGACCTCTGACAAGTTCTTTGCCTACAAGATGGAGGAGAATAGCTCAACCAGTGAGCATGTGCTCAGAATGTCTGAGTGCTACAATCGCTTTAATCAAGTGGGAGTTAATCTTCCAGATAAGATAGTGATTGACAGAGTTCTCCAGTCACTATCACCAAGCTACTAGAACTTCATGATGAACTATAACATGCAAGGGATGGAGATGATCCCGGAGCTGTTCGCGGTGCTGACGGCCACGAAGGTAGAAATCAAGAAGGAGCATCAAGTGTTGATGCTTAACAAGACTACTGGTTTCAAGAAGGGCAAGGGCAAGAAGGGAAACTTCATGAATGGCAAGCCAGTTGCCGCTCCAGTGAAGAAACCCAAGGTTGAACCTAAACCCGAGACTAAGTGCTTCGATTGTAAGGGGAACGGCCACTGGTAGTGGAACTACCCCAAATACTTGGTAGATAAGAAGGCTAGCAACTTCAACCAAAGTATATTTGATATACGTGTTATTGATGTGTACCTTACTAGTACTCCTAGTGGCACCTGGGTATTAGATACCGGTTCAGTTGCTAATATTGGTAACTCAAAACAAAAGCTACGGAATAAACGGAGACTAGCTAAGGGCGAGGTGACGATGTGTGTTGGAAGTGTTTCCAAGGTTGATGTGATCACCATCGCATGCTCCCTCTACCTTCGGGATTAGTGTTGAACCTAGATAAATGTTATTTGGTGTCTGCGTTGAGCATGGACATGATTAGATCGTGTTTATTGCAATACGGTTATTCATTTAAGTCTAAGAATAATGGTTATTCTCTTTACATGAATAATACCTTCTATGGTCATGCACCCAATGTAAATGGTTTATTGAATCTCGATCGTAGTGATACACATGTTCATAACATTGATGCCAAAAGATGTAGAGTTCATAATGATAGTACCACTTTCTTGTGGCACTGCCGCTTAGGTCATGTTGGTGTAAAGCGCATGAAGAAACTCCATGATGATGGAATTTTGGAGTTACTTGATTTTGAATCACTTGACACATGCGAACCATGCCTCATGGGCAAGATGACTAAAACCCCATTTTCGGAACAATGGAACGGGCAATTGACTTGTTGGAAATCATACATACTGATGTGTGCGGCCCGATGAGTGTTGACGCGTGCGGTGGATATCGTTACTTTCTCACCTTCACCGATGATTTGAGTAGATATGGGTGTATTTACTTGATGAAGCATAAGTCTGAAACGTTTGAAAAGTTCAAGCATTTCAGAGTGAAGTTGAGAATCATCATAACAAGAAGAATAAATTCCTACGATCCAATCGAAGGGGAGAATATCTGAGTTATGAGTTTGGCAATCACTTAAGACAATGTGGAATTGTTTCACAGTTGACACCGCCTGGAACACCACAGTGTAATGGTGTGTCCGAATGTCGTAATCATACCTTATTGGATACGGTGCATTTTATGATGTCTCTTACCGATCTACCACTATCATTTTGGGGTTACGCATTAGAGACAACTACATTCACTTTAAATAGGGCACCATCTAAGTCCGTGGAGACGACACCGTATGAACTGTGGTTTGGCAAGAAACCTAAGTTGTCGTTTCATAAGGTTTGGGGCTGCGATGCTTACGTTAAAAGGCTTCAGCAGGAAAAGCTCGAACCCAAAGCGGACAAATGCGTCTTCATAGGATACCCAAAAGAGACGGTTGGGTATACCTTCTATCTCAGATCCGAGGGCAAAGTGTTTGTCACTAATAACGGGTCCTTTCTCGAGAAAGAGTTTCTCTCGAAAGAATTGAGTGGGAGGAAGATAGAACTTGATGAGGTTGTTGAACCTTTACTTCAACAAGAGACTAGTGCAGCACAGAAAGATGTTTCTGTGGCACGTAAGCCAGTTGAAGAGGAAGCTAATGATGATGATCATGAAGCTTCGGATCAACTTACTGTCAAACCTCGTAGGTCGACAAGGGTATGTACAGCTTCTGAGTGGTACGATAACCTTGTCTTAGAGGTCATGTTGTTGGACAACGGTGAACCTACGAGCTATGGAGAAGTGATGGTGGCCCCGGATTCCAACAAAATGGCTAGGAGCCATGAAATCCGAGATAGGATCCATGTATGAGAACAAAGTATGGACTTTGGTGGACTTGCCCGATGATCGGCAATCCATTGAGAATAAATGGATTTTTAAGAAGAACACAGACGTTGATGGTAATGTCACCATTTATGAAGCTCAACTTGTCACAAAGAAGTTTCCGACAAGTTCAAGGAGTTGACTATGATGAGACTTTCTCACTCATAGCGATGCTAAAGTCTATTATGTTAGCAGTTGCTGCAGTTTCAATTACGAAATCTGGCAGATGGATGTAAAAACTAAGTGTCCTTGATGGTTTCCGTGAGGAAAGGTTGTATGTGATACAACCAGAAGTTTTTGTCGATCCTAAGGATGCTAAAAGGTATGCAAGCTCCAGCGATCCTTCTATGGGCTGGAGCAAGCATCTCGGACTTGGAACATAAGCTTGGATGAGGTGATCAAAGCTTTTGGGTTTATACGAAGTTTCAAGAAACTTATATTTACAAGAAAGTGAGTGGGAGCACTACAACATTTCTGATAAGTATATGTGGATGACATATTGTTGATCGGAAATGATGTAGAATTTCTGGAAAGCATAAAGGGTTGTTTGAAAGGATTTTTTCAAAGGAAGACCTAGGTAAAGCTGCTTACATATTGGGCAACAAGTTCTATAGAGATAGATCAAGACGCCTGATAAGACTTTCACAGAGCACATACCTTGACATGATTTTGAAGGAGTTCAAAATGGATCAGTCAAAGAAGGAGTTCTTGCCTGAGTTGTAAGGTATGAAGTTGAGTAAGACTCAAAGCTCGACCACGACAGAAGAAAGAGAAAGGACAAAGGTCGTCCCCTATGCCTTAGCCATATGCTCTATACGATATGTCATGCTATGTACCGCACCTGATGTGTGCCTTGCCACGTGTCTGGCAAGGGGGTACAAGAGTGATCCAAGAGTGGATCGCTGGACAGTGGTCAAAATTATCCTTAGAGGAATAAGGAAATGATTCTTGATTATGGAGGTGATAAAGAGTTCGGCGTAAAGGGTTACGTCGATGCAAGCTTTAACACCAATCCAGATGACTCTGAGTAGAGTTTCTCGGTTATGGAGGTGATAAAGAGCTCGGCGTAAAGGCTTACGTCGATGCAAGCTTTAACACCAATCCGGATGACTCTGAGTAGCAAACCAGATACGTATAGTGGAGCATCCATTTGGAATAGTTCCAAGTGGAGCATGTTAGCAACATCTACAATATGATATAAAGATTTGTGAAGTACACGCGGATCTGAATGTTGCAGACCCGTTGACTAAAACCTCTCTCACAAGCAAAATATGATCAAACCCCAGAACTCATTGGGTGTTAATCACATGGCGATGTGAACTAGATTATTGACTCTAGTGCAAGTGGGAGACTGTTGGAAATATGCCCTAGAGGCAATAATAAATTAGTTATTATCATATTTCCCTGTTCATGATAATCGTTTATTATCCATGCTAGAATTGTATTGATCGGAAACTCAAATACATGTGTGGATACATAGACAACAACATGCCCCTAGTAAGCCTCTACCGGACTAGCTCGTTGATCAAAGATGGCTATGGTTTCCTAGCCATGGACATGAGTTGTCATTTGATAACGGGATCACATCATTAGGAGAATGATGTGATGGACGAGACCCAAACTATAAATGTAGCATGTGATCGTATCAAGTTTGTTGCTATAATTTTCTGCATGTCAAGTATATATGTTCCTATGACCATGAGATCATGCAAATCACTGACACCGGAGGAGTACCTTGTGTGTACCAAACGTTGCAATGTAACTAGGTGACTATAAAGGTGCTCTACAGGTATCTCCGAGGGTGTCTGTTTAGTTGGCATGGATCAAGACTGGGATTTGTCACTCCGTATGACGGAGAGGTATCTCAGGGCCCACTTGGTAGTACAACATCACAAGAAGCTTGCAAGCAATGTGACTAATGAGTTAGCCACGGGATCTTGTATTACGGAACGAGTAAAGAGAATTGTCGGTAACGAGATTGAACTAGGTATGGAGATACCGACGATCGAATCTCGGGCAAGTAACATACCGATAGACAAAGGGAACTGCATACGGGATTAGCTGAATCCTTGACATCGAGGTTCGACCAATAAGATCTTCGTAGAATATGTAGGAACCAATATGGGCATCCAGGTCCCGCTATTGGTTATTGACCGTAGAGGTGTCTCGGTCATGTCTGCATAGTTCTCGAACCCGCAGGGTCTACACACTTAACGTTTGGTGACGATATAAGTATAGTTGAGTCATTATGGTGGTTACCGAAGATTGTTCGGAGTCCCGGATGAGATCCCGAACATGACGAGGAACTCCGGAATGGTCCGGAGGTGAAGATTGATATATTGGACGAAGGGTATTGGAGTCCGGAATTGTTCCGGGGGTACCGGGTGATGACCAACATGACCGAAAGGGGTTTCGGGGGGTCCCGGCAAGTGTTGGGGGGCCTCATGGGCCAAGGGGAGGGGGCAAACCAGCCCACTAAGGGGCTGAGCGCCCCCCTCACTCCATCTCATGTAACTACGAGGGTTGGGGGTGCCCCCTAGGGCTTCCCACCACTTTGGCTTGGGGGCCAAGTCTCCTAGGGGGGAAAACCCATCTAGGGTTTCCCTCTTGTGGCCGCCGGCCCTAGATGAGATCCCCTAGGGGCGCCCCCCTCTCCCCCTTCCCCCTATATATAGAGAGGTAGAGAGAGGGCAGCCGCACCCTTCTACGCAACGGCGCTGCCTCTCCTCTCCCTCGCATCCCTCTTCCTCTCTGTAGTGCTTAGCGAAGCTCTGCTGAGATTCCGCCACCACCACCGCCACCACACCGTCGTGCTGCCGGAGGACTCGAGCTACTGCTTCACCATGGCTCGCTGGATCGAGGAGGTGAAGGTGTCATCAAGCCGAACGTGTGTTGAACGCGGAGGTGCCATCCGTTCGGCACTTGGATCGGGAGTTCGCGGGATGGATCATGATTGGATCGCGAAGACGTTCGCGGGACGAATCGTGATTGGATCGCGAAGACGTTCGACTACATCAACCGCATTTCTTAACGCTTCCGCTTAGCGATCTACAATGGTATGTAGATGCAATCTCTCCTCTTGTAGATGATCATCTCTTATATTGATCTTGGTGAGCGTAGGAAAATTTTTGTTTCCCATGCAACGTTCCCCAACAGCAACTACGAAAGAAGAATTAAGATAAATCTAACCATAGCATGAAACATGTGGATCCAAATCAGCCCCTTACGAAGCAATGCATAAACTAGGGTTTAAGCTTATGTCACTCTAGCAACCCATCATCTACTTATTACTTCCCAATGCCTTCCCCTAGGCCCAAATCATGGTGAAGTGTCATGTAGTCGACGTTCACATAACACCACTAGAGGAAAGACAACATACATCTCATCAAAATATCGAACGAATACCAAATTCACATGATTACTTATAACAAGACTTCTCCCATGTCCTCAGGAACAAATGTAACTACTCACCAAGCATATTCATGTTCATAATCATAGGGGTATTGAATATCATTAAGGATCTGAACATATGATCTTCCAACGAATAAACCAACTAGCATCAACTACAAGGAGTAATCAACACAACTAGCAACCCACAGGTACCAATCTGAGGTTTTGAGACAAAGACCGGATACAAGAGATAAAGTAGGGTTTGAGAGGAGATGGTGTTGGTGAAGATGTTGATAGAGATTGACCCCCTCTCGATGAGAGGATTGTTGATGATGACAATGGCTTCGATTTCCCCCTCCCGGAGGGAAGTTTCCTTGGTAGAACAGCTCCGCCGGAGCCCTAGATTGCTTCTGCCCAGGTTCCGCCTCGAGACAGCGGCGCTTCGTCCCGAAAGCTTCCTTATGATTTTTTTCAGGTCAAAAGCCACCATATAGCAGAAGATGGACACCGGGGACCTGCCAGGGGGCCCACAAGCCCTAGGAGCGCGCCCAGGGGGTAGGGTGCGCCCCTCAGGCTTGTGGCCACCAGGTGGGTCCCCCTCTGGTATTTCTTCGCCCAATATTTTTTATTTATTCCAAAAGAATTCTCCATAAATTTTCAGGACTTTTGGAGTTGTGCGGAATAGGTCTCTCAGATTTGCTCCTTTCCGGTCCAGAATTCCAGCTACCGGCATTCTCCCTCTTCATGTAAATCTTGTAAAATAAGAGAGAAAAGGCATAAGTATTGTATCATAAAGTGAAATAATAGTCCATAATGCAATAAATATTGATATAAAAACATGATGCAAAATGGACGTGCCAGTGATGCTGCTGTAGATGCAATAAATGCAACCGAGGACAGAAGGGGGGAGCTTGAGAGGAAGAGGACTGGATCAATGGTAGGAATAAGCATAGTTGGAAGGGCCATGGTTGGAAGAGGCATTGCAGGCAGAGTTAATTTTGGCAGCCCTAGTGAGAAGAACTTTGCTACCAAGCAGCAAGTTGCTATGCTGCTTGGATTAGGTAGAGAGATCCTACTGGTGCTAAAGCTAGTGATGGCTACTGTTATGGTGCTTTGTGTGATGTGTTTCATCTTAATTATGAAGAACTGAAATGTTGATAAATGAGTAGGCATCTCAGGTGAAGTTGTTCTTAAATGAGCAGACTAAAAGCCATTGTTTTGGGTCTGGCTGCATGATGAAGTGGCATAGTTGCTCTAGTATTATGGCTGCAATGGTTTATTTTGTTATGGTTGTAATGGATAATCTATCAAGTAATATGAAGACTGTAGTATCAGTGTTTTTCTGCCAATCTTTTGTCACAGAATTGTTCTTGTCTTCAGTAGAAAAAAATTATCTTATACATTTTTTTACTTACATAATACTTAAAATATCATGCAGTTTTTTACTTACATACTCCTTAAAATATCTTCACTACATATCAATATTTTTTTGGTACTTTCCAAACCCTGAAGCAGCAATATGGAAGTGACAATGTTCCAAATCAGGATAATCATATAAAATGACCATAAACAAACTTAAGTAGGGCACAAACTTAAGCAGTGCATACTCATATGAAAGTAGGCAGACAAGATAAGAGATCTTTGAACTTAACTGAAAAAGATTCAGTTAACTGGGCTGCAAAACCCTCACCCAAAAACCCTGGTCTTTTCTGAACTTAATTGAACTCAAAAAGTACTTGCACTTCACCTTTTTGTTATCCACCCAATAACTTATACTCTAGACGCTCACTTTGGTCCCAACTTTTTTTCTTTGATCCACCACCACCAGACCCCCTTCTTCTTCCTCATCCTCATATTCACTTTCTTCTCCCACTTTCCTCCTCTTCTTCCCCGTGTTCCCCTTCTTCTTCCTCTGTTCCTCTTCCAGCACCAACCATGGTTTCGTGGGAAACCCTGGTCATTTTTGAACTTAACTAGACTAAAAAAGTACTTGCACTTCACCTTTTTGTTATCCACCCAACAACTTGCACTCTAGATGCTCACTTTGGCCCCAACTTTTTTTCTCTGATCCACCACCACCAGACCCCGTTCTTCTTATTCATCCTCATCTTCACTTTCTTCTCCCACTTTCCTCCTCTTCTTCCCCATGTTCCCCTTCTTCTTCCTCTGTTCCTCTTCCAGCACCAACCATCGTTTCATGGGATGGTCTACCCAGCTCTTCTAAAGATGACTCCGTGACCACCCAGGTTAGTTATCTCCATGCAACTAGGGTTAACAAGAACCTAGGTTTTCGGTGGGAAAGGGAATACAAGGGTTTTTTTAGTCAAATTTGAATTGAGACCAATTTCTTTTTTGTTTTAGCCAACCACTACCATTTTCTGCGAGGAATGAAGTGGCATGGCAACAGATCTTGCTGCTAGATGTGACCATGGATCAGTGTGTGAGAAACTTTTGGCATTTCAATCAGTTGATAGTGGCAGGAGGTTCCTTGCTTGCGCATAGAAGGTCAGTAAAAATTCAGTTATCTGTAAAAAGTTCAGAAAATTCAGTTAAAGCAAGAAGTTGAATTAAGAAATTTTCTATTATTGTTCACAAATTTTGCTATGTGCCCGTTCATTGTGACAATGTAATAGTTTTAACACTATTACAACAATATCGTTTGAAGTGCATGTGCTATAAGTTATCTGATTTTTTGTAGATAATTGGTAGTTAACTGATTTTTGTTTTTTTTTAATGATAGGAAGTTCCTAAATGCAGCTATGTGGAGTGGGTTGACCCTGAGTGGCTTGATGCTTTGAAGTTGAGCCTAGCTAGGATATGGAGCATGTATGATGTGGAGACCAGACATAGGCTCAGACAAAATGTTGTGAATGCTGAAGAAAACTTAAAGATTTTGGGAGAGAAGAAAAATATGGAAGATAAGCTGAGATTATTTAATCTTGATTTTGCTAAGATGGTGGCTGACAAAGAGCAGGTAATTGGCCAATTAAGCAGTGCACAACTTGCTTTGAGTGATCTAAAGGAAGAGCTTGAGAAGAGGAAGATGACTGGCAAATCAGTAACAAACATTCATCAGGTATTCAGGGCAAAGGCAGAGAAAGATAGGGATCAAGTCATGCAAGAGAGTGGCAATTTGATGGAAGCGAGGGATCATTTAAAGTAAGAGAAAAGGAAGCTTGAGTGCATAATTGGTGATTTGTTAAAACACAAAGCGGACACCAAGGACAAGATTAGGAAGCTTAACGGGATCTTGGAGGAATTAGATTAATTCTATGTTGTTGTAATGATGTTTCCAAATTGATAGACTTGTGCACTTAATTTATTTCTGTACTGCATGTTAAGCTTGTTTGTGTAATGAAGTTGTTTACTTGAATGCAATTCAAAGATTAGAAAAATTGAGTTAACTGAAAAAGCTCAGATAATTGATAATGTTCAGTTAACTATAAAAATTTAGTTAACTCATAGAGTTAGGAATAATTTTTTGCTATGTAAAGTTCAGTATATCTAGTTCATGTTGAAGAGAAAGTTGAGTTAACTGATAAAAATCAGTTAACTGACAAAATCAAGTTAACTCCAAAAAATTAGCTAGCTGCCAATATTCAGTTAACTAAAGATTTGTCCCTCTCTTGTTTAACAAGCAAGAGGCCAAGATTTGTACCTCTATTGTTTAACAAAAAAATTAGCTAGCTGTCAATATTCAATTAATAAGCAAGATGCATTTTGGCTGCACTACCTAAATTCAGTTAACTGACAAAATTTAGTTAAATGCATCTGGTTTATGTTGCATTATTGAAAGTTTCTATTTTTGGAAAGCTTTGCATGTTTCTTCATTTGGATTGTGGCTTTTTGAAGCAGCAACACAACAGCCAGCAACACAATAACAATGACAGCAACACACTTCAACATTTCATAGTTCTTGTCCATAGATAGATAATTTTGCTTGACATCACATTACAAATAGAGATTACAAATAAATTATGTGCTGAAATATACCAGCACACCTAATCAAAGACTATTTATAACTTATATGCTGAAAATAAACATATTTTCAGCATACCTAACTAATCATCTTCATTTCTTCGGCATCTTCAGGCGCTCCGAGCGACGCACCTCCACAGCAACTAGCATCTTCCCAACCTTCCTCTTCTTCTTCTCGTCCTCCTCTGCTACCACCATCTTCAGGCGACAGTTTTCTTGAGTGGAGTGGGAGGTGGGGAGCGAGGAGACCGAGGCGACGTGGTGGTGAGTGGAGTGGGGAGGGGAGTGGAGAGTGGAGCGGTGGGTGGTCTTAAACCCATGGAAATAGAATCGGTAGACGCAATGCACCACACGCTAGCCGCACAATGTCTGCAATGCACGCTGGACTCCAGGGCCACCAGCCAATTAAATAGATAGTTCGCTAGCACCAGAATAAATCACTACTACTATCCCACTGGCATTGCATGCAGCGTTTCACACCACAGGTCCTGGGTTCGAGACCCATGCCAAACTTTTTATTTTTTTTATTTTTTGCATATTCAAAAATTCAGTCATTTGCACCACTACAGTGAGTTGCATAAGTGTAGGTCTTAACAAAAAATAAGGCCATTCAATGAGTTTAGTAGGTAGTATCGGTTTTAATCTGCTTCAGTTAACATCAAATTCAGTTAACTACCGACTTAGTGAATAGAGATGACTATTCAGTTTGCATCAAATTCAGTCAAAAATATTCAGTTTGAATCAAGCCACCGATTGAGCCACTGGATGAGCCACTGAATGAACTACTAAAGTTTAAAATTTTAGTTTGCATCAAGCAACTAAATGAGCCACTTATGGCTGGTACATTTGAGCTCTAATAGTTTCAAACACACAAATTGAAGTTTTTGCCAAAAAAATTTACGTAAATACAAGTGCAACAGCACTGATTCATCTGAACTCATCAAACATGTTGACTCTTTTCTGCTTCTTGGGCACATGTCCACTTGGCCCTACTTGCTTCTTTTGCTCAACTTTTTTCTCTTGGCCTCTTCTTCTTGTTTCTTCTTTGCTTCTTGATCTTCTTTTCTCTTCAGTGATGCAATAGCTCTCTTTGCTTCTTGATCTTCTTTTCTCTTCAGTGCTGCCTCATCTTTAGCTGCAACTGCTTCAAGTGCTCTGGCCTCCTTCTCTTATTGCAATGCAGCTTTTCTTGTAGCTGTAGCTTCCTACTTTGTTGATGTTTCCTCAGCCTTCTTCTCTTTTGCTGCTCTTCTTCTTGTTGCCTGCTCTGCTTTCCTCATAGCAATTTCTTGCCTTTTTGCTTCTACCTCCTCTGCTCTCCTCTCTGCCATCTCATTCATGGCCTCAAGTGTTGCATCTCTTCTGGTTGCCATCTGCCTTTATTTGTCTCTTTTCATCTTCAGCAACTTCATGGTCAGGGTGCTGAAGCTTGAGAAATGGAAGCCAATGAGATGAATGATGAATCTAGCACAGTGCCTTCAGTATCTTCTCTAGGAACAGGTCTAGACTGTTGCATCCAATGAAGCATTGTACATCCAAAGTCATGCACCTGTACAAAGCCAATCATCATCTGCTACCATCAGTACATTTTCATTGACTAAATATAACTTAAAAGAAAGGGACAAAAGATTAGAATTTGCCTGAAAAATAACTTGTGTATCATATTCATCCTCTTCTTGGTGCTCTAGGCCATCATCTTGTGTAGCATGGACAACTTGCTAAGTCACTTGGCCATCATCTTGTGTGACATGGACATCTTCCTGTGTGACTTGTCCATCATCTTGTGTGACATGGACCTCCTCCTGTGTGACTTGGCCATCATCTTGTTGTGCTATAACTTGTTCATCATCTAACACATCATCACGAATAGCCTTTGGCCCCCTTCTCACTTGTAGCTTTGGAAAAATACTAGCCTTTCTCTGACTACATTCTTTGTTTTTGTTGTGGCCCTGTTCATGGCAGTATGAACATGTTATTGCCTCCATGTCTGGTCATTACCTTGGTTCCATCTTTCTTTTCAATCTCATAAGGTTGATTTCTCCTAATCTTGTTTAAAGGCCTCCCTACTTTTTTTCGTAGACACGTGGCTTGATTTCACATCCATTCATCTTCTCCCACTCACTCCTATCTCTGCAAGGCTTGATAGTGGGTTTGTATGCTAGCTTGAATGCTTCTATACTGTAATAGGAGCGCACCAAAGTCTCAGGTTCAATTCTCTCACGTCCGCAACATGGAATTGCATGGTTACATGGAACTCCACTTACATCCCACCTTTTGCATGTACAACTCTCCTCCTTGATGTCAATAATGTATGTCATGTTCTTGTTGTCAACCTGAAAAATGCCATCACCAGCCCCTGAAACCATGCATGTCGCTGACAGCTCTATATTCTTTTCAATTATTTTCCTTATGTTTGGGCTTATAGAGCTAGACCAGGTCTCCGCCTCTTTTCTTTTGTTGTAGAATCTGACCGTGAGCGGGTTTTTGATCTTGTCAATCATTGATCTAAGGTGCATCTCCCTAACCTCAAGAATATATTTGTTGAAAACCTCACGGTTGTTGTTCAGAAGGATATCACACTTGGGCAATTCCCTTTGGAACCCCCTAGCCCAAGTGTTTGGTGGTAGTTACTCAAGCCATTTGTAGGATTCTAAGATGATGGCCTTCATTTCCTCCATGCTTGCAGCGCACAGTTTTGGTGATGTGCTCCTTGCACACTTCCATAACTAGTTCTTAAGTACATCTCCTTTGTGTGTTTGCTGAAAATTTTGCCATATATACCTAACACAATGTTTGTGCTCTGCATTAGGAAAGTGCTGCCTTAGTCCCTTGATGAGCCCCTTTTGCTTGTCTGACATTATAGTCCATGGCTCTGTATTCAATATTCCCGAGTCACTCTTCAGATTTAACAAAGACCAGTTCCATGTGTTAGTGTTCTCAACCTCCACAACTGCAAATGCTACAGGGTAAATGCAGTCATTGGATCCATCCCAACAGCACACAACATAACACCTACATACTTGGTCTTCAAGTGACATCCATCTAAACATATGAGAGGCCTACAGGCTCGCATGAAACCCCTTTTGCAGGCATTCAGAGAGAAATAACGACTTACAAATATGCCATCATTGACACCCACATAGAAAGAGTTGTCTAGGTTTGTTCTTCTGAATTCTTGTGCATAATCCCACATGTTGTTGTACTACTCTAACTCATCTCCTTCAATGACTTTCTACACTAGTCTCTTAGCCCTTCTCAGTTTGCTCCTTGTTGCTATCATGTTCCAGTCCTTCTGAACCACCCTTAAAAGGTTCTTCATGTTCATGTTTTCATCTACGCTGAAAGAATCAAGATATTTTCCAGCCACAAAGGGAACAGTGAATGACCTAACAATCCATTTCTTTATGCAGGTATGCTTTGGGCTGTATTTATTGATCATGAAGTAATTGATTCTGCCATCAAATGATGCAAACAAATACCAAGGGCACCCATCTTCACAAATGTCCTTCAGTCTTTTCCTATCATTTCTGGGGCACCTAATGTCAACTATTTCTTGACAGTTGTACTCTTTGATAGCTTTCCTTTGTAACTCAACAGTTCCAAAGATCTGACCAACTTGAAATTGTGGTTTAGTCAGGTCTTCTTCTCTGAAACATTTGAAATTCAGCTTAACCTTATCTTCATTAGAATAAGGAAAACACATGTCCCCATCTTCAGTAGGATCATCAGATTCTTCTTGGGCTGCTTTACCTTTCTCACAATCAACATTTCTGTCAAGCAATTCATCATCATCTTGCAGATCAATATCTGAATCAACAAGATGTGGATTGAATTCCTCATCTGAATCATGAATTACTAAATCACCAACTGCATCTGTTGCATCCATGTTCAAAACCCTACAGGTTTTTCTACACCTATTCTCAAACTGAAATGTATGGACATACTCTCCTGGTTGAGGTGGTCCTGGTATGTGATCCTCTTCTGACTCTCCCACACTTTCTGATAGTGCATTGATACGTCTCCAACGTATCTATAATTTTTGATTGTTCCATGCTATTATATTATCTGTTTTGGATGTTTTATATGCATTAATATGCTATTTTATATTATTTTTGGGACTAACCTATTAACCTAGGGCCCAGTGCCAGTTCCTGTTTTTTCCCTATTTTTGAGTTTCGCAGAAAAGGAATACCAAACGGAGTCCAAACGGAATAAAACTTTCGCGATGATCTTTCATGGACCAGAAGGAAACCAGGAGACTTGGAGATGAAGTCGGAGGAGCCACAAGGCGGCCACAAGGACGGAGGGCGTGCCCAGGGGGGTAGGGCGCGCCCCCACCCTTGTGGGCCCCTCGTGCACCTCCTGACCTAATTCTTTCGCCTATATATACTCGTATATGCCCAAACCACCAGAGGCATCCACGAAAATACTTTTCCACCGCCGCAACCTTCTGTACCCGTGAGATCCCATCTAGGGGCCTTTTCCGGCGTCCTGTCGGAGGGGGATTCTATCACGGAGGGCTTCTACATCAACACCATTGCCCTTCCGATGAAGCGTGAGTAGTTTACCTCAGACCGACGGGTCCATAGCTAGTAGCTAGATGGCTTTTTCTCTCTCTTTGATTCTCAATACCACGTTCTCCTCGATGTTCTTGGAGATCTATTCGATGTAATACTTTTTTGCGGTGTGTTTGCCGAGATCCGATGAATTGTGGATTTATGATCAGCTTATCTATGAATACTATTTGAATCTTCTCTGAATTCTTTTATGCATGATTTGATATCTTTGTAATTCTCTTCGAACTATCGGTTTGGTTTGGCCAACTAGATTGGTTTTTCTTGCAATGGGAGAAGTGCTTAGCTTTGGGTTCAATCTTGCGATGTCCTTTCCCAGTGACAGTAGGGGCAGCAAGGCACTTATTGTATTGTTGCCATCGAGGATAAAAAGATGGGGTTTTCATCATATTGCTTGAGTTAATTCCTCTACATCATGTCATCTTACTTAATGCGTTACTTCGTTCTTTATGAACTTAATACTCTAGATGCATGCTGGATAGCGGTCGATGTGTGGAGTAATAGTAGTAGATGCAGAATCATTTTGGTCTACTTGACACGGACGTGATGCCTATATTCATGATCATTGCCTTAGATATCGTCATAACTTTGCGCTTTTCTATCAATTGCTCGGCAGTAATTTGTTCACCCACCGTAATATTTTCTATCTTGAGAGAAGCCTCTAGTGAAACCTATGGCCCCCGGGTCTATTTTCCATCATATAATCTTCTACTTTCCAATCTACAAGTTTCCGATCTACTATTTTGCAATCTTTTACTTTCCGATCTATAAACCAAAAATACCAAAAAATATTTACTTTATCGTTTATCTATCTCTATCAGATCTCACTTTTGCAAATAACCGTGAAGGGATTGACAACCCCTTTATCGCGTTGGGTGCAAGTTGTTTGATTGTTTGTGTAGGTATTCGGTGATTTGTGCGTTGTCTCCTATTGGATTGATACCTTGGTTCTCAAACTGAGGGAAATACTTATCCCTATTTTGCTGCATCACCCTTTCCTCTTCAAGGGAAAAATCAACGCAAGCTCAAGAAGTAGCAGGAAGAATTTCTAGCGCCGTTGCCGGGGAGATCTACGCCAAGTCAAGCCATACCAAGTACCCATCATAAACTCTCATCTCTCGCATTACATTATTCGCCATTTGCCTCTCGTTTTCCTTTCCCCCACTTCTAAAACGATTTTTGAAAAGATTTGCCTTTTTCTTCGCCCCTCTCTTTGCCTTTTCTTCGCCCCTCTTCCGTTCGTCTTCTTCATTTGCTTTTTGTGTGCTTTGTCACGATGGCTCAAGAGAATACCAAATTGTGTGATTTTTCCAACACCAATAACAATGATTTTATTAGTACTCCGATTGCTCCTGCTACTAATGTGGAATCTTGTGAAATTAATGCCGCTTTGCTGAATCTTGTTATGAAAGATCAATTTTTTGGCCTTCCTAGTGAAGATGCCGCATCCCATCTAAACAATTTCGTTGATTTGTGTGATATGCAAAAGAAAAAAGATGTGGATAATGATATTGTTAAATTGAAGCTATCTCCGTTCTCACTTCGAGATCGTGCTAAAACTTGGTTTTCACCTTTGCCTAAAAATAGTATTGATTCATGAAATAAGTGTAAAGATGCTTTTATTTCCAAGTATTTTTCTCCTGCTAAGATCATCTCCCTTAGGAACGATATTATGAATTTTAAGCAACTTGATCATGAGCATGTTGCACAATCTTGGGAGAGAATGGAATTGATGATACGAAATTGCCCTGCTCATGGTTTGAATTTTTGGATGATTATACAAAAAAATTATGCCGGATTGAATTTTGCTTCTAGAAATCTTTTAGATTCGGCCGCGGGAGGCACTTCTATGGAAATTACTCTAGGAGAAGCCACTAAACTTCTAGATGATATTATGGTTAATTATTCTCAATGGCATGCCGAAAGATCTTCCACTAGTAAAAAAGTGCATGCAATTGAAGAGATTAATGTTTTGAGTGGAAAGATGGATGAACTTATGAAATTATTTTCTGGCAAGAGTGCTTCTTTGGATCCTAATGATATGCCTTTGTCTACCTTGATTAAAAATAATAATGAATCTATGGATGTGAATTTTGTTGGTAGGAACAATTTTGGTAATAACGCATATAGAGGTAATTTTAATCCTAGGCCGTTTCCTAGTAATTCCTCTAATAATTATGGTAATTCCTACAACAAATCTTATGGAAATTATAATAAGATGCCCTCTGAATTTGAGAACAGTGTTAAAGAATTTATGAGTTCGCAAAAGAATTTCAATGCTTTGATTGAAGAAAAATTGCTTAAGATTGATGATTTGGCTAGGAACATGGATAGAATTTCTCTTGATGTTGATTCTTTGAAACTTAGATCTATTCCACCCAAGCATGATATCAATGAGTCTCTCAAAGCTATGAGAATTTCCATTGATGAGTGCAAAGAAAGAACTGCTAAGATGCGTGCTAAAAAAGATTGGTTTGTAAAAACATGTTCTTCTAGTTTTCATGAAAATAATGATGAGGATCCTAAAGTGATTGATGTGACTCCTATTGAATCTTTGTTTTCCAATATAAATCTTGATAAAGATGGGACTGGAGATGAGTCAACTTTAGTTAAAAGGTGTCCCAATGATTCGGAGTTTTTAGATCTTGATGCAAAAACTGATAAAAGTGGGATTGGAGAGGTCAAAACTTTAAGTAGCAATGAACCCACTCTTTTGGATTTCAAGGAATTTAATTATGATAATTGTTCTTTAATAGATTGTATTTCCTTGTTGCAATCCATGTTGAATTCTCCTCATGCTTATAATCAAAACAAAGCTTTTACTAAACATATCGTTGATGCTATGATGCAATCTTTTGAAGAAAAGCTTGAATTGGAAGTTTCTATCCCTAGAAAGCTTTATGATGAGTGGGAACCTACTATTAAGATTAATATTAAAGATCATGAATGCCATGCTTTGTGTGATTTGGGTGCTAGTGTTTCCACGATTCCAAAAACTATATGTGATGTGTTAGGTTTTCGTGAATTTGATGATTGTTCTTTAAATTTGCATCTTGCAGATTCCACCATTAAGAAACCTATGGGAAGTATTAATTATGTTCTTATTGTTTCAAATATGAATTATGTGCCCATATATTTCATTGTTCTTGATATAGATTGCAATCCTACATGTCCTATTATTCTTGGTAGACCTTTCCTTAGAACGATTGGAGCAATTATTGATATGAAAGAAGGAAACATTAGATTTCAATTTCCGTTAAGGAAGGGCATGGAACACTTTCCAAGAAATAAAATTAAATTTCCTTATGAATATATTATGAGAGCCACTTATGGATTGCATACCAAAGATGACAATACCTAGATCTATTCGTGTTTTTATGCCTAGCAAAGGGCGTTAAACAATAGCGCTTGTTGGGAGGCAACCCAATTTTATTTTTGATTTTTTGGTTATGTTTTGCAATAAATAATTCATCTAGCCTCTGGTTATATGTGGTTTTATGTTTTAATTAGTGTTTGTGCCAAGTAAGACCTTTGGGATGGCTTACGGTGATAGTTGATTTGATCTTGCTGAAAAACAGAAACTTTTGCGTCCAGTCTAAGAATTTCAATAATTCACTGGAGCGTTTAAAAACCCTGAATTTTTTTATAAGAGATTTATATACAAATTTCCTCTGTTTTACTAATTTTTCAGAATTTTTGGAGTTATATAAGTATTAGAAAAATTCTTATCTTCCCAGACTGTTCTGTTTTTTACAGATTCTGATTTCTATGTGTTGTTTGCTTATTTTGATGAATCTATGGGTAGTATCGGGGGGTATGAACCATGAAAAGGTTGGAATAAAGCAGATATTACACCAATATAAATAAATAATAAGTTCACAACAGTACCAAAGTGGTCATTTATTTTCTTATACTAACAGAGCTTATGAGATTTTCTGTTGAGTTTTGTGTTGTGAAGTTTTCAAGTTTTGGGTAAGGATTTGATGAACTATGGAATAAGGAGTGGCAAGAGCCTAAGCTTGAGGATTACCAAGGCACCCCAAGGTAATATTCAAGGACAACCAAGAGCCTAAGCTTGGGGATGCCCCGGAAGGCATCCCCTCTTTCGTCTTCGTCTATCGGTAACTTTACTTGAGGCTATATTTTTATTCACCACATGATATGTGTTTTGCTTGGAGCGTCTTGTATGATTTGAGTCTTTGCTTTTTAGTTTGCCACAATCATACTTTCTGTACACACCTTTTGATAGGGACACGCATGAATCGTGATTTATTAGAGTACTCTTTATGCTTCACTTATATCTTTTGAGCTAGGCAATTTTGCTCTAGTGCTTCACTTATATCTTTTTAGAGCACGGCGGTGGTTTTATTTTATAGAAATTGATGAACTCTCATGCTTCACTTATATTATTTTGAGAGCCTTTAAACAGCATGGTAATTTGCTTTGGTTATAAATTTAGTCCTAATATGATAGGCATCCAAGAGGGATATAATAAAAACTTTCATACAAAGTGCATTGAATACTATGAGAAGTTTGATTCCTTATGATTGTTTTGAGATATAAAGATGGTGATATTAGAGTCATGCTAGTGAGTAATTGTGAATTTGAGAAATACTTGTGTTGAGGTTTGTGATTCCCGTAGCATGCACGTATGGTGAACTGTTATGTGATGAAGTCGGAGCATGATTTATTTATTTATTGATTGTCTTCCTTATGAGTGGCGGTCGGGGACGAGCGATGGTCTTTTCCTACGAATCTATCCCCCTAGGAGCATGCGCGTAATACTTCATTTCGATAACTAATAGATTTTTGCAATAAGTATGTGAGTTCTTTATGACTAATGTTGAGTCCATGGATTATACGCACTCTCACCCTTCCACCATTGCTAGCCTCTCTAGTACCGCGCAACTTTCGCCTGTGCCATAAACCCACCATATACCTTCCTCAAAACAGCCACCATACCTACCTATTATGGCATTTCCATAGCCATTCCGAGATATATTGCCATGCAACTTTCCACCGTTCCATTTATTATGACACGTTCCATCATTGTCATATTGCTTTTCATGATCATGTAGTTGACATCGTATTTGTGGCAAAGCCACCATTCATAATTCTTTCATACATGTCACTCTTGATTCATTGCACATCCCGGTACACCGCCGGAGGCATTCATATAGAGTCATATTTTGTTCTAAGTATTGAGTTGTAAGTAAATAAAAGTGTGATGATGTTCATTATTAGAGCATTGTCCCATGTGAGGAGAAGGATGATGGATACTATGATTATCCCACAAGTCGAGATGAGACTCCGGACGAAAAGAAATAAAATAAAAGAGGCCAAAAAAATTGAGAGAAGGCCCAAATAAAAAAATAGAGAGAGAAAAAGAAAAAAAATGAGAGAAAAGAGAGAAGGGGCAATGTTACTATCCTTTTACCACACTTGTGCTTCAAAGTAGCACCATGATCTTCATGATAGAGAGTCTCCTATGTTGTCACTTTCATATACTAGTGGGAATTTTCATTATAGAACTTGGCTTGTATATTCCAATGATGGGCTTCCTCAAATTGCCCTAGGTCTTCGTGAGCAAGCGAGTTGGATGCACACCCACTTAGTTTCTTTTTTGAGCTTTCATAAACTTATAGCTCTAAGTGCATCCGTTGCATGGCAATCCCTACTCACTCACATTGATATCTATTGATGGGCATCTCCATAGCCCGTTGATACGCCTAGTTGATGTGAGACTATCTCCTTCTTTTTGTCTTCTCCACAACCACCTTCTATTCCACCTATATTGCTATGTCCATGGCTCACGCTCATGTATTGCGTGAAAGTTGAAAAAGTTTGAGAACATCAAAAGTATGAAACAATTGCTTGGCTTGTCATCGGGGTTGTGCATGATTTAAATACTTTGTGTGATGAAGATGGAGCATAGCCAGACTATATGATTTTGTAGGGATAAGCTTTCTTTGGCCATGTTATTTTGAGAAGACATAATTATCTTGTTATTATGCTTGAAGTATTATTGTTTTTATGTCAATATTAAACTTTTGTTTTGAATCATACGGATCTGAACATTCATGCCACAATAAAGAAATTACATGGATAAATATGTTAGGTACCATTCCACATCAAAAATTCTGTTTTTATCATTTACCTACTCGAGGACGAGCAGGAATTAAGCTTGGGGATGCTTGATACGTCTCCAACGTATCTATAATTTTTAATTGTTCCATGTTATTATATTATCTATTTTGGATGTTTTATATGCATCAATATGCTATTTTATATTATTTTTGGGACTAACCTATTAACCTAGGGCCCAGTGCCAGTTCCTGTTTTTCCCTGTTTTTGAGTTTCGCAGAAAAGGAATACCAAACGGAGTCCAAACGGAATAAAACTTTTGCGATGATCTTTCTTGGACCAGAAGGAAACCAGGAGACTTGGAGATGAAGTCGGAGGAGCCACAAGGCGGCCACAAGGACGGAGGGCGCGCCCAGGGGGGTAGGGCGCACCCCCCACCCTTGTGGGCCCCTCGTGCACCTCCTGACCTAATTCTTTCGCCTATATATACTCTTATATTCCCAAACCACCAGAGGCATCCACGAAAATACTTTTCCACCGCCACAACCTTCTGTACCCGTGAGATCCCATCTAGGGGCCTTTTCCGGCGTCCTGTCGGAGGGGGATTCGATCATGGAGGGCATCTACATCAACACCATTGCCCTTCCGATGAAGCGTGAGTAGTTTACCTCAGACCGACGGGTCCATAGCTAGTAGCTAGATGGCTTTTTCTCTCTCTTTGATTCTCAATACCACATTCTCCTCGATGTTCTTGGAGATCTATTCGATGTAATACTTTTTTGCGGTGTGTTTGCCGAGATCCGATGAATTGTGGATTTATGATTAGCTTATCTATGAGTACTATTTGAATCTTCTCTGAATTCTTTTATGCATGATTTGATATCTTTGTAATTCTCTTCGAACTATCGGTTTGGTTTGGCCAACTAGATTGGTTTTTCTTGCAATGGGAGAAGTGCTTAGCTTTGGGTTCAATCTTGCGGTGTCCTTTCCCAGTGACAATAGGGGCAGCAAGGCACGTATTGTATTGTTGCCATCGAGGATAAAAAGATGGGGTTTTCATCATATTGCTTGAGTTAATTCCTCTACATCATGTCATCTTACTTAATGCGTTACTCCGTTCTTTATGAACTTAATACTCTAGATGCATGCTGGATAGCGGTCGATGTGTGGAGTAATAGTAGTAGATGCAGAATCGTTTCGGTCTACTTGACACGGACGTGATGCCTATATTCATGATCATTGCCTTAGATATCGTCATAACTTTGCGCTTTTCTATCAATTGCTCGGCAGTAATTTGTTCACCCACCGTAATATTTTCTATCTTGAGAGAAGCCTCTAGTGAAACCTATGGCCCCCGGGTCTATTTTCCATCATATAATCTTCTACTTTCCAATCTACAAGTTTCTGATCTACTATTTTGCAATCTTTTACTTTCCGATCTATAAACCAAAAATACCAAAAATATTTACTTTATCGTTTATCTATCTCTATCAGATCTCACTTTTGCAAATAACCGTGAAGGGATTGACAACCCCTTTATCGCGTTGGGTGCAAGTTGTTTGATTGTTTGTGTAGGTATTCGGTGATTTGTGCGTTGTCTCCTACTGGATTGATACCTTGGTTCTCAAACTGAGGGAAATACTTATCTCTACTTTGCTGCATCACCCTTTCCTCTTCAAGGGAAAAACCAATGCAAGCTCAAGAAGTAGCATGCATCTTCAACTTGACCTTGCTCTTCCTCATGCTCTAGATCTTGTTCAGCCTACTCCTCTTGCTCTTGCTCTACCTATTCCACTTGAACTTGCTCAGCCTGCTCCTCTTGCTGTTGATGTGCCTGCTCCTCTTGAACCTCCTCCTTCTTTGGCCTAATGCCACTGAATTTGACCAATGGAGGTTCCTCATCATCAGAATGAACGGGAACAAGAGAAATAAATGATCTCATTCTCTCATCATGATCAAGAAATATCTGCTGGAATCGATTCCCGTTCAGAGCACAATCCTTCGTGTTCTCTGTCATAGTGTCATCCCCTATCTTAATCTCTCTTAATCCATTATTATAATTGTCAATCCAGGAACACACCAGTAATCCCTGATCATGCCCTCAAACTCATACCCAATTTCCACCACTACACTGGCAACAATAGTAGGTGTCCAATTATGTATGTCACAATAGTCATACCAAATGGAGTGGCCTTTGTGGTAACCCATATGCTTGCCTGCACAAAGGAAATAGCCACCATGTATGACCTCAACAGAGAAGTGGTTGCTTGGGGGTCTTGCAAAACAATCAAAGTGACAATGTTCCGACAAGAAAATTAAAGGCTGGTTCAGACAGTAATAATAGACAGTACTAAATTCAGAACTTTCTGATCAATGAAGACATGTAGACAATTTATTGAAACAAAAGCATGGTATTTGAGAGCATCTAATAAAGGAAATAGACACAATGTAACTGCACCAAACCAAGCAAAGTGGCAATGTTCAGAAAAAGATATTTTAGACAGGTTTAGACATTACAAAATTCAGAAATTTTCAAAACAAAAGTATGGATTCATGGCCTCCACTGAGCAAATATATGATCTTTCATGTCGAAAAGCGTGGTTTTGGGGGGATCTGACAACAAACGGTCATCTAATTAACAAAACGCCATATGGTCAACACAAGGCGATATTAAAGCAAACATTTTGGGCCAATTTAACAAAGCATGGCCTTTCCCTACGATATCAGCACAATGTCACTGCTAGTTCAACTGCAAACCCCCCATCCAAAGCCCCCATGAAACCCTAATTTTGCTCTGCCACTAATTTCACCATTGATGACCCAAAGGTATAGGGGATCAATCATAGTCCTTTCGATAAGTAAGAGTGTCGAACCCAACAAGGAGCAGAAGGAAATGACAAGCGGTTTTCAGCAAGGTAATTTCTGCAAGCACTGAAATTGTCGGTAACAGGTAGTTTGGTAGCAAGATAATTTGTAACAAGCAAGTAATGGCAACAGTAAATAAAGTGCAGCAAGGTAGCCCAATCCTTTTTTGGCAAAGGACAGGCCAAAACGGTCCCTTATAATAAGCAAAGCGTTCTTGAGGGCACACGGGAATTTCATCTAGTCACTTTCATCATGTTGGTTTGATTCGCATTCGCTACTTTGATAATTTGATATGTGGGTGGACCGGTGCTTAGGTGTTTTTCTTACTTGAACAAACCTCCCACTTATGATTAACCACCTCGCAAGCATCCGCAACTACGAGAAAAGTATTAAGATAAAATCTAACCATAGCATTAAACATATGGATCCAAATCAGCCCCTTACGAAATAGCACATAAACTAGGGTTTAAGCTTCTGTCACTCTAGCAACCCATCATCTAATAACTACTCCACAATGCATTCCCTTAGGCCCAAAGATAGTGAAGTGCCATGTAGTCGACGTTCACATGACACCACTAAGGGAATCACAACATACATATCATCAAAATATCGAACACATATCAAATTCACATGATTACTTGCAACATGACTTCTCTCGTGACCTCAAGAAAAAAAGTAACTACTCACAAATGATATCCATGCTCAAGATCAGAGGGGTATTAAATAGCATAATGGATCTGAACATATAATCTTCCACCAAATAAACCATACAGTAATCAACTACAAGATGTAATCAACACTACTAGTCACCCACAGGTACCAATCTGAAGTTCCGGTACAAAGATTGAACACAAGAGATGAACTAGGGTTTGAGATGAGATGGTGTTGTTGAAGATGTTGATGGAGATTGGACTCCCAAAGATGAGAGGGTTGTTGGTGATGATGATGGCTTCGATTTCCCCCTCTGGGAGGGAAGTTCCCCCGGCGGAATCGCTCCGCCGGAGGGCAAAAGTGCTCCTGCCCAAGTTCCGCCTCGAGACGGCGGCGCTCCATCCCAAAATTATTCTCCTTATTTTTTCTAGGTCAAAAGACCTTAAGTACCAGAAGATGGCACCGGAGGTGGGCTGGGCTGGCCACAACCCACCAGGGCGCGCCTGGGGGGCCTGGCGCGCCCTGGTGTCTTATGGTCACCAGGTGGCCCCCCTCCTGTAGTTATTTGCTCCCGTATTTTTTATATATTCCAAAATAATTCTCCGTAAATTTTCAACTCATTTGGTGATGTGCAGAATAGGTATCTTTGACGTAGCTTTTTCAGATCCAGAATTCCAGCTGTCGGCATTCTCCCTCTTGTGTAAACCTTGCATATTATGATATAAAAGGCATTATAATTACTCCATAACGCATTATTATGCATAAAAACATTATAAATATTAGTAGGAAAACATGATGCAAAATGGACGTATCAACTCCCCCAAGCTTAGACCTCGCTTGTCCTCAAGCGAAAGCCGATATCGAAAAACATGTCCACAAGGTTTGAGAGAGAGGTGTCGATAAAAACAAAATACGGACATAGTGGCATCATGCTTATTATCATAACAATAACACAATTTATCATAAAATTTTACCTTATAACTTTATCATATAACTTCTCATGATCAAGTAACAATTCATCACAACATTGAAGTAAAAAGCTTAAACTCTATTGAAAGCCAACAAACTATGTTCTCAGTCAACTTTGCAACTACAATTCATCATATTTTCAGGAAGGGTCTCGTATCGGAGCCTTTTGGAAAGTCCACATACTCAACCATCATTTAATCTTCTATGATTGCTAACACTCATCGCATACCCATGAGCAAAAAGTTTCAACCGGACACATAGAAAGATAGGGGCTTATAGTTTCGCCTCCCAACGTATTCACCTCAAGGGTGATGTCAACAATAATAACTCATGCTTACTCATATCCAACTGGATATATGTGCCTAGATCTTTCCTCACCACATGATGCTTGCAAAAAGAGAAAATAAAAAGGAATAGGGAAGAATACTTTGACTCTTGCATAAAAGTAAAAGATAGGCCCTTCGCAGAGGGAAACAGAGGTTGTCATGCGCTTTTGGTTTGCATGCACAATCCCTTAATGCAAAAGAACGTCACGTTATATTGCCTCTTATGATAGCAACCTTTATTATGCAGTCCGTCGCTTTTATTACTTTGCCATCACAAGTTCGTACAACGCTCAATTTTCTCTTACACTAAATGATCAAACACATTTAGAAGCAATTTTTATTGCCTTATTGCACCGATGACAACTTACTTGAAGGATCTTACTCAATCCATAGGTAGGTATGATGGACTCTCAAAACATGAGTTTGAGTTTAGGGTTTTTGGATGCACAAGTAGTATCTCTACTTAGTGTGGAATTTTGGCTAGCAAAGATATTGAGCAAGCACCACATGTTGAAGGATCTAGGACAATATAACTTCTATGTGAATATGAACAAACATAAATCATTACGTTGTCTTCCTTGTCCAACGTCAACAATTTTGACATATAATAATTAATGGGGGCTCACAATCCTAAAAGATGTCCAAGATAGTATATTTGCATGTGAATCTTCTCTTCCCTTATTAATTCTTTCATGAGTTGCATCATTGACCAATGCTATGTTTGTCAACTTCCAATAAATTTTACCACTTATACTTTTCCTTATGTGGTGTCATTACTTACCATAAGATTAGCATATGATCTTTTTCATTTATTTCCTTTTATTTGATTTCAGCATAAGAGTAAAGAAGCAAAAACTCATACTAAACTTTATTATATAACTCTCACTCGATTACATAGATAGATAGATCACGAAACTAGCACTCGAAAATAGATCATACTAGACTTTATTCAACTAAATCACGAAATAGCTAAGGATCGAACTAAAATAAGTAATGTTAATAAAAGTGATGGTGATACGATACTGGGGCATCTCCCCAAGCTTGGCACAAACCAAGGGGAGTGCCCATACCCATGTACTCAAGTCTCCTTTGGCGGGGAAGATGATGAAGCTGGTGGTGATGAGGTAGTAGCGTCACACTTCAGGCTCAATAGGTACTCCAATCTACGAATGGTGCTCCGGAGGGCGATGATTTGCTCTTGTAACAGAATATTTTCACGAGTGAGATATTTATTTTGAACATGAACCATTTCAAAGGCCGTAAAGGCTTGAATTTCAGTGGGGGTGAGATGATTGTAGTAAGGCTGAAGGATATCTTCTTCTTCCTCTTCTTTCGTTAGCATAGCCTGCCCTCCCTCTAGGGCTTGATCTCCCGTAGCTTTCTTGCCTTTGTCCTCCTTGTTAGCTTTTGGCTCCTCTATTTTTAGTTCCATCTTCATCAACCAAGCATCTTCCTCTACGTTGTTGGGGGAGGGAGAAGACATGATGCCTGGCCTAATAGATTTGACAGAAAAACAACATGAAACAAGAACAGAGGATTTCTCAATGATATGGAGGTCAAATCGTCTGGGGGTATATATAAAGATTTTTTATCTTGGGAAACAAGTATATCGAAGGGAAACGGAGTCGGGAAGGTGCCCGAGGGCACCACAACCCACCAGGGCGTGCTAGGGAGGGCAGGCGCGCCCAGGTGTATCGTGGCCACCTCGGTTGCCTTCCTGGTTATTTATTATTTTCCTAATTTTTCTAATATTCCAAAACTGACAGAAAATATTTTTGCGGATTTTTTGGAGTCTGTTTACTTACTATATCACGTACCTCCTCTTTTTCAGGGTTCTGGAGTGTTCTGGAACATTTCTTTTATGTGTTCTTCTGGTGTCATGGTTTGGACAATATTGATTTCAACATTAATAGGTGTACCTGAGATATAGTGTTTAATTCTTTGCCCATTGACCACCTTTGGGTTATCACCTTCGGCATTATTAATCCTGATAGCTCCAGAGCGATAAACTTCTTCGATAATATATGGTCCTTCCCATTTGGAAAGAAGTTTTCCTGCAAAAAATCTAAAATGAGAGTTGTACAAAAGAACATATTCTCCAACTTTGAATTCCCGCTTTTGGATTCTTTTGTCATGCCATCTTTTAACCTTTTCTTTGAATAGTTTGGCATTTTCATAAGCTTGGGTTCTCCATTCATCTAGTGAGCTAATATCAAATAACCTCTTTTCACCGGCAAGTTTGAAGTCATAGTTGAGTTCTTTAATTGCCCAATATGCTTTATGTTCTAATTCAAGAGGCATATGACAAGCTTTTCCATAAACCATTTTATATGGAGACATGCCCAGAGGATTTTTATAAGCTGTTCTGTAGGCCCAAAGTGCATCATCTAATTTCCTAGACCAATTCTTCCGGGACCTAATGACAGTTTTTTGTAATATTAGTTTTATTTCTCTATTGCTAAGTTCAACTTGACCACTAGATTGAGGATGATAGGGTGATGCAATTCTATGGTTAACATCATATTTAGCAAGCATTTTTCGGAAAGAACCATGAATAAAGTGTGAACCACCATCAGTCATTAAATATCTAGGGACTCCAAACCTTGGGAAAATAACTTCTTTAAGTATTTTAATGGAGGTGTTATGATCAGCACTACTAGTTGGAATAGCTTCTACCCACTTAGTAACATAATCAACAGCAACCAAAATATGTGTATACCCATTAGAGGAAGGAAAAGATCCCATATAATCAAAACCCCAAACATCAAATGGTCCAACAACAAGTGAATAATTCATAGGCATTTCCTGACACTTACCGATATTACCAATTCTTTGACATTCATCGCAAGACAAGACAAACTTACAAGCATCCTTGAAGAGAGTAGGCCAATAAAACCAGATTACAATACCTTGTGAGCAGTTCTATCTCCCGCATGATGTCCTCCATTGGCTTCGAAGTGACATTTCCGTAGGATTTGTTCCTGTTCATGCTCAGGTACACAACGTCTAATAATACCATCTACTCCTTCTTTATAAAGATGTGGGTCATCCCAAAAGTAGTGTCTTAAATCATAGAAGAATTTTTTCATTTGTTGGTATGTGAAACTAGGTGGTATATATTTAGCAACAATGTAATTAGCATAGTCAGCATACCAAGGAGTATTATGAGAAGCATTTATTGCAGCTAGTTATTCATCAGGAAAACTATCATCAATAGGTAGTGGGTCATCAAGGATGTTTTCTAACCTAGACAAGTTATCAGCTACGGGGTTCTCCGCTCCTTTCCTATCAGTAATATGTAAATCAAATTCTTGTAACAAGAGAACCCACCTAATGAGTCTAGGTTTAGCATCTTTCTTTTTCATAAGATATTTTATAGAAGCATGATCAGTGTGAACAATTACTTTGGAATCAACAATGTAAGATCTGAATTTATCACAAGCAAACACAACTGCTAAAAATTATTTTTCAGTAGTAGCATAATTTCTTTGAGCACTGTCTAGAGTTTTACTAGCATAATGAATATCATTTAATTTCTTATCAACTCTTTGTCCTAGAACATCACTAACAACATAATCACTAGCATCACACATAATTTCAAAAGGCAAGTTCAAATCAGGTGGTTGAACAATAGGTGCAGAAGTTAAGGCTTTCTTAAGTGTTTCAAAGGCTTCTACACAATCATCATCAAAAACAAAAGGAACATCCTTTTGTAAAAGATTATTAAGAGGCCTAGAAATTTTAGAAAAGTCTTTAATAAACCTCCTATAGAAACCAGCATGACCAAGGAAACTACGAATACCTTTAATATCTTTAGGACATGGCATTTTCTCAATTGCATCAACTTTAGCTTTATCCACCTCAATACCTTGTTCAGAAATTTTATGCCCCAAGACAATACCTTCATTAACCATAAAGTGGCACTTCTCCCAATTCAAGACAAGATTAGTTCGTTCACATCTCTGCAAAACTCGATCAAGGTTGCTTAAGCAATCATCAAAAGAAGTTCCGTAAACGGAAAAATCATCCATGAAAACCTCAACAATCTTTTCACAAAAATCAGAGAATATAGCAGTCATACATCTTTGAAAGGTAGCAGGTGCATTGCATAAACCAAAAGGCATACGTCTATAAGCATAAGTTCCAAAAGGACAAGTAAAGGTGGTTTTCTCTTGATCAGGTTGTGATACAGGTATTTGAGAGAAACCAGAATATCCATCAAGAAAACAAAAGTGTGTGTGCTTAGATAATCTTTTTTGCATTTGATCAATAAAAGGCAGAGGGTAATGATCTTTTCTAGTAGCTTGATTCAATTTTCTAAAGTCAATTACCATTCTATAGCTAGCCAGTAACAATTCTTTGTGGGATAAGTTCATTTTTATCATTAGGAACAACAGTAATACCTCCCTTCTTAGGGACACAACGAACAGGACTTAACCATCTACTATCAGCTATGGGATAGATTATACCTGCTTCCAGAAGCTTTAATATTTCAGTTCTTACCATTTCTTTCATCTTAGGATTCAATCGTCGTTGGTGATCAACAACAGGTTTAGCATCAGGTTCCATATTGATCTTGTGCTGACATAGAGTGGGACTAATGCCCTTAAGATCATCAAGAGTATATCCAATAGCAGCTCGGTGCTTCCTCAGAATTTTTAATAATCTTTCTTCTTCATGTTCTGAAAGGTTTGCACTAATAATAACAAGATATATCTTGTTCTCATCAAGATAGGCATACTTCAAAGTGTTAGGCAATTGTTTTAATTCAAACACAGGATCACCTTTAGGTGGAGGAGGACCTCCTAGAGTTTCAATAGGCAAGTTGTGTTTAAGGAGAGGTTGTTGTTCAAAGAATATTTTATCTATTTCATTTCTTTCATGCAAGTGCATATCATTTTCATGGTCTAGCAAGTATTGTTCTAAAGGATCTGTAGGAGGCATGGCAATAGAAGCAAGACCAATTATTTAATCCTTACTGGGTAATTCTTTATTGCGTGGTTGTCTACGAAACTTGGAGAAATTAAACTCATGAGACACATCACCAAAGCTAACACTGACAGTTTCTTTTTCACAATCTATCTTGGCATTGACAGTGTTTAAGAAAGGTCTACCAAAGATAATGGGACAAAAGTCATCTTTTGGGGAACCAAGAACTAGAAAATCTGTAGGGTATTTTATTTTCCCACACAAGACTTCAACATCTCTAACTATCCCAAGTGGTGTGATGGTGTCTCTATTACCAAGTTTAATAGTAACATCTATGTCTTCTATTTCAGCGGGTGCTATATCATTCATAATTTCTTGGTATAAAGTAAAAGGAATAGCACTCACACTAGCACCCAAGTCACATAAACCGTGGTAGCAATGATCTCCTATTTTAACTGAGACAACAGGCATGCCAACTACGGGTCTATGTTTATCTTTTTCATCAGATTTGGCAATTCTAGCAGCTTCATCACAGAAGTAAATAACATGCCCATCAAAATTTTCGACCAAGAGATCTTTAACCATAGCAACACTAGTTTCTACTCTAATTTGTTCAAAGGGTTTAGGTGCTTTAATATTACTTTTGCGAACTACAGTTGATACCTTAGCATGTTCCTTTATCCTAACAGGGAAAGGTGGTTTTTCAATATAAGCAGTAGGCACAACTGGATCAACATTATAAATGATAGTTTCATCTTTAGCTATAACCGGCTCTTTAATTTCTTCTTTAATAGGGGGATGATATTTAAATACTTCTCCTTAGGGAGATCAACATGAGTAGCAAATGATTCACAAAAAGAGGCTACTATCTCAGAGTCAAGTCCATATTTAGTGCTAAACTTGTGAAAAGCATCGGTATTCATAAAAGATTTAACACAATCAAACTCAAGCTTAATACCTGACTCTTTACCTTCGTCAAGTTCCCAATCTTCAGAGTTGCATTTAATTCTTTCTAAAAGATCCCACTTGAATTCAATAGTCTTCATCGTAAAAGAACCAGTACAAGAAGTATCGAGCATGGATTGATCATTATGAGAAAGCCGAGCATAAAAATTTGGAATGATAATTTCTCTCGAGAGCTCATGATTGGGGCATGATTATAACATTGACTTAAGCCTCCCTCAAGCTAGAGCGATACTTTCTCCTTCACGAGGCCAAAAATTATATATATAATTCCGATCACGATGAACTAGATGCATAGGATAAAACTTTTGGTGAAATTCCAATTTCAATCGATTCCAGTTCCAAGATCCAATATCATCGCATAGCCTATACCATGTCAATGCTTTTCCCTTCAAAGATAAAGGGAAATCCTTTTTCTTAACTTCATCTCCGGGTAAACCTGCAAGCTTAAATAATCCACAAATTTCATCCACATGTATCAGATGCATATCTGGATGTTGTGTTCCATCTCCTGCATAAGGATTAGCTAGCAGTTGTTCTATCATACCCGAAGGAATTTCATAACCAATATTTTCAGTAGGTGTAGTAGGTTGAGGGGCAACTAATTGTGCTTCGGGTCGAGGTGAAGATACCCCAAACAAACCCCTCAAAGGATTGTTTTCCATAGTGACAAGTGACGATAAATTTCAGCACATAGTATAAGTTTTTCCTTACCGATTTCCACTTACCAAGAGCGCTTCACTCCCCAGAAACGGTGCTAGAAAAGAGTCTTGATGACCCACAAGTATAGGGGATCAATTGTACGATAAGTAAGAGTGTCGAACCCAACGAGGAGCAGAAGGAAATGACAAGCGGTTTTCAGCAAGGTAATTTCTGCAAGCACTGAAATTGTCAGTAACAGGTAGTTATGTAGCAAGATAATTTGTAACGAGCAAGTAACGGTAACGGTAAATAAAGTGCAGCAAGGTAGCCCAATCCTTTTGTGGCAAAGGGCAGGCCAAAACGGTCTCTTATAATAAGCATAGCGTTCTTGAGGGCACACGGGAATTTTATCTAGTCACTTTCATCATGTTGGTTTGATTCGCGTTCGCTGCTTTGATAATTTGATATGTGGGTGGGCCGGTGCTTGGGTGCTGTTCTTACTTGAAAAAACCTCCCACTTATGATTAACCCCCTCGCAAGCATCCGCAACTACGAGAAAAGTATTAAAATAAAACCTAACCATAGCATTAAACATATGGATCCAAATCAGTCCCTTACGAAGTAGCGCATAAACTAGGGTTTAAGCTTCTGTCACTCTAGCAACCCATCATCTAATAACTACTCCACAATGCATTCCCTTAGGCCCAAATATGGTGAAGTTCCATGTAGTCGACGTTCACATGACACCACTAAGGGAATCACAACATACATATCATCAAAATATCGAACACATATCAAATTCACATGATTACTTGCAACATGACTTCTCCCGTGACCTCAAGAACAAAAGTAACTACTCACAAATGATATTCATGCTGAAAATCAGAGGGGTATTAAATAGCATAATGGATCTAAGCATATAATCTTCCACCAAATAAACCATATAGTAATCAACTACAAGATGTAATCAACATTACTAGTCACCCACAGGTACCAATCTGAGGTTCCGGTACAAAAATTGAACACAAGAGATGAACTAGGGTTTGAGATGAGATGGTGTTGTTGAAGATGTTGATGGAGATTGGCCTCCCAAAGATGAGAAGGTTGTTGGTGATGACGATCGCTTCGATTTCCCCCTCCGGGAGGGAAGTTCCCCCGGCGGAATCGCTCTGCCGGAGGGAAAAAGTGCTCCTGCCCAAGTTCCGCTTCGATATGGCGGCGCTCCATCCCGAAAGTCTTCTCCTTATTTTTTCTAGGTCAAAAGACCTTAAATACCAGAAGATGGGCACCGGAGGTGGGCTGGGCTGGCCACAACCCACCAGGGCGCACCTGGGGGGCCTGGCGCGCCCTAGTGTCTTATGGTCACCAGGTGGCCCCCTCCAGTAGTTATTTGCTCCAGTATTTTTTTTTATATTCCAAAATAATTCTCCGTAAATTTTCAGCTCATTTGGTGATGTGCAGAATAGGTATCTTTGACATAGCTTTTTCAGGTCCAGAATTCCAGCTGCCGACATTCTCCCTCTTTGTATAAACCTTGCATATTATGAGAGAAAAGGCATTAGAATTACTCCATAAAGCATTATTATGCATAAAAACATTATAAATATCAGTAGGAAAACATGATGCAAAATGGACGCATCAACCATCCACTACTAAAACCCTACATGCAGACCCCATCCATGACAAGGGGGGGAGAAAGAGCCCAAACCCTAACACGTATGTGCAATTGAATCCAACATGCACTCTTTCCCGGAGCTAAAATCGACGGATCAAGCAGAAAAGGTCGCGACGACGGTGATGTACCATACAGGGGCGGCGAGGCATCAGGCTAACGTCGCGTGGGAGCGAGAGGGATGTTACGCAGGCCCCTCCCTAACAACATGGATGAAGGCGGCTCGGCGTCCGACGACGTGCTCATGGCGCCGTCGCCACACTTGCACACGCCAACGAGCTCGAGGTCACCACCTCGGCAGCGACGACGAACAGGGGAGAGGAGAGTGAGGGGGAAGCGGCTCGATCCGAGCAGGTGCGGTCCGACCAGGTGGGGAGGGGGCAATTGTTTTATGTGCGCCCATTTGCAAAAAATCCCGGTTCCAATCATATCCAAGCGGCTGGAGAGGACCTGGCTGTCAGTGCCCATGTGGCTTGAGTTGACCGCTGCCAAATCAGTGAATACGTAGAGCAAAGCGTAAAATGACCGTATGTGAACCCCTAGAACAAGTTTAGGTACCGTATTTCGGGTATATTGAACTCAAGGGACCAAAGTGACCACCGGCGCAAGTTTAAGGACCTATAGTGAGTTTTACTCTAGAAAAAAAATCAGATTTGTAGTGGAGTCCATCTTTAATTCTCTATATGAATGCACTTATACCAACTCATCATGCCATCATGGATAAAAAAAATAAGTTATCAATGATACTAGTATTAAACATACATTTCACAACTATATAATAATCAAGTACAATAAATTATGTTTATTTAAGCTTTAGCTCTCATGCAGTTAAAGCAAATACTAATGTTTCATATTCAACATACAACTATGTCAACTCACCATGTCACGATGCATGAAAAAAGACTCACCTCAACATGCTATTCATATTCAATAAATATTCTATAACTATGTACTATAACACAATAAATTATATCTAATCTAGTTTCAATTCTCACATTTTAATTCAAATCCTATATGCCTAAGAGATTAATCTCCACTAACTTATTTATCTCAACATGTATGTCACGGACTGAGCGTAGCTTAAATGGTTAGACTCCTTATGGTGGAACCAACTCACTAAGGTTCAAGTCCTAGAATTGGCACCGGTGGTTGTATATTCTTGTATTTATTTCAGATTGCTCATAGGGCTAGGGTGTGCGTATGTGCATGCGTTCATAGGGTTGAGGGTTTGTACTGTGTTAAAAAAACATGCAAATATGTCACCTCACTGTACAACCATGATTGGGATAAGGCCCCACCTCAACACGCAATCATGCATGGAAAAAAACCCACCACAAGATTCAATCATGCATGGGGAAATGTTTTCCACTCTATTATTTTACCTATATTCAATAAATATTTTTAAAACTATACATATTCAAATATAATAACTCATATGTATGTTTAATCTTGGTTCTCATGTTATCAACCCTAATCAACCAATTTCCACAACAACGTGTGGGGTATCCTCTAATATTATTATTTTATACAACCAAATCTCATTGAAATAATTGCATCCCACATCAATGCTCGGGGTACATCTTTAGTACGTATATTACGTAGCATAGACCCTTACAAAAATGTATTTATAAAATTGAAAATACATCCAAATCCTTGGGTGTGTCGAAATTTTCTTCCTCCTGCATCCACCCATGGCGCATCGTAAGAAAACCTCCGCTTCCGCGCCTCCATCTAGCTAGGTAAACTTTTTCGAACCCAGAAGCTTGTCAAAGTAGCAACTAGAAAGTCGTTGATTTAGACCAAAAGATGTCGACGACCGCAATCTGCATAGGAAGTCGCCACTCTGGAGAAGACCTGAGAGGCATGTATAGTGCCCCATGTCTGGCTTGACGGAGTTGGGGTACACAACTCTCACACGGTCCCCAAAGAGGCCCCAGTTGGCAACCTTTGTCTGTCAGAAATGGGTCGGGGGATCAAGATGCACAACCTCACCATTCCCTCCCGAAGACAGCGCTCATGGTACGTGTGCTCCTTGGTGGCGAGCGTCGTACGGGCATTAACATCTTCTGGGTGGTGATCTTATCTCGCACAATGGCGGCAACAAAGCTTGAAGAAGGTGTGGCGGATGGCGACAGATGAGACAACAGTGGACGGCATACAAAACTAGTTGGGGGTAGTGACGAGAGGCAGCGTGGAGGTCGGGGAGGAGTTGCGGGAGCTCAAAGAGGCGGCACGAATGTCGGGATGCGGCTAGGCTCAAGGGCGGCGACGAACTCAAGCTCGACGGCGGCGTCAGTGGCGCCATGAATCGAAGCCACTGGACTTCCGAATCGATGGCCGCAGCGGTTGAAATGGGTTGGTGGAGGTGTGGTCTAGTGTTTGGGGCCCTGGCGCCGGCATTTATAGACGGAGGTGATCGAATCGGGCGACATGCCGACCGCTTGACTGTTATCGTGGGAGGTGAACGTCTCCTCATTTATCCCGAGATTGCCTCACTTGGAGTACTCCCTCCATCCATATATATTTGGCCCGATGCGTTTTTCGAGACTGCCTTTGACTATTGATAAGATTAATGGAATATGATATGTATAATGTGAAAATTATATCATTGGACGCTCCTTTCATATACGAATGTGACGGTATGCTTTCTGTAACTTGCATGTCATATATTATTGCTCTAATATGTGGCCAGAATTAGAATCGAAAAACACATTAGAGCTTCTACAGCCTGGCACCCCAAACCGTCCTCAAACACCTGGGCGGACGACCCAGACACTAACCGGTCAAAAAATGACCCAGACGGGCGCCTCAAACCGGCCTCAAACGCCCGGGCTGACCGACACCCCTCATATCCAGCCCAAATATGGAGCGGATATGGGGTGGCCCGGGCGCGTCCGCCACGTCAGACCCAGCCCACACTGGCCCACTCGACCCCACATATATTCATCCCAATCCGCTCCTCAAACCAAACCCTAGTCACTCCACTCCACTCTGCCCTCCCAATCTCCCGTCCGGTGATCTCCGATCTTCCCTGGCAAGGCGTGCAGCAGATCAGACCTCGACCACTCCGGATCCATTGACTGGGGTGTCGTCCCATGCAGGTTGGAGGAGGCAATGGTCGTTCGCATGGGAGGACTACGCCTCTACCACCGCCGAGGCTCGATCATCGAGGTCCCTTAGCTTCCCCATCTTCGGGGGGGGGGGGAGTATGAAAGCTACCGAGACCAGTGTGCCCGCCGTGGGTAGGAGAGGATGAGGCTGAGGCCCCCCTCTACCGACATGGCGGTGGCGGATGCGATAGTGCACGCTGCCGCGGAGGAGGAAGCCATCCGCCCCCGTATCGTAAAAAGCGACAACGAAGGAACACATGCGGCCTCGCCCGAGAGCAGAATCGGGCGGTCCATGCAATGGTGGGACTGCCCCCCAAATAGGAGACGGAGGACAACAACGGGTCCGACAACTCCGGCAATGAGCAGATCCGGCTTGATCCATATTGTGTTTTTTATCGCTATTTATGCGGGAAGGATGGCAAGGGCGGCGGAAGGGCAAGGGTAGCCGTGAATGATCTTCTCCATAGCTAGTATGCAGATAGAACATGCCAAATTTTGGTAGTCCGATGGCATGTCTTGATGTAGTAGCCGGACGATGGTTGTTGCATCGTTTACGTAAACGTTGCATTTCTTTGTATGGATTTGAGGTGTGCTAATTGAGATGCCTGGTTGTGCGAAGGAAAATTTAAGGTGTGACCGGTCAGTGCCCGCGGACGCGTCACGCACCTGCACGCTTTTAGGGTCCAAATTAGCAAGTTCCCACTGCAGATGCTTTTAGGCCATATATATAAGGACATAGGGGGGTAAAACTTGCGAAGTTAGGCTGCCATTAGGGTATCTTCATTGTATTTCTAAAATACAAAATTATGAAAAATTTGACAAAGTTGTATTCTGTAAATTATTCAACATGTATTAAAATTATTGTGTAATAATATTAAAATTATTAATATCAAACATGTCAACCGTGTTTGTAGACATGTAAGGAGAATTTTACACAACAATTTTTTAATACTCGATGAACATTTTCGAAAAATATTGAACCTGTTTTTAAATACACATTGTCGATATTTTGAATGCATGATGAATTTCAAAATCACATTACAACTCTTGACTATATGTGAAACATTTTCCAAAAACATGTTGAACATTTTTCAAATGCACTAGCACTTTCTTTAAGTTTATGGCAGTTGTAACTTTTTCTTACATTTCTTCTTTCAAAAGGTAAAACAATATCAAAAACAAAAATAAAGACAAACTTGAAAAAATAAAAATAAAACTTGTGCGGTCCCATACGAGCACCATATATAAAACTATCGCTTGAAGAGGTACATAGCAACCAAAGCAGATTTTTGGAGCACGGTGGCCACTGAGCACATATTTTTGAAAGGTTAAAAACTGGCACTTCAAAGCTTCAATTTTTTTTTGTTTTTTTTTCACGGTGGCCAATTGCATGTGCTCTGCCTGTCCAATTTCATTCAAAATTATGTTATATTATACCCTGCAATAAAGACAAAAATCCGGCCAACAAACAAGTTGATTTTTACATGTATTTGCCTTTTTTATCTCTCGCATGCAAACACAGATTTTGATGAAAATTCCAACGATATATTACACTTCTATGTGCGCACATATAAAAGTTTTTGGAATCTTTTTGAGGTGTAAAAATCCATTTCTCTGAACTACAGAAAAACGGGCACAATGCGCCCGCGCTCCAAAGTTATCTTTTGCATAGCAACGCCATATATACGATTCGACCTCATGTAAGTCCACTGTGCATATTTTGGCGTGGTGGATAGTCTGTGCGTACAATGCAATCTGCGACCGTGAGATCGCAGCATTGATCGTACATCATGCCATTTATTTTTACTGTTGGCTTTTCTACGTGTTTAAATAAAATATGAGGCGGTTTTATGCACACACAAAAAATCCTCATGGCACGGGTCACCCAGCTCCTCCCCGCTCCCATCCATTTACATGTGGGCCACCGTGACAATATCATGCCACGCGGGCAAAGCGTACACCCATATACAGAATGAGGCACCATATTTGCCAGACCGGACAAGTTCGAGTATAATGTTATATACCAAACTGACCGCAGAGCAAGTTGAGACACCTATAGTGTATTTAACTCGCTGGTATTTAGTTGTCAAAGAATGAAAAACTCGCTGACATTTAGAGTAAAACTTGAGAAGTAGGGAAATACTGTATAAAGGGTATGCTAGAAAGCGTCTAATTCCTCAAAACAAACACTTTTCTCTTCAATATATATTTTGGCTATGCTAGAGATACCTAACAAACTTGCGAAGTTAGACTGCCATTTAGAGTAAAACTTGCGAAGTAGTTTTACCGTGATGAACTGTTGACAAGTTGGTGCAATTTTCAGCGTGAGCTCTTTTGAGAATCGGTGGAGATGCAGAGAGAGATTAGAAGCAAGAGGGCAAGGGCCCGAACGAACACTACCTGCTGCTGCAAACCTGCATGCAGATGCAGGCCGGACCCATGTCTCTCCCCCCCTTCCCGAGGAAAGAGAAACAGGGCTCCTTGGTTTTGGAGCTCGTATCCTTCAATGCTTCCCTTTCACCCATCTTGGCACAGTGACATGCCAATCATTATAAGCTCCATACCCAACATAGCAGTAGCCCCCCATCATTCCCTACTGTTACCTCAGAATGATGAACATATTACTAGTAGTATAATAAGATCCAACAGATGTTTTAGTGCTCTTCTTATGACATTTTTAACCGATCCTCTGAAATCTAGTGGTGTATCCGGCGAGTAAAGTTAGTGGAGCGGTGTAATTTTTTTACTCCACTAACGATGACCGCACCTAACCGATCCTCTACAGTTTATGAAGTAGAAATAAAATTTAGTGTCCTAGCCGCACAAATTTCGAACACTACATAATACATATCTTAAAAACATTCGAATTAAAACATACATAGCAAAACCGTCATAACATAAAGTTTCGCCATCGCGTTTTTCAAATGAAAACATACGAAGTTCACCATCACTTAAAAACAATGTTTTATCCAAAATCACCACAAACATGGCATGTATATATTGTGGATCGAGCCAACAAATGACATGCACCACCACCCCCTCGGGCACCACCACTAAAACGATGTCGTCGGTGAAGAAATCAACTCCACCATCCTCTCGGCCACCATCGCCACCGCCATCCTCTCGGCCACCACCCCCTCGGCCACCACCATCACCACCACCACCCCCTCGGCCACCACCATCACCACCACCACCATCACCACCATCACCGCCACCACCCCCTCGCCCACCACCAACATTCCGAAGAGAGGCTTCCAAGATCTCTCCATGAGTGAGCTCTGCTGTTTCATCCATTGTGTTTGGATTAATGAATATGATACCGCGTTCTTCGGCCTTCTTGGCATCATGAATCCTCTCCTCATCAAATACAAGCTTACGCTCCTCCGCCTTCAACTTTCTCTCTTCGGCCGCCGACTTGGCCTTCCATTTCTCATCCTCTAATGCCTTGAGCTCATTCCACCTCGCCATCTTCTCCTCTTTGCGTTCGACCGCCAACATCTTCTTGGTCTCGATCATTGCCACAAGTTCTTCTTTGTAAGTGCCACCGAATGCATTTCTCTTCTTTCTTTCTTTTGCAATTTTGTTTCCTTCCGGTCTATTGTTAGCATCTTCATCAACCTCGTCGTCCTCCTCAACGGATAGCTCAACCTTTTGATCTCTTTGGAGTGGTCTCCGTGATTCTTTGGACCCACTTCTCATTCTTGCATAGCTCTTTGTAGCAATGATACAACGTGAAGGGCTTGTGGCCGAACTTGGTGCTCCGATGCTTGAATAGCTCTTGGATGTAGGGGCCATACTCCGCCACTTGCACACCGATTGGTGGTGCATGATTCACTTGGTAATGCAACCGGACCATCGGTTGCATTGGTCATGAATGGTGCTCCAGCGATGCCCAAGAGAACCTTGCGTACAGCTTGATCGCACGTCCATGGAGTTGTTGTAGTGGTCGGTAATTCTCTCCCAAAACATGATCTTGGTTTGATCCGTTCTGTTCGTTGCATCCATGGAGATCGCGCACCAAGTGTCACAAAGCGCAATGTCCTCCTTCTGGTTGTAGATTTGGGTGCGGTATCTAGGCACCTTCGTGCTTGCTTCGGTCACCTCCACAACCTCCTCTTCTTCGGCCTCCTCCTCGGCCACCACCTCTTCGACCTCCTCCTCCTCCCTGGCCTCCTCCTCTTCCCTGGTCACCTCTTGCTCCATGTCTTGGGTGGCCGAATGATCCCAAAACGAGTCATAGTTGAGCTCATCAAGTCCAACGGCGGTCGAGGACTCCAACGAGGCGAGGACTTCGGCCGTGTTCATCCCCGTACTACAATATCAAAGCAAACACTATGAATAATCACTACCGGCCACAAACAATCACTATCGAATACAAACAAGACATGAGGTTTTTCTTTTTACCTTATTGGCATTTCATTGAGGACTTGACGGCCGCGATGCTTGTCGCGGGCTGCGGCCACCTTCCGCGCCAGAGCAGTGGTCGTAGGGGTCGCCGCACGAGGCGTCGGCCTAGGACGAGGCGCCGCTTTGGCCTTCTTCATCTTCTTCTTCGCGGCCGCCTCGGCGAGCGCCGCCATCGGCTGTCGAGCCAGTTTCGACCGATAGGTGCGGTGGGAGGGCGGCGTGCCGTTAACGGAGAGGCCATGGCACCCCGGAGGCCATTGGAGTGGTTGAAGGAGGAGCGCGGACGCGGTGGGTTTTTTGCATACCCAAACTCTTCTTCGGTGGCAGCGGCGGCGCGTGGGTGATTTCCGGCGGCGAAAAGCCGGCGCCGATGGCCTGCAGGGTGAGGGAAGGGGCCGGGCTATCCATTCCGGCCGGCCGGACGGTCATCGGTGGCGGCGGGAGACAGGGCGGCACGGGGGAGGGAGGACGAGAGGCGCCACTTTTACTCGATCGCCGTGGGAGTGAGTAAAGATAAGGAGATTTGGGGAGGAGGGGGGTTTGGAGAGTTGGAGTAAAATAATTACTCTCCTAAGCCAGATAAAGGACCGGCTAGGTGCGCCGTAAGAGAGTATAACCAAATTTTTACTTCCTTATAGTAGCTTTTTATTGAATCGGTTAGAAATGCCTTAGGCAGCTCTCCATACGGTGGCTGTGATTGTGAGAGGCTCAGCGAGTGTTGAGCAGAGCGCTAGACCTAGAGGTAGTGTGCACTAGTACAGCGTGAGCTGAGCTGAACTGAAAAAAATCGCTGTGTAAAAACATGGAAGCCCCTTTGTTGGCTTGCTGCTTCCAGGCCCCATCCATAGATCTACCCACTAGATTTTGCTGACCTCATTCTGTCCACACCTTCCCAACGCTGCATTCGTTGAACTGTGGAGGAGAAAGTGACCCATTCTTCATTCCTGATTTATATATTCCGATTACCCGCAAAAATAAGATTTATATATTCCGATGCCCTCCTATGGACGAATGGTGACGGAGCCTACACCAGTTCCCCATTTCTCTGTTGCGTAGATACTAGGGAAAGAAATAATTAAAAATGCAATCCTAAGATCTACACCCGCATATGACAAATCTGACCTCCCAAACATCCGCGGACAATGATCGGGCACTACTCAAATCAGCACAACTGCATCCGGACATTTCATACTAGATTCTCAAATCCATACAAAAGCATGCCATCAATAAAACTTACGTACTACGTAGAGATCTAGCTACTCCTCGTCGGAGATGTCGATGATCTCCGTGCCCGGCTCCGGTAGTATAGGCGGCAGCTACAGCTCCCAAGCCTCCGGCGCCTCCGGCTGCTCCGCTCTGGCCTTCTCCTCCTCTATCTCCGCGTCGAGTTTGGCGAAGAGCGCGTCGGACGCCACCTGCTCCTGCCGGAGGAACTGCCGGTTGGCTTCCACGTAGGCCTCATCCTGGATGGACTGCAGGATGGCCTGTTGCCTCTGCCATCTCTGCGGCTTGGGCGAACTCCGCCTCCGCCTCCGCCATGTTGAAGCCCTGCTCCGGCAGCTCCGCCTCGTCCTCCTCCGGATACACCTCCTCCATCGGCTCCTGCAGCGGCTCTCCCTCGTCCTTCTTCGGCTGCTACTCCTCGTCCTCCTTTGGCTCCGGCGAGTCCGAAGGCAGCCTGGCAGCGATGCGGGCGGCGCGCCTTGCCTGGATCTCCTCCGCGATCTGCCTCTGGCGCTCGGGCGTGAGCATAGCGTACGTGGTGATCAGCTGTCGGAGCATGGCGATGCCGGAGAGCATGGGAGAGCAGGGGAGAGGAGGCGGGCGGGCTCGGGTGGCGGCGAGAGAGGAAGGAGGTGAATGGGCTAGGGTTGGGGGATGCCGGCCGGCTTAAATAGCCGGATTTGGCCTCGGGCGGCGAGCTGGAGCGGCGCCACGCGACTTTCACACCGCGACGACGGAGGAGGCGTCCGTCGGACTGCTGGCTTTTCGGGCGAGTCCCCGTGGGACCCCATTGTCAGTGCTACGTGACGGACGCGCCCGAGTGTTTGAGGCTTGTTTAAGGGGGCCGCCTGGGTCGAAAAATCATGACCGATCATTGGCTGGACAGCCCGCCTAGGCGTATGAGGTTGGTTTGGGACGCCCGGCTATAGATGCTCTAAGATGGTGGAGAGTTTGTGGATGAGAGGGAATGGATGTAATAATGTAAAGTTACAAGAGCATATACTATCCAAAATGCCAAAACGAAGACCGAGCTTCATGGATGCATTAGTTTTGAAAAATTCAAATTCATACTTTATGTTTATTTTTTAAAATAAATACACGTATTCCCAGATGATATATGATGTACATGTGTGTACATTTTCATGTTGAAATATGTTAAAATGAGAGCTACACAAGAAAATGTGACTTTTCATTTTCAAAGTCCGTGATTTTTGTGTGCAGCTTGCCGTCTAAAGTAATTAATCAAAATTTTACACACGTATACATATATCTTTGTATACATGTATATTTTCTCAGAATTGTTTTTCACGGAAAAGTTTGATTTTTTTTTTCAAAATTAAGGCCTCCATAGAGCTATCTCGGCCTCCAGAACGCCCTACTCATATACTATAGTTTTAATATGTATTTCAAAGAACGCCCTTACATTTAATACCACAGATTAAGAACTACACACATGTTCAAGAAACTACGCGTCTCTTCCATGTCGTACCAAAATATCCATGTCGGTTTCCATTAATACCATTTGTGCCAAACACATGTGGTGTAACCAAACACACATGAACCACCGCCATCAAGGGCCTCTTTTATTCAAAGGATGCTATAGGGATGTTGTAGGATTATATTTCTGTGGTTTTTCTTTATGAAATTTTATTGTTTTCTTGGATGAACCCATATGCAATTTTACTATGAACTACGTTGTATCCAGTTTCAAAGAAAATATTTAGTTTCGTTTGATGTCACGAAAGCTCTCATTTGTATCTACCAATCTATCATAGGCTCATAGCTATCAAAGCCTGCAATCTTTTAAGTGAATTATTGCATTTTTCGTACCATGCAACTTAATAGTAGCTTTTACTACATATTCATGTGGATTCAACACATCGTACATCCAATTAATTTCCTTTTTCTTTCCCTTTATGTATGCTTGAAATATTGTGAAACACACACACACACACACACACACACACACACACACACACACACACACACACATATATATATATATATATATATATATATATATATATATATATATATATATATATATATTTGTAGGATTATATATATATATATACATGTGTAACCATGAAGTATTTTACTCCGCCTGACCCAAGAAACACAAAATCAACAAAGATTGCATACGTGACAATACAAGCACCCAACAACAACAGCAACAACAGCAACAGCAACAGCAACAACAACAACAGCAGCAGCAACAGCAACAGCAACAACAACAACAACAACAACAACAACAAGTAGTAGTAGTTGGGGCAGGCTAGAGTTGACACCCATAAGATCTCAAAACCAGTCTCTGGAACATGAATAACTAACTTTCACGCACCCGTGTCCATGGCTAGTACTTTGATGATATTCCAGTTATTCATGTCCCTCTTTACAGACTCCTCCCATGTCAAGTTTGATCTATCCCGGGCTCTCTAGACAATATCAACACACTTTAATCTTCCGTTGAGCACTGCTACTTATGGGGGCATGTGTTGTATACGTCCAAACCATCTCAGAAGATGTTGGACAAGATTCTCTTCAATTGGTGCTACCGCAACTCTATCATGTATATCATCATTCCATACCCAATACTTTCTTATGTGGCCACATCTCCATCTCAGCATGCGCATCATACATCTAACTGTTGGAATGTCGCCTTTTAGTTGGCCATCATTCCACGACATACAACAATGTAGATAAAAGTGTCTTCCTATAGAACCCGCCTTTTAGCTTTTCTGACGCTCTCCTATCACTGAGAACGCCAGAAGCTTGGCGCCACTACAACCATCCGATTTTGGTTTGAATCTCACATCTTCATCGATATCACCATTCTTTTGTAGTATCGACCCCGAATAAAGAAATGTGTCCTTCTGAAGTACCACCATCCCATCAAAGCTAACCTCTTCCTCCTTGTCATTCCTAGTAGTACTGAAATCACACCTCATGTACTCAGTTTTAGTTCTCCTAAGTCTAAAACCTTTCGATTTCAAGGTATGTCTTCACATCTCCAACTTTCTATTAAGAATTGTCTGACTATCATTGACTAGCGGCACATCATTTGCAAAGTGCATACACCATGGTATATCTCCTAGCATATCCCTCGTGACCTCATCCATCACCAAAGCAAAAATATAAGGGCTGAAAGTTGAGCCTTGGTGCAAATCTATTTTAATTGAAAAGTCATCATTGTCGCCATTATTTGTTCGAACACTTGTCACAACATTATAGTACATGTACTTGATGAGGATACTGCATTTTGTTGGGGCTTTGTGTTTCTCCAAGACCCAACACATGGCATTCTGGAGTATCTTATCGTAGTCCTTCTCCAAGTCAATGAACACCATATGCAAGTCAACAAACACACTAGTCTACATTTAAAGAAAAACAAAGTTTGAACAAGGTTTCATCTACGGTCCCCATCCTGATATGTTTGCACTACTAGTTATTTATAATAACCAGATTTTGATTTCGCATTTAATGTCTTGCCATGGACATCACATACAATGTAGAATTTGGCAACATGACCTTGATATGATGTTATTGTATATATACCACAACTCGTTCTATTTGAAACAATTTTGTGAACCATAGCCTCATCTACTTATCGAAAGAGGGAGCAGGGGAGAGAGAGGAGTGTCACGGGATCTGTCTTTGATGTCGCACAAGCCTTACAGTTTTTCCAGAAAGGAGGTTGAAATCCCTAGCCTAACATGAAGACATGGTATTTTAGAATATGAATGCCACTTAAAATTTGGTTCAAATTGGAATATTAGTATATAAATCCGATTTAATGTGTGATGGAAAATAATTTGGTTGAAACTATTGCAATACAACAATATATGGTTCAAAGTAAATTTATTCAAAAAAATAGGTTTTAGTGGAATATGTTATTGATTCTTTATTATGTATCTAGATGCTACAATCACAAAAGTATTCAACTTCAAGTCCCTGCATCTTAAATGCACACACCAAACACAGAAAATCATAGAGATAGGAACAAACCAGACACGTTTTTTGTTGCTAGAACCAGAAAAAATGCTCCTAGTGCGTTAGCAAGGCTGAAACTTCCCAAATATGAAGATTCGGTCGCCACCCATGTTAGAAAAATAGGTTCTAGCAATCCTCTCCAGCTACGTACAAGGTGCCATTATCCAACTCTCACTCCTATTGTCCCTTAATGAATAGACCAAATATTTAAAACTATCAGACTGGAGACTTACCTTTCACATATCTTGGAGTTTCTCTTAGCACCGCTAAGCCCAATATCGGATGTTATGCACCTATAATTAAGACGATATACAATAGGCTTAGTATTTTCTCTCAATTTTTGAGCTATGATGGTAGATTCTTAATTGTTTTGTCCTCTCTAATTCCTACCTTTATCATGAGTTGCCTACAACTTCATAAGGGTATTATATTATGAAATTTGAAAAATACAAAATGCATGCTTTTCTGAGAGGGAAGGATCTTAAAAAAACACCACTAGTTGCATGCCTAAAGCTCAGGGAGCTAGGTATTTGAAACCTTCAAACACAGAATGTTTGTCTACTCTTGAAAATGGTGCACAAGTTTCTTAACCACTACGATATTCTTTGGCTTCAGTTCGTATGGGAAGCCAATTATTGTTGGAGATATGCCCTAGAGGCAATCATGTATGATGATATTTCCTATGTGTTTATGAATAAAGATAGTCCTTGGACATTATCAATGATGTGTATCAGCAAGTACGTGACTTGTTTGTAGGACTATGCATTGTATGATGACTGTCCTAAAATATCCCTAGTCGAAAGGTGTCGGTGTGGACGACCATCTATTGGGCCATCAAGCCCCTTTGTGGTTCGGCTAGGGAGATGCACAAGACACAAAGAGCAAAACCAAGGGAGGACGCAGGGATCTTTACCCAGGTTCGGGCCACTGAGAGGTGTAAAACCCTACTCTTGCTTGCTATATTGGTTGTATGTGTTGGAACACAAGTACAAGGAGCGCTACCCCAGCGATGATGCAAGAGGGCAGCAACTACGTGTGTAGTTGTGCAAAGGGTTGATCCTTGTAAACGTTGCCCTGACCCTCCTTTTATAGCTAAAGGTGTTACCACAGTGGCAAAAAGGTAGTTACATGATGATTAGATAGCAACAGTGCTATCATACCTAACTCTGCTAGTTAGGACAAAAAGCATTAAATGCACCATTAGGTGTCGTGAGGAGGAGGAGCCCCGGCAAGGTTGCTGCACCGCTTTCCTAGCTAACTCCTATTAGCTAGACACGCCATTTGGACGGAGTCAATAAAGCTAAAAATCCTTCCGGCAAGCTGACACATGTCCGACAAGCCCCACCTAACTACCTGCGGGCTCGACACCTCACTGACAACGACTAGCCGCTTGATGAGTTGGAGCACTGGTAGCTGGCGGGAGCCTGCCGGCCAAGGAGCTTATCGGGCCTTCATCTTGCCGGTTCGGCCTTGCCGGCAAGGGTTGCTTCTAGAATTGATCTTGATGCTTGTCTTGTTCTTCTCCTTGGCCAAGTTGATCAACTTGGCCTTGAATCTTGCTCTTCTTGATGCGCTGTGATGGCCCACAAGTATAGGGGATTGATACCACTCCAACGTATCTATAATTTTTGATTGTTCCATGCTATTATACTATCCATCTTGGATGTTTTATATGCATTATTATGCTATTTTATATCATTTTTTGGGACTGACCTATTAACCTAGTGCCAAGTGCCAGTTGTTGTTTTTCTTGCTTTTGACTTTTACAGAAAATCTATATTAAACGGAGTCTAAACGGAATGAAACTTTTTGAGAATTTTTCTTGGACCAGAAGACACCCAGGAACCTTCGGGAGGCGGTCAGATGGACCACTAGTTGGCGACAAGCTCGGGAGGCGCGCCTCAAGGGGGGCGTCCCTCGGGCTTGTGGGGCCCCTGATGCTCCTCTAACCCTAATCTTTGCTCTATAAATACCCAAATATTCCCCATAGACCAGAGGGCACACCAAAAATACATTTCCACCGCCGCAAGCTTCTATTCTCGTGAGATCCCATCTTGGGGCCTTTTCCGGCACTCCGCCGGAGGGGGATTCGATCACGGAGGGCTTCTACATCAACCTTGCTGCCCCTCCGATGATGTGTGAGTAGTTTACCACAGACCTACGGGTCCATAGCTAGTAGCTAGATGGCTTCTTCTCTCTCTTTGATCTTCAATAAAATGTTCTCCTTGATGTTCTTGGAGATCTATTCGATGTAATCTTCTTTTGCGGTGCGTTTGCTGAGATCCGATGAATTGTGGATTTATGATCAGATTATCTATGAATATTATTTGAGTCTTCTCTGAACTCTTTTATGCATGATTAAGATATCTTTGTATTTCTCTCCGATCTATTGATTTGGTTTGGCCAACTAGATTGTTTTTTCTTGCAATGGGAGAGGTGCTTTGTGGTGGGTTCAATCTTGCGGTGCTCATACCCAGTGACAGAAGTGGACATGACACGTATTTTTATTGTTGCCACTAAGGATAAAAAGGTGGGGTTTATTCATATTGTTGCCACTAAGGATAAAAAAGGCGTTACTCCGTTCTTGTTAACTTAATACACTAGATGCATGCTGGAGAGCGGTCGATGTGTGGAGTAATAGTAGTAGATGCAGGCAGGAGTCAGTCTACTTGTCACGGACGTGATGCCTATATTCATGATCATTGCCTTAGATATTGTCATAACTTTGCGCTTTTCTATCAATTGCTCAACAGTAATTTGTTTACCCACCGTATGCTTTCTTTCAAGAGAGAAGCCTCTAGTGAAAACTATGGCCCCGGGGTCTATTTTTATCACATTATTTTCAGATCTATAAAACCAAAAACACAAAAATACCTTGCTGCAATTTATTTACCATTACTTTATTTTGCACTTTTACTTATCTTTTATACCTATCTCTATCAGATCTCATCCTTGCAAATAACCATGAAGGGATTGACAACCCATTTATCGCGTTGGGTGCAAGTATTTGTTTGTTTGTGTAGGTGCAATTATTGGAGACTTGTGTGTTCCTCCTACTGGATTGATAACTTGGTTCTCAACTGAGGGAAATACTTATCTCTACTTTGCTGCATCACCCTTTCCTCTTCAAGGGAAAAACCAACCCAAGCTCAAGAAGTAGCAGGGAGAATTTCTGGCGCCGTTGCCGGGGAGGATCTACATCAAGCCTACCAAGTACCTATCATAAACTCTCATCTCTTGCACTTACATTATTCACCATTTGCCTCTCGTTTTCCTCACCCCCACTTCTAAAATATTTTTAGAGAAACACAAAAATATTTGCCTTATTTCCGTTCGTCTTTTCGTTTGCTTGTGTGCTAGATTGCTTGCTTTGTCATGATGTCTCAAGAGAATACTAAATGGTGTGATATTTCCAACACTGATAATAATGATTTTATTAGTACCCCGATTGCTCCCGCCACTGGTGCGGAATCTTATGAAATTAATGCCGCTTTGTTGAATCTTGTTATGAAAGAACAATTTTCTGGTAGTCCTAATGAAGATGTTGCATCCCATCTTAATACTTTCGTTGAATTGTGTGATATGCAAAACAAAAAAGATGTGGATAATGATATTGTTAAGATGAAGTTTTTTCCGTTCTCACTACGAGATCGTGCTAAAACTTGGTTTTCATCCTTGCCTAAAAATAGTATTGATTCATGGAATGGGTGTAAGGATGCCTTTATTTCCAAGTATTTTCCTCCCGCTAAGATCATCTCTATTAGAAAAAACATAATTAATTTTAAGCAACTTGATCATGAACATTTTGCACAATCTTGGGAGAGTATGAAGTTAATGATAAGAAATTGCCCTACTCATGGTTTAAGTTTTTGGATGATCATACAATTTTTTTATGCTGGATTGAATTTTGCATCTAGAAATCTTTTAGATTCCGCCGCGGGTGGTACTTTTATGGGAATCACATTAGGAGAATATACTAAATTCCTAGATAATATCATGGCAAATTACTCTCGATGGCATACCGAAAGATCTTCTAATAAAAAAGTGCATGCTATTGAAGAGGTTAGTACTTTGAGTGGAAAGATGGATGAACTTATGAAATTGATTGCTAGCAAGAGTGCTCCTATTGATCCTAATGATATGCATTTGTCTACTTTGATTGAGAATAATAATGAATCTATGGATGTGAATTTTGTTGGTAGGAACAATTTTGGTAATAACGCCTATAGAGGCAATTTTAATCCTAGGCCGTTTCCTAGTAATTCCTCTAATAATTATGATAATTCCTACAAAAATTCTTATGGAAATTATAATAAGATACCCTTTGATATTTATAATAATATTAAAGATTTCATTAATTCTCAAAAGATTTCAATGCTATGGTAGAAGAAAAATTCCTTAATATTGATGATTTGGCTAGAAACGTTGATAGAATTTCTCATGAGATTGATTCTTTTAAGATTAGATCTATGCCACCCAAGCTTGATATTAATGAGTCTCTGAAATCTATCCAAATTTCTATTAATTAAAGTAGGGAGAGAATTGCTAGAATGCGAGCTAAGAGGAATTGGCTAGAAAAAGCATGTTCTTCTAGTTTTCGTGATAATCATGATGAAGATCTTAAAGTAATTGTGTGACTCCTATTGAATATTTGTTTGCTAATATAAAACTTGATGAAAAAGGACTGGATAAGAGTCAAATTTAGCTAGAAGGCCTCCCAATAATTTGGAGGAGGATGATCCTAATGAAAAAATTGATAAAAGTGGGATTGGCGAGGTCAAAACTTTAAGTAGTGATGAGCCCACTCTTTTGGATTTCAAGGACTTTAATTATGATAATTGTTCTTTGGTTGAGTGTATTTCCTTGTTGCAATCCATTCTCAATTCACCTCATGCTTATAATCAAAATAAGGCTTTTACTAAACATATCGTTGATGCTATGATGAAATCTTTTGAAGAAAAACTTGAGTTGAAAGTTTCAATCCCTAGAAAGCTTTGTGATGAATGGGAACCTAATATTAAGATTAAGATTAAAGATTATGAGTGCTATGCTTTATGTGATTTGGGTGCTAGCATCTCTACTATTCCAAAAACTTTATGTGATGTGCTAGGTTTCCATAAACTTGATGATTGTTCTTTGAATTTGCACTTAGCGGATTCTACTATTAAAAAACCTATGGGAAGAATTAATGATGTTCTTATTGTTTCAAATAGGAATTATGTGCCCGTAGATTTTATTGTGCTTGATATAGATTGCAATCCTACATGCCCTATAATTCTTGGTAGACCTTTCCTTAGAACGATTGGTGCAATTATTGATATGAAAGAAGGAAACACTAGATTTCAATTTCCATTAAGGAAGGGCATGGAACACTTCCCAAGAAAGAAAATTAAGTTTCCATATGAATCTATTATGAGGGCTACTTATGGATTGAATACCAAAGATGATAATACCTAGATCTATGCAATATGCCTAGCTAGGGGCATAAAACAATAGCGCTTGTTGGGAGGCAACCCAATTTTATGTTTTTTGCTTTTCCTTCTGTTTTTCAATAAATATGCAATTATACTTCTGTTATGATTGTGTTTAAGAGTTTTAATAAGTGTTTGTGCCAAGTAGAACCTTTGGGATGACCTATGGTGATAGTTGATTTGATTTTGCTGAAAAACGGAAAATTTTGCGCCCAGTTCTGGAATTTTGTAAATTCACATAAACGTGTTCTGGTTCTGAATTTTTTACACAAGATTGATATACAAATTTCCTATGTTTTCCTAAGTTTTCAGAATTGTTAGAGTTATAGAAGTAATAGTAATATTCGGGTCTTCACAAACCGTTCTGTTTTTCACAGACTCAGCTTTTTATGCATTGTTCTCTTGTTTTGGTGAATCTATGGGTAGTATCTGGGGGTATGAACCATGGTTAAGTTGGAATACAGTATACATAATGCTAATATGAAATTGGAATGAGTTTACAACAGTACCTAAAGTGGTGATTTGCTTTTATTATACTAACAGAGCTCACGAGTTTTCTGTTGAGTTTTGTGTTGTGAAGTTTTCAAGTTTAGGGTGAAGTTTCGATGGACAAAGGAATAAGAAGTGGCAAGATCCTAAGCTTGGGGATGCTCAAGGCACCCCAAGATAATATTCAAGGACAACCAAGCATCTAAGCTTGGGGATGCCCCGGATGGCATCCCCTCTTTTGTCTACAATCCATCGGTAATCACTTGAGACTATATTTTTATTCACCACATGATATGTGTTTTGCTTGGAGCATCTTGTATTATATGAGTCTTTGCTTTATTTGCTTTTTAGTTTTCCACAATAATCCTTGTTGTACACACCATTGGAAAGGGACACACATTAATCATGAATTTATTAGAATGCTCGATGTGCTTCACTTATATATTTTTGGCTAGGCAGTTGCTCTAGTGCTTTAGTTATATCTTTTAGAACACGGCGGTGGTTATATTTTGAAGAAATTGATGAACTCTCATGCTTCACTTATATTATTTTGAGAGTCTTATAAATAGTATGGCAATTCTCTTAGGTTATGAATTTGGTCTTAATTTCATGGGTATTCAAGAGGGATATAATAAAACTTTCATGGAGATCATTGAATATATGAGAAGTTTGATTCCTTGCATTTGTTTTGAGATATAAAGATGGTGATATTAGAGTCATGCTAGTGAGTAATTGTCATTTAGTAAGAATACTTGTGTTAAGTTTTGTGATTCTCGAAGCATGCACGTATGGTCTCTTGTTATGCGATGAAATTGGAGCATCATTTATTATTGATTGTCTTCCTTATGAGTGGCGGTCGGAGACGAGCGATGGTCTTCTCCTACCAATCTATCCCCCTAGGAGCATGCATAGTAATACTTTGCTTCGAGGGCTAATAAACTTTTGCAATAAGTATGTGAGTTCTTTATGACTAATGTTGAGTCCATGGATTATACGCACCCTCACCCTTCCACCTTTGCTAGCCACTCTAGTACCGCGCAACTTTCACCGGTGCATTAAACCCTCCTTATACCCTTCCTCAAAACATCCACCATACCTACCTATTATGGCATTTCCATAGCCATTCTGAGATATATTGCCATGCAACTTCCACCATTCCGCTTTATTATGACACACACCATCATTGTCATATTGCTTGCATGATCATATAGTTGGCATAGTATTCGTGACTTGGCCACCGTTCATATTTTTTATACATGTCACAATAGATCATTGCATAAGGCATTCATATAGAGTCATATCTTTGTTCTAGTATCGAGTTGTAATTCTTGAGTTGTGAGTAAATAAAAGTGTGATGATGATCATTATTAGAGCATTGTCCCATGTGAGGAATAAAAAAATAAAATAAAGAAGCCAAATGAGCCCAAGAAAAAAGAGGCTACAGTGCCCAATAAAAAGAAAAAAGAAAAAAAAGAAAAAAATGAGAGAAAAAGAGAGAAGGGACAATGTTACTATACTTTTCCACACTTGTGCTTCAAAGTTGCACCATGTTCTTCATGATAGAGAATCTCATATTTTGTCACTTTCATATATTACTAGTGGGAATTTTTCATTATAGAACTTGGCTTGTATATTCCAATGATGGGCTTCCTCAAATGCCCGAGGTCTTCATGAGCAAGCAAGTTGGATGCACACCCACTTAGTTTTCTTTTGAGCTTTGATACGCTTATAGCTCTAGTGCATCCGTCGCATGGCAATCCCTACTCACTCACATTGATATCGATTGATGGGCATCTCCATAGCCTATTAATTTGCCTAGTTGATGTGAGAATTTCTTTCTCCTTTTTTGTGTACTACCACCTTATATTCCACCCATAGTGCTATATCCATGGCTCACGCTCATGTATTGCGTGAGAGTTGAAAAAGCTGAAGCGCATTAAAAATTATGAACCAATTGCTTAGCTTGTCATCGGGGTTGTGCATGATAAATACTTTGTGTTAAGAAGATGGAGCATGACAAGACTATATGATTTTGTAGGGATAACTTTCTTTAGCCATGATATTTTGAAAAGACACGATTGCTTTTTAGTATGCTTGAAATATTATTGTTTTTATGTCAATATTAAACTTTTGTTTTGAATCTTATGGATCTGAATATTCATACCACATAAAAGAAAGGTTACTTGATAAACATGTTAGGTAGCATTCCACATCAAAAATTCTGTTTTTATCATTTACCTACTCGAGGACGAGAAGGAATTAAGCTTGGGAATGCTTGATACGTCTCCAACGTATCTATAATTTTTGATTGTTCCATGCTATTATATTATCCATCTTGGATGTTTTATATGCATTATTATGCTATTTTATATCATTTTTTGGGACTAACCTATTAACCTAGTGCCAAGTGCCAGTTGCTGTTTTTTCCTTGTTTTTGACTTTTACAGAAAATCAATATCATACGGAGTCCAGACGAAACGAAACTTTTTGAGGATTTTTCTTGGACCAGAAGACACCCAGGAACCTTCGGGAGAGGGTCAGAGGGGGCACCAATTGGCGATAAGCTTGGGAGGGGCGCCTGACGGTGTCCTGGACTAGGGGGTACTCACCATGTCGTCTCCCGACCAGTGGGTCGGGCCGAGGACCCCCATGGCGGTTCACTAATGGGCCAGTTCGGACAGCCGATGACATATACGAGGAAGATTCCACAAGACTTGGTGATCAAGACAAGGACTCCTCTCCACCGACGTAGCCGACTAGGACTCTTGTTATCCTAGGCCTCCGGTACATTATATAAGCCGAGGCCAGGCTAGTTGATAGATTATTATGACATTACTCATCATACCCCTAGGGTTTAGACCACAACATATGATCTCGAGGTAGATCAACTCTGTACTGGATACACCATCAATATAAACAAGAGCAGGACATAGGGTTTTACCTCCATGAAGAGGGCCCGAACCTGGGTAAAACACAGTGTTCATCGTCCTGTTACCATTGATCCGAGAATCCACAGCTCGGGACCCCCTACCCCGAGATCTGCCGGTTTTGACACCGACAATGGTGCTTTCATTGAGAGTTTCGCTGTGTGATCGGCAATGGGTCAATGGCTCGCCTGCAGATCAACTGCGACGTCGGCATATTCGTCGCCGGCTCGACTGGTCACCTCGGATGGGCCGAAGACCAGACTCCTCTTCGGATCATCAAGATCGGACACATCTCCTCGTCATCATCAACTCCGATCTCTATCAAGATCATGGAGGAATCATCCATGGAGCCCGGGGGCTCAACGTTAACATTGTCCTCGGGCGACCATGCTATTTTTCTATACAACGGATTTGTATTCACTGTTGCCACCTCCTCGAGTGTCTCTTTGACGATTGGTTTGGAGGAATAGTGTGGAATTAAGTCTAGAACAACCCTGTAAAATTTCATCGCGTTCCGATGGAGGAATCTCCGGCGATCTCCAATATACCGGAGCCCTGTTGAATCCGGACGGGAATCTGGATGAGTTTAGGGCATGGAGTGCAGCGTCCAGCTCGGACGTCCTTTGGAAGATCCAACCGTCAATCGGCTGCGGAATTCCTATATCTACCACCCCTCAAAATTTCAGCTCGATCCGACCGTTCAAACTCCGGGAACAGCCCGAGGAGTGCATCAATTTTTGGATCTATGTTCTGCGCGAAAACAAATCCGCCCCGAATTCATCTTTCTTCATGAACGGGATATTGAACATCCTTTTTGAAGGAAATCTTTTCTAGGGTATTGTGTGTTGTTCTCAAAACACGTGCCTACAAATTTTTAGTCTTTCCCGAGGCAATTTTCATCGTCGTGCCGATGTTAAACCGGCCCGACCATGTTGCTCCACGGCTGCCGACCTGTGCCAGCATGGACTGCGCCGTCGCTCCATCAAGCCAACGACACCTCCTCGGATCATAACCTTGACGAGCCGAACAAGAGTTCGGCATCGTGAAGCCGAGCATGAGATCGGCATCACGAAACCCTAAGTTGAACAACCCTGAAGCTTCAACTTAGGGATCTCTCTCCGACCCGATCCCGGGGTCGGCTCTTATCTCGCATCCGGCTTCAAGCCTGGATGCGGCCTCTACGTCCGAAGATCGGAAGTCAATTCCGGCCGGACTCGCCTCTCTTATCCTGGATCCAGCTCCAAGCCTGGACACGACTTCGGCGTCCGAACACCAGGAGTCAGCCCTGGCCGGACTCGCCCCTCGCACCATCGTACCGGAGGACGACTCTGAAGAAATCTCAGATACCAATCCGGCTAAATCTCGCCCTGCTAAACGAGATGCTATATCGGATCCAGACGATGACCGGACTGACATCGGCATTCAGGCCATATTTCTTTAATTATTTATTTCACTTAAATTAATTAAGTAGAAGATTTTTGTTAAATATATCATTATCTTTATTTGTTATTACTTTTGGTTTGCACTTTTTTATGTGCACAGGTAAATCGACGTCGACTGGTCTGCGTCGTCTGCTCCAACACCTCGGCTAGACCGGGGGCTTCGCCGTCTCTTCATCAACATACTCCGGGGACTTCGACGTCACCAGCCGACCAGCTTCGTCATGTTAGCTAGACCGGGGACTTCGGCATCACCAGCCGACCAGCTTTGTCACCTCGGCTGGACCAGGGGCTTTGCCTCACCGCATCGACCGTGCGGCGTCGCCACTTCGTCAGGCCGAGCTCTTCGCTCGAGCACCTCGGAACCGGCTTGGGAGCTGGGACCTCGACCCGCTGCAAGCTCGGCCCACATCATCAACGCCGAACACATTAACCAGCTAAGTCACTTTCATGCTCAAAGTTTTTAAATTTTTAATTTGTGTTCGGTTCGACCATGCTCACATACGTTGTTTGTTAAAAGAAACTCCCTCTACCCATGTTAATTGGGGGCTCTTAAAATTTATATGAGCCGTTCTATAATAAATATTTTTTCTTTCTTCTTAGTCGTTGCAAAGTCTTTTTCTACTACTCCTTTCTCGACTCGAGTGTGTGGTCAATAGCCAGATAGCCTGTTTTCTCTCTAAAGCCGCTCGCGTTTAGTTCTCTAAACTGGCCTGAGAAACACTCCGCCTTCGGGATAGGAGGTTGAAGCCGAAGGCTGACCCGCTTGAAGTCTGGAGATCGGATGTATCATGTTAAAGCACGACGGAAGCATGGATTAATTTTAAGACCAATTTCGGATTGGCACCAAAAACTTGATTTAGTTCGGCCGTAAGGTTTTTACTGAAGTTTTTTGGTTTTCCAAGCCTATGGCACTTTTAACCTATTTGTGTGTTTCCAGCATAACTTTCGCAGTGCAACGCCGGACACCTTTACAGATTCGGCAATATCAATAGTGGGCTGCAACTAGAGCCGAACCCACCGAAAGCCACGGTAAGACATGGAGTCCTCGGTAAAACATTCTCGGATATTGCCTTATATGCATCTGTTTCGAATTGTGTCTTCGGTCAATAGTTGGGTTGCCCGGCTCCTGTGCTTGCCTCCTACATTCCGCTTTGTTCGGCTAGGAGCGCAAAGAGAGAACCACTGCGATTGTGCTTCCAGCTCGAATGGTTAAGCGCCTCCATGGAGAAAGCCGAAAACTGACTTTCACAATAAGCGTAAACTGGTCAGTGATCCAATGACTGTGTCAAACTATAGATCGATAGAGATCACCCCGTGTTAAACGATGGGCCTTTCATAATTTTGGCCGAAGTGTTACTGGTTTGACCTCGGTTGATGCCGAACACTAACCAGGGGCTAGTAACTGGCCCCGAACTTTAAACTCCTATGACTAAGTGAAAGTTATAAAGCCTGCATATCTGATTACCTCGTTTTCGCTAACACAACCGCCTCCGGGCACCGAGACGTCGTCTAAGGGTTGTATTATTAGTACGGAAACACCCTGTGTAGCATCTACAAAGGGGTGGAAGCCGACGATGGGCCACTTTCAGGTTATAAACAGTCTCAATGGAGAATTTGCCTTCCATAGTTATCGTAATAAAGCCATAAATATGCATCAATTTGACTTAAGATTTTGGCCAAGCTGGGTTGCCTGGCTCCTGTGCTTACCCCTACGTTCCCGATTGTTTGGCTAGGCGATAAAGGGAGCACCTCTGTGATTGTTACTACCGGGTCGTCCGGGTTAGTACCTCAGACTGGGTGAAGCCGAAAGCTAGCCATCTTACAGAATATAATTGATCGGCAACGATGGAAGTGAAAATTTTGGTTCATTATGGACCACAGAGTTCGGGAACTTTCTCCCAACTAAATCCTCAATATTTTCCTCCCACATTGATCGGAGTTGAGGTTTCATGATCATGATCAACATGACAGCCTGGGAAAAGGAACCTGTAATGGAACTATTTTTCCCAGAAGATGTTTTATAATACATCTCTCTGCGTACCTTTGTTTATAAAACCGTATGGCCCGATTGCCTTGTTTGTCATAAATCTTTGCCCTTATAAAGGCTTTATAAAGTAGGACAAACACTCTTCGGCTGCTGGCCGAGGAGGTTGAAGCCGATAGTTGGTCAACAAAGTTTTGTACAATGCGGATCCGAGCATTAGTGATTTAAAGTACTTGAATACATAGAATCATTACACATAAATTGTGATATACTCCGGACATCTATCCTTAATTCGGCCACCCGTGCCCACATTAAGGCTTGGGGGCTACTGGGCTTCGCGCTTATCACTTACAAATATTAAAGGGGCACATCGATCCCCTGATCTGGTGTTGCCACCCGACCAGTGGCTCGGGGGCTACTGCATTGCCTATTCAATGCAAAAAATTCGTAATGCCTAGTTTTCGGCTTGACCGAGCTATGGGAAAACGTGTCTCCGGACAACAATAGGTACCATCTGGGACCTATCCGGCATCAAGCTAATATATTATGGCAACTTCTCAAGACCCTCTCTCAAGGGCCTATCTGCCGACCACTATTTCCTCTAATATATTACACCGCATTTCTATTCCTAAGTATGCTGCAGAGCTAGGAGTTGATCCTCAGGCCGATTTTGTGAATCGACCTGAGTCTCAGGGGCTACTGGGATCAGCGGTTTTATGTTCTCCTTCAGGTGCATCTCGGATTTTTGGCCGACACACACCTTGAGGGCTACTGGCTATACATCTTGGCAGAGAATAAATTGCACAAATCGGAATTAAATTCACAAAAATCAGCCCACAGCCGAGGTGGTGCACCACCGCGGGAGCAGTCCGGCATAAAGCTCAGATGCAAGTGGCTAGCTCCATAGAGGGCATCTCCGGCATTAAGCTCGATTTAACCATTTTAACTTTTTCAAGACCGAGGTAATCTATGACATCTCGGATATAGTCCGGCGTTGGTGCTCGGCTATGAGATGACACCTCTGATGTAGTCCGACGTTGGTGCTCGGCTGTGAGAGGACACCTCGGAAGTAGTCCGGCATAAAGCTCGGATGGCTGGCTCCATAAAAGAACCTTTTTGGCATTAAGCTCGGATAATCCTCCTTCAAAACTTTCAAAGATGAGATACTCTATGCCTCCTTGGATATGGACCGGTGTTGGATCTCGGATACAGACTGGCGTTGGAGCTCGGCTGCAAGAGATACCTCAGATGCAGTCCGGCGTTGGAACTCGGATGCAAGAGGACACTGCCGCACGGGAAACGCTTCGAACCTGACGTGTGGCGTGAAAGATAACAAGGCATTGATAAAGGCCGAGAACTTAAAAGACTCCTCGGATACCCGACGTATGAACTCTTCGGATACACCTCGGCAATCCGCAAGATCGGAGATGGGAAGATTTGTTGAACCAGTTTTCAAGACCAACGACCGAAGATGAAGAACAGTTTGGAAGAACCGAGGAGCGTCCCCAACTTGAAGACCAGTTCAGGGGGCTACTGACGGTGTCCTGGACTAGGGGGTACTCACCATGTCGTCTCCCGACCAGTGGGTCGGGCCGAGGACCCCCATGGCGGTTCACTAATGGGCCAGTTCGGACAGCCGATGACATATACGAGGAAGATTCCACAAGACTTGGTGATCAAGACAAGGACTCCTCTCCACCGATGTAGCTGACTAGGACTCTTGTTATCCTAGGCCTCCGGTACATTATATAAGCCGAGGCTAGGCTAGTTGATAGATTATTATGACATTACTCATCATACCCCTAGGGTTTAGACCACAACATATGATCTCGAGGTAGATCAACTCCGGACTGGATACACCATCAATATAAACAAGAGCAGGACGTAGGGTTTTACCTCCATGAAGAGGGCCCGAACCTGGGAAAAACACCACGTTCATCGTCCTGTTACCATTGATCCGAGAATCCACAGCTCGGGACCCCCTACCCCGAGATCTGCCAGTTTTGACACCGACAGTGCCCCCAGGCTTGTGGGGCCCCTAATGCTCCACTAACCCTAATATTTTCTCTATAAATACCCAAATATTCCCCGTAGACCAGAGGGCACACCAAAAATACTTTTCCGTCGCCGCAAGCTTCTGTTCTCGTGAGATCCCATCTTGGGGCCTTTTCCGGCACTCCGCCGGAGGGGGATTCAATCACGGAGGACTTCTACATCAACCTTGTCGCCCCTCCGATGATGTGGGAGTAGTTTACCATAGACCTACGGGTCCATATCTAGTAGCTAGATGGCTTCTTCTCTCTCTTTGATCTTCAATACAATGTTCTCCTCGATGTTCTTGGAGATCTATTCGATGTAATCTTCTTTTGCGGTGCGTTTGTTGAGATCCGATGAATTGTGGATTTATGATCAGATTATCTATGAATATTATTTGAGTCTTCTCTGAACTCTTTTATGCATGATTAAGATAGCTTTGTATTTCTCTCCGATCTATTGATTTGGTTTGGCCAACTAGATTGATTTTCTTGCAATGGGAGAGGTGCTTTGTAGTGGGTTCAACCTTGCGGTGTCCTCACCCAGTGACAGTAGGGGGCCTGACACGTATTTGTATTGTTGCCAGGAAGTATAAAAAGGTGGGGTTTATTCATATTGATTGGATCTATCCCTCCACATCATGTCATCTTGCTTAAGGTGTTACTCCGTTCTTGTTAACTTAATACACTAGATGCATGCTGGATAACGGTCGATGTGTGGAGTAATAGTAGTAGATGCAGGCAGGAGTCGGTCTACTTGTCACGGACATGATGCCTATATTCATGATCATTGCCTTGGATATCGTCATAACTTTGCGCTTTTCTATCAATTGCTCAACAGTAATTTGTTTACCCACCGTATGCTTTCTTTCAAGAGAGAAGCTGATACGTCTCCAACATATCTATAATTTTTGATTGTTCCATGCTATTATATTATCCATCTTGGATGTTTTATATGCATTATGGTGCTATTTTATATCATTTTTTTGGACTAACCTATTAACCTAGTGCCCAGTGCCAGTTGTTTTTTTCCCTATTTTTGTCTTCTACAGAAAATCAATACCAAACGGAGTCCAAACGGAATGAAACTTTTTGATGATTTTTCTTGGACCAGAAGATACCCACGAAGCTTCGGGGGGAGGCCAGAAGATCCACGGGTGAGCCACAAGCTCACCAGGCACACCCTAGGGGGTGCCCTATGAGCTTGTGGGCCCCCCATAGCCCCTCCAACCCTAATCTCAGCTCTTTAAAGACCCAAATATTCCCCATATACTAGAGGACACAACAAAAATACTTTTCTTCCGCAGCAAGCCTCTATTCTCATGAGATCCCATCTTGGGGCCTTTTCTGGCATGCTGCCGAAGGGGGATTCGATCACGGAGGGCTTCTACATCAACCTTCCTGCCCTTCCGATGATGTGTGAGTAGTTTACCATAGACCTACGGGTATATAGCTAGTAGCTAGATGGCTTTCTCTCTCTCATTGATCTTCAATACAATGTTCTCCTCGATGCTCCCGGAGATCTATTCGATGTAATCTTCTTTTATGGTGCGTTTATTGAGATCCGATGAATTGTGGATTTATGATCAGATTATCTATGAATATCATTTGAGTCTTTTCTAAACTATTTTATGCACGATTAAGATAGCTTTGTATTTATCTCTGATCTATTGATTTGGTTTGGCCAACTAGATTGATCTATCTTGCAATGGGAGAGGTGCTTTGTGATGGGTTCAATCTTGAGGTGTCCTCACCCAGTGACAGTAGGGGTAGCGAGGCACGTATTGTATTGTTGCCATTAAGGATAAAAAGATGGGGTTTATATCATATTGCTTGGATTTATCCCTCTACATCATGTCATCTTGGTTAAGGCGTTACTCCGTTCTTGTTAACTTAATACACTAGATGCATGCTGGATAGCGGTCGATGTGTGGAGTAATAGCAGTAGATGCAGAATCATTTCGGTCTACTTGTCACAGACGTGATGCCTATATTCATGATCATTGCCTTAGATATTGTCATAACTATGCGCTTTTCTATCAATTGCTCAACAGTAATTTGTTTACCCACCGTATGCGTTCTGTCAAGAGAGAAGCCTCTAGTGAAAACTACGGCCCCCGGGTCTATTTCCTATCATATTATTTTCAGATCTATAAAACTAAAAACCCAAAAATACCTTGCTGCCATTTATTTACATTTACTTTATTTTACACTTTTACTTATCTTTTATACCTATCTCTATCAGATCTCATCCTTGCAATTAATCGTGAAGGGATTGACAACCCCTTTTTCGCGTTGGGTGAAAGTATTTGTTTGTTTATGTAGGTGCAACTATTGGAGACTTGGGTGTACCTCCTACTGGATTGATACCTTGGTTCTTAACTGAGGGAAATACTTATCTCTACTTTGCTGCATCATCCTTTCCTCTTCAAGGGAAAAACCAACGCAAGCTCAAGAAGTAGCAGAAAGAATTTCAGGCGCCGTTGCCATGGAGGTTCTACATCAAGCCTACCAAGTACCTATCATAAACTCTCATCTCTTGCACTTACATTATTCGTCATTTGCCTCTCGTTTTCATCTCCCTACTTCTATAACATTTTCAGAAAATCACAAAAATATTTGCCTTTTAGTTTGCCTTTGTGTCTTACTTCGTTTGTTTGCTTGTTCGGGCATAATTGTGTGTTTATTGAAAATCAGAAAACAAAAAGTTTATGGATCCTCATCCACTTGCTAATCTTTTTAAAAGATCCAATTATGATGAACCCATTTCTAGTGAGTTGAGTGCAATAGATTATCTTTATGAAGTTTTGCTTGAAATTCGTGAATATGAAAATTGTGATGAAGTGCTAAAAGAGGAAATTTATGAAGTGATTCTCGATAGCTCCTTGAATGAAAAGAATGATTGCAATGGTGTTATTATAAATTCTATTAATGTCAATTATGCTAATAATATGCAAAACCCCAAGCTTGGGGTTGCTAATTTTGATATGTCCACTACTTATTGCAATGATCATGATTGGGGTGATTCTTCTTATGATCTTGAAAATGTATTTAAGCCTCATGACGAATATGTTGGCGATAATATTGAAAGTGGCTTTGGAAGAGTGTCAACTCTAGGTAATAATGATCCCACTACTTTGGAGAATGATCAATCTTATGAATTTTTTGATAAAAGTGGGATTGGAGAGGTCATGACTTTATTTTATGATAATTCCACTATTTTGGAAGAGTGTCGACTTTGAGTGCATGTGGATCATGTAGAGAATATGTTATGTGATAGCTATATTTTTGAATTTTAATATGATCCCACATGTAATTATTATGAGAGAGGGAAATATAGTTGTAGAAATTTTCATGTTACTAAGTTACGTCTCGTTATGTTGAGATTGTCAATGTTTTATTCTTCTCCCTAGCATATGCTCGTTTTTGCTTGTCTTGATAATTTGTTTCCTTATAAAATGCCTATGCATAGGAAGTATGTTAGACTTAAATATGTTTGTCACATGATTTATGATGCTCTCTTTGTGCTTCAATTCTTATCTTTCATGCGAGCATCATTGAAATTATCAATGCCTAGCTAAAAGGCTTTAAAGAAAAGCGCTTGTTGGGAGATAATCCAATAATTTTCCTTTCTGTTTTTATGAGTATACACAATTATGCTACTGTTATGATTGTGTTTAAGTGTTTTAATTAGTGTTTGTGCCAAGTAGAGCCTTTGGGATGATCTATGGTGATAGTTGATTTGATTTTGCTGAAAAACAGAAAATTTTGCGTTCATTGTTGGAATTTTATAAATTCACAGAAGCGTGTTCTAGTTCTGAAGTTTTTACACAAGATTTATATACAAATTTCCTACATTGTCCTTATCTTTTAGAGTTACAAAAATATGAGTAAAATTTAGGTCTTCACAGATTGTTCTGTTTTTTACATATTCTGTTTTCTATGTGTTGTTTTCTTATTTTGTTGAATCTATGGGTAGTATCGGGGGGTATAAACCATGGAGAAGTTGGAATACATTATATATTACAACAATATAAATTTAGAATGAGTTCACAACAGTACCTAAGTAGTGATTTATTTTATTATACTAACGCAGCTCACGAGTTTTCTGTTGAGTTTTGTGTTGTGAAGTTTTCAAGTTTTGGGTAAAGTTTTGATGGACTACAGAATAAGGAGTGGCAAGAGCCTAAGCTTGGGGATGCCCAAGGCACCCCAATGTAATATTCAAGGACAACCAAGCATCTAAGCTTGGGGATGCCCCAGAAGGCATCCCCTCTTTTGTCTTCAATCCATCGGTAAAATTACTTGAGGCTATATTTTTATTCACTACATGATATGTGTTTTGCTTGGAGCTTCTTGTATTGTATGAGTCTTTGATTTATTTGATTTTTAGTTTGCTACAATCATCCTTGTTGTACACACCTTTTGAGAGGGACACACATTAATCATGAATTTGTTAGAATACTCTATGTTCTTCACTTATATCTTTGGAGCTAGGCAGTTGCTCGAGTGCTTCACTTATATCTTTTTAGAGCACGACGGTGGTTTTATTTTGTAGAACTTGTTGAACTCTCATGCTTCACTTATATTATTTTGAGATTCTTAAAAATAGTATGGCAATTTGCTTAGGTTATGTATTTAGTCCTAATATGATGGGTATCCATGAGGGATATAATAAAAACTTTCATGAAGAACATTGAATATATGAGAAGTTTGATTCCTTGCATTTGTTTTGAGATATAAAGATGGTGATATTAGAGTCATGCTAGTGAGTAATTGTGGATTAGTAAGAATATTTGTGTTAAGGTTTGTGATTCCCGAAGCATGCACGTATGGTCTCCCATTATGCGATGAAGTTAGAGTATGATTTATTTTTGATTGTCTTCCTTATGAGTGACGGTCGGGGACGAGCGATGGTATTTTCCTACCAATCTATCCCCCTAGGAACATGCGTATTAGTACTTTGCTTTGATGGCTAATAAACTTTTGCAATAAGTATGTGAGTTTCTTTATGACTAATGTTAAGTCATGGATTATACGCACTCTCACCCTTCCACCTTTGCTAGCCTCACTAGTACCGCGCAACTCTCGCCAGTGCATTAAACCCACCATATACCTTCCTCAAAACAGCCACCACAACTACCTATTATGGCATTTCCAAAGCCATTCTGAGATATATTGCCATGCAACTTCCACTGTTCCGTTTTATTATGACACACACCATCATTGTCATATTGTTCTCATATGCATGAGGCATTCATATAGAGTCATATATTTGTTCTAGTATCGAGTTGTAATTCTTGAGTTGTAAGTAAATAAAAGTGTGATGATCATCATTATTAGAGCATTATCCAATGTGAGGAAAGGATGATGGAGACTATGATTCCACCACAAGTCGGGATGAGACTCCGGACTTAAAATAAAAAGAGGCCAAAGAGCCCAAAATTAAAAAAGAGGCCAAAGAGCCCAAAAGAAAAAAAAGAGAGAAAAGAGAGAAGGGACAATTTTGCTATCCTTTTCCACACTTATGCTTCAAAGTAGCACCATGTTCTTCATTGTAGAGAGTCTCCTATTGTGTCACTTTCTTATGCTAGTGGGAATTTTTCATTATAGAACTTGGCTTGTATATTCCAATGATGGGCTTCCTCAAATTGCCCTAGGTCTTCATGAGCAAGCAAGTTGGATGCACACCCACTTAGTTTTCTTTTGAGCTTTCATACACTTATAGCTCTAGTGCATCCGTTGCATGTCAATCCCTACTCACTTGCATCGATATCAATTGATGGGCATCTCCATAGCCTATTAATTTGCCTAGTCGATGTGAGACTTTCTCCTTTCTGTCTTCTCCTCACAACCTCCACCATCATATTCTATTCCACCTATAGTGCTATATCCATGGCTCACGCTCATGTATTGCATGAGAGTTGAAAAAGCTTGAGAACACTAAAAGTATGAACCAATTGCTTGGCTTGTCATCGGGGTTGTGCATGATAAATACTTTGTGTGATGAAGATAGAGCATGACAAGATTATATGATTTTGTAGGGATAACTTTTTTTAGCCATGATATTTTGAGAAGACATGATTGCTTTATTTAGTATGCTTGAAGTATTATTATTTTTATGTCAATATTAAACTTCTGCTTTGAATCTTATGGATCTGAATATTCATGCCACAATAAGAAAGATTACATTGATAAACATGTTAGGTAGCATTCCACATCAAAAATTCTATTTTTATCATTTACCTACTCGAGGACGAGCAGGAATTAAGCTTGGGGATGCTTGATACGTCTCCAATGTATCTATAATTTTTTATTGTTCCATGCTATTATATTATCCATCTTGGATGTTTTATATGCATTATGGTGCTATTTTATATCATTTTTTGGGACTAACCTATTAACCTAGTGCCCAGTGCTAGTTGCTATTTTTTCCTTTGTTTTTGTCTTCTACAGAAAATCAATACCAAACGGAGTCTAAACGGAACGAAACTTTTTGACGATTTTTCTTGGACCAGAAGATACCCACGAAGCTTCGGGAGGAGGCCAGAAGAGCCATGGGTGAGCCACAAGCTCACCAGGCGCGCCCTAGGGGGGCGCCCTATGAGCTTGTGGGGCCCCCGTAGCCCCTCTAACCCTAATCTCAGCTCCATAAATACCCAAATATTCCCCTAATACCAGAGGACACACCAAAAATACTTTTCCAGCGCCGCAAGCCTCTGTTCTCGTGAGATCCCATCTTGGGGCCTTTTTTGGCACTCTGCCGGAGAGGCATTCGATCACGGAGGGCTTCTACATCAACCTTGCTGTCCTTTGATGATGTGTGAGTAGTTTACGACAGACCTATGGGTCCATAGCTAGTAGCTAGATGGCTTCTTCTCTCTGTTTTATCTTCAGTATAATGTTCTCCTCGATGTTCTTGGAGATCTATTCGATGTAATCTTCTTTTGCGGTGCGTTTGTTGAGATCCGATGAATTGTGGATTTATGATCATATTATCTATAAATATTATTTGAGTCTTTTCTAAACTCTTTTATGCATGATTAAGATAGCTTTGTATTTCTCTCCGATCTATTGATTTGGTTTGGCCAACTAGATTGATCTATCTTGCAATGGGAGAGGTGCTTTTTGATGGGTTCAATCTTGCGGTGTCCTCACCCAGTGACAGTAGGGGTAGCGAGGCACGTATTGTATTGTTGCCATTAAGGATAAAAAGATGGGGTTTATATCATATTGCTTGGATTTATCCCTCTACATCATGTCATCTTGCTTAAGGCGTTACTCCGTTCTTGTTAACTTAATACACTAGATGCATGCTGGATAGCGGTCGATGTCTGGAGTAATAGTAGTAGATGCAGAATCGTTTCGGTCTTGTCACGAACGTGATGCCTATATTCATGATCGTTGCCTTAGATATCGTCATAACTATGCACTTTTCTATCAATTGCTCAACAGTAAAAAATTTACCCACCGTATGCGTTCTTTCAAGAGAGAAGCCTCTAGTGAAAACTATGGCCCCCGGGTCTATTTCCTATCATATTATTTTTAGATCTATAAAACCAAAAACCCGAAAATACCTTGCTGCAATTTATTTACCTTTATGTTATTTTACACTTTTACTTATCTTTTATACCTATCTCTATCAGATCTCATCCTTGCAATTAATCGTGAAGGGATTGACAACCCCTTTTTCGCGTTGGGTGAGAGTATTTGTTTGTTTGTGTAGGTGCAACTATTGGAGGCATGGGTGTACCTCCTACTGGACTGATACCTTGGTTCTTAACTGAGGGAAATACTTATCTCTACTTTGTTGCATCACCCTTTCCTCTTCAAGGGAAAAACCAATGCAAGCTCAAGAAGTAGCAGAAGCCTCTAGTGAAAACTATGGCCCCCGGGTCTATTTTTATCATATTATTTTCATATCTATAAAACCAAAAACACAAAAATACCTTGCTGCAATTTATTTACCTTTACTTTATTTTGCACTTTTACTTGTCTTTTATACCTATCTCTATCAGATCTCATCCTTGCAAATAACCGTGATGGGATTAACAACCCCTTTTTAGCGTTGGGTGCAAGTATTTGTTTGTTTGTGTAGGTGCAATTATTGGAGACTTGTGTGTTCCTCCTACTGGATTGATTCCTTGGTTCTTAACTGAGGGAGATACTTATCTCTACTTTGCTGCATCACCCTTTCCTCTTCAAGGGAAAAACCAACGCAAGCTCAAGAAGTAGCAGGGATCAATCGTAGTCCTTTCAATAAGTAAGAGTGTCGAACCCAACGAGGAGCAGAAGGAAATGACAAGCGGTTTTCAGCAAGGTATTTTCTGCAGGCACAGAAATTTTTGGTAACAGATAGTTTTATAGCAAGATAATTTGTAACTAGCCAGTAATGATAATGGTAACAAAAGTGCAGCAAGGTAGCCCAATCCTTTTTGTAGCAAAGGACTGGCCGGAACGGTCTCTTATAATAAGTAAAATGTTCTTGAGGGCACACGGGAATTTCATCTAGTCACTTTCATCATGTTTGTTTGATTCGCGTTCGCTACTTTGATAATTTGATATATGCATGGACGGGTGCTTGGGTGTTGTTCTTACTTGAACAAGCCTCCCACTTATGATTAACACCTCTCGCAAGCATCCTCAACTATGAAAGAAGAATTAAGATAACATCTAACAATAGCATTAAACATATGGATCCAAATCAGCCCATTACGGAATAGCGCATAAACTAGGGTTTAAGCTTCTGTCACTCTAGCAACCCATCATCTAATAACTACTCCACAATGCATTCCCTTAGGCCCAAAGAAGGTGAAGTGTCATGTAGTCAACGTTCACATAACACCACTAAGGGAATCACAACATACACATCATCAAAATATCGAACGAATATCAAATTCACATGATTAGTTATGACAAGACTTCTCCCATGGCCTCAAGAACAAAAGCAACTACTCACAAATAATATTGATGCTCAAGATCAGAGGGATAATAAATAGCATAATGGATCTAAACATATAATCTTCCACCAAATAAACCAACTAGCATCAACTACAAGATGTAATCAACACTACTAGTCACCCACAGGTACCAATCTGAGGTTTTAATACAAAGATTGAACACAAGAGATGAACTAGGGTTTGAGATGAGATGTTGTTGTTGAAGATGTTGATGAAGATTGGCCCTCCCAAGATGAGAGGGTTGTTGGTGATGACGATGGCTTCAATTTCCCCCTCCCGGAGGGAAGTTCCCCCGGCGGAATTGCTCCGCCGGAGGGCAAAAGTGCTCCTGCCCAAGTTCTGCCTCGAGACGGCGGCGCTCCGTCTCAAAATTCCTCCCTTTATTTTTTCTAGGGCAAAAGACCTTATATACCACATGATGGGCACTGGAGGATGGCCAGGGGGCCCACTACCCACCAGGGCACGATAGGGGGTAGGCGTGCCCTAATGCCTAGTGGGCACCTGGGTGGCCCCCTCTGGTATTTCTTTTCTCCAATATTTTTTATATATTCCAAAATAAATCTCCGTAAAATTTCAGCTCATTTGGAGATGTGCAGAATAGGTATCTCTGACATAGCTTTTTCAGGTCCAGAATTCCAGCTGCCGGTAATCTCCCTCTTTGTGTAAACCTTGCATATTATGAGAGAAAAGGCATTAGAATTACTCCACAAGATGTTATATTGGATGAAAACACTATAAATAATAGTAGGAAAACATGATGCAAAATGGACGTATCACGCTCCTTGATCTCTCAAAGAGCGACTCTCTTAGCTTGGGAATCTTCGGCAAACCTTGTTTGGCTGGGAAAGCTGCTACTTGTGTGTGCATAGGTCAGGGTATAAAATACCCGTGTTTTATACACTGACAGGAGCCCCCGGGCCTAGGCCACACGTGTTGCTGGGCGTCATTGGGCTAGGCCCAATCAAAGCACAGACGTGCGGCAAAGACCGATGTAAAAATTTTCTGCGGCGATGTCTGTCTCCTGAGATCTTCTTTGCTCCTTCATTAGCCTTGGACTTGAGTTAGCCCCCAGCCGTCCCCTGGCAACCTTGCCGCATGGGTGGGCATCTACTGCTTGCGATAAAAACCAGGAGCGAGTGCATGTGTGGGTCATTGCTGGGCTCGACCCGGGCAGGCCCATGATCACACGTGGCCAAAGGTAACCACCATTTTTGTCATCACCCCCCCCTTTACTGCCGCCTCCCACAACGTAGATCATGTGCAGAACGTGGGATTGGCGAAGAGGGGTGGTCGTGGAGGTAGTGCTCCGAGCAGAGGAGTTAGGGCACCGGATTGGCGCGACTGGCGGTCGCTGGAGTAATGCGCCTAATAGAAATGCAGGGCGCGGAATTGGTGGAACCAGGCGGTTGCCCTAAGATGGTGGAGAGACAGCTCTCGTGCCCCCCCCTATAAAGAGGGGGTTGCGTAGGGCGATGCTCATCCACTATCTCCTCGTCCCAATCTCCTTACAACTGTTGTCTTCTCCTTCCCCCATCCCTCATATTCGTCGCCGTCATGGCGAGGGGGAGAGGCTGAGCCCGTGCTTCCGTCGTCGCCACGAGGACTTCTTCCCGGCACCATGCCTCCGCCTCAGCCGGAACTGCAGATAGTGGATCCAGTGCTCGAGGAGGAGCTGCAACTCAAAGTCATGGAAGACGCGACGCTTGGGGCCGGGGTGGCCATAGTGGAGCTCTTGTCGTCTCGCCTACGGCCATTCCACCTCCAGCAGATGGCCATAAGGAGGACCCAACACTTAAGTTCATCGTGGAGCTGCATGACCGGCCGCGAAGTCGGCTGCGGCTCCCTCGTCCCTTCGCTAGGGTGATGGAGATCGGTCAGCCGTGCAGCTTGTGGCTGCGCGTGGATGGTTGCTGCAATGGCTCCGTCTGGGTGAACGTCGAGTTCTCCGCCAACGACATCATGTACTTCACGCACGGGTGAAAATCCTTCGTCCGTGCCCGTTACTTGGAGCAGGGGCATCTTCTCCACTTCAAGTTAGTTGAGTTTGACACGCTTGCCGTGAAGTTCTTCGGTGCATCAGGAGCTCTCATGAGGTGCTGCGCGAAGAGCTCGAGCAGTAGTGAATCCGCCTCCTCGAGTGAAAGCGGCGAGGAGGATGATGGTGAAGACGACGACGGCGAGTCCCCGAGCATCAAGACCAAAGACGATGGCTCGGACTCCAGCTGAACGCTGGCAGCACCATCATCTGGTTCGCCCCCAACAAACCGGGCCTCACCTAGGCGCTCCTTTTGCCCTTCATTGCACTTGATGTAAACCCTAGGGAAAAGGGCTAGAATTTTTTTATCGAGCATCCCTTAATAAAGATTTGTTATTCATGACGCTCAGATGAATGCTTGTTGTCCCCTTTGCTTGTTTGTGTCTTTATATGATTCTGATCCATTACCCTATGTGGCCTAGAAACTTTCTGGTGCACTTTCTTACCGCGAGCGCTTCGAGGAACGGGTCCTTAGCAGCCTGCTGGTGACGCTGCTACTGGCAAGATATCTTGCCGATCCCAGCGCAGCTACAAAACCTTGTCGAGCTGACTCAATGCGAGATTAGAGCATGAATGGTCATGACAAGATTCCTTCGCGTGCAGGTTTCTCATACTAAAACAGAACCATGCAAGGGGAACTACAATGTAACAAAGAGATTTTCAGTTGAAATTTTTTCCAACTTAGCTTTCTTTGCTGTATTTCTTGTCATATGAAAATGATTGTTCGAATGCCATCCGAACGGTATTCCCGTCATCACTCCTCCCCCGGGAAACTTGCGCGCGAGGATTTCTTCTGATTGGTTTGGAAAGTAGCCGTTCAAAGAAGAGAAAAGAGTGGTTTGGGAACCTTGACTGTTTCTTAGCAGTTTTCATGCAAATCAAAATGTAATCACAATGTTGCATGCATAGATACATAAATAAATATGCACAAAGGGTTGTGAAACACTTAGCTTTATTCATATATGCGCAGGGTCTGTGCCTGGCTTTGTACAAAGGCTTACAAGTCTTGGAGAGAAAGCTTGTACAAAAGGGGTTGCCGGGAACAAGGCCCGACAACTGTGCCTCATGGGTATAACTTGCGAAGATGCTCGATATTCCACGAGTTCTGTACTCGAATACCATCTTCGGTCTCCAGACGGACTGCTCCGGGTCTGGTGACTCGTACTACCGGATAAGGGCCCTCCCACTTTGGTGTCAACTTGTTAGATCCTTTGGCGGATTGAACGCGCCAAATAACAAGGTCACCTTCCTCAAAGCTTCAGGCATGAACTTTGTGGCTATGATAGCGAAGCAAAGCTTGCTGGTAGCATGCAGCTCGCACAGCTGCCCGAAGACGATCTTCCTCAAGGAGCGTTGTGTCAACTTGCCGCAACTGCTCTTGCTCTGCCTCATGATAGGAAAGCACTCAAGGCGACCCGTATATGAGTTCCGTGGGGAGCACTGCTTCTGCACCATAAATGAGGGAGAAGGGTGTCTGGCCAGTAGCTTGATTTAGTGTCATCCTGAGTGACCAAAGAACCATCGGCAACTCATCGATCCAACGTCTCCCACACTTGTGTAGCCTGCCAAAGGTTCTTGTTTTGAGACCACGCAACACTTCAGCATTTGTCCCTTCTGCTTGCCCATTACTTCTCGTGTGAGCAACTGAGGCGAAGCAAACCTTGCTCCCAAGGCTTTGGATGTACTGCATGAAGGTGCGGTTCGTGAACTGGGTGCCGTTGTCGGTGATGATTCTGTTAGGAACCCTGAAATAGCAAACCAGCCCTTTCAAGAACTTGACGGCTGACTGTGTTGTCACCTTTCTCACTGGCTCCACTTCAGGCCACTTTATGAACTTGTCGATGGCAATGTACAAGAAATCAAATACCCCGGTAACACGGGAGAAGGGGCCCAAGATATCGAGCCCCCAGACCGAAAAAGGCCAGGAGAGAGGGATACTTTGGAGAGCTTGAGCTGGTTGATCTATATTCTTTGAATGGAACTGGCATGCTTCACATTTGGTTACTAGCTCAGTTGCATCCTGGAGAGCAGTGGGCCAATAAAACCTTGCCGGAAAACTTTGCTGACAAGGGCTCTTGATCCTATGTGTGAGCCACATATGCCTCCATGTATCTCTGCCAACAACCTTAGTCCATCTTCTCGAGAAATGCATTTCAATTTCACACCGTTTGGTCTCTTTCTGTGCAGAATGTTATCCACAAACTGATACATACTCGATTGAAGGGCTACTTTCTCAGCTTCTTCCTGCTCATCGAGGAGTTCTCCTGTTTGAAGGAACTAGACTATGTGTTGTGCCCATGCTGAAGCTTGTGGCTCGATGACAAGGGCTAAAGGCATCTCTTCGGCTGCGGGAGCGCTGACCTCAATACAAAGAACCTGGGGTTCTGCGTGAAGCCGCTGCTCACTAGCAGTTGCGTCGTTGCTTCCGGCAACCTTCTTGCTGGTGGCTTCTGGGAGCTCTGCCGGGAAATACTTGCCGGTATTCAACTTTCTTCTCTTATTGGCTTGTGTTGACGGAGTGATTGATGGTTGATTCAAATGGAGTACAAAAGTCCCTAGTTGCATAGGTAGCTTTTGTGCAGCACACTTTGACAGATGATCAGTAATACTGTTCTCTGCACTCGAGATATGCTCTGTTTGCAACTCGTTAAAGTATTCCTCCAATTTCCTCACTTCCTCCACGTACACCTCCATCAAAGGGCTTTGATAGTCTTTGTTCACTTGCTTAAGAACAAGCTGTGAATCTCCAGGAATGATCAACTTCCTGATTCCCAGCTCTACTGCAATCCTGAGGCCGGCAAGGAGCCCTTCATACTCTGCAATGTTTTTGGTTGCTTTCTCCCTGGGAAAGTGCATTTGAACCACATACTTGAGGTGCTCTCTGGTGGGTGCGACAAGCAGCACTCCAGCACTGGCGCCCTGCAGCGAGAAGGCATCATCAAAGTACATGACCCATTCTTTCTCAGTTTCTTTGCTGAGGAGAGTTGATTCCTGAATTTCTTCATCTTGCGTTGGCGTCCATTCCGCGATGAATTCGCCAAGGCTCTGCTCTAAATAGTTGAAGTGCTCTCAAACTTGAGTGCAAAACTTGACAACTCTAATGCCCACTCCACTATCCTGCCAGTTGCTTCTAGATTTCTCAATATACGTTGCAACGGGAAGCGAGTGACAACAGTGATCTCATGTGCTTGAAAGTAGTGGTGCAGCTTTCTCGAGGCCATGAGAAGGCCGAAAAGCAATTTCTGACACCCAGAGTACCTTGATCTAGCCCCTTGTAGGAGGGAGCTGACAAAGTATACTGGTCGCTGCACCACCTTCTTCTTCAGCACTATTTGTTGATTGATTTCATTTGCTTCCTCTATTTCTGATCTGTTGGCATCGGATCTTGCCGGAGAACACTCAGGCTTATCGTGGGACGGGCTTGACGATGTTATCTCTTCACTATCAGCTTCCCTCTGTGCCACTAGTGCAACACTGACCACCTGGTTCATTGCCGCCAAGTATAGAAACAACGGTTCCTGGGGTTTAGGTGCAACTAGCATTGGCGCAGAGGACAGGTACCTTCTCAGGTCCTGCAGCGCAGCTTCCGCTTCCGGAGTCCATTTTACTGGACCTGCCTTTTGCTAGGGAACGTTGCATGGGAAACAAAAGAAATTCCTATGCTCACCAAGATCGATCCAGGAGATGAACATCTACGAGAGGAGAGATTGCATCTACGTACCCTTGTAGATCGCTAAGCGGAAGTGTTAAGAAACGCGGTTGATGTAGTCGAACGTCTTCGCGATCCAATCATGATCCGTCCACAAACTCCCGATCCAAGCGCCGAACGGACGACACCTCCGCACTCAACACACGTACGGCTTGATGACGCCTTCACCTCCTCGATCCAGCGAGCTATGGTGAAGTAGTAGCTCGAGTTCTCTGGCAGCACGACGGCGTGGTGGCGGTGGTGGTGGAGCAATCTCGGCAAAGCTTCGCTAAGCAAACTGAGAGAGAGAGGAACTACGAGGGAGAGGAAGGGCAGCGCCATGGCATGAATGGGTGCGGCTGCCCTCCCTCTCCACCTCTATATATAGGGGGAAGGGAGGAGGGGGAGCCGCCCTAGGGTTTCCCCTAGGGGGGGGGGGCGGCCCTAGGGAAACCCTAGGGTGGCTTGGCTCCCAAGCCAAGTGGGGCGCCGACCCTAGGTGGGCTCCCCCACCCCTTGGCTGAATGGGATGGGGTGAGGGGGTGCGGCCAGCCCCTTGTGGGCTGGTGTGCCCCCTTCCCTTGGCCCATGAGGCCCCCGAAACTCTTTACGGTCTTTCGGTGATAACCCGGTACCTTCCGGAACACTTCCAGAATCCGTTTCCCTTTGTCCTATATATCAATCTTCACCTCCGGACCATTCCGGAGTTCCTCGTCATTTCCGGGATATCATCCGGGACTTATAACAACCTTTGGCCACCAATACAATAACTCAACTATACTTATATCGTCACCAAACATTAAGTGTTTAGACCCTGCGGGTTCGAGAACTTTGCAGACATGACCGAGACACCTCTATGGTCAATAACCAATAGCAGGACCTGGATGTCCATATTGGTTCCTACATATTCTACAAAGACCTTTATTGGTTGAACCTCGATGCCAAGGATTCAGCTAATCCCATATGCAGTTCCCTTTGTCCATCGGTATGTTACTTGCCCGAGATTCGATCGCCGGTACCTCCATACCTAGTTCAATCTTGTTACCGGCAAGTCTCTTTACTTGTTCCGTAATACAAGATCCCGTGGCTAACTCTTGAGTCACATTGCTTGCAAGCTCATTGTGATGCTCTATTACCGAGTGGGACCTGAGATACCTCTCCGTCGTACGGAGTGACAAATCCTAGTATTGATCCATGCCAACTCAATAGACACCCTTGGAGATACCTGTAGAGCATCTTTATAGTCACCCAGTTACGTTGCGATGTTTGATACACACAAGGTACTCCTTCGGTGTTAGTGAATTGCATGATCTCATGGTCATAGGAATAGATACTTGACATGTAGAAAACTATAGCAATAAACTTGATACGATCATATGCTATGTTTATGGTTTGGGTCTTGTACATCACATCATTCTCCTAATGATGTGATCCCGTTATCAAACGTCAACTCATGTCTATGACTAGGAAACCATAGCCATCTTTGATCGATGAGCTAGTCCGGTAGGGGCGCACTAGGGACTTGTTGTTGTCTATGTATCCACACATGTATTTGAGTTTCCAATCAATACAATTATAGCATGGATAATAAATGATTATCATGAACAAGGAAATATAATAATAACCACTTTATTATTGCCTCTAGGGCATATTTCCAACAGTCTCCCACTTGCACTAGAGTCAATAATCTAGTATTACAAGGTAATGAATCTAGCACCCATAGAGTTTATATGTTGATCATGTTTTGCCCGTGGAAGAGGTTTAGTTAACTGATCTGCAACATTCAGATCCGTATGTACTTTGCAAATGTTTATGTCCTCCTCCTGGATTGCATCGCGGATGGAATTGAAGCGTCGCTTTATGTGCCTGGTCCTCTTGTGAAACCTTGGTTCCTTGGCCAGAGCAATGGCACCAATGTTGTCACAGAACAGAGTCATTGGGTCCAGTACACTGGGCACAACACCAAGATCTGTCATGAACTGCTTCATCCAGACACCTTCCTTCGCTGCCTCCGAGGCAGCTATGTACTCCGCTTCACATGTAGAATTAGCTACCATGCTTTGCTTGGAACTGCACCAGCTTACCGCTCCCTCATTCAGAATATATACGTATCCGGTTTGAGACTTGGAGTCATCCAATCAATGTCAAAGATTGCATCGACGTAACCCTTTACGACGAGCTCTTTATCACCTCAATAAACGAGAAAATTTTCCTTAGTCCTTTTCAGGTACTTAAGGATATTCTTGACCTTTATCCAGTGTTCCACTCCTGGATCACTTTGAAACGTTCCGGCCATACTTATGGCAAGGCTGACATCTGGTCTTGTGCATAGCATCACATACATGATAGAGCCTATGGCAGAGGCATAGGGGATGACACTCATCTTTTCTCTATCCTCTGCAGTCGCTGGGCATTGAGTCTTACTCAACTTCACACCTTGCAAAACAGGCAAGAACCCCGTCTTGGACTGATCCATTTTGAACTTCTTCAAAATCTTATCAAGGTATGTGCTTTGTGAAAGTCCTATTAAGCGTCTCGATCTATCTCTATAGATGTTGATGCCTAATATGAAAGCAGCTTCTCCTAGGTCCTTCATTGAAAAACTCTTGTTCAAATATGCCTTCACGTTTTCCAAAAGTTCTATATTATTTCCAATCAGCAATATGTCATCGACATATAATATTAGAAACGCCATAGAGCTCCCACTCACTTTCTTGTAAATACAAGCTTCTCCGTAAACTTGTATAAACCCAAACGCTCTGATCACCTCATCAAAGCAAACATTCCAACTTTGAGATGCTTGCACCAGTCCATAAATGGATTGCTGGAGCTTACACACTTTTTCAGCATTCCCTGGATCGACAAAACCTTCCGGTTGCATCATATACAACTCTTCCTTAAGGAAACCGGTAAGGAACATTGTTTTGACATCCATCTGCCAGATTTGATAATTGAAAAATGCAGCTATTGCCAACATGATTTTGACGGACTTAAGCATCGCTACTGGTAAGAAAGTATCATTGTAGTCAACTCCTTGAACTTGTGAAAACCCCTTCGCCACAAGTCGAGCTTTATAGACGGTGACATTACCGTCCGCGTCCGTCTTCTTCTTGAAGATCCATTTATTCTGAATGGCCTTTCGCCCTTCGGGTAATACTTCCAAAGTCCATACTTTGTTTTCATACATGGATCCCATCTCGGATTTCATGGCCTCTAACCATTTGTCAGAAACCGGGCCCACCATCACTTCTCCATAGCTCGTAGGTTCATCGTTGTCCAATGTAACATCCCAAATTTTCAATTTGGAATGTTGTACATAGGTCATCATATGCATATCATATTTTATTTGCATTTCGTTTGTGATCCTAGAAATCTTAAGCAACTCAAGGACCCACGGAGAGAGTTGGGGATTTCATTTTTTTTCATATTTGAATTTTTCTCAAATTTGAAAAGAGAATCATTTTGGTTTTAATAATTTTTCTCTCCAAAATATTTCCAATATCAAAAATAAAAGAGAGGAGATAAAATGACTTCTCCAAAATAAAAGAAATATTGGAGGAAAAATGTTAAAAATCAAATAAATAATTTTATTTGGATTCTATTGCTATTTTATTTGAATTAGAAAAATATGCATTTTTGAAAATTGCATTTTAGGGCAGAAAAATGTTCACTTTGTTCTAAATATTTTATTTAGACGGTGAAAATTGTTTTTGGCATTTTTAGATTTTTTTATATTTTATTAGGATTTTTCTTCGGCGGAATTTATTTATTAAAAAAACTTCCGAACTGGGCCGGCCTAGCTAGCGCCAGGCCAAGGCCCAGCCGCCTCGTCTCCGAGCTCGGGACAGAGTCCCGAGCGAGCACGCTGCCGCCGCCGCCTCACTTTGCCCCCTCCCCCAAGCCGGCCTCGCCCCCTTTCTCCCCCTTTATAAGCCGTCGCCCGACCCCCTCTCCTCCCCATCGAGCCTTGCGCCGCCGCCGCCTGCCCGCGCCCCGCCGCCCGAGCCGCGCCACCCCGCCCCACAGCCGCCGCCGCCGGATCTCGTCGCCGCCGCCGCCGGTTTTTCCCACCGAACCGGTATAACCGCCGTAAAACCACCCCGGTTTTTTTCTAGTTTCGGTTTTTCTTTTTTTTAGATCGGTTTATTTTATTAGGTTAGTTTACTTAGCGAACGTTCGTTCGTTTAGATCTGTTAGTGAACGTTCTTCGTTCGTTAGTTTTTGTTAGCGAACGTTCGTTCGTTAGTTTTTTCTTTTTCTGTTTATTTTCGTCCAGAGACTTGTCCGCGAATACTTTTATCGCAGATTAGCCCCTGATCTTCAAACGCTCACAACTTTTCAACCGTTCGTCCAAATCCAGTGAAACCAACGCCAAAATCTTCGTCTCGAACCCCTCTTTCTGGTTAATCAACTTGAACATGGTTTTGACAATTTAAATTTGGTTTCAAGCAGATTTGAGTTCGGAGTTCTTTTGACCGTAGTTTCAGTTCCGTAGCTCCGATTCGTTTGATTCTTTTTGCAAATCGAAGCTTTGAGTTGAACTTTCAGATTTGATCTTTCTCATCTGAGTTTTACCCTTGCATCTATGCTTGAGTGCTTATGTATGCTATTGTTTGTTTGCGATAGAATTCCCGCAGTGCGAAGCGTGCTACTACGAATCTCTAGGGTTTGCAGATCGTCAGCAAGGCAAGTAACACATTAATCATACTTCCTTATTACCCAGTTTTTATGCATTAGTTACAATCCTCAAACACTGCATGATTAGGATGTGATTAACTTGTGGGTATTGGGAAGTAGATGATGAGGTAGAACCTATTGCCCTTTATTATCAAACCTTGGGTGTTACTTCTACGTTATGCTTATACTGCTTTGCTATGCTCGTAGACGTGGATTGGTATGTGAGATTCATGAAAGATGTGAGAGCTTGTATTTAACTAAGGGAAACTTAAGGTGGCTACTTTAATACACATCTGGGTGGAATGGTTTGGGGCAGAGGCGGAGGACGAAAAAAAATTAAGGTGTGGCGAAGTCTTAAGCAAAGAATTTTTTTGATGCAAACCAAAAGAGTCAATACACACTAACAATGCACACTACAAACGAATAACCAAAAACAATAAAAATATAGACATGTTTCAATAGGAAAACAACCTAAAACATACCGATAATGAAGCTTTCAATGGCGTCTAGAAGACCCAGGGAATGGCACTGCCCTACCCTCCTTCTGGAAATCTTCCTTAATTTTACCAAGATCAATACTTTTGAAGATCCTTCGCTCAATGTAACACACCATCAAGTCATTAAGCCAGGACATCTTGTCAAATCTGCAATTCACAACATCAAATTGTCAATAAAATCACTACAATTGCATAATACATATGACCAGTGTGTACATATGACAATTGCATAATACATTATGAGACGCTAACAGCTATGTGATGTCTTCTCCCGTTGATGATTCCCAAATCCTAAAAATAGCAATCCCCATGAACGAGCAAGTCAATCTAGCACCTAAGATTCCAATATCTGGACTAGCAGCACAACTTGCAAGAGCCAATTATATCAAGAGCCTATACATAATACTAGAATTAGAAATATACCTCTGCCCAGTTGGCGGAGGCCTCCGGTGGGCAAGCCCCTTCCCTTTCCTGTCCATCTTCTGCCAATCTCCCTGGTGAGTCTGGTGATGAACGCGACGCTGCACCGGCTGTGAAGGACGTGAAGCTCGCTACCCGGCTGCCCCTGCGCCGTCGCTCGCTGCTGCCGCCCGCTAGCCCCCACCCTCAGCCGCCGCTCACTGGGCAGTGCGCCCTGCGTGGCAGCAGCTGGCCGCCCGCTTGCTCGACGCCCTGAGCCGCCGTCGACCGTCCCATCGTCCGCCAGTCCGCATCCTCCTGGCCAGCCGCCGCCGCCGCGGCGCTAGGTTTGGGAGTGGCCGAGTGGGACGTGTGCGTCCTGTGCATGCAAGGTGCGATGCATCGTTCGTTGTGTTGGGCGCTGGCTCAACTGCTAGTGGCCCAACTGCCTCAATGGCCCATTAACCAGTCCCGAACGGGCCTTTTCTCAGCGTCTTTAGCGATTTTCCTAGTGACTAATTAGCGTAGCCAGCGTCCAGCGAGACGAGATGCATACATATAAAAATAGTTTTGCACCCAATTAAGGTATGGCAGCCGCCATACCTTGCCCACCGGAGGCCTCCGCCACTGGTTTGGGGCACCCTGGGGATACCAGTGGCTTGCCCGGACACCTGGGGAATCCAGTGTTGTCCTAGGAGATCCCGGGGTTACCGTGTGATCATCCTATGGTTCGCCACCCAGGCTAAAAGGGATCATAAGATTATTCCAGCTAGAAACTTCCGTGTGCAGCCACAAGCCATTATGGGCTCTGGCATAGTTGAGTATGTTGTGTGACCTCTTTCAGTGGTAAACTAGCAGATGTAGGGGATGTAGGTGGTACGGTTTACCCGTCGAAAGAGTTAATGCTTCTGAAAGACTGTGTCTCGGTCATCCGTTTCTCAAACACCATGTAGTGCGAGAAATCCAACGGAGGAGATCGAGTCTTGTGGGGAAAAGTGTGCAAACCTCTGCAGAGTGTACAAACTAATCATGATTAGCCGTGTCCCCGGTTATGGACATCTTGAGTATCTGGTACTTGAATTATTGATTTGATCTCATCACATTACTTAATTAATTTGATTGGGTTGTTAACTTTTAATTGGGATTGAGTTGGGGTTACCTTCTCAATGTTTTCAACAAACTCAGTAGTAAATAAAATATATTCCTTTGTTGTAGGAAAAAATTGGCTTTATGCAAAATTAAACTTAGAGCCTCCACCAGCCACATATGCATATAGTGATAGCATTTACTTTGTTCATTGCTCTATAGTGTTATCTTGCCAGCATATTCCATGTGCTGACCCGTTTCGGGCTGCAACATATCATGTTGCAGACTTTTCAGACGAAGAGTAAGGTGCGCTAGGTCGTTGTCGTGCACTCAGCTATGCCGTTGGAGTTGATGGACTCATTTACCTTTGATGCTTCCGCTGTTACTTTATTTAGATGGCCTTCAGCCATATTATTGTAACAAGTTCTCTTTACGAGGATTTCGATGTAATAAGTGTGTGATTGCACTCTATTATAAATCCTTCAAGTACTGTGTGTGTCAGCATTACCGATCCAAGGATGACACTTATGCACAGAGACTTCGATCCATTCGGGTCGGGTCGCTACATCCAACAACATGATATCCAAGATAGCGTAACCATACCGCTCAGGAGTAGTACGTATCCTGGTCGACCTACGAGGTTCGGTAGTAACTTGATCCGAAACTTCATGATCACTATCATTAGCTTCCTCTTCAACTGACGTAGGTGCCATAGAAACATCTTTCTGTGCTGTGCTACTCTTTGGTTTAAGTAAAGGTTCAACAACCTCATCAAGTTATATCTTCCTCCCACTCAATTCTTTCGAGAGAAACTCTTTTTTGAGAAAGGACCCATTCTTAGCGACAACCACTTTGCCCTCGGATTTGAGATAGAAGGTATACCCAATCGTCTCCTTTGGGTATCCTATGAAGACTCACTTGTCTGCTTTGGGTTCGAGCTTTTCTGACTGAAGTCTTTTGACATAAGCATCGCAGCCCCAAACCTTAAGAAACGACAGCTTAGGTTTCTTGCCAAACCATAGTTCATACGATGTCGTTTCTACGAACTTAGATGGTGCCCTATTTAAAGTGAATGCAGTTGTCTCTAATGCATAACCCCAAAACGAGAGTGGCAGATCGGTAAGGGACATCATAGAACGCACCATTACGCTATGGTGTTCCAGGTGGCGTCAGCTGTGAAGCAATTCCACATTGTCTTAAGTGATTGGCAAACTCATAACTCAGATACTCTCCCCCTCGATCAGATCATAGGAATTTTAATCTTCTTGTTACGATGATTCTCAACTTCACTCTGAAATTGCTTGAACTTTTCAAACGTTTCAGACTTATGCTTCATTAAGTAAATATACCCATATCTACTCAAATCATTGGTGAAGGTGAGAAAGTAATGATATCCACCGCACGCGTCAACACTCATCGGACCGCACACATCAGTATGTATGATTTCCAACGAGTCACTTGCCCGTTCCATTGTTCTGGAAAACAGGGTTTTGGTCATCTTGCCCATGAGGCATGGTTCGCATGTGTCAAGTGATTCAAAATCAAGTGACTCCAAAAGTCCATCAGCATGGAGTTTCTTCATGCGATTTACACCAATATGACCTAAGCGGCAGTGCCACAAGAAAGTGGTACAATCATTATCAACTCTACATCTTTTGGCATCAATGTTATGAACATGTGCATCATCACTATCGAGCTTCAATAAGAATAAACCCCTCACAATGGGTGCATGACCATGAAAGATATTACCCATATAAATAGAACAACCATTATTCTCTGATTTAAATGAGTAACCGTCTCACATTAAACAAGATCCAGATATAATGTTCATGCTCAACGCAGGCACTAAATAACAATTATTCAAGTTTATCACTAATCTCGATGGTAATCGAAGAGCGAGCGTGCCGACGGTGATCTCATCAACCTTGGAACCATTTCCCACGTGCATCGTCACTTCGTCCTTCGCCAGCCTCCGTCTATTCCGTAGTTCCTATTTAGAGTTGCAAATGTGAGCAACCGCACCGGTATCAAATACCTAGGCACTACAACGAGAGCTAGTAAGGTACACATCAATAACATGTATATCACATATACCTTTGTTGACATTGGCCCCCTTCTTGTCAGCCATATACTTGGGGCAATTCCGCTTCCAGTGGCCAGTTCCCTTGCAATAGAAGCACTCAGTTTCTGGCTTGGGTCCAGCCTTGGGTTTCTTCACGGGAGGAGGAGCAACTGCTTTGCCACTCTTCTTGAAGTTTCCCTTCTTTCACTTGATCTTCTTGAAACTAGTGGTTTTATTGACCATCAACACTTGATGTCTGACTCAGTGACTTTAGCATCGCGAACAGCTCGGAGACTGACTTGTTCATCCCTTGCATGTTATAGTTCAACACAAAGCTCTTGTAGCTAGGTGGTAGCGATTGAAGAACCGTGTCAGTGACCGCCTCAGGCAGGAGCTCAACTCCCAACTCAGCCAGACGGTTGTAATACCTAGACATTCTGAGTATGTGCTCACTGACAGGGCCGTTCTCCTTCATCTTGCAAGCATAGAACTTATCGGAGGTCTCATACCTCTCGATCCGGGCATTTTTCTCAAAAATAAACTTCAACTCCTGGAACATCTCATATGCTCCATGACGTTCAAAATGCCTTTGAAGTCCCGGTTCTAAGCCATACAACATGGCGCACTGAACTATTGAGTAGTCATCAACACGTGACTGCCAGGCGTTCACAACGTCCAGAGTTGCTGGAGGGGGTGGCGCACCAAGCGGTGCATCAAGGACATAAGACTTTTGGGCAGCCGTGAGGATAATCCTCAGATTACCGGCCCAGTCCACAAGGTTGCTTCCATCATCTTTGAGCTTAGCTTTCTCTAGGAACGCATTGAAATTCAGGGGAGCTACTGCATGAGCCATTGATCTACAACATAATTTGTAAAGATAACTTAGACTATTGTTCAAGATAATGGGTTCAATTAATCATATTATCTAAGAACTCCCACTCAAATCAACATCCCTCCAGTTGTCCGAGTGTAACATGATCCAAATTCACCAAACCAAGTCCGATCATCACATGAGATGAGGTGGTTTCAATGGTGAACATCTCCATGTTGATCATATCTACTATGTTACTCATGTTCGACCTTTTGTTCTCTTGTGTTCCGAGGCCATGTCTGTACATGCTAGGATCGTCAAGTTTAACCCAAGTGTTCCGCATGTGCAAAACTGGCTTGCACCCGTTGTATGCGAACGTAGAGTCTATCACACCCGATCATCACGTGGTGCTTCGAAACGACAAACTTTCGCAACGGTGCACACTCGAGGAGAACACAATTTTATCTTGAAATTTTAGTGAGGGATCACCTTATAATGCTACCGTCGTCCTAAGCAAAATAAGATGCATAAAAGGATTAACATCACATGCAAATCATAAGTGACATGATATGGCCATCATCTTGTGCTTTCGATCTCCATCTTCAAAGCACCGGCATGATCTCCATCATCACCGGCATGACACCATGATCTCCATCATCGTGTCGCCATCGGGGTTTTCATGCCAACCATGCTTCTACAACTATTGCTACCGCTTAGCGATAAAGTAAAACATTACATAGAGCTTAATGATTGACACGCAGGTCATACAAAAATTAAGGACAACCCTATGGCTCCTGCGGTTGCCGTATTAATCGACATGCAAGTCGTGATAATCCATACAAAATATGATCATCTGATACATCAAATATATCTCATCATGTCTTTGGCCATATCATATCACAACAAACCCTGCAAAAACAAGTTAGACGTCCTCTACTTTGTTGTTGCATGTTTTACGTGGTTGCTATGGGTGACTAGTAAGAACCATTCTTACCTACGCAAAGCCACAGCGGTGATATTTCAAGTTGCTATTTAACCTTCTACAAGGACCGCCTTTGTCGAATCCGATTCAACTAAGGTGGGAGAGACAGACACCCGCCAGCCATCTTTATGCAACAAGTTGCATGTTAGTCGATGGAACCGGTCTCATGTACGTGGACATGTAAAGTTGGTCTGGGCCGCTTCATCCCACAATATCGCTGAATCAAAATAAGACTAAGGAAGGAAGCAATCTGAATATCAACGCCCACAAACTCCTTTGTGTTCTACTCGTGATGTCATCTATGCATAGACCTAGCTCATGATGCCACTGCTGGGGAACGTTGCATGGGAAACAAAAAAAATCCTATGCCCACCAAGATCGATCTAGGAGATGAACATCTACGAGAGGAGAGATTGCATCTACATACCCTTGTAGATCTCTAAGCGGAAGCCTTAAGAAACGCGGTTGATGTAGTCGAAAGTCTTCGCGATCCAATCATGATCCATCCACGAACTCCCGATCCAAGCGCCGAACGGATGGCACCTCCGCGTTCCACACACGTATGGCTTGATGATGCCTTCACCTCCTCTATCCAGCGAGCGATGGTGAAGTAGTAGCTCGAGTTCTCCGGCAGCACGACGGCGTGGTGGCGGTGGTGGTGGAGCAATCTCGGCAGAGCTTCGCTAAGCAAACCAAGAGAGAGAGGAACTACGAGGGAGAGGAAGGGCAGCGTTGTGGCATGAATGGGTGCGGCTGCCCTCCCTATCCACCTCTATATATAGGGGAAAGGGAGGAGGGGGAGGCGCCCTAGGGTTTCCCCTAGGAGGCGGTGGCCACCAGATGGGGGCGCCCCTAGGGAAACCCTAGGGTGGCTTGGCCCCTAAGACAAGTGGGGCGCCGGCCCTAGGTGGGCTCCCCCACCCCTTGGCTGAATGGGATGGGGTGAGGGGGGTGCGGCCAGTCCCTTGTGGGCTGGTGTGCCCCCTTCCCTTGGCCCATGAGGCCCCCCAACACTTGTCGGGGCCCCCGAAACTCTTTTCGGTCTTCCGGTGATAACCCGGTACCTTTCAAAACACTTCTGGAATCCGTTTCCCTTCGTCCTATATGTCAATCTTCACCTTCGGACCATTCCAGAGTTCCTCGTCATGTCCGGGATCTCATCCGGACTCCGAACAACCTTCGATCACCAATACAATAACTCAACTATACTAAGATCGTCACCAAACGTTAAGTGTGTAGACCCTGTGGGTTCGAGAACTATGCAGACATGACCGAGATACCTCTACGGTCAATAACCAATAGCGGGACCTGGATGTCCATGTTCATTCCTACATAATCTACGAAGACCTTTATCGGTTAAACCTCGATGCCAAGGATTCAGCTAATTCCGTATGCAGTTCCCTTTGTCCATCGGTATGTTACTTGCCCGAGATTCGATCGTCGGTATCTCCATACCTAGTTCAATCTCGTTACCGGCAATTCTCTTTAGTCGTTCTATAATACAAGATCCCGTGGCTAACTCTTTAGTCACATTGCTTGCAAGCTCATTGTGATGTTGTATTATCGAGTGGGCCCTAAGATACCTCTCCGTCATACGGAGTGACAAATCCCAGTCTTGATCCATGCCAACTCAACAGACACCCTCGGAGATACCTGTAGAGCATCTTTATAGTCACCCAGTTACGTTGCAACATTTGATACACACAAGGTACTCCTCCGGTGTCAGTGAGTTGCATGATCTCATGGTCATAGGAACAGATACTTGACATGTAGAAAACGATAGCAATAAACTTGATACGATCATATGCTATGTTTATAGTTTGGGTCTTGTCCATCACATCATTCTCCTAATGATGTGATCCCGTTATCAAACGACAACTCATGTCTATGACTACGAAACCATAGCCATCTTTGATCAACGAGCTAGTCCGGTAGAGGCTCACTAGGGACATGTTGTTGTCTTTGTATCCACACATGTATTTGAGTTTCTAGTCAATACAATTATAGCATGGATAATAAATGATTATCATGAACAAGGAAATATAATAAGAACCATTTTATTATTGCCTCTAGGGCCTATTTCCAACACCTTTTTCAATATCTTGAAAAATGGCAGGGCGCGCTCAGCGGACCTTGAAATGAACCTACTCAAAGCGGCTACACAGCCGGCAAGACACCGCACATCCTTGACGGTTTTAGGCACTTGAATCTACTCAATGGCTTTGATCTTGTCGGGGTTTACTTATATTCCACGCTGAGACACAAAGAACCCAAGGAGTTTGCCGGATGGAACACCAAACACACACTTCTCGGGGTTAAGCTTCATGTTGATTTTGCGCAAGTTCGCAAATGTTTCTTCCAAGTCTTGAATGAGGGTTGATTTGTCCTTGGTCTTGACCACTATATCATCCATATAAGCCTCCAAATTCCTATGCAGTTGTGGCTCAAAACCAATCTGGACTGCTCTTGCAAACATTGAACCAGCACTCTTTAGTCTGAAAGGCATACGCACGAAGCAGTATGTGCCACATGGAGTAATGAATGTGGTTTTCTCCTCATCTTCTTTAGCCATGAATATCTGATGATATCCAGAATATGCATCAAGGAATGAAAGTAAATCACAGCCAGCAGTGGAGTCCACAATCTGACCAATGCGTGGCAAGGGGAAAGGATCCTTTGGACATGCTTTATTGAGATCAGTGTAGTCAATACAAAGTCTCCACTTTCCATTTTCCTTGTGCACTACCACTGGGTTTGCCAACCAAGTTGGATGTAACACTCCTCTAACCAAACCAGCTGCTTCAAGTTTCTTGATTTCTTCTGCTATGAACTGTTGCCATTCCAAAGCCTACTTCCTAACCTTCTTCTTGATGGGCCGAACATGGGGGCAGACAGCAAGGTGGTGCTCAATTACCTCCCTGGGAACACAGGGGATGTTGGACGGCTGCCATGCAAACACATCGACATTCGCCCGCAGGAAGGCAACGAGCACGCTTTCCTATTTACTATCAAGGGTGGCACTGACAGTGAAACTACCGCCAGTGCCATCCTCCTTTGTTGGCACCTTCTTCGTGGCAGGTGGAGCGGCTTTGGATTTTTTGCCAGCAGAGCTCTCCGACAAGTCTTCGACACGTGCGCAACACTCCGATGAGGTGCACTTCCCGGAATTCTCGCTAGATGTCTTGTCGGGCTTATTGCTCTTCTTTTTCTTGATAGGAGTCGCTGCCTTGGTGGATTCTGCTGCAACGGCATCCCTGTAAAGTTTGTCCACGCATATGACTGCATCTTTCTTGTCGGAGTTGATGGAGATGACGCCCATCGACCCTGGCATCTTCAACGTGTTATATGCATAATGAGATGCTGCCATAGACTTAGCCAGAGCTGGGCGGCCAGGAATTCCATTAAACGGCAAGGGAATTTTGACAACATCAAACACTATCTTTTCTGTTCTGTAGTTCAGTTCCCCGCCAAACGTCACCGACAGTGTGATCTTCCCCTTGGGCTGGCTTCTCCCTGGGTTGATTCCCTGAAACATCCTGGTTTTCTGGAGCTCTTCGTCAGAAATATGTAATCTTTCGATTACATCTCGAGAGATCAAGTTCAAGCCGGCCCCATCGTCAACTAGCACTTTCGTGACCTTGAGGTTGCGAATTGTTGGTGAAACAAACAACGACAAACATCCGACCACAGTTGTGCGATCAGGATGGTCCTCGGCTTCAACAATGATAGGCGTGTGTGACCACTTGAGGGGTTTCTGGGCATCTGCCACCGGTTCTGCTGCGTTGACCTCACGCGCCCACTGCTTGAGCTGACGGTGAGAAGAATGCAAGGATGCACCCCCGTCGATGCACATGGCTTCTGTTGCCTTCTGAAATTCATGCTCACTAGACTCATCGTCATCTTCCTCTTCACTTTCGTCATCTTTTTCTTTCTCTTCGCGGCCTCTAGCAGGCCTCTCCTTTTGCTGACTGGCCTTGCCTCGGCGCCCTCCTCGGCTACCGTGGCTTTCTTGCCGGATCCACCAGTATCATCCTGGCCCTTCTCCTTGTCGCGCCTCTCATACTCAACCTTCTACTTTTTGACTAGCTATTCGACTTGCCGGCACTCCTAGAGGTCGTGACCCTTGGTACGGTGAATCTTGCAGTATGGCCCGTCAGATTTGCCGGCCTTCTCGCCCGCCGCAGCTACCCGGCAATCAGCGCATGCAACAACTTCCATGCCAGAGCTCTCTGTCTTGGTTTTCTTGGTGGGACTAGAATTACCGGATCCTTCTACGACCATAACTGCCTTGCCTCTGCGCTTTCTATTGCGCTTCCCGCCTTTCTTTTTTGGGGTGGTGGCATCTTCATCCTCAGAATCAACTTCAACGCTAGCATCTTCCCCGGGGAGCCTTCTCCCCTCTTCAGCCCGTGCGCACTTGTCCGCCAACGTATAGAGCTCGTTGATGGTTTTGGGCAACCGTATGTTCATCTTTTCCCGCATGTTACGGTTGAGCACGTTCGTGTGGAACGCGACAATCACAGCTGCTGGGTGAACATCAGGTATGTTGTGGTGCACACGGTTGAACCTCTATATATACTTGCACAGATTTTCACCTTCTCTCTGTGGGATCACTTGCAAGTCACTGGGCCGTCCCGGGCCTTTCTGGCCTCCGGTAAAGGTGGCAACGAACTCGTTGCATAGATCTGACAACGAGGAGATAGAGTTCTCTAGCAAATTCATCAACCAAGACCTCACATTGGGTTTGAGCACCAATGGAAAGTAGTTGGCAAGAATCTTTTCATCCCTTCCCCCAGCAGCTTGCACAACAATCGTGAAGATGCCCAGAAATTCTGTCGGGTTAAGCTTGCCATCGTACTTCCTTGGTACTTCTGGCTTGAACGCCCGAATAGACGGCCAGCGGACTTGCCGCAGCTCATGTGTGAAAGCAGGGCACCCAACCTCGTAAGGTAGATACCCGCCAACAACGGGCGCAGGCTCATCGACGACTGGGCCGTTGCGCTCGTCGGATTGACGGCGCGTCTCTCGGCGTCGTTCAATGGTGGTGCGGGCATCTTCTACCCGTCTATCCAACAATACTTGCCGCTGATCTTGCTGCATCTCTGGTTCTGAGGAGGCCATCGACATTTCATCGGGCTTCGCTGCTTGCTGGGTTCACCGGGGTTGCTGGTGTTGAAGTTGTTGCCGCGGAGACGACTGCACAGTTGGTGCACCACCCACAGTATGGCCGCCAGTCTGAACTGACTTGTTTGACTCGGCAAATCCAATCAAGCTCTGGATAGTGGCTCTCCACTCGTCCATCTTGTCTGCTGTCGGAGGGAAGTTCAACAGCATCTGGGCTCGCACCATCGCCTTCGTCGATGTTGCCTGCATGGCCTGGGGTGAAGAATGTGATGTCGCTGACTCCTGGCAGAGCCAGCAGGAGTGCCATCGCGATCTTCCCGCCGTGGCTCATGTGCTTTGCCGTGCGGGCGTGGTTGTCCGTGTCTAGCAATACCGCTCTGCGTCGTTGCAGCGGGAGGATCCTGGCTCGCGCTGGACCATGTAGCATTGCTCCGGTGGCTACGCTCGCCGGCGCGACGAGGGGGCGCGTTTTGTTTGTCTGCGCCACCCACGCCATCATGATTGTTCTTGCCAGAGGGTCGAGAGAGATGACTGCCTCCGGTGCCTCCACCTCCCGTCTCCGTCATGGTGGGCACGACGACTGCGCCGCTTGCGCCGACCGTGCCAGCCATAGTGTTTGCACCGTCCAGAGCAATGGCGCCGCCTGCGCCGCCCGCAGACAAGTGCGAAGGAACTCTGGAGGCGGAAGGCTTCGTCATCGTGGTGCCCTTCTTCTTGGGCGCCATTGATGATGAAGATGGTGATGAAACTTGATGAAACCAACGTGTTGTCCGTTGATTTAGATTCACACTAGTGATGCTCCCCTGCCTGGCGCGCCAAAGATGTCAGTGTGGATGACCATCTATGGGGACATCAAGCCCCCTTGTGGTTCGGCTAGGGAGATGCACTAGATGCAAAGAGAAAAACCAAGGGAGGACGCAGGGATCTTTACCTTTGTTCAGGCCACCGAGAGGTGTAAAACCCTACTCCTGCTTGTTATATTGGGTGTATGTGTTGGAACACAAGTACAAGGAGCGCTACCCCAGCGAGGATGCGAGAGGGCAGCAGCTACGCGTGTAGTTGTGCAAAGGGCCGATCCTTGTAAACGTTGCCCTGACCCTCCTTTTATAGCTAAAGGTGTTACCACAGTGGCAAAAAGGAAGTTACATGATGATTAGATAGCAACAGTGCTATCATACCTAACTCTGCTAGTTAGGACAAAGAGCATTAAATGCACCGTTAGGTGTCGTGAGGAGGAGGAGCCCCGGCAAGGTTGTTGCACCGCTTGCATAGCTAACTCCTATTAGCTTGACACGCCATTTTGACGGGTGTCAATAAAGCTAAAAATCCTTCCGGCGAGCTGACACGTGTCCGACAAGCCCCACCTAACTGCCTGCGGGCTCAACACCTCACTGATCAATGACTAGCCGCTTGATGAGTTGGAGCACTGGCAGCTGGCGGGAGCTTGCCGGCCAAGGAGCTTATCGGGCCTTCGTCTTGCTGGCTCGGCCTTGCCGACAAGGGCTGCTTTTGGAATTGATCTTGATGCTTGTCTTGTTCTTCTCCTTGGCCAAGTTGATCAACTTGGCCTTGAATCTAGGTCTTCTTGATGTGCTCCTTGATCTCTCAAAGAGCGGCTCTCTTGACTTGGGAACCTTCGGCAAACCTTGTTTGGCAGGGAAAGCTGCTATTCGTCTGTGCATAGGTCAGGGTATAAAATACCCGTGTTTTATACACCAACAAAAGGGTTGTGTGGACGCGCATCCGACTAGACTAGCATATACACGATGGATGGCTCGGTCTCACTAGCCATGGAGCATTGGATGCTAGCCGTATAATATGGACTCAAAAGGATCTTGTCGGATTCGACATAGTCGAATCCGAGTCGATATAAGGTCCGAGTAGGATAGACCCAACTATGAGACGCAGCGATATGTCATCTCTGAGTCTCTAGTACAACATACGTTCTATGTCCTAAGACCTGAGCTAGCGAATGTACTCAGGATGATGATGGACATCCTTGGGGTGACCAAACACTACTCCGTGACTAGGTAGTTACAAATGTGGGTTTCGGGCTTGTCTAGACCCATGCTTCGAGACATGGTCGAGCAAGATGGGATTTGCGCCTCCGATTAGGAGAGATATACTCTGGGCCCCTCGTGTGATCCGACCAAGATAAGCATGGCCATGTGATAAGGATTATGAGATAATCCGGTTTGTGGTCGGTATCATTGGAACGAGAAAGAGGTCGGGCTAGCACAAGGATGACAGACTCGCCTTGAGTCCGACAACATATATCGTGTGGCAAAGGGAACAAAAATGTGACATGTTGTACCGGTTCGCCAACCGGTTCATTGTCTACTTGGTGGTCGGCCAACCTTGCTAGAGGCCGCTACCAGCCGGGCTGGTCAGAGGTGATCCGACCTGCGACCAAGCTGACTTGAACCTAAAGGGTGGCACACTTAAGGGAAGGAACCTGTGAGGCCAGATCCGACTCCATGAGTCAAAGGTGATCCTACTCGGACTCAGATCCAGGCCAAACAGATTTTTGGCTTTAGGTCCGTGCGAGGCCTAAGAGTTGAGCCCGTGATGGATGCCTATATATAGTGGAGGTGCGGCACGCTCATTCAGTTGATCGCTTCAACGCTGCCACTAGGTTTTGCATGTGTTGCGAATAGCCGCCTCCACTCGCCGCTGGTTGTGTGATAGGACCTAGCAGTCTGACGCACAGTGTTCCTCCTGCACGCGTGGATACCATTAGAGGCGGTGCACTTGCGCCACTCCGGTGAACTAGTACGTGGGATCTGACGATCGGTTGTTCAAGGGAGATCGGGCAAGGAGGAGATGACCCACACGGACGCGCTGCCCCAACTCTTCTTCTGCTGCACGGCACTGCGCGTCTAGTGGTAACGATCCATGATCCATCTCTCGTAGCATGTTCCTGCATGTTCTGCAGGTAGTAAATTTTAATTTGCAGTCGACGCACCCTACCATAGAACCCAACAGTGGTATTAGAGTCTCAGCTATAGGATTTGGATTCAGATCGTATGCATATTCGATATATGGAGGCGACATATGAGATTTGTTGTCATTTAGGAGATCGGCTATGTGCACGGTTGATGAGATCAACTGCACATGGGGATCGATGTGGCTATATTTTCTGACGATCGGAATCAATGAGGTTGTGACACAACCTATCCCTACCGGTCGGTTTCCGCCATCGGGGTTAACAGTGATACGTAAATCCTAATCGGATCCGCAATGATCGATGAGATAGGTCAGATCGGAAAATTCTGCGTGATCAGAGTACAGATGCGATCGGGACCGCTGTGTGCGTAGCACCTTGTATTTCATACACGATCACTCAAACCGGTAGAATGCGATTATGTGCATAACTTTGTTTTGCAGGTTTGATGTGAATAGTATGGCTCATGTGTATGTGATGCATGTGTGTAAATTATACATGGCCTGTGTGTAATGATTTGTCAGCCAGCAGGAGCCAAAGTGTTGTCATTATAATGTATGATGAACTACGTGTCGACTTGTGATTCTCTATAAAATTCATTACTAGTTGTAGTACTTGGAGGACAGAGATCAAGTTCGGGGCTCTGGCCTCCCGGCGTGATAGATAAGATGGAGTGCCGACCTGGTTATCGGAGTTGGAGCCGGCCTGGAAGGACGTCCATGAAGGAGCCATACTATTTCACAATATATGTTTATTTGTGATTGTTATGCTTCTTGTTTCTATGCCTGTTAAAATGGCAGAAAGATCCCTCATTAATATCAAGTGAATTGCCATCCCCGATGTTGCACCTTTGCACGCCAAGTACGTCTAGTAGTGGGCTCATAAAATTGGGGTGCTACTAGGTGTCCTTGAACTGAAGGGTTCGTGTCGGACATGGACATGCATTGCATCAGGTTGACTTGACAAGGCTATCAAGACGGCTTTGGGTCTTGTGGCAAAGAAGGTTGGGAGCCGGGGTATAAGATACCTTCCCGACCGATATGAGTTGTATAGAGATGCGATTAGCAAGGAGTTGCTTACCGAATAGGGAAGTCAGCTAGCAGTGATGCTAAAGCTCACTAGTTGGCATGCGCTACTCGGATCCCGAATCACTGAGAGTTTGTAGAGGGATGCCAACTTCAGTGGGAGTATTTATGTTTAAGGCTTGAATTACTCTACATAAACACATTGCTTAGTGATTGCATATTTTTCTATTGTAGATCAATGGCACCACCTGCTCAACCCAACTTCGCATTGAAACCAATTCTGGAAAAGGATAAACTGAATGGAACTAATTTTACCACCTGGTATAGAAATTTGAGAATTGTTCTCAAGCCCGATAAAAAGGAACATGTTCTAGAGGATCCACTTCCAGAGGAACCTGCTGATAATGCTAATGCCACAACAAGGAATGCCTACCAGAAACTCGTTGATGACTCAAACGAGATCAGCTGCCTCATGCTGGCTTGTATGGAGCCCGATTTGCAGTAGCATTTCGAAGATGTTGGGGCTTTCGATATGATCGGGAGTCTCAAGAGCATGTTTCAGGTACAGGCTAGGACTGAAAGGTTCAACGTCTGGCGATACTTGATGGATTGCAAGCCGAAGGAAGGTGATCCACTGAGCCCGCATGTAATCAAGATGATCGGATACGTGCAAGCTTTGGATCGGTTAGTGTTGGTGTGAAAACCGACAGACCTCGGGGTAGGGGGTCCTGAGCCATGGATCTCGGACAGATGGTAATAGGAACAAGGGAGACAATATTTACCCAGTTGCTTGACAGGCTTGTAGCCCTTTAGTACGTTCAAGCTGTGTTCCGCAAGCCTACGGGGTATTCCTAGGCATGTCGGAAGGATGCCAGGTGAATATGTCCCAATTCTCCCCGAGGAAAGTGCGCAGAGCCTCAGCGGTTTCTGGATCCAGATTTGCCCCTATGGACGCCGTTTTAGTAGGGTCCGTCGGGTGTACTTGAAATTAGGCTTGGTTTAAATGAAGTAGACTTCGTTCGCTTGTTGAGGATGACATCATCCCGATCGACTTCAGCGCGTCGCTCGGTTAACTCCTCAGCCGCGAAGGCTTCAGACAAGGCCTTGAGGGCGAGCAATGCAGTCTTGTTTTCGGCTTTAAGTGCTCTGTCGGGGTCTCTTGAGATGGTGATGACCCCGTTTGGGCCTAGCATTGTAAGCTTCATGTAGCTATAGTGAGGTATTGCCTGGAATCTAGAGAAGGCGTCCCGCCCGAGGAGGGAGTGGTATCCGCTCTTGAAGGGAGCCATGTGAAATGTGATCTCCTCAGAGTGGTAATTATCCAACGTTCCAAAGACCACGTCCATGGTTATTTTTCCACTGTAGCGCGCTTCTCGCCCAGGGACTATGCCTTTAAAGGCGGTGCAGCTCTGTTCTATGCGCGATTTATCGATGTGCATCTTATCCAAAGTATCTGTGTATATCAAATTTAGGCTGCTGCCACCGTCCATAAGGACTTTCTGAAGTCGGTAGCTGCCCACAATAGGGTTAAGGACCAGGGTGGCCGGGTACCTGCTCAGGGCTGACTTCGGCTGATCACTGTGGTCGAAGGTGATTGGCGTGTCTATCCACGCGCCCCGCATCGGCACCCACTTGACGGAATTGATTTCAAGCAAAGCCCGCTTGCACTGGTTGCTGGACGTGAAGGTCTCGTAGATCACCAAGACCTCGTCCTCGTCAGAGGTCTGTTCCCCGTGGCAGGAGGTACTCATCAGAACGGCGGGCCCCCCTTTTGCTACCTCTCTCAGCACCCAACAGTCACGAATGTTGTGGGTCGGGCAAGAGTTGATGAGAATAGCGTGGATCGGACATGGTTTATCCAGGAAGCCGTCCAGGGTGGTCTCGGGGTGACCGAAGAGTTTCTTCTTCTTCCGGGGTCGTTCGCCCAAGTTGTTGCATTTCCGAGGTTCACGCCGAGGTACTGACACATGGGGTCTCGGATAATTCTCACAGATCAAATCTGCGTTCTCCTCAGCAAGCCAGGCGTCTTCAATAGTGCAGAAACAAGACACTAATTTGGATAATTCCGGGAGTGTTTGAACGCGGCGACGAGCAAGGGCATTCGAGACGCCTTTATCCTTGCATCCGTGCTGGAAAGCAGCAATGATATCAGAGTCTAGGTAATCTGATATCTTGTCTTTGATAGACAATAATCTAGCCTAGTACTGCCTGATCAATTCGTTGGGGAGTTGCTGCACGTAGGCCAGATCCCAAATATCAGGAGGGCCGGAGTTATTGGGATGTGAGGGGTGAGCGGATGAGTTTGGAACTCTAAGGATCGTGGGTTCGAAACCCTGTTATTTTTGCTCAACGTCGGGGCCGTGGTCATTGAATTGGGCGAGCTAATCCGGAGACTGGCCTCCTTTGTCGCCTCCCACGGGCCGCTATATGGCTCGCTTTCCCAGAAGTATCTCATCCCCTCATCCTTGGGGGAGTTCCCCGCAAGAACCTGAGAAGGGTCAAGGTTCGCCTCAACTTTATGTGAAGGCACCTCTGCGACTGAGACTTTGGGCCCGGAGATGAGCCCTATGAGCTCGGGGCCGTTGACCGGCGATCCCGTCGATCCTTCCATCGATCGCACATCGGAACTCTCAATGAAAGCACCAGTGTCGGTGTCAAAATCGGCATACCTCGAGGTAGGGGGTCCCGAGCTCTGGATCTCGGATCATGGGTAATAGGTACGAAGGAGATGATGTTTACCCCGGTTCGAGCCCTCTTGATGGAGGTAAAACCCTACGTCCTGCTCTTGTTTATATTGATGAAGTTGTATCGAATACAAAGTTGATCTACCTCGAGATCGTAATGTGTGGTCTAACTCTAGGGCTAGGTGGATGATTTTGTGTTAATGTCCCCTCTCCGGGCTAAACCCTATGGCTTATATACACACCAGGGAGGGTACCTAGGGTTACAAGGTCGGTAACTAAGAGCCAGGCGGCGGCAGAGATCTTGGAGTATACGTCAAGTCCTCGGGGGAGGCAGTCTTGATCACGCCTCCTGTACGCAGCCTCCGGAGTCCATCTTGCCTACGAATGAGGGCTCGTCGGCCCAACTCGAGGAGAATGGGCTGACTAGGTTAGCACCCCTTTATCCAGGACACCGTCACTTACTATACCGATCTCCTCGTTACCGGTTTTGTTCTTGTTTCTCGTTGACATGTTTCAACATCCCTGTAACATTGTCACCTGTGTCTGGTTAGACGATGGTGGATGTTGTCACACTGAGAGGGCCCTAAGAACATCTCTCCATCATCAGAGGAGCAAATTTCACTCCAGAGCTATCTAGTCCCTTGTCAAACTTTTCGATGCACTTGTAAGTTGTCATTATGATCATCTAGTTACAGATGACATTTGAGCACCCCCAAAGTGCATCGTACAGTAAGATGTGACAATGATACTCTTATGGTCTAAGAACTAAACACGCGTTAACATTCCGTCTTATAACAATTGACTTATGACGATATTATCTCAAAGTATAACAAACATGTTTGGGTCGATTCAATATGATCATTCTTCTAACGTCATACTCTCAATGTTGTTTTAGGACTATCGTTACACTTAACGATATCCTAAGATCCAAAAAACGTGATCACCAACAAGACTTGAGCTAGTCTTCGAGGCGAGACTAGGAATCTTATTTTACCGTTTATCATTCCACACGTGCATATGAGTTTTCCACTGAATCGCATATTCCACGATCATAGCAGTTATAGCATAGAATATAAACTCTTATAGCAGTTAACAACAATTTACTTCCACCTCATTTTGCTTGGAGTATACAATTACTTGCACGCACAAATCCATAATTCATTACAAGAGGCAACGTCTGATTCTTGTGCTCCCTGTGGTATCGTTACTCTTACTTCGAAAAGGTTACAACTAAACCATGTGCACTTGCAGGCTATCACGAGGGCATCTTCAACACTGACCCTCAAAACCCCCGCATACGTCCGGACCGCGCTGTCCGGACATGTTTTAACATCCAACACGGTCTTGAATCGGTCCGCCCGCTGGTCCGGATGCGCCTTTTCCCGCAAACCGGAGACAAAGTGGGGGTTGGGGCTTTTCGGGCGTCCGGACCGCTGCCACGCCCGCTCCTGACAACCTTGGCCCACCAAAAAACCTCCTCCCTCACCCGTGTGCGTTCCCGCCCGGCGCCAGCTGTCCTCATTAATGCCGCTGTAGAGCGGCCGCTCTGCATTGACGTCGGCCCAGAGCGAACGCAACCTCTCACTAGCGCCAGCATTGAAGCGGCGCGCCAGCCGAGAGCGCCGCCTGCGCTGCGTCCTCGGTGTCCATGCCTGTTCAATGCCAGAGAGACGTTTATTATACAGGACAGGACGGATATCTAACAGGCCCGTTCAATGCCCGCCCGTCCTTATGTCGCCATTAAGCAGGCTCGCCCGCTGAGGAACCAACTCCGGCGCCGCGCATTGATGCACCTGCATGCTTGGCCTCACCGGAATCCTCTATGTAAAGGCGGCCACACCCGGCTAACTCCACACCAGAACACATCTGCTACACATCCTCCTCCCTTGCACCACATCCTCCATGACCGTGAGCGGGAATGCTTTGTGGGAGAGCCTGTTGACGAAGATGAAGCACGAGGTCCCAGCTCTTGCCGCTGCCTGGTAGAGCCGCCATGTCAGGTGAATCGAGGCCGACATGCCGCCAGCTCCCCCAAGGTCTCCGACCACCCCATAATGGAGATGGGGTCCGACAACGACACCGCGCCGGAGCCCACACCGGTGCATGTCGGCTTGATCATGGAGCAGGTGTAGGCGCACTACGACACTGCCATGGCGGCTGAGGAGTAGCCTGCACCGGCTCCTATGTTGGTGTTCTCGCAGGTGCAGGAGGAGCAGAGGTACAACTTGTCCTTCTCGAGCAGCACCGGCTGGCGGAGGGCCAAATTTACAACAAGCACGCAAGCAAGGAGGCCGTGCCGCCATGGCTGCTGCGAACCCGAACTTGGTTGCGAAGCAGCGGGCGCTCTATGAGGTCGCTCATGCTCAACGCATTGCTCGCAACGCAGAGCCGACGCAACCGGGTGTAGACGCGGCCGCACACACGCTGGCGGTTGAGGACGAGAACGCCGCCAGCTACGCGTCCTACGCGCCGCCGTCCAACTCTCAGGGCTGCGTGTGGCAAGTGGACAGTGATGAACCGTCCACGTCCATCATCGCCCTCACATCCACGGGAACCAGCGACGGACAGGTCGCTGACTCCTACGTGGATGAGTGGGGCATGTGAGGCGGCAGGGCATTGTGTCCCAATTGGGCCAGTTCGTCTTCCATGTTCTACTCTTCCTCGTCAGAGGCCGCATCTTCACTTGACGGGTCTTAAACCCCGCCACCGCTCATGGAGACAGCAGATAAAGGACGTGGTCGCTGATGCAGAATACAAAGGAAGTGGACAACAACCGCTGCCGTAGGATAGGTTTAGGGTCCCGCTGCTTTTTTTAATGAAAAATGTCTGAATTGTAATTAATGTGCTCCGGTTTATATGAAAATCCGTCATGTCTGCACGAATTTCGTGTGGTCTGTTCAAGTGCGGTTTGAAAATGTATGCGAGTAACTTGGATGGCTGGCTCCCGCATCCGTGTCCGCGGACCGGTCCCCCTGTCCGTGGACGAATGCGGGAGCAAATTTGGAGGTCAGCTTGGAGATGCCCTGATGCATTGGGGAGTTGATAACTTATGTCCTCCCAGACTTGCTCCAGCAAAATGACAATAAATAAAAGACTTTGAATTGATTCATCCTGATTGCAGAAGCCACATTTAGCCCCTTTGTTGATTCTGTTTGTGGAATTTGTCTTTAGTCAATATATGACACCCCTGAGCATATAACTTGAAATCTTGATTTAAACCATGATTCGAAGTCCCCAGAGTTGCAAACTTTGGTTTGGACTAGCACAAGTGCCCATACATTGCAACAGAATATATTATTACCCGTCTCATGCATCCGCTTATTTCAGTTTGTCCTGCCCTGCTGTACTTCTTGTCTTCCTCGGAGAGCTCCTCTTCCGTCCATCTCCTTTTAATTACACACCACTTACGAATCCCAATATGTACAACGTGCAATCTTCTTTAATTATGCAGCAAGCCGTTTAGTTGCCCACCACTTAATTAGTCCAGATAGGACATCATATTCTTTCCTTCCTTTAGCGGGACTCATTCTCTTCTTCTCGCACCATCATCCTCATCCTCCGCTTATTGATTCCCATACCGACTTATTGAGTTGATCGATAACAGGTAACTCCAAAACGTATATAAATTGGTGTTTTGGTTCTGAGGGGGCAAGGTCGCACTATTTAATGATAATAGGAAGATCCGACTTATTGAGTTAGTGTTTTTTCAGGCCCAACGCAACATGCATTTTGCAATTGTAGTTGGCCTACTCGGAGTACAGGTTATAAAGAAAATGCTAATTTCTTTTTTTTTGCGGGCCCAGTCGAAGGAAAAAAGATGCGGAGGAGGGAATATCCTATTCGACGCATTCTGCGTCAAAGTGTCGAGGCGCCGCACACCCTTCGACCCGATTTGGGCCGGCCTTTTTATCTCTTCGTTGTTTCTCTCCTTCCTCGCGTTTTTCTCAGACTCCACAGGGGAAGGGAACCCGGCGACTGTTTCTACTCCCTTTCGTCGTTCGTGCGGCGGATCTCCCGTTCATCTGCTTCTTTCTGCCGGGATCCTACTCCGGCAAGAGCACCGTCGCCCTCGAAAGCAGCTGACGCGCCCCTCTCCCCCGACTCGTCTGCAGCAGCGGATTCCTTCTCTTTCTCTTGATTCTTCACCGCCGTTCGCTTCTCATCCGCTTCCTGTCTTGGGAGGCAGGTGGATGGTTCTTCTTCATCTGTCTCACCTCCTTTTCTCGCGCTGATTTTGTGGGTTTCCTATCTGACATATCTCTTTGATAGAAGCTAGGGTTTCTTGATTTCTTCTTCTTTTGCTGTTGGCAGACGGTGTGGCGTGTTATTCCCCAGGATAGCACTTCAATTTTGGTCCAGGTTTGTCAAATCTTCGCTCCCCTTTTGGTCAGATTTGTGGTTTCCCCCTTTTTTGTTCAAGTTTCCTAGCTAACTGTATTTGCCATGTGTTTCTATTTTTGTTGGCAGATTCGGCTCAGATCCAGTAGACCGTTGTTGTTCTACAGGGCAAAGGTAAACCGTTTCATCAAGTACAAGTAGTAGTTGTACTGTTTTAGTTCTGGTGCTTGGCTTTCTGTTCATAAGCTAGGGGTGGAGTTTTGGTTTAGGTCTGGTGCTTGTACATATAGTGAAATTGTGGTGCCAAGCATATAGTTCTTGTTTTTGTACATATGGTGCTTCTACATATAGTGGTATTGATTTTCACCTTTTTAAACAGCTTTACTTCCCTAGAGTTGATTCATTCTACTAGACCTTCTTTTTGTGTGAACAATCTGTTTGAAACAATCAATTTCTTCGCATCAAATTGTATCACTCAACAGCAAATCAACAAGATAACACGAAACCTGGTTTGTTTCATTTTTCCTATTTTCCATTGTCCATGTTTTTCTTCTATGGATTTTGTGCGGTAGGAGGCTATCACCTATTAAAAGATTGTCCAGATAATGTACTGTCTAGTTAGTCTGTACTTCCCTTGTGAACTACCCATTGCAGGGAAGCACCTGAGTTAACCAATCATGCATATTCTTCTTGTAAATGTTTTTCTAATATCTTTAGGTGGCATTTTCAAATGACCCATTTTACTTTTTTATTTGACATGTACAACCACAGGTGTGCTCTGTATTGATTCCTTTACATGGATTTATGGGATGGAAAAATCATGAAGGACTATGATGCTGTAAATTTTCCTGATTTACTGTCAACAATGCTACTTCTTTTCAACTTTTTTCTTTTTATATTGTACTAATGTTAGCAATGCTCTTGACCCCCACACATTCTCTTTCCCGGAGACGGCCACTCTATATATCGCTCTCGAGAGCTCTGTTTCTCTGCTATTGATGTAATAGCTGCCACTATAACCTGTTTGTTCAGTTAATTTAACTTGAAGCACCTCATGTATGTTTGGCAGCTTAATTGACATCCACTTCTCCAGTCTGCAAGTTTTGCGAGGTCAATTAAATAGTAGCCACTTGCTTCCCTGAAAAAACACTAGCTTGTTGTTTGTTGGTCTTCAGTAACTAGTTTGTGTATTTTTTTTTATTTTCTACTATTTTTGGGAATCATTCCTCAATTTTGGCAGATTGTTGCTTACAAAATGGCAAAATTCGACCTGAACAACATAGACTGTGGCATTGGATGATGCTTCAACCAAGAAGAGAAAGAGCGCCTTTAGATGTTTCTAGAAAGGAAAGGAGTAGTCACAAATATATGCTACTTTGATGTGTATTTCCATTTTATCTGATCAACATATACCTCAAAAAGCATGTTGTTGTTTACTTCCTATGACAAACAAAAGTGTTCCCAGTGTGCAAGTGTTCTAAATGAATGTGCTTTTGTTTTTCTTGCTATTTTCCTATGTACCTCACACTACAATATCGCGTCAGAAATAGAGATTCTGTTCTGAACTTTCTTTTTTTCGCTCTATTTGGGTACAATGTTTGATAACTATCTATCTGAACATGAATTGACTGTTTATATAGCATCTAATAATAATTTCGTCCTAAATGAATTAAGCATGAATAGAGTTTAAATTAACTAATGTAATTTTATTAAAAAAAATTCCAAATGAATTTACACATGCATAGCAATCTGTATCATGCCTTGTCGTCTATGTTGGGACCTTGCACATCCACCTTTAATTCCAAGAACATTTTATGGATCTTAGCATACAATTTAAATTCCAAGAACAACTTTTCAATGCTGAGAACATTTTTTAGAATCTATGAACAAAAGTTGAATTCCAAGAACAAAATTTTAATTTGAAGAACATTCTTTAAATCCTAGAACAACTTAATTTCAAAGAACAATTTTTGAATGTCCTAGAACATTTTTAATCCAAGAACAACTTCTTGAATGCATTGAACATTTTTTGAATCCATGAACAATTTTGAATGCGTTGGACATTTTTTTGAATACAAGAATAATTTTGAATGTCATGAACTTTTTTGAATACAAGAACAGTTTTTAGATGCTTTGAACTTTTTTGAATCCAAGAAGAATTTTGAAATTCCAGGAACAATTTTGAATGCCTTGAACATTTTTTGATCCAGGAACAAAATTTGAATTTCTTGAACATTTTTTCTGAATTGAAGAACATTTTTAAATTTCAAAGAACACTTTTTAGATGCTTTGAACAATCTTTTGAATCCAAGAACAATTTTGAAATTCTGGGAACAATTTTTGAATGCCTTGAACATTTTTTATCCCGGAACAAAATTTTAATTTCTTGAACATTTTTTTTGAACCCAAGAACAATTTTTTGACTCACTTGAACATTTTTCGGTCGAAGAACACTTTTTTGAATGTCTAGAACATTTTTTGAATCCATAATTTTTTTAATTCGAAGAACATTTTTAATGCTTTGAACATTTACTGAATCCAAGAACAATTTTTTAATGTCTTGGAAAAAAATTGAATCCAAGAGGATTTTCCAATTTCAAAGAACAATTATTGATTGCCTTGCACATTTTTTCATCCCAAGAAAAATTTCTTCAATGGCTCAAATGTTTTCGAATCTGTGAAAATAAATAAATTCCGAGAACATTTTTTGAATTCAAGGACGTTCTTTGAATGTCATGAAATTTTTGGAATCCAAGAATAATTTGTCACTTTGAATAACAACTTTTGAATTGATGAACAATTTGGACCGACTTGACATTTTTTTAATCAATAACCAGCTTTGTGTTTCTTGTATAGCAATGAAACAGCGCCAAGAACCAGCTTTATGTCTCTGTTCCTACCTTCTGTGTCGGTTCCTATCGTGTAGATGTATTTTTTAGAAGAAGAAAAATCACTAGCAAGCGTCAAAGCAGTGAAAGAAATAGGCTACTAGGTGTGCGTCGAACCAGAAACACAAGTAGCTGCAAGTCCAACCAGAAAAAAACAGAAGCAGCAACTAGTCTAGAAAGAAAGAAGAACGAAGAAAACCGAAAATAGAAACAGGAGCGAAGAAAACCAGCCCATCGAGCCGGCCAGTGGAACGCTCTGTGCGAAGCAACGCCTGTTTGACGCAAAGAGCGTCGTATAGGCGCTCCCGCGGAGGAGGCCCCTTGGCCGACGTTGGGGATTGACTCCCTGTGACCCAATTGAAGTAAAAAAAAAGATGTGAAGCAGGACCCACGGTTTGGAGGCCCAGCCTGAAAATTTATTTATGCATGGACGGACAAAAATTCTACTACCACCTCACATAGGTACGGGAGGAAATAATTCAATACGGTGAACGTACCAAAACTTCAGAGAAACGCAACTCCCATTGTCAGTAGGTATATACATATAGATTGGATACTGTATTGTCCAAATGTCCAATACCACCGTGAAAACAATAGACAGGTGCTCCATAAATACCATGTACTCCTACTCCTAGCTTGTTTCAGGTGCGAGAGCGTGGGATCCCTGAGCAGTAGCAGTGGTCCTTTTGTTTGAGGGCAATTCTAGCCTCTAGCTGAGCCTGCCAACAGCAACCGCTAGGCTTGCACAGAGATTCCCGCCAGATCTTTTGGTTGCCTAGCTTGATCATTTGCATCTGCCCGCACAGCTAGAGCAGCAGCATTCGTAGATGCAGATGATACTAAGTAGTATGCGTACATTGCTTACAGCAAAAACCAAACAGATACTTGTCCTTGAGAAAGCCACTCAACTCTCTCTCTCTCTCTCCCCCCATGGTTTCTCCTGTGTTCCTCCATGCTGGATCTTCAAAATCATGCACGCTGCTGATTGATGCATGCATGCGCGCGCGCATCTGTGGCACTGTAGGCTGCCGCTGTTGCGCCCTCCCCCACACCCTCCCTGCTGCCAAGGAGCGTTTGGACGCATCGCCTTGGCCCGGTCTCTCTCACCCTGCCATCGCCCTGCACGCTCTGCTTGCTTGCATTTGCTCAAGCAGGGGTGAAAGGTGAGCACTCACTCGCTGCTGCTTGCAGCTTGCATGCAGCCTGGCCGCAAGGGGGGCAGCAGCGGCACTGTAGCGGACGAGAGCAAGTGGTGCCTGCTCGTGCTTAGAAAGAAGAATTGTTCCTTTGCCACAATTGCCTGAACCCTGAAGCCAGCCACATGCATGCTATGTATAAACAGTGCGCTCATCTCAGGGAGGGAATGAATGAATGAGTGAGCGAATGATACACACGGATACCACCACTGTGGCAGTACGATAGGATAGATAGCTAGCGGCTAGGCGTATGTTGTTGGTTACTTAACACTTTAACAGACATCCATGAGATGATGCATTTTATATACACACTGATACAGTGTGCGGCGATTGAGCACTGAACTAATACTAATAATCTACTACTAGTTCATGGTTTGTCCTGCAGGTGCATGGGGATTGAAAGTTGAAACAGCACAATCATGAGGCGATAAACCCCCTATATATAAAGTAAAATAAACAAACTGAATCCATCACCACATGTTGGATACACTGTTCTTCCACACCCTTCCCTCCATGATCCAAGCCCGGCCGGCCCCCATGCCCCGTCCTTTTCCCTGCTTTGCTACGTAGTATGGGCATCAGCAACTTTCAGTTTTTGGTATGCATTAAAACGCCGCTGCCCCCCTCCTGGAGCAGAGCAGAGCAGCGTAGGGCCCCTCTCGTCTCTGTTCCTGGTGGCTTGCGTGCGTGTGTGCATGAGAGAGAGAGAGAGAGAGAGAGAGAGAGCGTCCTCCTGCCGCCCAAGATCTCTCATGATCAGTGCCGAGATCATCAATCACAGGGGCCTGCCATCCAAGTGGGCATCTCCATTTTTCTTCCTCCTCGTGCTGGTTTCCGAGCCTGATAAAACCACCCTCCCTGGCCTCTCCCAATTGCTCCCCAGCTTCTTTCTCGCCTGCTAGGAAGTAGTACTAGAAAGTAGAAACAGGGGGAGATCGCCTCAGCGTCGTCGTCACGAGCTGCAGCCCATCCGCATTGCAGCCGTGATATCAGGAAATGCTCTCGTTTCCATTTTAGGGTCCGTATGCTACCTCCAGCTTCATCTTCTTCCTCCTCTCGCTGATCATCTCCTCTCCTGCGATGCTTGGAAAGCTCTGCCACTTTTGCTGCCCCACTCGCCCTCGCTAGCTAGCCATATCCCAGGTTGAAACCTCTGTATGAGAGGTAGCCACTTGAGGTAGGACGGAGGGGTGGTTGGCGGCTCATAGGCCGTCGCCGTCGCCGGTGCTTTCTTTCTCCATGATTGTTTAAGGTTCGGCTACTGATCCCTAGCTCCGGAGGGCTTCCTCGGCTGTTCCCACTTTGGTTCTTCAGCATGATTTCACTTCTTGTTTTTGCGATTATTGTCTCTTTGTGTGGTACGGCTTGGAATGGGAAGATCTCTAGTGCTTGCGCTGTTGGTTCTCATGTTGAATATTGAATGTTGAAAAAGAAAAAGGTTCCTCAAGGGAGCAGTTGGATAAGCACAATTTCTTATGAGAGCGGCTACTGTAACTCATGCCCATATAGCCTTTCTCCATTTATTCTGGCGCTTTTCTTGCGCTGCCCCATTTTGAAATTCCATGACAAACAACCTGTTTTACTGTGCGCTTTAGGTGGCTTTTTTCTAGATCAGCTATGCTTTTTAGATGGCTGCATTTTTGTGCCAAGGCTAGCAAATCGGTGGTGTTTTTTCTGTTCTTCCCGCAAATTTGGTGAACTTTTTTCCTCCTCCTTTGGTTAGTGCTGTGCAATTTCGTGTGCGTTTCTGCCTGCTACAATGCGCACAGTAGCTCACCTTGCATCTTCAACTTTGTGAAGGAACAATCTGTGAACTGTGTCCTCAGCAGCGGCGTTGATGTCACCAATTATTTGGCTCACATACTTATACTACTGCTGCTTTGCTTCAGGTCTTTTAAAATTGGTAGTGTGCAAGATTTGGCCTTTGGCGACTACGGAGCTAGGGACGCCTCAAGATGTCCAGCAATCCATCCTATCAGCAGCAGCTGGGGTTTGATGCCATGAACACTTGTTTCTTCGGCGGCAGCGGCAGCATGATCGGTTCCGAAGCGCCATTCTTCTACCCAAGCATGCCGCACGATGCGGGCTTCGCCTCCGGCGGCGCGGAGGTGGCCGCACATTTCATGCCCAGCAGCGCCGTGATGGTCACTTCGCCGGCGAACCAGCTCGTGTGGTCCGCCGCTCCTTCGCGGGACAGCCACCAAGCGAGCATGTCCACGGACGAGATGAACGACGACGCCTACGCCGTCGCCGGCGAGAGCTGCAGCACGGTGCACTCCATGCTCCCTTCCGCCTCCGGCTCGGCGGACTTCTTCCAGTACGGGCCGGCGGAGGTCACCATCGCCCAGCCGTCAAAGATGGCCAAGCTCATTACTGGAGAGCCGCACTGCGGCTGGCTCTACGACGGACCGAGCGCTGCCTCGACCCACCAGCCGTATTACCTGACGGCGTTCTCCGGCGGCAGCGACTTTCCGGACGCGGTCGCCGGCGCGGCGAGCGGCCTGTCGCTCAGGCTAGGTGCCCAGTCTTCCCCGGTCACCATGGCGAGCATGCCGGAGCAGTCCTCGGAGGTGAGCTGCTCCGGCCTGACCCACGTGAACAGCGAAGGCTTTGGCTACCGGCAGTCTCAGACCGTGAAGGCTCACGCCGGCGCCGGCCTGTTCCATCTGCCTCCTTACGGCGATGTCGGTGCCGGCGACTACGAGCTGCGGCACGTGTACCCACAGATGTACTCGAGGGCTCCGCACTTCTCGCAGGTGCTGCCGCGGTCGGGATACGCGCACATTGCCCAGGAGCTGCTGAATGGGTTCGCCGGCTGCCTGCTGAAAGACATGGCCGAGATGACTGATGATTCAGTCAGCGACATTGGCAGCGAGGCGAACCTGCTGCTCTCGTCGAGCTGCTCGGCGAGGACGCCGTCGTCGGTGGGCTCCAACCAGCTGATGCTGCCCTCCGAGGAGCACTCAGCCGACGCCGGGAGGTGGATGGAGGCTCAGAGGGTGAGAAACGACCTCCTGAAACTGCTACAGCTGGTGAGCGAGCTCCTGAATTTCATCTCAACTTCAGACTGTTACCAGCGTAAAAAAAAAATCTCATGGCAGAGCCTGTTGGATGGATGCAGATGGATCAAAGGTGCAACCGGTGCTTCGACGACATCCAGACCACGGCGTCCAAGTTCAGCAGCCTGGTGGCGCACCCTGGCGGCGGAGGTGGCGCCATCGCGCCGCCGCCGTTCGCGCAGCGCGCGGTCTCCGCGGTGTACCGGAGGCTTCGGAAGCGGATCACGGGCCTGATCGTGGCGGTGGCGCAGAGGTCCGGCGGGGGCGGGCACGGGGAGCCGTCGTCGCTGGCCGACAAGGAGCGGAGCTGGGAGTCGTCCTTCATCCAGAAGCACTGGGCGCTGCAGCAGCTCCGGCGCGGCGACCAGCAGTCGTGGCGGCCGCAGCGTGGCTTGCCGGAGAAGTCCGTCGCCGTGCTCAAAGCCTGGATGTTCGAGAACTTCCTCCGCCCGTAAGTTTCACCTCTGCTTTGGACTTGGGATAATGGCAATGGTTTTGAGTCTGAAGAATTTCCGCATTTTTTGTTAACTGGATGAACATGATATTTCTGGTCACAACTGAGAGATTTAACTACAAGATGAACCGATCTTCTGATCCCTCATGCCAGGTACCCGAAAGACCACGAGAAGGACATGCTGGCGGCGAGGAGCGGACTGAGCAGGAGCCAGGTACAAAATAGAAATCCCACGCTCACTTTTCGCCATGGAAGCTCCATTTCGCTGGAGAGACCACCAGAGCAAACTTAGAACAAGAAAAACAGGGTATGAAAATGTATGTTGCTGCATTGCCAGGTCTCCAACTGGTTCATCAACGCGCGCGTCCGGCTGTGGAAGCCGATGATCGAGGAGATGTACGAGGAGCTCAAGAGGAGCTCGGGGCACGGCGGCGACGCAACCGAGCCTCCGAGCAGCAAAGACGTCGTCGGCTAGGAAGGGGAGGGGATGGCCGAGGTTGGAACTGCAAGGAGCCCTAGCCGTTGTGCTTTCTTCAGAGCTTCCGTGCAAGCATTGCTGGCCAGCCAATGATGGGTCATGCTGTCTCTCTGCCCATTGCTCATCATCTCATCCCTATCTATGTAGTAACCTGTAGTTCTCTTGCGTGTACATATAGCTGCCACCCGGTGCCTGCAAGTCGCGATTAAACGGAAACCTCTCTCGCATGGCCGTTGATTGTTCATGACATAAGGAGGTTTGAAAGGTTGCGAGTTGCCCAGGAGAGGAGTAGAAGCACGCTGCCCTTGCTGTTACGGATTGGATCCTTTTTGCATCGCGCTGTTCCATGTTGCAATCGTGCCCTCGGTTTTGCTGACAACGGATCGCGCCGGCACATGAAATGTTCGGCACACGTTTTGGCTTCATGTGTGCGCCAATGCAAGTTGGACACTTGGAAATGCTATCTACTTCGTTTTTTTTTTTTTGCGGGGATCGTTTTTTTTACATTATACGAACAACTCTGAACCATCCCTTATAACCGGGTAGACAATGATAAATTACGGTTTCCTTCTTTAACCTGCACCTAACCGACCCTTTATAATGTTTAGTAGAGAGAAAAATTTATGGTCCACGGCAACCCTGGGCAGTACATATACTCGCCCGCAGCTAGCTGGAGTAAAAAAATTCCTTCGCTCGAAGACGCTCCCGCACCTTCCTTTCCGTCCCCCCCCCCCCCCCCCCCCCCCCTCGGCTGCCGTCAGCGAGCGCGGCCTCGAGCTCCAGCAGCTGCCAGCGCCGCACGTCGCCATCGATCCGGACGCCGGCTTCCTCCACTGTCGTCGCCTAGCCCCCCACCTCCTCCTGCGGCCGAATTCACTGTTTTGGCCCTTTCTGAAAACTTTAGCCTGATTTGACCCTGGTTCGAAAAAAATTCGTGATCTGACCCTTTTCCTACCGTCATCGTCCTTGGCGGTAGGGTGACACAGCCTACCTTGGTCAGCCTACCGCCAAGGGCTATGGCGGTAGGACTTGATTGCATTGTTACGGTAGTTCGATGTTGAAAATACCCTACCGTCATAGTCTTCGGCGATAGGGTTTAAAAGGTATAAATTACATGTGGCGTCTACTACCATTGAACCTCCCTCTTGGAAAGTTGGCTAGTGCGTGCAGGTGTGCTTAGGTAGGTCTTCGGTTCGAGCCTTCAGAAGGCCAACTTTTTTTGTTTATTTTATTTTGCCCATGAAAATAAACAATTTGTGCAATTAATCTTAGGATATGGATTATTGATTTTTTTTTACTTATTTGTAACTGCTTTATAAGATTCCCGCAAAGATATAAATGAATATGATAATATCGGTGAAGAAAGAACTTTGGTAATGTCATGCTGATCATGCATGTTAGTGGACCCGTAGATCGTGTGGCCTTGGAGTGGAGGCTGCTATATGGACGGATATTCAAGACAGTTATCATTCTTGCCTAGCAGAGCAATGTAAAATCTTGTTGTTGACCGCTGCACTCTGTCACACTCATACAAGTGAGTGCTTATTACCCCCAAATAACTCTTCTTTGACTTGCATTTATAGATATTCTTCAAAACATGGTCACCACTTGATATGAAAAACAAACTGCATAATGATTAATATAAGAATGGAACTGTATCTTCAGTCAGATCCAATGCCACCAGAAGTTCTGAACCATTTAATCTAAAACAGTTCCTAACTACTCCCTCCGTTCCTAAATATAAGACATTTTAGAGATTTCATTATAGACTACATATGGAGTAAAATGAGTGAATCTACACTCTAAAATATGTCTATATACATCCGTATGTAGTCCGTATTGAAATCTCTAAAAGGTCTTATATTTAAAAACAGAGGGAGTAGATTACAGTGTTGAACCTAGTGCCAGTTAAATGGAAGATTTGTAATAGATGATGTTCCTATATTAAGTTATTAACTCAGGTTCTTTGCAAATGCACACATTTTTGCACAGTCAACTAGGGCATGCTATTACCCCCCCCCCCCCCCCCCCCCTCTCAACCAAAGGGTTGCATGATGAACCAGGTTTGCACTAGATATTTGCTTTAATTATCAAAATTATTGACAGCCATAGATGGTGCCATCCATAACATCCTATTTCCTTTTCCATTCTTGGCATCTGTTAGCTTATTTATACCTATGAGACGACTGAAGTTAGGTCTGGTTACTAAAGCAAATCAAATGCAACAGAAAAGTGATCATCCCTAATTTCTGTTTGCAAGTTCAACTACTGGGCATAAAAGATAATCTTACCGATGAGCTTTATAGCATCGTGATATTTTCATCATTATAACTAGTCGGGAGATATGACATTATATTGACTTCACTTTTCTTCTAGACGCTCTTTTAGTTCTATCTTGATATATGTACAATACCATCTTACGCGAATTCTGCTAATCATATGAACACCATTTTGCAATTTGTCATTAGGTATCTGCCCAAGGTGTTTGGAAGATACGGTGGTGCTGATGGATTTCTCTTCCTCTAAGACCACATGATTCTTAACTACTGGAACCTTCCGCAAGCTGACAAGGAAAAACTCTGGATAACTGATAAGGTTACAGATAAGTAAAAAAAGTTTTTACCAATAAAACAGTTACAGATAAGTAAAAAAAATGTTACAGATAAGTAAAAAATGTTTTTACCAATAAAACAATTACAGATAAGTAAAAAATGTTTTTTACCAACAATCCATATCCAAAGATTAATTGGACAAATTGTTTATTTTTTATTGGGCAAAATAAAAATAAAAAAGGCATTATGAAGGCTCGAACCCATGACCAACCAAAGCAAACATGCATGGACTAGCCAACTTTCCACGAGAGATGTTCAATAGTACTAGACGCCACACGCGATTTATACCTTGGATACCCTACCGCCAAAGACTATGGCGGTAGGGTATTTTCAACATCAAACGACCGTGATGACACAGTCAAATCCTACCGCCATAGCCCTCAGCGGTAGGCTGTGTTACCCTACCGCCAAGGACGATGGCGGCAGGAAAAGGGTCAGATCATGAATTTTTTTCAAACCGGGGTCAGATCGGACTAAAGTTTTCAAAAAGGGTCAAAACAGTGAATTCGATCTCCTCCTGCTGCTCCTCACACCGTGCTCACGTGCAACCGCAAGTCGTCGGTCAGGGATCCATATGTACTGGAGTGAATCGATTTTCGACCGCTATCACCTCTCTCACCTTAGTGTCGCCGCACATGGCCGTCGTCAAGAGCAAGGCAGGCAAGCATAGTGCCCCGCTGCTCGGCAAGTACGAGCTCGGCCGCCTTCTCGGTTGTGGCACCTGCACCAAGGTCTGTCACGCGCGCTCCCTCGTCGTCGGGGAGGCCGTGGCCATCAAGGTGCTCGACAAGCCCGGGACTCGCCGCCACCGACAGGGACGCGCGCGTGCTCGGCGAGGTCTTGGCCATATGCCACACGCCGGGCTTCCTCCAGCTCGTCTCCGCACTCATCTACTGCCATGCGCGCGGCATCTCCCACCGTGACGTCAAGCCGCAAAACATCTTCCTTGACGTTGGCGGCAACCTCAAGGTCCGCGACTTCGGCCTCGCCGCGGTCCCAGAATCCCACCACGCATAGCAAATGTTCGACGAAATACATGAACCAAATGTAAATTTAACTTCGTTAAGTTTAGGGGTCTGGTTAGAAATGACCATTTTTTAGAAGAGCAAAAGTACTCCTCTAAAAGGTACTCGGCCGTTTACTCCTCTAAAATTTCAAGGCGATCGGTTCGAGTTGCTCTAATGGCGAACACATGCGTGTTAGGCTCTCTTAGATGAAATGATCGAGCACTTTTAGGCCCTGTTTAGCTGTTTTTCCCGGGCCAAAGTTGTATATGTTTGTCAATGATTCAAAGCCGATTAAGAGCCTGGTTAATAATATAGCCAGCTGCTGGCTATAACATGTTGCCATGTCATTTATAGCCAATATAATAGCTAACATGTACAATAGTTGGCTATAAGAAAGTACTACTTTGTCAACATATGGCCTACCTTCCACTCTCACAAAACTTCTTAGAGCTCGTGCTACAGCCGGCTATAAGTCTACAACCCGCTTCTCTTCTCTCTCATCTTCTCTCTCTTCCAACTCAGCAATAATACAACATTTAAATCGTTACAACCCGCTTACATCACCTTATTATACTTGCTCGGGGGAGCAGCCACTCGAGTTGGTGAGTAGTAGCAAAGTCCATTTAAAGCATGGTTAGTAGTATAGCCAGTTGCTGGCTATATGGTCTTGCCACATCATCTATAGCCAAGCTTATAGCAGGCAAGTATAATAGTTGCATATAAATATGTAGTGCTTTTTTGATACATGGCCCACCACCCTCTCTCACAACATGCCTAGAAGCACGTGTTGTGGCCGGTTGTTAATCAGTAGCCCGCTTTCCTTCTCTCTCCTACTCTCTCTCCTCAAACTCATCCAAAATATCTCTACTCATAATGTCTCAGTTGGTAGAATAGCCTCCACGGTTTTTTTTTCGTCCCACCACCTTCGTCCGGGTTTTTTCGACCGGTTATTTTTTGTCCCCCCTCCGACCATCTCTCCCACGTTAATTTTTTTCTTCTTCGGCTCTTCGCAATTAAAACTGAACCACGTCCGATCCTCTTTCCATTTATTCGTGCTTGCTTTGGCAGTTGTCGATTGAATTCAATCGTGTAAATATTTGGTAACTAAGAATTCAGAAATAATACCATATACATGAGATCACCTTCCAATCAGATCACCTCTCTCTTCGATTTATTTTCCTCACCGATCCCCTTCCATACTTAGCTCGTTCGATCCCGCACTAGGCCCACTTATTTGATGTTTCCTTTTCCCTAACCCGACGGATGCTACGCACACCTCCATCACCTCGTCCCTTGCAAACCCTAGCCGCCGCACCAACGCCACTCCGCGGTCGCGATGGTCCATTTGGTTGTAGTTTCGTTTCGTTCATTTCGTTTGGTTCCCTCCCTCGTCGCTCGTCCTGCGGAGCCGCACATGGGCCAAGCCCCGCAAAGCCCATAACACACACGCAGCACATCCCTCTACCTTGAACTCGCAGGGTTAGTGCCGGCTCTAATTCCATCCCGCCCCTTGGCTCATCAGCCACCGCTCGCCATCCTCGGCACCACCTCGCCGCCGCGCTTGCCCACGCATGCTCGTCCAACAGCCGTTGCAGCGCCTGTACGTCGCCCCGACGACCTCCTCCGCGGCCCTCCCCACGCCGACCATGGGCTGCCTCCGTCGTTGTCATCCGGATCCGTGACCTTGACGACCGACCCCTCTCCTTCCTCCTCCGCCCCTGGCTGCTCTGCCGCCACCAGAGACGGTGGTTCTGCGGCTGAAGCGCGGCCAAAAAGAAGTGTCCTGGAAGGAGGGGACCGTCGACAACCAGTTCCTCGGCCACAAGAGCACGCGTAAAGTGCTGCATCTACCACAAGGAGATGCCCTTCGAAGTGGACTGCAGCGACGACTAGGTGGAAGCGGGCCGCGGGAATCCGCCCGGGGGACGGCGGCGAGGGTACCAGCGTGGCAAGGGCGGCTGCTCTTCCTCTACCCATGGCCATGAACACGGCCATAGACCACCGCTGAGCTCTGATTCGATAGGTATGATTTGGTGGTCGTTGATGCTTGTTGGTCGATTTATTGAGGTAAATTTTGAGATTATTAGATATTTGGCAGTTCCCATTCTATGATCAGTCTCGGAAAATACTGTTGCAGGGTAGTATAATCAAGGCAAATTGGAGGATCTGTTGTGGCATTCATTTATACGAAATAAAAATCCTAAGGCAGTAAGGCTCCTCTTTATTTTGTGTCTAATTACAGAAGTATTTATTTTTTACCTGAGGTTGTGTAGAGTTGTAAGAATCATTGTCCATAATAGAAAGCTTAAGCACACTGCTCTTGTGTGTACTAATATAGAGTATGCTTAGCTTCCATGATCATAATCTTGTATGCAGGCAACTTATGGGCCTCCTTGTCTACGCTTGATGTTGTGAAGGGAAACATTGCTTTTGCATGTCTAATAAGACCAATGAAGAAAAGGAAACTGCAGTTGGAAGGATATGCTGGTGAAGATGCTGAGATGCATGAGGTTACAGAAAATCTGTCTGCTATGAACTAAGCAAAGTTTGAGTACCAAGCTTCGGGATGTTAGAGAAGAATTTCAGATATCAACACTAAGCTCAGAAAGGTTCAGTCATATACATAATCATTTTCACTCTCGAGCAACATTAGATACTACACACAATGTGAAAGACTATAATTTTGAAATTGACATTTCAGAAATTTTGAAATTGAAGAACATGTGTTGCTACGGGCGACATACAAGTAAGTCCATGATCAATACAGCAGTTTTGAAATATACACATGTTTTTTGGTTGATATAATTTTGAATGCAGCAGTTCACAGATTCACTCGTGCTTGTGCCTCCTGCCTGACTTGTTCTACTTAACAGACTTCTTCAGGTTAGTTAGATTGCTCATAAATTGAGTGAGTCTTTCTATGGATTTTTAGTTGCTCAGCTTCTGATAAGTAGCAGCTTTATCTGATATTCACAGTTCACTTAATCCTAGCAGGTTACTCACCACTCACCATGCATTGTATTTTTTCAGTGTTCAAATATATTTCTTACAAGGGACCAAAATATATGGCTCGGTAAGTATTCTCTAACAAAACCAGGTAGGGAAAATACTTGAAATAACTGCACTGTGTATACTTGTAAGAACTGACGGCAATATTTTGTGTCCCGAATATATATGTTGTTGTCTGAAACAGGTGATTTTGGGCTGGCTAAAGTATTGACTTCTCTTTCTAAGTGATTTTTAGCTGCGTCAGTAAGTTATTCTTGCTCAACCCCTAGGTAGGTGTTTCTCTTTCTAAGTTGCTTATGATTTTATAAATTGTGTCTCTTCTGAAGGTTGTAGGAACTAGGAACTCCCAGTTACATGTGCCCTAACTGAGGGAGGAGATGAGGGGGAGAAGGATCTCGCGAACGACGGAGCCGAAGTAATGGCCACCGATGTCCAGGCCTACCTGCATAATCTGCCAAACATGTCGCACACCTCACGACATGTCACCTCCTTGTTGCTGTTGTACGCCATGTAGAGCATCTCCGGATCAGGTACGTGAGCAACTGCATATATGCATCCATCTGGCACTGTAATTAGTCTTGCGAGTTAATTAGTATTAATAAATGGCCAACTAATTCCATTACTATGCAAGTACCTTTTCTCTTTTTGAGAAATAATTGTAATCCTAGGTATCCTGATATTATGGTTTTTGAAGGCTTAGAACCACACAACTTGCCTCGGAAACTGATCTATCAACACATATTCATCACCAGATCACAATCTACAAACAAGATGACAAAAGTGCCTAGGTGCTGGTATATTTCTAATACTCATATGTCAGAGTATAAGTTATTTCCCGAATGAATTCTTCTGTGCAGCCTATATAATTTTAATTATTCTGCAGGAGATTATACGGCAATCCTTCCAAGCATTAATTGTTCTGATAATAGTAGAGGGCCTCCATGCACAGGGTAAAGATTGAACCTTTGACCTTACATAGTAGTAATTTTCTGAGCTATGCTAACTTTGTTGTTGCAGTTTGTTTTGTAGGCCCCATTTTTACCATATTGGCATAGGTTAATACACAATTACAATGTGGTCATATTCTTTGAAATACTTTCTGTTCAATAGAATTGTTTGAACCTTGCGATCATTCAAAGAAAATTATACTGTTAAACACATTAATTCTTGAGCAAATTCTGCTTATTCCATTTCAATAAAGTGGCTTGTTTGAAACCATTTTTGTGTGTGTGCAGAAGATAGGTACAGACGCAATATTCCTTAGTTGGATTACTTTTCAAAGAGACTCTACAATGGATGTTGGTTGGTGGTCCATCTAGGAGGATCTGCATGAGTTCATCCTGGGAGATCACAATGTGCCAATCACTTCTTGCCAATTTTTCATGGCTTACAGTTTGTTGTCACCAAGCTACTTGCTTATTTTTGCTATTCAAATCACTAATTCCCTGCTCTTTCTTGGATTTCTCACCAGCTGGTGGGTTAGTAAGTGCTTCAGCACTTCACCACACAGTTTGGTCTCTTGTGCCCAATAATTTCTTCAATTAAGGATGGCTACACTGTCAAAGATATCTATGACAATTAGGTGTCATTTCTTCAGTTTTCAATATGGTGACCAGGCTTGATTTTTTAGTAATGAAACCCCTCTGGAGTTGAGGCATTCATTAGAATGGGCATGGTTGCGATGGCAGCTGCCGGTGAAAATTGTTGTGCTTGGGTACAGTGTAGTATTGTAATATTATCGAACCAATTTTAATTTCTAACCTGGACATTCATTTTTAACTTCTGAGCCCCTTGCTGTTTTTAATTTACCTCTTAATGCTTATCAGTACTCATTGATGGTAAGCATACTTTTTGTAGCACGTTACTCTATTGTGAGAAGTGAAGATGGATGTGTATGGACATGGAAAAACTATGGTGTTGATCTAAACTGAAAGGTTGCGATGCATGTGGCTTCTTTCATCTTTAAAAGACATGCATGCGTGCTCCAAAGAAAACACAGGTGGGAGACCATATAACATCACAACCTAAATTAGATTTTAGCTATTTTTGAAACTCATTTAGTTACAAGTTTGTTTGTAACTTACTTTTTGACTATTACTATCGAACTACCTTTTCCATACACAAATGTTCACATGCACAATGAAATGGAAGAACTTAAGGAAGGAAATCACTTTAGTTATTTGGGTCTTTGTTTTAATTTGATTTTCTCAGCTATACATCTTTTTTCGTACGTCTGTGTTCCTTTGTGGTCCTTAGAAGCGTTATCTTTGTTGCGGTTGAAGAATAAAGAGAAACAAACATGGTCATTGCACTGTTCATTATTTGTAAATAAGAAATTTAATACGACGTCATTTTTTGTGGCAGGTGAGAAAAACTCAACCGTTTCATTTGTAAATTAAACTAGACATAATTTGTCACCACATCCCTTGCAATACATGAGGAACTAATAAGGTAATGTGAGATGGACTTTTAATGCTAGAAGGGTTGATGAAGAAAATGGAGGTGGATGGCGAGGAGCAAGGAGAAAATGTTGCCAAGGAGAGGGTGGCCAAGTAGACACGGCGAGAATCGAGAAGGAAAGAAGTGTGAGAGGACTGCAATTTTTCAGTATATGCATGGAAACTATAAGCCGACATGATCAACACACATTTGTTGTAAGAACGGGAACCTAACTTTTAGTTTGCCGTAAATCAAGGTGATTGCATGCATTGAGTGTCATCTGAGTCAATATTGATGATCTAAACTTCTGTTTCAGTTCCAAGCAGGCCACTTACTGAAATATAAATTCTCTCAAATGAGCTCAATGAGCATCGATTGCCTCGAAAAGAAAGGCTTAGGTTTTATATTTGTATTCAGTTTTGTTTAGGCTGGTTAGTTCAAAAACAATCAGGAGTTTTTGTGTGCATGTTATTTGTGTCATTTAGAAAAAAAGCTCTTAAAATAATATTTTTTCTTCATGTCTTGCTTTTGCACCGTGTCAACATATATATTGTCCATATAAATAACATACAACAATAATGGGTCTCTATCCACCAGTGAACACTTGCAGTGTCACAGTCTATAAGAATCAGACGCCGAGATATGGAGGAGCCAGCATGGGCGGGGAGGGGTGGCGCGCGCGGGTTAGACTGGCCTCGAATGGTGGGTCACGAGGGTGGAAGGAGGAAGACGAAGGGGAGGAAGAAAAGATGGTGTGCACGGTATTTGATTGGTGCAAAAAAAATTGAACAACTGACCTATGGTCGCTCACATAGCATTTACTAAACAAATTTACAAAGTGGATATATAGTCAAAGGACTTCGACATGTTGCTTAGTCACTTATTGAATTTATTTGTATGTCGCCCGTAGCAACGCACGAGCGTTCTACTAGAAATTTTGAAATTGAAGATATTTTAGAAATTTAGAAATTTTGAACAGGACGACGCGAGAGGTTTTCAGGGGTTGAAGGAGGCAGGCCATGTCGTGGCAGAGAGAGAAGGGGGCTGGCAATGCCGTGGATGAGAGGGGAGGCGGTCGAGAGAGGAGCGGGTGGGCTTTACCATGGCGTGGAGGGGAGGTTACTCGGAGAGATGGCGTCGACGATGCTGTGGCGGGGAGATGAGATGCGGCGACAACCGGTGGTTGGCTGGCTATGCGGGAAGAGTAGGAGGCGGCTATGCGGTGAGTGAGGAGAGGAGTGCTTGCTTTTTACCCGTTAAGAAAAGAAGAAATGAGCAGCTTCTATGCGGTGATATCAATGTCACATAGTCTAGCAAGTCATTTTTAGGAAAACGCCAACCAAATGATCTATAGGTAGCCTACAATTTAAAGCTCACAAAATCAGGATGTGACTCAAATGAAGTTAAAAACAACATTCCTCGCATTGTATGTCAATATCTTAAACACATCAAGTAGATCTTATAGTTTGTAAAAGATAATTAGTTGGATCACTGCCTCTGTGTGCACACATCGTTCTATTAGATTTTTTTTATCAACTTATATTACAAGTGAAGTGGATTTCAATTCCCGTTACAGGCTATCATTTCTATGCATGCAGAATTTGACATGCATTATGTTTATATGTGCAACCCGCAAAAATATATTCATGGCCCGTAGCAACGCACGGGCATTCTACTAGTAATATTTAAAGGTTTACAGCCCGCCTATGTCATCCTATTATACTTGCTCTTACGTACTGGTTTGGTACAACTTGAACGAGACAGTTACCCCTTGCAAAGGCACTCCTCATCTTTTTAGGGGCTGACAAGTAGGCACACTGCATGTGCATGGGAGTTTTCTATTTTTTTCTTCGTAGTTTTTTATTTAAAATGTTTTATCTCTTAAATTGTGCATCCAAATATCGAGTTGTTTTCATCTTGGATTTCACACATCGAGATCTTCGATAATAGATTTCAATGATTTTTTTCAGAAAAAACTGACAAAACGAAATTAAAAAATAATGAAAATGGAAAAAACAAATACCGAAAGAAAAAATGGAGCTCAAAAGCACGATTGCAGTTTTCATTTTTTTGAAATCACAAACTGTGTTTTCCTCTTTTTTCGGGTTGTGCCACTCGCGGAAGTAAGGTCATGCTTCTCGTGGAAGCACATATATTATTTTCCTTTTTTGAGTGCTTATCGTGGAGGCACAAGTTGTGCTTCTCGCGGAAGCACATATGTGCTTCAACAAGAAACACAATTGTGCTTCTCGGGGAAGCACATTTTTTTCTTCAAAAAGCACAATTGTGCTGTGTAAAAAAAGTAAAGAAACTATTTTTTTTAAAACCTAAGGAAAACCAGGAAAAACCGAAAAGCCAAAAACCTGAAAATATACATCTAAAACACGAAAACGCGTACAGAAAAAAAAATTGAAATCCAGAGGGAGCGTCCAACACACGGCATGTGGTGGTGGCTAAACGCACCACTTGGCGCTGCCAGACCAAAAAAAGTGACCCTTGCGAGAGTCGCCCAAGGGGTAACGGTTTGTTAGTTGCTCCCGACATCATGCTTGACGCTCATTACGATCAACTAGATATTTTTGAAGGCAATATCATAAAAGTAGACGATGCTTCGCTTGAGCCGGGTGCAAATGGGCTGGCCTTCTGGTGAGTCTCGCTTAAACAACTTTGTTTTGTTTTCTATTTGGTTTTTAGGTTGTTGTTGTTTTTCTTTTGCAAAAAACAGACCATTATTTTTTTAGAAAACTGATAGCGGGTTCTTTTACGAGGCTAAATAATTTAAAACATATTAAGATTTTTTTTTTGGAAAACTTCATTAGAAAAAATGATTAGTATGTGTTTAAAAAGTTCAATGTGTATTGAAAAAATAAAATGTGCATTATAAAAGTTCATCATATATGAAAAAAGTTTAGTCTGCATTAAAAAATGTTCACCGTATTTGAAAAGTTCACACTACATTAGAAAGTCACTGTATAAAAAAGTTCATGTATATTAAATAAATGTTCAATGTGTATTTAATCTTTTTATCATGTATTAGAAAAATATTTATAGTATATAAATATAAAAATAAAATGCACAAAAAAATAGAAAACATATCTAGAAGAAAGGGCCTGAATCTATATCTATACCTAATATTAAAGGATGGATCGTTTCTCCATTTTTTTTTTGTCCATCAGATGTTTCTCGTGCGTCCTCTTTTGTTTTCGTCCATCGTTTTTGCGTTCCATAGATATAAAAATAAAAAAATAAATTGCATTCTGAGGACTCGAACCCTGCCCACGTACTTTTAATTCGGTTGCTTGAACCAACTCACCTAGCGGGCTGTGTGAGAAAAATAAGGAAAACTTCCTTTTATTCTGTGCCTACTATTGAAAGGTGAAGCAATTCTTACCCCGATTTTTTGTATGTTTCGAGATCGTGGGAAACTTTTCACTGGTCGCCCTCTTGGGCCTCAGCCCGCTGCTCTATGGCTCAATTAAATCCATGCAAACCAGGGGAGGAAAAAGGCGCCGTAGTGGGGGATCGAACCACACCCCTGCGGGTTTTCACAAAAACTACAATCCACCAAGCTGCGACATGGTTCTATGTAAAATAATAGATTCATTCCTCTATTAAATAGTCCCACCTTGCATCCTTACATCTCATCCCACCAATTTATACATACTCCCTCCGTTCGGAATTACTTGTCTCGGAAATGGATGTATCTAGAACTAAAATACGTCTAGATACATCCATTTCTGCGACAAGTAATTCCGAACGGAGGTTACGTCTAGATACATCCATTTCCGCGACAAGTAATTCCGAACGGAGGAAGTATATGTTTTGTAATCTAAAATTAGTAAGCTGCCTCAACAATCATAACATAAGGCCCGGAAGGAAAGAACAAAAATAACGAAATTCGGCCTTACCTCAGGAACAAAAGAAGGAATAAAGTTCCCCTTGCATTGGGAAGGAAAGAAATTAAGAAAAGGAAAGAAAATAAAAGAATGAATAAATTCAGCCTTGCCTCAATAAGGAATAAGGAAATGAATTAAAAGGAGGAGTAAAATTCGCCTTGCCTTCGGAGGGAAAGAAATTAAGGGAACGAATAAATTTCGCCTTGCCTCAGGAAAGAAAGGAATTAAAAGAGAAATTAAGAGAACTTGTCTCAGGAAGAAAAGGAATTAAAAGAAGAGCCGAGTATACAAAGAGGTGATAATATATATTGGTGAGTCCCCTAAAAAATATATATGTATATGAAGCTTGGGCATGCATACCTCCTTATCACTTGCAATCCAAATCAAATTAGTATTCGCAAAAAAATTGGGCATCCTCACAAAAAGTTATAATTTTTTTGTGTCATTTAAAAAGTCTTCTAGCTTTTGAAAAATGTTATGTATTTTTTTGGAATCATTCATGCATCTTTAAAAAAATAGTATTAAGAAAAGTGTTCATGTATTGAAATAATGTTTATATCATTTAAAATATATTCACCCGTTTCAAAAAAATCATGTGATTCTAAAAAGTGTTCACGTGCTTAAAAATATATTCATAATTTTACAAATATGCATGCTCTTTAAAAAATCATGTGATTTAAAAAGTGTTCGTGTTTTAAAGAGAATGCTGATTAATTTTGAAAAAAATATATAATTTTAAAGTGAGTTGGCATAAGAGGGATGGTGTATGGACTAGGAGTATGCAACAGCTCAGGAAGAACAGCTGTCACACCCAGTTTGACGAGATTTGTTTTAAAACTATTAGACATTCACTTGCGATGGCGTAGTTCTGTGTCAGGTGTGAGTGCGATGGCCTAGATCGTCACCTTGGAATTAACCACGTTCTGACACATTGTGATGAGGTGGACACCGTGACCATGGTCAGTGAAGACGGGAAGGAGGATAAACCATAACACGAATGAGATGCTATGTTCAAGTAGATAATTTGGACCTGCGAAGGGTCGTGCTTATTGTACTAGGAGTACGCGATTTTTTTCTCCCGTTGCAACGCACGGGCATATTTGCTAGTAAATAAAAATAAAAAGAACTACATAAAAAGCAGAAAGAAAAGAACAGCCAAAACATAAGCTCACAGCGAAGCCCGAACTGGGCCAACGGGTGGCGTATACACCCCTCCAAGAGTTCAGCTGCATAAGTGGGCCGGCTCAGGCTCCCTTTAGCCGGTTTTGTAAAGCTTCTATGATCCTTTGGCTATTTTTTTCCTTTTTGTGCCGTTTTTACTCGGTTTTTTACTTAGATTTTGCTTGGTTTTTTTAAATCTTGTTCTGTTGTTTGTATATTTTTAAAAATATATGAAAATTCTATAAGTTTTTAAAATTTGTGAATATATTTTAAATTGATGAACATTATTGTAATCACAGACATATTTTGATTTCTTAAATTTTTATTGATTAAGAGAAAACAGTAGTTGTTTTTTCTCTTACACAACAGAGTAGCAACTGCAGAAGTCGAGCAAAGAAAAGAGCTAACGGCAGAGGGTGAGCTTCTCAATCCAGACGGCATAGTGATATAGCAAAAGCCCCAAATAGAGCGATGAACAATGTCTTTATTTCATCAGATTCTTTCAACCTAATGTGGTGATAACTAGAGTAGGCATATAAGTTCCCTTAGGCCAATACTAATGAGACGTAGCCTCCGCCTCCTCTCCAAGAAAAAAATTTAGGATTCCTCCGTGTCCCACCAGCGGCGCCGCCGGACCGCCTCGTCTCCGGTAGCCCTAGGGCCATGGAGGCTCGGTGAACCCCGGCCCTTGCCGGCGGGAGGGATCTTGCTCCGTTTTAGGTGTTTTTGCGAGTTCGTTTAGGGTTTGTGTCCTGCTCACGAAGATGAGGCGGTGGTGACTCCCTGAAGATGAAATCATGGTCTCCTCGCCTAGTCCCCGTTCCAGTGATGCGTCTAGCATCGTCGGTGGGTGTGTGGACCACAGAGGGCATGTCTCTGCCGGACCTCGCAAGACTTAGTCGATGTTGGTCTTTGGTGGATCTATGTGGATCAAATCCTTGTTCGTCTTCGTTAGTGTGTCTATAGGTTGGATCCTTTCGATATGTACTTCTCTTCACCGACAGTGGTTGCTATTCTGATGCGTTCGTCCTGTGGGGCCTTAGCAAGATGACTTCCCAATTGTCTACTACAATAAGGCGATGATTTCGGCGTGCCTTCGGCTCGGTGCAGTGACTCTAGTCGTCGCTAGGTGGTCTATGGACATGGATGTAATTTTTGTTATTTATGTGTTCTTTGTACTATCATGGCATGTTGAACAGATCAAAAGTTTTCTCGCAAAAAATATAGTAGGCATATAAAACACACAATCACTCGCTATCAGCGGTGGAATCCACTATCTGGTCGATACGAGGCAGAGGGTAGTTATCTTTGGGGCATATGCAATGGTGTTCTTGAAATCAATGCACATTCTCTAGGACTTGTTTTTCTTCGGAACCATCACTGAGTTTGCCGTCCTTTCTAGGTAAAGGACCTCCTTGATGAATATAGTACGAGCAGTCGTGAGATATCTTCTCTTATTGCCTTCCTCTTGGGCTCAGAGAAATGATGAAGGGTCTACTTGACTAGCGTCGCGTCCTTCATTACATTGAGTGAGTGCTCCACCAGCCTCCTTGAAATTCCTAACATCTGATGGCTCGAGAATTTACGATGTTTTTCATAGTGATTTCCATTTGGTTTTTGTTATTCTTTGGATATTTCTAATGCTAATCCAACAAAAGAGAGGAAAATCTACTTTAACCTTTGGATGGCACGAAATATCACATTTTGGAGGAAACCAAAGAAGATTGCTACAAATCAAGCCAATTAGAGCAACTTTCCTGAATAGAGCATTGTCAACAGGTGCACCAGAGTGAACGGCGTTCCATGAGACCACACACGCTTGTTTGAGCAGTCGTTTGGAGTGCCAATGGCTCCCCCTCATCTATACAAGCCTCTTTCATGAAGGGACCACAAGGAGAAGAGAACCCTAGCCGCCGCCACACCATCCAGAACAGGAGAAGAAGAGATCACCGAAGTTTTTTGGTCCTTTCATCTCCATCATCATCATCATCTCTTTCAGTAACGTAAGAGGGATTGGAACTTGTAATTTCTACTCCATCTCATCTGAGATCAAGACTATTTGGGTACCATTTCATCTCATTGTGGATCCCCTTAATATTATTGATATGGTTTTCGTGGTTTTCCTCTCTGTTGTGATTGATTCCCCTCTTATGATGTGTGACTAATTCCCCTAGGTGTGGGTGATGTAGGTAAGTGGTAAGATTGATATGTGCCCATTCTATATGTCGTCATTTGAATTCGTAGTAGTGTGATCTATTTAGTATGTTGTTATAATGTGGTGAACCCTATGCGTATTGTCCAATTTAAGGGCCCAGGCCACATGATCTCAAGACCTACACAGGTAACACATATTGTTTAGGAACTCTGTGACCTCTGACGTGATAGGTGGAGATATCTATGAGAAGCGAAGATAATATGAGATAACACTGATCCATTGAACTTAATGCATGGTTCCGGTCTTATGACCTTAATTGTGGAAACGACCACTTTGTGGCAATGGAGAAGCAGGACCATAGAATGAAATGTAACCCCTAGTGGAGGAGTTTCATAACTCTAGGGAGAACCGCCTATAGAAAGTTTATATCAAATGCTATGAATACAATACAAGGTAACTGGTACTACCGTTGCACTGGCACAATTCATATATTCTTACTATGAACTGAAATCACTGCGCAACTAATCTCTTCATTGCAGGAAACACCATTTACATTTCAAGCTCTTGTTATTTACTTTTATTAGTCTTCTAGTAGACACTTTTAAGTCCTCCTTTTTACTAGCCTATTTAGTTTATCGTTTGCCCATGACAGTAACAGTATTTGCAGAAACTTCTGCAGTACTTCACACAAGAGGTGTGATACCTTGTGTGTGACAGGAATGCCTCCATAAATACTCTCCTCCGCTCTTTGTTGGGACGATTACTCATTGGGACACTTCTGCGAAAGTGCTACACTACCCTGTTTGGTTTGTAGGTACCAGCATGCCAGACGACTGTGATGCAAATATGTCACAATTCTCACAGAGGAAAATGACGAGCACAAATTCTTATTTCTCATCCAGGTTGGTGGCGACCTAGGCTATCTTGGATGCACCGGTTGTGTGAACAGGAACCTTCTTGACATCCTTGGTTGACTAGAATGTTGGCTCGATGGCTTGCTTTTTTCGAGTGACAATTCTGATGGATCAGCCGACTGCTTGTACTAGTCCAGCTCAGCTTCTGCCAATTGTACATGCTCAAGACATACCTTAGGCCGTTAGGCCGGCGCATCTAATATTTGTTGGAGGTTGTTATAGCTTAGAGATAGCTTGTATTCCGTTTAAGTTTCATCTCTATCTCCCTATCCCTTGTACTCAAATATTTGTATGCGCATATGGGATAAGCCCCATCTATCAATAAATACCACACAACCCTCTCTCGAGAGGGTAGAATGCTTCCACCATATTTTCTACATGGTATCAGAGCATCCTCCTCCTCTACATTCTGAAACAAAACCCATCTATACCGAATGTCCAATGGCGTCCTCCTTCTCCGACCAAGCTATCTCTGGCCTCGGTTCTTAGGTTGCGAAGAAACTCACCAGGGAGAACTATCTCCTCTAGAGGGCACATATCCTTCCTCACTTCCTCAACGCCGGCCTCTATGGCTACCTTGACGGCTCCATCGCCGCGCCAGAGAAACTCAACTTTGCCAAGGACAAGGAGGGACAGGATCTGATGATCCCTAACCCAGCATACGATGCATGGGTCAAGCAGGACCAGCAGGTTCTTGGGCACATGTTGAACAATCCGTCAAGGGATGTGATCGTCTCCGTCATCTCCATCCGGACAGTGCATGCGCTGTGCACATCCCTCGGTAGCATGTTTGCTTCACAATCCCATTTGCGTAGCAATAACATTCACATCTCCGTCGCCAATGCTCAGAAAGGCACTCAGTCAGCTCCGACATACTTTGCTCGGATGCGAGCGTTGGCGGACAAAATTGCTGCTGCGGGGATGCCATTGGAGGAAGCTGAACTCATCTCCTTCATTATCGGGGGCAGGGGGCTAAACCTTAACTATAATTCTATGGTCTTTGCTCTGGACACCCACACTAATCCGATCACCATCGAATTCCTCTACGTGCGGGTCTGCCACTTCGACCAACGCGTGGAATTGTTCACTAGTGGCACCGGCAGCGAAGGCTTTAAGTCATATGCTAACACCGTTGGTCACCATGGTGACCCGCCTCCATCGCGCGGCAAGGCCCGTGACCAGGAGAAGCAAAACGGTGGCTGCGGCTACAAGAAAAAGAAAGAAGGTGGCGGCCATCCTTTCTACACCAACAACAAGGGCGCCGGATCTGGCGGTGGTGGCAGTCCAGGAGGCCCTGGTGGCCCCACACCCAGCACAACTCCCAGGGCAATGACCCCATATAGTGCCAAATATGCCATAAGTGGAAGAGAAATTTGTTGTCGTTGCCCAATATGGGTTCGACTAATAACCCACAAGTATAGGGGATCGCAACAGTTTTCGAGGGTAGAGTATTCAACCCAAATTTATTGATTCGACACAAGGGGAGCCAAAGAATATTTGTAAGTATTAGCAGTTGAGTTGTCAATTCAACCACACCTGGAGATTAAATATCTGCAGCAAAGTGATTAGTAGCACAGTAATATGATAGTTTTGATAGCAGTGGTAACAGTAGCAATGGTAACGATAACAACAGTAACAGTTTTGTAGCAGTTGTAACAGTAGCAAGAGCAATAGTAATGCAGCAAGAACAATATGTGAAAAACTCGTAGGCATTGGATAGGTGAATTCGTTGGATGATATTCATCATATAACAGTCATAACCTAGGCGACACAGAACTAGCTCCAGTTCATAAATATAATGTAGGCATGTATTCCGTAAATAGTCATACATGCTTATGGAAAAGAACTTACATGACATCTTTTGTCCTACCCTCCCGTGGCAGCGGGGTCCATAAGGAAACAATGGGATATTAAGGCCTTCTTTTAATAGAGAGCCGGAACAAAGCATTAACACATCGTGAATACATGAACTCCTCAAACTACGGTTATCACCAGAAAGTATCCCAATTACTGTCACCCTGGGGTTTACGGATCATAACACCTAATAGGTGCATATGACTTGCAAGATCGGATCTAGAACATAGATATAATAATGAAAACATAAACGGTTCAAATCTGAAATCATGGCACTCGGGCCCTATTGACAAGCATTAAGCATAGCAAAGTCATAGCAACATCAATCTCAGAACATAGTGGATACTAGGGATCAAGCCCTAACAAAACTAACTCAATTACATGATGAATCTCATCCAACTCCTCACCGACCAGCGAGCCTATGAAGGAATTACTCACTCCCAGTGGGGAGCATCATGGAATTGGTGATGAAGGAGGGTTGGTGATGACGAAGACCAAAGATCCCCCTCTCCGGAGCCCCGAACGGGCTCCAGATTTGGCCTCCCGATGAAGAACAGGAGGTGGCGGCGGCTCTGTATCATAAATAGGATTTTATAGCATTGGAATTAGGGTCAGCGGGGCCCCGAGGGCCCCACCACCCACCAGGGCGCGCTAGAGGGGGTGGCGCGCCCTGCTGTCTTGTGGGCAGCTAGGGCCCCCCTCCAGTGGGTCTTGGTTCCAGTATTTTTTATTTATTGGGAAATAATTCTCCAAAAAGTTTTGTCCAAATCCGAGAACTTTTATTTCTGCACAAAAACAACACCATGGTAGGTCTACTGAAAATAACGTCAGTCCGGGTTAGTTTGATTCAAATCATGGAAATTAGAGTCCAAAACAAGAGCAAAAGCGTTAGGAAAAGTAGATACGATGGAGACGTATCAACTCCCCCAAGCTTAACCCATTGCTTGTCCTCAACCAATTCAGTTGAGAAACTGAAAGTGATAAAGAAAAACTTTTACGAACTCTTTTGTTCTTGTTTACATATATATATGCTTAAATAGTACCCAGGTTTTCAGCAATGATCATGACTAACCATGTCAACAATAACTCTTAAAAATTATATTAACTCATATCAATGGCATAATCAACTAGCGAGCAATAATAAAATATCTCAAATGCCAACACATTGTCAAAACAATCATGATATAATATGACAATAGTGTTATCTCGCTAGCCCTTTCTGAGACCGCAAAACATAAATGCAGAGCACCTCCAAATTTCAAGCAACGACTAAACATTGTAATTCATGGTAGAAAAGATCCAGTCATGATGCATTCAACATTAACTATACACAATGCATGAGGATGACAATAGTGCTCTCAGGTCTGGTGCTTGTTTGAGAAGGTGATGACTCAACAAAAAAGTAAATAGATAGTCCCTTCGCAGAGGGAAACAGTGATTTGCAGAGGTGCCAGAGCTCAAAGCTTAAATCAGAGATAAATATAATTTTGGGAGGTGCACCCTTCCTGTCAACGTTACGACCAAGAGTTATCAACATCTTCCATGCTAAACACATTAACGGCGGTTCCCAAGCGGTAAAGTAAAGGTTTACTCCCCCTCCAGCAACAAACACAAGCCATGGCTAGCTGAATCCACCGGTGCCGTCCATACCAACAACAGTCCTGGGGGAGTTTTGTTTAATTATTTGCAAATTTTGATTTTGGACTGGGCATCCCTATTACCGGCCCCTCTCGTGCAAGGACGAGTGAATAAACACTCATCATGAGAATAACCCGCTTAGCATGGAAGATATTGACTGCTCCCTGTCGCTCCATGAGCGGTCCAGGCACACAAAACAGATGTTCATTTGAAATTTTAGAGGTGGTACATGCAAATTTACTTGGAACGGAGGGTAATACCGCATATAGGTAGATATAGTGGACTCATCTGGAATGACTTTGCTTTAAGGATTTTGATGCACAAGTAGTATTCTCACTTAGTATAGGTGAAGGCTAGCAAATAAGTTGAGAAGCGACCAGCTAGAGAGCGAAAATGGTCATGAACATGCTTTATGAATAATCTGTTGGGGAATGTTGGATGGGAAACAAAAAATTTCCTACGCTCACCAAGATCAATCTAGGAGATGACCATCTACGAGAGGAGAGATTGAATCTACATACCCTTGTAGATCGCTAAGCGGAAGCATTAAGAAACGTGGTTGATGTAGTCGAACATCTTCGCGATCCAATCATGATCCGTCCACGAGCTCCCGATCAAGTGCCGAACGGACGGCACCTCTACGTTCAACACACGTACGGCTTGAAGACGCCTTCACCTCCTCGATCCAGCGAGCGATGGTGAATTAGTAGCTTGAGTTCTCGGCAGCACGACGGCATGGTGGCGGTGGTGGTGGAGCAATCTCAGCAGAGCTTCACTAAGCAATCCGAGAGAGAGAGGAACTACGAGGGAGAGGAAGGGCAGCGCCGTGGCATGAATGGGTGCGGCTGCCCTCCTCTCTACCTCTATATATATATGGGGTAGGGGGAAGAGGGGGCGCCCTAGGGGCTGCCCATCTAGGGCCGGCGGCCTCCCCTAGGGAGGCGCCCCTAGGGTTAGGGCTGCGCCCCTAGGTGCCTTGCCTCCCAAGTCAAGGGGGCGGCTGCCTAGGGGGGCGCTCCTCTCCCTTGTGGCCGAGTGGGCTGAGGTGAGGGGGGCTGGTGTGCCCCCTTCCCTTGGCCCATGAGGCCCCCCAACACTTGCCGGGGCCCCCCGAAACCCTTTTCGGTCTTCCGGCGATAACCCGGTACCTCCCGGAACACTTCCGGAACCGATTCCCTTCGTCCTATATATCAATCTTCACCTTCGGACAATTCTGGAGTTCCTCGTCATGTCCGAGATCTCATCTAGGACTCCAAACAATCTTCGGTCACCAACACAATAACTCGATTATACTTAGATCATCACCAAACCTTAAGTGTGTAGACCCTGCTGGTTCGAGAACTATGCAGACATGACCGAGACACCTCTACCGTCAATAACCAATAGCGGGACCTAGATGTCCATATTGGTTCGTACATATTCTACGAAGATCTTTATCGGTCTAACCTCAATGCCAAGGATTCAGCTAATCCCGTATGCAGTTCCCTTTGTCCATCGGTATGTTACCTGCCCGAGATTCAATCGTCGGTATCTCCATACCTAGTTCAATCTCGTTACCGGCAAGTCTCTTTACTCGTTCCGTAATACAAGATCCCGTGGCTAAATCCTTAGTCACATTGCTTGTAAGCTCATTGTGATGCTGTATTACCGAGTGGGCCCCGAGATACCTCTACGTCATACGGAGTGACAAATCCCAGTCTTGATCTATGCCAACTCAACAGACACCCTCGGAGATACCTGTAGAGCATCTTTGTAGTCCCCAGTTATGTTGCGACGTTTGATACACACAAGGTACTCCTCCGGTGTCAGTGAGTTGCATGATCTCATGGTTATAGGAACAGATACTTGACATGCAGAAAACGATAGCAATAAACTTGATACGATCATATGCTACGCTTATAGTTAGGGTCTTTTCCATCACATCATTCTCCTAATGATGTGATCCCATTATCAAATGACAACTCATGTCTATGGCTAGGAAACCATAGCCATCTTTGATCAACGAGCTAGCCTGGTAGAGGCTCACTAGGGACATGTTGTTGTCTATGTATCCACACATGTATTTAAGTTTCCAATCAATACAATTATAGCATGGATAATGAACGATTATCATGAACAAGGAAATATAATAATAACCACTTTAGTATTGCCTCTAGGGCATATTTCCAACAGTCTCCCACTTGCACTAGAGTCAATAATCTAGTATTACATGGTAATGAATCTAACACCCATAGAGTTGTGGTATTGATCATGTTTTGTTCGTGGAAGAGGTTTAGTCAACGGATCTGCAACATTCAGATCCGTATGTACTTTGCAAATGTTCATGTCCTCCTCCTTGATCGCATCGCAGATGGAATTGAAGCGTCGCTTTATGTGTCTAGTCCTCTTGTGAGACCTTGGTTCCTTGGCCAGAGCAATGGCACCAGTGTTGTCATAGAACAGAGTCATTGGGTCCAGTGCACTGGGCACAAACTCCAAGATATGTCATGAACTGCTTCATCCAGACACCTTCCTTCGCTGCCTCCGAGGCAGCTATGTACTCCGCTTCGTATGTAGAATCAGCTACCACGCTTTGCTTGGAACTGCACCAGCTTACCACTCCCCCATTTAGAATATATATACGCATCCGGTTTGAGACTTAGAGTCATCCGGATCAGTGTCAAAGCTTGCATCGACGTAACTCTTTACGACAAGCTCTTGATCACCTCGATAAACGAGAAACATTTCCTTAGTCCTTTTCAGGTACTTAAGGATATTCTTGACCGCCGTCCAGTGTTCCACTCCTGGATCACTTTGAAAACTTCCGGCCATACTTATGGCAAGGCTGACATCTGGTCTTGTGCACAGCATCACATACATGATAGAGCCTATGGCAGAAGCATAGGGGATGACACTCATCTTTTCTCTATCCTCTGTAGTTGTTGGGCATTGAGTCTTACTCAACTTCACACCTAGCAAAACAAGCTAGAACCCCTCCTTGGACTGATCCATTTTGAACTTCTTCAAAACCTTATCAAGGTATGTGCTTTGTGAAAGTCCTATTAGGTGTTGACGTGGCTTGAGACAGCGTCGGTATTTCCCCAAAGAGGAAGGGATGATGCATCACAGCTACGGTAAGTATTTCCCTCAGTTATGAAACCAAGGTTATCAATCCAGTAGGAGAACCAAGCAACACTATGTAAATGGTACCTGCACACAAAGAACAAATACTTGCTACCCGACGCGTAAGAGGGGTTGTCAATTCCTCCTCGGTAAAAAGATAGATTAAATTGTATGAAATTGGATAAATAGATCTGAATAAAACACGAAATAAAATAAGTAAAGAAAAGTGCATCAAGGTATTTTTGGGTTTTTGGAATAATAGATCTGAAAACAATATGATAAAAGATAGACCCGGGGGCCGTAGATTTCACTAGTGGCTTCTCTCGAGAAAATAGCATACGGTGGGTAAACAAATTACTGTTGGGCAATTGATAGAAAAACAAATAATTATGACGATATCCAAGGCAATGATCATGTATGTAGGCATCACATCCAAGATTAGTAGACCGACTCCTGCTTGCATCTACTACTGTTACTCCACACATCGACCGCTATCCAGCATGCATCTAGTGTATTAAGTTCATGGAGAAACGGAGTAATGCAATAAGAACGATGACATGATGTAGACAAGATATATTCATATTGGAATACACCCCATCTTTTTATCCTTAATAGCAACGATACATACGTGCCCCGCTACCTGATACGTCTCCGTCGTATCTATAATTTTTGATTGTTCCATGCCAATATTATACAACTTTCACATACTTTTGGCAACATTTTATATGATTTATTGGACTAACATATTGATCCAGTGCCCAGTGCCAATTCCTGTTTTTTGCATGTTTTTTGCTTCGCAGAATATCCATATCAAACGAAGTCCAAACGCGATAAAAATTTACGAAGAATTATTTTGGAATATTTGTGACTTTTGGGAGGTGGAATCATCGCAAACGGGGGCCCACAGCCACCACAAGACACCTGGGTGCGCCAGGCAGCCCAGGCGCGTGGTGGTGGGTTGTGCCCTCCTCATACGTCGGTTGGAGATCTACTTCGGGCGCAAGGAAGTTTATATCCGAAAAAAAAATCATGTTAAAATCTCAGCGCAATCGGAGTTACAGATCTCCGGGAATATAAGAAACGGTTTTCGGCTAGAAAACAGGAACGCGAAACAAAAGACAACAAAGAGGGAGATCCAATCTCGGAGGGGCTCCCACCCCTCCGCCGCCATGGAGGCCATGGACCAGAGGGGGAACTCTCCTCCCATCTAGGGGGGAGGCCAAGGAAGAAGAAGAAGGAGGGGCTCTCTCTCCCCCTCTCTCCCGGTGGCGTCGGAGTGCCGCCCGGGCAAGGATCGTGACAGCGATCTACATCAACAATCTTGCTACCGTCAACACCAACTTTCTCCCCCTCTATGCAGCAGTGTAACACCTCTTCTCCCCGCTGTAATGTCTACTTAAACATGGTGCTCAACGCTATATATTGTTTCCCAATGATCTATGGCTATATTATGATGGTTGAGTAGATCCGTTTTGTCCTATGGGTTGATAGATGATCATGATTGGTTTGAGTTGTGTATTTTATTTTGGTGCTGTTCTACGGTGCCCTCCTTGTCGCGCAAACATGGGGGATCTCCGTTGTAGGGTGTTGCAATACGTTAATGGTTCGCTTATGGTGCGTGGCGTGAGTGACAGAAGCACATACCCGAGTTTGGGGGTCATTGCGTACGGGATAAAGAGGACTTGATACTTAATGCTATGGTTGGGTTTTACGACCTTAATGATCTTTAGTAGTTGCGGATGCTTGCTAGAGTTCCAATCATAAGTGCATATGATCCAAGTAGAGAAAGTATGTTAGCTCATGCCTCTCCCTCATATAAAATTGCAACAATGATCACCGGTTTAGTTATCGATCTCCTAGGGACAAATGACTTTCTTGTTGACAAAAGCTATCTACTTTTATTGTCTTGCATTTTACTCGTAGTTTTATTCTTGCAAAGTACTTCTAGTTTTATTCTTGCAAACTTATCCTTTCACCTACCAAATAGTTTTATACTTGTTCTAGGTAAAGCAAACGTTAAGTGTGCGTAGAGTTGTATCAGTGGTCGATAGAACTTGAGGGAATATTTGTTCTGCCTTTAGATCCTCATTGGGTTCGACACTCTTATTTATCGAAAAAGGCTACAAACGATCCCCTATACTTGTGGGTTATCAAGACCTTTTTCTGGCGCCGTTGCCGGGGAGCAATAGCGTGGGGTGAACATTCTCGTGTGTGCTTGTTTGCTTTATCACTAAGTAGATTTTATTTTGTGCTCTTGTTTTATATCTTTAGTTACGGGTAGGAAACGCAAAATACCAGAAAATTAGTTGTACCTGCTAAACCGATGGTTGAAGAACCACCCAAAATTTATCATACCGCTGAAGCTTTCTACTTGGGTCATCTTCGATCCCTATGTGCTCGTGCTGAAACCACAACTAGCTTAGTTGAGGGCAAATCATTAGATGAGCATGCTCATTTTGTGCGACACTGCTTATCTCAAAAAGGGAAACTTTTATGGCATCATATTAATAGTTTGTATTGCTATGCTTTGAATTTATGCGAAATACATGATTTTACTTGTTGTTCTGAAGATCCTAAAAAACACCTTCCCTTCCAATGTGAGTTTAAGGATAATGGAATTTTATCTTCTTATGCCAAGGGTGTTTATAATTACTATGATATTGAACAAATTGAAGAATTCGTTGCTTTTAAGGGTGCTTATGAAATTGCTTCTTTGATTGAAAAGTATGATGCTACTCTTTACAAATCTGAAAATTTTATCATACTTCAATATTGCTATGAAAATTATTCTTCTAATGCTTATATTAAACCATATATTGAGGACTTCTCTGCTATCCAAGAAGAGACTAATATTTTGCAGGAGTCTATGGAAGAAGAAATTGATGAAATTGTGAGCTCATTGGATGAAAAAGATGACGAGGAGAGCGAAGAACAAAAGGAGGAAGAGCGGATTAGCTTCCCGTGCCCACCTTCTAATGAGAGTAACCATTAAACTCATACATTGTTTAATTTCCCTTCATTCTTACCGAAGTATGAATGCTATGATAACTGCTATGATCCCATTGATTCATTTGAAATATCCCTTTTTGATGAACTTGATGATTGCTATGCTTGTGGCCAAGATGCCAATATGAATTATGCTTATGGAGATGAACTTTCTATGCACATGATGATTTTGATGAATATAATATGCATGTGCTTGCTGCTCCTACTTGCAATTATTATGAGAGAGGAACTACATCTCCACCTCTCTATGTTTCCAACACGATAAAATTGCAAGAAACTGCTTATGCTATGTATTGACCTTTACTTGATGTGCATGAATTGTTCTTTTATGACATGCCGATGCATAGGAAGAGAGTTAGACTTCATCATTGCATGATATATGTTGCTTTGTGCTCACTACTAAATTCCAAATCATTGTTAATTAAAATTGGCTTTGATATACCTTGGGATCCGGGTGGATCCATTACTTGAGCACTTTATGCCTAGCTTAATGGCTTTAAAGATAGCGCTGCCAGGGAGACAACCCGGAAGTTTTAGAGAGTCATTTTATTCTGTTGTGTGCTTTTATAAAGTTTAAAAACAAAAAAATATAGAGGGGAACTTAAAACTTCACAAAAAGAAAAGTGAAAGTGAGAAAGACGAGCACCGTGGAAGTGGGGGATATCCTTGAACTTTGTTCATGCTCATGGAAACTTTGTGAGTCTCAATTACAGAAACTTTTCAACAAAAATAATTACCCCCTTGTACAAATACATTGTATCATAAAAATAATGTGCCAAGATTTGCCTTTAGGATGATTAGATTGCTTGTTGGTACGTGCGGTGCAAAAACAGAAACTTTGGTTGTAGTGCGTGATTTTACATTTTTTACTGGAACGTCAAAAGTTTCTGAATTTTTTTTCACAATATTTATATACAAATTGTTTATTTTTTCCTAGTTTTTCAAAATGTTTGGAGTACCAGAAGGATGGTGAATATTCAGATTACTACAGACTGTCCTGTTTAAGACAGATTCTGTTTTTGATGCATTGTTTTGCTTGTTTTGATGAAACTATCGATTCTATCGGTGGTATAAGCCATGGAAAATTTATAATACAGTAGATAAAATGCAAAAACAAAATATGAATGGGTTTGCAACAGTACTTAGAGTAGTGATTTGCATTATTATACTAACGGATCTCACCAGTTTTCTGTTAAGTTTTGTGTGGATGAAGTGTTCAAAGATCGAGGAGGTCTCGATATGAGGAGAAGGAGGAGAGGCAAGAGTTCAATCTTGGGGATGCCCAAGGCACCTCAAGTAAATATCCAAGGTGACTCAAGCATCTAAGCTTGGGGATGCCCTCGAAGGCATCCCATCTTTCTTCAACAAGTATCGCTATGTTTTCGTTTTCGTTTCGTTCATATGATATATGTAAATCTTGGAGCGTCTTTTGTGTTTAGTTTTCATTTTTATTTTATGCACCATGCTGGTATGAGATAGTCCATGGTTGATTTATAGAATTCTCATTGCACTTCACTTATATCTTTTGAGCATGGCTTTATAGAATGCTTCATGTACTTCACTTATATCATTTGAAGTTTGGATTGCCTGTTTCTCTTCACATAGAAAACCATTATTTGAAGAATGCTCTTTTGCTTCACTTATACTTATTAGAGCACGGTATTTTTTAGAAATAATTAAATTATCATGCTTCACTTATATCTATTTAGAGAGTCAACAAGAATTGGTCAATTGCATGGTTAGTCATAAAATCCTACATAAAACTTGTGGATAACTGAATATGATATGTTTGATTCCTTGCAATAGTTTTGCGATATAGAGATGATAATATGTGGGAGGTACTAGTAAAAGGTTGTGGTTAGTAAGAATATTGGTGTTAAGTTTTGTGATTCCCGAAGCATGCACGTATATTCTCTCGTTATGCTATGAAGTTGGAGCATGATTTATTATTGATTGTCTTCCTTATGAGTGGCGGTCGGGGACGAGCGATGGTCTTTTCCTACCAATCTATCCCCCTAGGGGCATGCATAGTAGTACTTTGCTTCGAGGGCTAATAAACTTTTGCAATAAGTATATGAGTTCTTTATGAGTAATGTGAGTCCATGGATTATACGCACTCTTACCTTTCCGCAATTTGCTAGCCTCTACGGTACTGTGCATTGCCCTTTCTCACCTCGAGAGTCGGTGCAAACTTCGCAGGTGCATCCAAACCCCGTGATATGATGCGCTCTATCACACATAAGCCTTATTATATCTTCCTCAAAACAGCCACCATACCTACCTATTATGGCCTTTCCATAGCCATTTAGAGATATATTGCCATGCAACTTCCACCGCTTCCGTTTTGATGACTTGAGCATTCATTGTCATATTGCTTTGCATGATCATATAGCTGACATAGTAGTTGTGGCTCAGCCACCGTTCATCATTTTTTATACATGTTACACTAGATCATTGCACATCCTGGTACACTGCCAGAGGCATTCATATAGAGTCATATTTTGTTATAGGTATCGAGTTGTAATATTGAGTTGTAAGTAAATAGAAGTGTGCTGATCATCATTATTCATTATTAGAGCATTGTCCCAGTGAGGAATGGATGATGGAGACTATGATTCCCCCACAAGTCAGGATGAGACTCTGACCCAAAATAAAAAAAAGAAAAAAAGAAAAAAAGGAAAAAAAGAAAAAAAGAAAGAAAGAAGGAAGAAGGGGCATGCTAGTTCCACACTTGTGCTTCAAAGTAGCACCATGTTTTTCATATAGAGAGTCTCCTATGTTGTCACTTTCATATAGTAGTGGGAATTTTTCATTGTAGAGTTAGATGCACACCCACTTAGTTTTCATATTGAACTTTCATACACTTATAGCTCTTAGTGCATTCGTTGCATGGCAATCCCTACTCCTCGCATTGATATCAATTGATGGGCATCTCCATAGCCCGTTGGTTAGCCGCGTCGATGTGAGACTTTCTTACTTTTTTGTCTTCTTTATATTTACCCCTATCATCATACTCTATTCTACCCATAGTGCTATATCCATGGCTTGCGCTCATGTATTGTGTGAGGGTTGAAAAAGCTTAAGCGCGTTAAAAAGTATGAACCAATTGCTCGGCTTGTCATCGGGGTTGTGCATGATAAATACTTTGTGTTAAGAAGACAGAGCATGACAAGACTATATGATTTTGTAGGGATAGCTTTCTTTAGCATGGATATTTTGAAAGACATGATTGTTTATTGGGATGCCTGAGTATTGATGTCTTTATGTCAAATTATAGACTATTGCTTTGAATCACTTATGTCTTACTATTCATGCCATTATTAGATATATGATCAAGATTTTGCTAGGTAGCATTCCACATCAAAAATTATCTTTTTATTTATCATTTACCTACTCGAGGACGAGCAGGAATTAAGCTTGGGATGCTGATACATCTACGTCGTATCTATAATTTTTTATTGTTCCATGCCAATATTATACAACTTTCACATACTTTTGGCAACATTTTATATGATTTATTGGACTAACATATTGATCCAGTACCCAGTGCCAGTTCCTGTTTTTTGCATGTTTTTTGCTTCACAGAATATCCATATCAAACAAAGTCCAAACACAATAATAATTTATGAAGAATTATTTTGGAATATTTCTGATTTTTGGGAGGTGGAATCATCGCAAACGGGGGCCAACAACCACCAAAAGACACCTGGGCGCGCCAGGCAGCCCAGGCGCGTGGTCGTGGGTTGTGCCCTCCTCGTACGTCAGTTGAAGCTCTACTTTGGGTGCAAGGAAGCTTATATCCGAAAAAAAATCGTGTTAAAATCTCAGCGCAATCAGAGTTACGGATCTCCGAGAATATAAGAAATGGTTTTTGGCCAGAAAACAGGAACGCGAAACAGAAGAGAACAGAGAGGGAGATCCAATCTCGGAGGGGCTCCCGCCCCTCCGCCTCCATGGAGGCCATGGACCAGAGGGGGAACTCTCCTCCCATCTAGGGGGGAGGCCAAGGAAGAAGAAGAAGAAGGAGGGGGCTCTCTCCCCCTCTCTCTCCCGGTGGCGCCGGAGTGCCGCCCAGGCAAGGATCGTGACGGCAATCTACATCAACAATCTTGCTACCGTCAACACCAACTTTCTCCCCCTCTATGCAGCGGTGTAACACCTCTTCTCCCCGCTGTAATCTCTACTTAAACATGGTGCTCAACGCTATATATTGTTTCCAATGATATATGGCTATATTATGATGTTTGAGTTGATCCGTTTTTTCCTATGGGTTGATAGATGATCATGATTGGTTTGAGTTGTATATTTTATTTTGGTGCTGCCTTATGGTGCCCTCAGTGTCGCGCAAACATGGGGGATCTCTGCTATAGGGTGTTGCAATACGTTAATGGTTCGCTTATGGTGGGTGGCGTGAGTGACAGAAGCACAGACCCGAGTTTGGGGGTCATTGCGTATGGGATAAAGAGGACTTGATACTTAATGCTATGGTTGGGTTTTACGACCTTAATGATCTTTAGTAGTTGCGGATGCTTGCTAGAGTTCCAATCATAAGTGCATATGATCCATGTAGAGAAAGTATGTTAGCTCATGCCTCTCCCTCATATGAAATTGCAACAATGATCACCGGTTTAGTTATCGACCACCTAGGGAAAAATGACTTTCTTGTTGACAAAAGCTATCTACTTTTATTGTCTTGCATTTTACTCGTAGTTTTATTCTTGCAAAGTACTTCTAGTTTTATTCTTACAAACTTATCCTTTCACCTACCAAATAGTTTTATAATTTTTCTAGGTAATGCAAACGTTAAGTGTGCGTAGAGTTGTATCGATGGTCGATAGAACTTGAAGGAATATTTGTTCTGCCTTTAGCTCCTCGTTGGGTTCGACACTCTTATTTATCGAAAAAGGCTACAAATGATCCCCTATACTTGTGGGTTATCACTACCCCTTCTGTCACTGGGTGAGGACACCGCAAGATCGAACCCATCACAAAGAACCTCTTCCCATTGCAAGAAAAATCAATCTAGTTGGCCAAACCAAACCAAAGTTTCGGAGAAGAAATATGAGGCTATAAATAATCATGCATATAAGAGATCAAAGAAGACTCAAATAATATTCATGGATATAGATCTGATCATAAACTCGAACTTCATCGGATCTCAACAAACACACCGCAAAAAGTCATTACATCAAATAGATCTCCAAGAACAACGAGGAGAACATTGTGTTGAGAATCAAAAAGAGAGAAGAAGCCATCTAGCTACTACCTACGAGGATGATGAACCCCTCCGTGATTGTGTTCCCCTCTGGCAGAGTGCCGGAATAGGGCTCTAGATTGGATCTCATGGTTTTGGAACTTGCGGCGACTGGAATTGTGTTTCATCGACTCCCCTAGGGTTTCTGAAATATTTGGGTATTTATAGAGCTGAGAGGCGGTGGAGGAGACACCCATGGGCCCCACAACCCATTAGGGTGCGCCAAGGGCCTCTAGCGCACCCTGGTGTCTTGTGGGCCCCACGGGCCTCCCCTCTGGTGCTTCCTTGGCCCCCAAGTTGTCATCTGGTCCAAACAAAATCTCCAAAAAGTTTTGCTGCGTTTGGACTCCGTTTGATAGGGATATTTTGTGAAGTAAAAAACAAGCAAAAAACAGCAACTGGCACTGGGCACTATGTCAATAGGTTAGTCTCAAAAATGATATAAAGTTTCCAAAAAATGATTGTAAAATATCCAAGAATGATAATATAACAGCATGGAACAATAAAAAATTATAGATACGTTAGAGACGTATGCGCATCCCCAAGCTTAATTCCTACTCGTCCTCGAGTAGGTAAATGATAAAAATAGAATATTTGATGTGGAATGCTGCCTAACATGTTCATCACATATTATTTTCTTTTGTAGCATGGACATTTGGACTTTTAGATGGTTCAAAGCAATAGTATATATTTGACATGAAGACTTCAATACTCAAGCATATCAACAGGCAATCATGTCTTTCAAAATATCAACACTAAAGAAAGTTATCCCTAGCCCATCATGCTCAATCATTGATCCATTCACGAAACACACTCGGATATTAGCTACATCCAATGCACAAGTATGATCATAGTGCTCCCTAGTTGGTGCTTTATAAGAGAAGATGGAGACTCAAAAAATAAAAATTGCATAAAATTAAATATATAGGCCCTTCGCAGAGGGAAGCAGAGATTTGTAGAGGTGCCAGAGCTCAAAGCTTAAATTGAGAGATAAAAAATATATTTTGAGAGGCATGCTTTTCCTGTCAACGAAAATGACCGAGTAGTTCACAATACTTTCCATGCTAGATACATCATAGGCGGTTCCCAAACATAAAATAAAGTTTATTCCTTTTTCCACCATTCTTTCACAATCCATGGCTAGCCGTATCCATGGGTGCCTTCCATACCAACACTTTCCAAGGAATTTATTATATGACAACATAAAGTAAATTTCTTTTTCATTTTAGGGCTGGGCATCCCTATTACCGCCACACTCTCGTGCAATGACAAGTGAATAAACACTCATCTTGAGAATAACACATCTAGCATGGAATAATATTGGCCACCCCTGCCGCTTCATGAGTGGTACGGGCACACAAAACGGAAATTCATTTTGAAAATTAGAGTTGGCACATACAACTTTACTTAGAACGACATGAAAATACCGCATATAGGTAGGTATGGTGGACTCATATGGCAAAACTGGGTTTAAGGATTTTGGATGCACAAGTAGTATTTCTACTTAGTACAAGTGGAGGCTAGCAAAAAGATTGAGAAGCAACCAACCAAGAAACGAAAATTCTCATAAATGAGCATTAAGCATAACTAACACCGAATAATGCACCACAAGTAGGATGTAATTTCATTGCATAACTATTGACTTTGTGCTTGCATAGGGAATCACAACCCTTAACACCAATATTCTTACTAAAGCATAATTACTCACCAACATGACTCACACATTACTATCATCATATCTCAAAACTATTACAAAGAATCAAGTTTATTTTGTCCAATGATCTTCATGAAAGTTTTTATTATATCCCTCTTGAATATCTATCACTTTGGGACTAGTTTCATATATTGCAATTGCTTTTGACAAGCTCAAACAAATTTAAGTGAAGAACATGAGCATAAAAAATTTTCATCTCTCAAAATAATATAAGTGAAGTATGAGAGAATTTCTTAAAAAAATTACTAACTCTCAAATAAATCTAAGTGAAGCATAAGAGTATTTCTTCAAAAAAATTAAAGCACACCGTGCTCAAATAGATATAAGTGAAGCACTAGAGCAATTACATAGCTCAAAAAATTTAAGTGAAGCACATAGAGCAATTCTAACAAATCATAGCATAATTTTGGCTCTCTCAAATAGGTGTGTCCAGCAAGGATTATTGTGCCAAACTAAAAAGCAAAACAAGCAAACACTCATATAATACAAGACGCTCTGAGCAAAACTCATGATATGTGACGAATAAAAATATAGCTCCAAGTAAAATTACCGATGGTTGTTAGAAGAAAGAGGGGATGCCTTCCGGGGCATCCCCAAGCTTAGTTGCTTGGTTATCCTTGAATATTAACTTGGGGTGCCATGGGCATCCCCAAGCTTAGGCTCTTTTCACTCCTCATTCCTTCATCCATCGTGATCTCACTCAAAACTTGAAAACTTCAATCACATAAAACTTAACAAAACCTTCGTGAGATCCGTTAGTATAATAAAGCAAACCACCACTCTAAGTATTGTTGCAAACCCATTAATATTTTATTATTGCATTATACCTACTGTATTCCAACTTTACCATGGCTTATACCCCCCGATACAATCCATAGATTCATCAAAATAAGCACACAATGCAACGAAAACAGAATCTGTCAAAAACAGAATAGTCTGTAGTAATCTGGACTTTGTCCATACTTCTGTAACTCCAAATTTTTTGAAACATTAGAAAAACATAGGCAATTTGTATATCAATCTTTTTTTAAAAATTCAGAATTTTATCACGCTTCAGTGATTTTCTAAAATTCTGCTACTGGGTGCAAAAGTTTCTGTTCTTCAACAAGATCAAATCAACTATCACCAAACATGATTCCAAAGGCTTTAGTTGGCACAAACACTAATTAAAAGATAAAAAACACAATCATAACAGTAGCATAATTGTGCAAACACTCAAGAATAGAAATAAAAAGGCAAACATAAATTTTATTCATTGGGTTGCCTCCCAACAAGAGCTATCGTTTTATGCCCCTAGCTAGGCATAATGCATAGATTCAAGTATTATCATCTTTGGTTTTTGCCTCCTTAGTGAGGGCTTTCTCAAACCCGGGAGGCTCTTTACACTTCCCAATATTCTCAGGAAAAGAGACCATCTTGAGATCTAAAATATCCAACCGCTTATTACAAAGAGTAATCAAAGTATTCATGCGATTGAGATTTCCACTAATATGTTTGAGGGGTTCATTATGTTTTTGCAACTCAACCAAATTTTTCTGTAGATCACCCAATTTGTCTAATATTTGAATCCCTTCTTGTGTAGAAGTAAACCCCTTTTTTGGTGGCGAAACTCCCAATATTTCCTCTAGTATTTCATAGGCAGCATTAGCATCAAGCTCAATAAAATTCCCTTTTGCGGCAAAATCCAAGAGTTGTCTATGATGCAAAGCTAAACCTATATAAAAATTACGAAGCAAAATCTTTGCATCCCCCTTTAGATTACAAATGCGGTAGGATTCCATTAGCCTATACCAAGCATCTTTCAAATTTTCTCCTTGTTTCTGCTTGAAGTATAGAACTTCAAAATCTGGTGACAAAGGAGGGGTAGTCATGGTAGTCATAGCAAAGAGGTAGGCAAACAAGAGATCTGACGAGAAAAAGGCGAACGAAAAAGAAGGCGAATAAAAGGGGAATTTTTTGTGGAGTGGGGGAGATGAAAACGAGAGGCAAATGGAAAATAATGTAAATTGCAAGGAGATGAGATTTGTGATTAGGAACCTGATAGATGTTGATGATGTTTCCCCGGCAACGGCGCCAGAAATTCCTTTGACGTGGCTTGTGACTGCGTCGGTATTTTCCCAAAGAGGAACGGATGATGCAGCACACAGCTGCGGTAAGTATTTCCCTCAGTTATGAAACCAAGGTTATCAATCCAGTAAGAGAACCAAGCAACACTATGTAAACGGTGCCTGCACACAAAGAACAAATACTTGCAACCCGACGCGTAAGAGGGGTTGTCAATTCCTCCTCGGTAAAAAGATAGATTAAATTGTATGAGATTGGATAAATAGATCTGAATAAAACATGAAATAAAATAAGTAAACAAAAAGTGCAGCAAGGTATTTTTGGGTTTTTGGAATAATAGATTTGAAAACAATATGATAAAAGATACACCCGGGGGCCATAGATTTCACTAGTGGCTTCCCTCGAGAAAATAGCATACGGTGGGTAAACAAATTACTGTTGGGCAATTGATAGAAGAACAAATAATTATGACGATATCCAAGGCAATGATCATGTATATAGGCATCACATCCAAGATTAGTAGACCGACTCCTGCCTGCATCTACTACTATTACTCCACACATCGACCGCTATCCAGCATGCATCTAGTGTATTAAGTTCATGGAGAAACGGAGTAATGCAATAAGAACGATGACATGATGTAGACAAGATCTATTCATGTGGGAATAGACCCCATTTTTTTATCCTTAATAGCAACGATACATACGTGCCTCGCTACCCCTTCTGTCACTGGGTGAGGACACCGCAAGATCGAACCCATCACAAAGCACCTCTTCCCATTGCAAGAAAAATCAATCTAGTTGGCCAAACCAAACCAAAGTTTCGGAGAAGAAATACGAGGCTATAAATAATCATGTATATAAGAGATCAAATAAGACTCAAATAATATTCATGGATATAGATCTGATCATAAACTCAAACTTCATCGGATCCCAACAAACACACCGCAAAAAGTCATTACATCAAATAGATCTCCAAGAACAACAAGGAGAACATTGTATTGAGAATCAAAAAGAGAGAAGAAGCCATTTAGCTACTGCCTACAGACCCGTAGGTCTATGGTGAACTACTCACACATCATCAGAGGAGCACCAATGAGGATGATGAACCCCTCCGTGATCGTGTTCCCCTCCGGCAGAGTGCCGAAATAGGGCTCTAGATTGGATCTCGTGGTTCTGGAACTTGCGGCGGCTGGAGTTGTGTTTCGTCGACTCCCCTAGGGTTTCTGGAATATTTGGGTATTTATAGAGTTGAGAGGCGGTGGAGGAGACCCCCGTGGGCCCCACAACCCATCAGGGCGCGCCAGGGGCCTCTAGCGCACCCTGGTGTCTTATGGGCCCCACGGGCCTCCCCTCTAGTGCTTCCTTGGCTCCCAAGTTGTCTTCTAGTCCAAAAAAATCTCCAAAAAGTTTCGCTGCGTTTGGACTCCGTTTGATAGGGATATTCTGCGAAGTAAAAAACAAGCAAAAAACAGCAACTGGCACTGGGCACTATGTCAATAGGTTAGTCCCAAAAAATGATTGTAAAACATCCAAGAATGATAATGTAACAGCATGAAACAATAAAAAATTATAGATATGTTGGAGACGTATCAGGCGTCTCGATCTATCTCTATAGATCTTGATGCCTAATATGAAAGCAGCTTCTCCTAGGTCCTTCATTGAAAAACTCTTGTTCAAATATGCCTTCACGTTTTCCAAAAGTTCTATATTATTTCCAATCAGCAATATGTCATCCACATATAATATTAGAAACGCTATAGAGCTCCCACTCACTTTCTTGTAAATTCAAGCTTCTCCATAAACTTGTATAAACCCAAACGCTTTGATCACCTCATCTAAGCGAAGATTCCAACTCCGAGATGCTTGCACCAGTCCACAAATGGATCGCTCGAGCTTGCACACTTCGTCAGCATTTTCTGGATCGACAAAACCTTCCGGTTGCATCATATACAACTCTTCCTTAAGGAAACCGTTAAGGAACGCTGTTTTGACATCCATCTGCCAGATTTCATAAAATGCAGCTATTGCCAACATGATTCTGATGGACTTAAACATTGCTACGGGTGAGACATTCTCATCGTAGTCAACTCCTTGAACTTGTGAAAATCCCTTTGCCACAAGTCGAGCTTTATAGATGGTGACATTACCGTCCCCATCCATCTTCTTCTTGAAGATCCATTTATTCTGAATGGCCTTTCGCCCTTCAAGTAATACTTTCAAAGTCCATACTTTGTTTTCATACATGGATCCCATCTCGGATTTCATGGCCTCTAACCATTTGTTGGAATCCGGGCCCACCATCGCTTCTCCATAGCTCATAGGTTCATCGTTGTCCAATAACATGACCTCTAAGACAGGGTTACCGTACCACTCAGGAGCAGTACGTATCCTTGTCGACCTACGATGTTCGATAGTAACTTGATCCGAAACTTCATGATCACTATCATTAGCTTCCTCTTCAACTGACGTAGGTGCCACAGAAACATCTTTCTGTGCTGCGCTACTCTCTGGTTGAAGTGAAGGTTCAACAACCTCATCAAGTTCTATCTTCCTCCCACTCAATTCTTTCGAGAGAAACTCTTTCTCGAGAAAGGACCCGTTCTTAGCGACAAACACTTTGCCCTCGGATCTGAGATAGAAGGTATACCCAATTGTCTCCTTTGGGTATCCTATGAAGACACATTTGTCCGCTTTGGGTTCGAGCTTTTCTGGCTGAAGCCTTTTGACATAAGCATCGCAGCCCCAAACCTTAAGAAACGACAGCTTAGGTTTCTTACCAAACCATAGTTCATACGGTGTCGTCTCTACGGACTTAGATGGTGCCCTATTTAAAGTGAATGCAGCTGTCTCTAATGCATAACCCCAAAACGAGAGTAGCAGATCGGTAAGGGACATCATAGAACGCACCATATCCAATAAGGTACGATTACGATGTTCGGACACACCATTACGCTGTGGTGTTCCAGGTGGCGTCAATTTTGAAACAATTCCACATTGTCTTAAGTGATTGCCAAACTCATAACTCAGATACTCTTCCCCTCGATCAGATTGTAGGAATTTAATCTTCTTGTGACGATGATTCTCAACTTCACTCTGAAATTGCTTGAACTTTTCAAACGTTTCAGACTTATGCTTCATTAAGTAAATATACCCATATCTACTCAAATCATCGGTGAAGGTGAGAAAGTAACAATATCCATCGCGTGTGTCAACACTCATCGGACCGCACACATCAGTATGTATGATTTCCAACAAGTCACTTGCCCGTTCCATTGTTCCGGAAAACGGGGTTTTAGTCATCTTGCCCATGAGGCATGGTTCGCATGTGTCAAGTGATTCAAAACCAAGTGACTCCAAAAGTCCATTAGCATGGAGTTTCTTCATGCGCTTTACACCAATATGACCTAAGCGGCAGTGCCACAAGAAAGTGGTGCTATCATTATCAACTCTACATCTTTTGGCATCAATGTTATGGACATGTGTATCATCACTATCGAGATTCAATAAGAATAAACCCCTCACAATGGGTGCATGACCATAAAAGATATTACCCATATAAATAGAACAACCATTATTCTCTGATTTAAATGAGTAACCGTCTCGCATTAAACAAGATCCAGATATAATGTTCATGCTCAATGCATGCACTAAATAACAATTATTCAGGTTCATCACTAATCCTGATGGTAATCAAAGAGCGAGTGTGCCGACATCAACCTTGGAACCATTTCCCATGCGCATCATCACTTTGTCCTTCGCCAGCCTTCATCTATTCCGTAGTTCCTGCTTTGAGTTACAAATGTGAGCAACCAAACTGGTATCAAATACCCAAGCACTACAACGAGACCTGGTAAGGTACACATCAATAACATGTATATCATATATACCTTCGTTGACATTGGCCCCCTTCTTGTCGGCCAGATACTTGGGGCAATTCTGCTTCCAGTGGCTAGTTCCCTTGCAATAGAAGCACTCAGTTTCTGGCTTGGGTCCAGCCTTGGGTTTCTTCATGGGAGGAGCAACTGCTTTGCCACTCTTCTTGAAGTTTCCCTTCTTTCTCTTGCTCTTCTTGAAACTAGTGGTTTTATTGACCATCAACACTTGATTCTCCTTCTGGATGTCTACTTCCACGACTTTCAGCATCACGAACAGCTCGGAGACTGACCTATTCATCCCTTGCATGTTATAGTTCATCACAAAGCTCTTGTAGTTAGGTGGTAGTGATTGAAGAACTCTGTTAGTGATAGCCTCAGGCGGGAGCTCAACTCCCAACTCAGCCAGATGGTTGTAATACCTAGACATTCTGAGTATGTGCTCACTGACAGAGCTGTTCTCCTCCATTTTGCAGGTATAGAACTTATCGGAGGTCTCATACCTCTCAATCCGGGCATTTTTCTCAAAAATAAACTTCAAGTGCTGGAACATCTCATATGCTCCATGACGTTCAAAATGCCTTTGAAGTCCCGGTTCTAAGCCATACAACATGGCACACTGAACTATTGAGTAGTCATCAACACGTGACTGCCAGGCGTTCACAACGTCCACAGACGCTGGAGGGGGTGGCGCACCAAGCAGTGCATCAAGTACATAAGACTTTTGGGCAGCCGTGAGGATAATCCTTAGATTACGGGCCCAGTCCACGAAGTTGCTTCGATCATCTTTTAGCTTAGCTTTCTCTAGGAATGCATTGAAATTCAGGGGAGCTACTACATGAGCCATTGATTTACAACATAATTTGCAAAGACAACTTTAGACTATTGTTCAAGATACTGAGTTCAATTAATCATATTACCTAAGAACTCCCACTCAAACCAACATCCCTACGGTTGTCCGAGTGTAACATGATCCAAATTCACCAACCCAAGTCCGATCATCACGTGAGATGAGGTGGTTTCAATGGTGAACATCTCCATGTTGATCATATCTACTATATGACTCATGTTCGACCTTTCGGTCTCTTGTGTTCCGAGGCCATGTCTGTGAAGGAAATATGCCCTAGAGGCAATAATAAAGTTGTTATTTATATTTCCTTATATCATGATAAATGTTTATTATTCATGCTAGAATTGTATTAACCGGAAACTTAGTACATGTGTGAATACATAGACAAACTGAGTGTCCCTAGTATGCCTCTACTTGACTAGCTTGTTTATCAAAGATGGTTATGTTTCCTGACCATAGACATGTGTTGTCATTTGATGAACAGGATCACATCATTAGAGAATGATGTGATGGACAAGACCCATCCGTTAGCTTAGCATAATGATCGTTAAGTTTTATTGCTATTGCTTTCTTCATGACTTATACATATTCCTCTGACTATGAGATTATGCAACTCTCGAATACCGGAGGAACACTTTGTGTGCTATCAAACGTCACAACGTAACTGGGTGATTATAAAGATGCTCTACAGGTGTCTCCGAAGGTGTTTGTTGGGTTGGCATAAATCGAGATTAGGATTTCTCACTCCGAGTATCGGAGAGGTATCTCTGGGCCCTCTCGGTAATGCACATCATATGAAGCCTTGCAAGCAATGTAACTAATGAGTTAGTTGCGGGATGATGCATTATGAAACAAGTAAAGAGACTTGCCAGTAACGAGATTGAACTAGGTATGAAGATACCAACGATCGAATCTCGGGCAAGTAACATACCGATGACAAAGGGAATAACGTATGTTGTTATGCGGTTTGACCGATAAAGATCTTCGTAGAATATGTAGGAGCCAATATGAGCATCCAGGTTCCGCTATTGCTTATTGACCGGAGATGTGTCTCAGTCATGTCTACATAGTTCTCGAACCCGTAGGGTCCGCACGCTTAACGTTCGATGACGATTTGTATTATGAGTTATGTGATTTGATGACCGAAGTTTGTTCGGAGTCCCGGATGAGATCACAGACATGACGAGGAGTCTCGAAATGGTTTAGAAGTAAAGATTCATATATTGGAAGGCTATATTCGGACATCGGAAAGGTTCCGAGTGATTCGGGTATTTTTCGGAGTACCGGGGAGTTACGGGAATTCACCGGGAGAAGTAATGGGCCTTATTGGGCCATACGGGAAAAGATGAGGCAGGCCAAAGGGGAGGTGGCGCCCCCCCCATGGGTCCGAATTGGACTAGGGGAAGGGGGCGGCGCCCCCCTTGCCCTTTCCTACTCCCTCTCTCTTTCCCTCTTTCCTTCTCTCCTACTCCGAAAAGGGAAAGGGATTCCTACTAGGACTTGGAAGTCCTAGTAGGACTCCATACACTTAGCGTGCCCCTAGGAGGGCCGGCCTCTCTCCCTCCCTCCTTTATATACGGGGGAGGGGGGCACCCCAAAGGCACACCAAGATTTGTCTTAGCCATGTGCGGTGCCCCCCTCCACAGTTACACACCTCGGTCATATCGTCATAGTGCTTAGGCGAAGCCCTGTGCCGGTGACTTCATCATCACCGTCGCCACGCCGTCATGCTGACAGAACTCTCCCTCGTCCTCAACTGGATCAAGAGCTCGAGGGACGTCATCGAGCTGAACGTGTGCTGAACTCGGAGGTGCCGTACGTTCGGTGCTTGATCGGTTGGATCGCGAAGACGTTCGACTACATCAACTGCGTTAAGCTAACGCTTCCGCTTTCGGTCTACGAGGGTACGTGGACATACTCTCCCCTCTCGTTGCTATGCATCTCCTAGATAGATCTTGCGTGAACGTAAGACATTTTTTGAAATTGCACGTTCCCTAATAGTGGCATCCGAGCCAGGTCTATGCGTAGATGATATGCACGAGTAGAACACAAAGAGTTGTGGGCGATAATAGTCATACTGCTTACCACCAATGTCTTACTTTGATTCGGCGGTATTGTTGGATGAAGCGGCCCGGACCTACATTACATGACCGCGTTCATGAGACTGGTTCTACCGATGTGCTTTGCACAAAGGTGGCTGGCGGGTGTCTGTTTCTCCAACTTTAGTCAAATCGAGTTTGACTACGGCCGGTCCTTGTTAAAGGTTAAAACAGCACACTTGACGAAAAATCGTTGTGGTTTTGATGCGTGGGTAAGAACGGTTCTTGCTAGAAGCCCGTAGCAGCCACGTAAAACTTGCAACAACAAAGTAGAGGACGTCTAACTTGTTTTTGCAGGGCATGCTGTGATGTGATATGGTCAAGACATGATGTGATATATGTTATTGTATGAGATGATCATGTTTTGTAAAAGTTATCAGCAACTGGCAGGAGCCTTATGGTTGTCGCTTTATTGGATGAAATGCAATCGCCATGTAATTGCTTTACTTTATCACTATGCGGCAGCGATAGTTGTAGAAGCAATAGTTGGCGAGACGACAACGACGCTACGATGGACATCAAGGTGTCAAGCCGGTGACGATGGAGATCATGACGGTGCTTTGGAGATGGAGATCAAAGGCACAAGATGATGATGACCATATCATGTCACATATTTTGATTGCATGTGATGTTTATCTTTTATACATCTTATTTTGCTTAGTTCGACGGTAGCATTATAAGATGATCCCTCACTAAATTTCAAGGTATAAGTGTTCTCCCTGAGTATGCACCGTTGCGACAGTTCGTCGTGCCGAGACACCACGTGATGATCGGGTGTGATAAGCTCTAAGTTCACATACAACGGGTGCAAGCCAGTATTGCACGTGCAGAATACTCGGGTTAAACTTGACGAGCCTAGCATATGCAGATATGGCCTCGGAACACTGAGACCGAAAGGTCGAACGTGAATCATATAGTAGATATGATCAACATAGAGATGTTCACCATTGAAAACTACTCCATCTCACGTGATGATCGGACATGGTTTAGTTGATATGGATCACGTGATCATTTAGATGACTAGAGGGATGTCTATCTATGTGGGAGTTCTTAAGTAATATGATTAATTGAACTTTAATTTATCATGAACTTAGTCCTGGTAGTATTTGCAAATTATGTTGTAGTTCAATAGCTCGCGTATAGCTCCCCTGTTTTATTTTTGATATGTTCCTAGAGAAAACTAAGTTGAAAGATGATAGTAGCAATGATGCGGACTGGTTCCGTGATCTGAGGATTATCCTCATTGCTGCATAGAAGAATAATGTCCTTGATGCACCGCTAGGTGACAGACCTATTGCAGGAGCAGATGCAAATGTTATGAACGTTTAGCAAGCTCGATATGATGACTACTTGATAGTTTAGTGCACCATGCTTTACGGCTTAAAACCGGGACTTCAAAAATGTTTTGAACGCCACGGAGCATATGAGATGTTCCAAAGAGATGAAATTGGTATTTCAGACTCATGCCCATGTCGAGAGGTATGAGACCTCTGACAAATACTTTGCCTATAAGATGGAGGAGAATAGCTCAACCAGTGAGCATATGCTCAAAATGTCTGGGTACTACAATCACTTGAATCAAGTGGGAGTTAATCTTCCAGATAAAATAGTGATTGACAGAGTTCTCTAGTCACTATCACCAAGTTACTAGAACTTCGTGATGAACTATAATATGCAAGGGATGACGTAAACGATTCCCAAGCTCTTCGCAATGCTGAAATCGGTGAAGGTAGAAATCAAGAAATAGCATCAAGTGTTGATGGTTGACAAGACCACTAGTTTCAAGAAAAAGGGCAAGGGAAAGAAAGGGAACTTCAAGAAGAATGGCAAATAGGTTGTCACTCCCGTGAAGAAGCCCAAAGATGGACCTAAGCCTGAAACTGAGTGCTTCTACTGCAAAGGAAATGGTCATTGGAAGCGGAATTGCCCCAAATACTTGGCGGATAAGAAGGATGGCAAAGTGAACAAAGGTATATTTGATATACATGTTATTGATGTGTATTTTACTAGTGTTCATAGTAGCCCCTGGGTATTTGATACCGGTTCAGTTGCTAACATTAGTAACTCAAAACAGGAGTTGCAAAATGAACAGAGACTAGTTAATGACGAGGTGACGATGTGTGTTTGAAGTGATTCCAAGGTTGATAAGATCACCATCGCACACTCCCTCTACCTTCGGGATTAGTGTTAGACCTAAATAAATGTTATTTGGTGTTTGCGTTGAGCATGAATATGATTGGATCATGTTTATTGCAATACGGTTATTCATTTAAGTCAAAGAATAATTGTTGTTCTGTTTACATAAATAAAACCTTCTATGGTCATACACTCAATATAAATGGTTTATTGAATCTCGATCGTAGTGATACACATATTCATAATATTGATGCCAAAAGATGCAAAGTTGATAATGATAGTGCAACATATTTGTGGCACTGCCGTTTAGGTCATATTGGTGTAAAGCGCATGAAGAAACTCCATGTAGATGGACTTTTGGAATCACTTGATTATGAATCATTTGATACTTGCGAACCATGCCTCATGGGCAAGATGACTAAAACTCCGTTCTCCGGAACAATGGAGCGAGCTAATGACTTGTTGGAAATAATACATACCGATGTATGCGGTCCGATGAGTGTTGAAGCTCGCGGCGGGTATCGTTATTTACTGACCTTCACAGATGATTTGAGTAGATATGGGTATATCTACTTAATGAAACATAAGTCTGAAACATTTGAAAAGTTCAAAGAATTTCAGAGTGAAGCATCGTAACAAGAAAATAAAGTTTCTACGATCTGATCGCGGAGGCGAATATTTGAGTTACGAGTTTGGTCTTCATTTAAAACAATGTGGAATAGTTTCGCAACTCACGCCACCTGGAACACCACAGCGTAATGGTGTGTCCGAACGTCGTAACCGCACTTTATTAGATATGGTGCGATCTATGATGTCTCTTACCGATTTACCACTATCATTTTGGGGTTATGCATTAGAGACAGCTGCATTCACGTTAAAATAGGGCACCATCTAAATCCGTTGAGACGACACCATATGAACTGTGGTTTGGCAAGAAACCTAAGCTGTCGTTTCTTAAAGTTTGGGGTTGCGATGCTTATGTGAAAAAGCTTTAGCCTGATAAGCTCGAACCCAAATCGGAGAAGTGCGTCTTCATAGGATACCCAAAAGAAACTGTTGGGTACACCTTCTATCACAGATCCAAAGGCAAAAATCTTTGTTGCTAAGAATGGATCATTTCTAGAGAAGGAGTTTCTCTCGAAAGAAGTGAGTGGGAGGAAAGTAGAACTTGATGAGGTAATTGTACCTTCTCTTGAATTGGAAAGTAGTTCATCACAGAAATCAGTTCCAGTGATGCCCATGCCAATTAGTGAGGAAGCTAATGATGATGATCATGAAACTTCAGATCAAGTTACTACCGAACCTCGTAGGTCAACCAGAGTACGTTCCGCACCAGAGTGGTATGGTAATTCTGTTCTGGAAGTCATGTTACTAGACCATGACGAACCTACGAACTATGAGGAAGGGATGATGAGCCCAGATTCTGCGAAATGGCTTGAGGCCATGAAATCTGAGATGGGATCCATGTATGAGAACAAAGTGTGGACTTTGGTTGACTTGCCCGATGATCGGTAAGCCATAGAGAATAAATGGATCTTCAAGAGGAAGACGGACGCTGATGGTAGTGTTACTATCTACAAAGCTCTAATTGTCGCAAAAGGTTTTTGACAAGTTCAAGGTGTTAACTGCGATGAGATTTTCTCACTCGTATCGATGCTTAAGTTTGTCCGAATCATGTTAGCAATTGCCGCATTTTATGAAATCTGGCAAATGGATGTCAAAACTGCACTCCTTAATGGATTTCTTAAAGAAGAATTGTATATGATGCAACCAGAAGGTTTTGTCGATCCTAAAGGTGCTAACAAAGTGTACAAGCTCCGGCGATCCATCTATGGACTGGTGCAAGCATCTCGGAGTTGGAATATATGCTTTGATAAGGTGATCAAAGCATATGGTTTTATACAGACTTATGGTGAAGCCTGTATTTACAAGAAAGTGAGTGGGAGCTCTGTAGCATTTCTGATATTATATGTGGATGACATATTGTTGATTGGAAATGATATAGAATTTCTGGATAACATAAAAGGATACTTGAATAAGAATTTTTCAATGAAAGACTTCGGTGGAGCTACTTATATTGGGCATCAAGATCTATAGAGATAGATCAAAATGCTTGATAAGTTTTTTCAATGAATACATACCTTGACAAGATTTTGAAGTAGTTCAAAATGGAACAGTCAAAGAAGGAGTTCTTGCCTATGTTGCAAAGGTGTGAAGTTGAGTAAGACTCAAAACCCGACCACGGCAGAAAATAGAAAGAGAATGAAAAGTCATTCCCTATGCCTCAGCCATAGGTTCTATAAAGTATGCCATGCTGTGTACCAAACCTGTTGTGTACCTTGCCATGAGTTTGTCAAGGGGGTACAATAGTGATCCAGGAGTAGATCACTAGACAGCGGTCAAAATTATCCTTAGAGGACTAAGGAAATGTTTCTCGGTTATGGAGGTGATGAAGAGTTTGTCGTAAAGAGTTACGTCGATGCAAGCTTTGACACTGATCTAGATGACTCTAAGTCTCAATCTAGATACGTATTGAACGAGTGAGCAATTAGCTAGAGTAGCTCCATGCAGAGCATTGTAGACATAGAAATTTGCAAAATACATACGGATCTGAATGTGGCAGACCCGTTGACTAAACTTCTCTCACAAGCAAAACATGATCACACCTTAGTACTCTTTGGGTGTTAATCACATAGCGATGTGAACTAGATTATTGACTCTAGTAAACCCTTTGGGTGTTGGTCACATGGCGATGTGAACTATGGGTGTTAATCACATAAAGATGTGAACTATTGGTGTTAAATCACATGGCGATGTGAACTAGATTATTGACTCTAGTGCAAGTGGGAGACTGAAGGAAATATGCCCTAGAGGCAATAATAAAGTTGTTATTTATATTTCCTTATATCATGATAAATGTTTATTATTCATGCTAGAATTGTATTAACCGGAAACCTAGTACATGTGTGAATACATAGACAAACTGAGTGTCCCTAGTATGCCTCTACTTGACTAGCTTGTTTATCAAAGATGGTTATGTTTCCTGACCATAGACATGTGTTGTCATTTGATGAACAGGATCACATCATTAGAGAATGATGTGATGGACAAGACCCATCCGTTAGCTTAGCATAATGATCGTTAAGTTTTATTGCTATTGCTTTCTTCATGACTTATACATATTCCTCTGACTATGAGATTATGCAACTCCCGAATACCGGAGGAACACTTTGTGTGCTATCAAACATCACAACATAACTGGGTGATTATAAAGATGCTCTACAGGTGTCTCCGAAGGTGTTTGTTGGGTTGGCATAAATCGAGATTAGGATTTGTCACTCCGAGTATCGGAGAGGTATCTCTGGGCCCTCTCGGTAATGCACATCATATGAAGCCTTGCAAGCAATGTGACTAATGAGTTAGTTGCGGGATGATGCATTACGGAACGAGTAAAGAGACTTGCCAGTAACGAGATTGAACTAGGTATGAAGATACCGACGATCGAATCTCGGGCAAGTAACATACCGATGACAAAAGGAATAACGTATGTTGTTATGCGGTTTGACCGATAAAGATCTTCATAGAATATGTAGGAGCCAATATGAGCATCCAGGTTCCGCTATTGGTTATTGACCGGAGATGTGTCTCGGTCATGTCTACATAGTTCTCGAACCCGTAGGGTCCGCACGCTTAACGTTCGATGACGATTTGTATTATGAGTTATGTGATTTGATGACCGAAGATTGTTCGGGGTCCTAGATGATATCACGGACATGACGAGGAGTCTCGAAATGGTCGAGAGGTAAAGATTCATATATTGGAAGGCTATATTCGGACATCGGAAAGGTTCCGAGTGATTCGGGTATTTTTCGGAGTACCGGGGAGTTACGGGAATTCACCGGGAGAAGTAATGGGCCTTATTGGGCCATACGGGAAAAGAGGAGGCAAGCCAAAGGGGAGGTGGCGCGCCCCCCCTCCCATGGGTCCGAATTGGACTAGGGGAAGGGGGCGGCTCCCCCCTTGCCCTTTCCTACTCCCTCTCTCTTTCCCTCTTTCCTTCTCTCCTACTCCGAAAAGGGAAAGGGATTCCTACTAGGACTTGGAAGTCCTAGTAGGACTCCTAACACTTGGCGCGCCCCTAGGAGGGTCGGCCTCTCTCCCTCCCTCCTTTATATACGGGGGAGGGGGCACCCCAAAGGCACACCAAGATTTGTCTTAGCCGTGTGTGGTGCCCCCCTCCACAGTTACACACCTCGGTCATATCGTCGTAGTGCTTAGGCGAAGCCCTGCGCCGGTAACTTCATCATCACCGTCGCCACGCTGTCGTGCTGATGGAACTCTCCCTCGTCCTCAAGTGGATCAAGAGCTCGAGGGACGTCATCGAGTTGAATGTGTGCTGAACTCGGAGGTGCCGTACGTTCGGTGCTTGATCGGTTGGATCGCGAAGACGTTCGACTACATCAACCGCGTTAAGCTAACGCTTCCGCTTTCGGTCTACGAGGGTACGTGGACATACTCTCCCCTCTGGTTGCTATGCATCTCCTAGATAGATCTTGCGTGAACGTAAGAATTTTTTTGAAATTGCACGTTCCCCAACAGTCTGTACATGCTAGGCTCGTCAAGTTTAACCCAAGTGTTCCGCATGTGCAAAACTGGCTTGCACCCGTTGTATGTGAACGTAGAGTCTATCACACCCGATCATCACGTGGTGCTTCAAAACGACTGTCGGTGTTCTGGGATCGGGGGTACCCAGATCCGCCTGCCTGTGACCCAGCGTGTGTGCTCATCGACGGCCATGTACGACCCAGCTGCAACAACTCCTAGACAAGACCCTCGCGAGGGCCCTGGCCTCGCGAGGCGAATGACACCAAGACCCCCAGAGGAGCGGCCTCCCTAGGCTGCCTCCCGAGGGGCGGAGACTTCTATGCAGGTACCCAGCCTCATGAGGCTGCGATGATGTGAGCCATGACGACCAAGGCCAGGCGGGCGCTAGCGGGCGTAGAGGGGACAGTTTCCTCTTCGGTGCTAAGTGAGCAAGGGCAGGAGCAGGTTCCCGAGGAAGGCCCCAAAGCTTTCCATTCCGGTGCAATGAGACCAAGACCACGAGCTCGGCAGGACGGATGTCATCACCGAGCCCACCGCTGCGTCATGGCCAGAAGCTTTACAGGCGAAGACCACCTTTCATTAGGATAAGATGTACTACTTGTCCCCTTTCAAAATGGGCCGTTGTGGGATCCCTTCCCGCCAGTTATGAGGGAATAGGACCAAGGCCACTATAAATATGGGCTAGCCATCACCGTAGAAGGGGATCCCCCGATCGGACCCATTCCACCCTCACCACTTGAGCCCTCGCAAGGCCGCTCGTCCACTGTACTAGTTCATCCACCACCTCCTCGTGAGGCCAATCCACCAAAAGCAGGAGTAGGGTTTTACACCTCAAGGTGGCCCGAACCTGGGTAAATCTTTGTGCTCATCTTCTTCCCCGCTCGCACGGGCTAGACGAGGCTAGGCCGTGGTGCGGTGAGCTTGAGGCTGAGGCTGGTTGAGATCTTCGCACACGCCCCAGAGTTCAAACCTTCTTGGGTCTACGGAGCCTTGAATCCGACATTTGGCGCGCCAGGTAGGGGCGTGTCGAAATCCTCCTTCCAGTTCCGCTTCGTCCCCGCTTCGCCGCTCCCATGGCCGAAGCACGCCGAGTCCGCGCCGAGCGTCGGGCTGCTTGCGTCACCCAGACGGCGCCCGTAGGCGGCGGTGTTCCCCACCGCTCTGCCACTCCTGCAGCTAACGCTGCCACTGACCCTGCTGCTCACGAGTAGCATGACTCGTCGCTGCCACCCTCCGTGCGGCGCGATGGTCGCACCGCCATTCCTTCTATCACTCCCACCACGGCGTTGTCCTCCCATGCTCGCCGCGGGCCGGTGAATGCGTAGGCTGCGCTGCTCACGGCGCGCGAGCTACTGCGCTACCGTCCCGCCAACGAGGGCTACGACGCCTGGCTCGACCGCATCACCGAGCTTGTCAACGGAGCCGACGAGGCCCCGGTGCCCTCCCACTCGCTCCGTCCACCGCCATCCCGGTCAGGTGACATGGCCCATGGCACGCCTCCTCCTCCTCCTCCTCTGCGCGACGCCAAACCTGAGCCTAGGCGCGACGCGCTCCCGCATGACCCGCCGCATGAGACGCCGGCCCAAGATGAGGCGAGCTGTCAGGTGGTGCAGCGGCCACAAGGTGACGTGCGTGCGCTCCCTGCACCGCCACGCCAGCATCAAGACCGTGTGCCACCGGAGGCAGTGGCGCACAAGCATCAAGATCAAGCTCCCCCCGCGCGTGTTGCGCTCGTGAGTGAGACGGGTTGCCGCGCCTTCACCCCGGAGCTGCGCCGCATCGTCTGGCCCGGCAAGTTCAAGCCAGACCTGCCTCCACCCTACGACGGCACCCCCGACCCTGCAGAGTTCCTCTAGCTCTACTCGCTTAGCATCATGGTGGCGAACGGTGATGACAAGGTCATGGCGAACTGGTTCCCCATGGCCCTCAAGGATGGCGCGCGCTCCTGGCTTCTCCACCTCCCGGAGGGATCGATCTCCTCCTGGGATGAGCTTCGCGAGCACTTCATCACCAACTTCCAGCGCACCCGCGACCGTGCCCCTGGGGTGAATGACCTGCGACGCGTGAAGTAGCAGCCAGGCGAGACTCTGCACAAGTACATACAGCGCTTCACGAATGTTTGCCTCAAGATCCCGAAGGCGTCGGACGAGGCCATCATCTCGGCGTTCACCGATGGCATCAGGGACGTCAAGATGAAAGAGGAGCTTGCCGTCCACGACGATCTATGCTCGGCCCTAGAAATGTTCAACCTGGCGAACAAGTGCGCGAGGGCCGAAGAGGGTCGCCTCTCCCTCCTCGGGCTTCCGGAGGCTGACCCTGAAGACAAGAAGGCCAAGGCTAAGGAGGCAAAGCACAAGGGCCCGCCGTGCTGGCAGCAGAGCCCGAGATGAAGCGCGGCCGTGACCATGACGAGCCCCCCAGGGGCAACCGCCCGTTCTGCATCTTGCACAACATACACAGCCACAACACCAATGACTATCAGGAGCTTAGAGCACTTCGCGACGGACGCCTCGGCCGCCGCCCCGAGCGCAGCGACCATGGCTACGGCCGTGGAGGAGGCTGTGGCGGAGGCCGCTGGGACAATCGTGACCCTCGCCAGGACTGGCGCAACTAGCCTCGCGAGGACCACTGGCAGGATCAGCCTCGCGACGGCCCCTGGCGTGACCAACCTCGTGAGGACCGTCCCCAGGGCAATGCCGGCCTCCCTCCGCTGCTGCCGCCGCCAAGGAGAAATGATGACAACCGATAGGATGATGGGGCTGGGGGCTTCCAGGAACCTCGTGTGATCGCCTGCATCCTGGGTGGTGCTCAGGCCCCTACCTCGAACCGCATCTTCAAGCAGTTCTCTCGTGAGGTGAACGTGGCCCTCCCGAGGCTTGAGGCCGCGCGTCCCCTCAAGTGGTTGCAGTACGCCATTACCTTCGACTCCAAGGACCACCTCAAGTGCTCAGCCGCCGCAGCCGCGCTCCCCATGCTCTGCACGCCCACCATCAGCAACGTCCTCGTCACCAAGACCCTCATTGACGATGGCGCTGGGCTCAATGTTCTTTCTGTCGAGACGTTCGACACGCTTCAGGTGCCCTATGATCAACTCATGCTAACCAAGCCGTTCTCTGGAGTGACCGACGGGTCCACCGTCCCCTTGGGCCAAGTGTGCCTCCCAGTCACTTTCGGCAAGCGCGACAACTACCACACCGAGCTCATCGATTTCGATGTCGCCCACATCGGCCTCCCGTACAATGCCATCCTCGGGTACCCGGCCCTCGCCAAGTTCATGGCGGCAACCCACCATGTCTACAACATTCTCAAGATGACGGGGTGCAGCGGCATCATCACGGTCGCCTGCGATGAGAAGGACGTAGTCTGCTCTCTTGAGCGCGCCTACCAGGCTGCGGCGGCCGAAAACTCTGACGACGAGGGCGGCATTCTGCCTCCCGAGGTCGCCCCTAAGAAGAAGAAGCAGCTCCTCCACAAGAGCCGTCAGGAGGCCGAAACGCCTGCTGGAGGTGCCTCAGGCCCCGCGCCCACTGCCGGGGCACCTCTCCCTCCCGCATAGGAAGGTGCGCCCGACGCTTCCCTCAGGATGGGCTCGTGGGCTTTTGTCTGGAGAGCCTCTGACCTGACCAGTGCAACGAGGGAGGTGCTCGGGCACCGCTTGGAGGCGTGCTTCAGTGCGCGCCCCCACGAGCAAGGAGCGAGGCGCCAGGCGCGCGAGAATTCATCACCAGGGTGATCGAGGAGCTTCAGGAGGCGCAGGCCATGCGCGGCAAGCGCCGCCCCGCACGGCCTGCCAGTGCAGCTGCCGCCCCCGACGCGGGAGGCGAGCTGCGCATCTGCGTCAACGTCCCGGGCCTCAACAGGGCCGCTTCACAGGACCTCTTCTGGCCGGAGTGGGGGCTATCCCTGCAGCTACGTCTGCATGCCGTTTGGCCTGCTGAACATGGGCGCCTCGTATCAGCGCCTCATGCAGCGCGCTATGGCGTCTCACAAGGCCAGGCACTCGGCGGTAGCGTCTCAGGAGGCCCCGGACCCTCACGAGCCCCCTGGGCCTCGCGAGTCTCCCAGGCCTCCGGAGCCACCCAGCTCGTGAGGAGCAATCTCTGCGGCACGCGTTTCTTCAACTACCTCGACGCTACCTCAACATCGGTGCCAGGTGACTTTTTGGTTTGTTCAGTTGAGGGCGCCCTCTAGGCTGCATTATCCTCAAGCTGTCGGGGCCTGCCCCTAGAGTTGTATCATTTTGCGCATGTATCTGAACTGGCTATGCCTTTTATGAATTTCCTAAGTATTTTAACCTGTGTGCCCGGTGCTTCGTCACCATGAATGTCGCCGCGCCCTCACAACCCCGCCCTCGACCGCCTCATGATTAAGGGCTGGCACGGTGTCTGTGCTCGGGTCCGTCCCTACAGCGTTGATAAATCCAAGTGACCGAGCTCTGTCTCGCGGGCCAGCTCCCGTGTACGTCACCTCCCGGGGTCCTTGGTGCCTTGTCCTCGCATGACCTAATCGAGAGTGGGTGAGTAAGGGTGCGCGGCCTGGTTCATCCAACCACAGTTCAGCGCTGCACCGTTGCGGGAGCCGTGCGCCGGGTGTCCTTCCTCGTTGCATGAGAAGACTAGGCACGGCGTCTGTGCTTGGGTTCGTCCCTGCAGCGTCGATAAACCCAAGCGACTGAGCTCTGTCTGGCGGGCCGGCCCCGTTCATGTTACCTCCTGGGGTCCTTGGTGTTCGGCCTTCTCATGCGATGGCCTCCGGAGGTTCAGTCGACGCAGGTAGCCCCATCACACAGGATTTATAAGCGTGCTCCATGCCAGAAGATTCAGGCACAACCCGCCTTGAGGTAGGGCCTCGTGAGTCCCGCGCTGGCTCACGGGTGCCCAGATACACCTCCTCCAATTCTGTCATGCCAGTCACGCGTACGAACGAAAATGGGCTGTACACGCCCGGAGACTCTAACACAGAGCTCCCATCCCACGCCAAGTGGAAGCCCCATGCTCTGCGCTGGCGGACAACACGGTCGAACAATGACTATGCCCACGCCCAAGTGGAAGCCCCATTCTCCGCGCTGGCAGACGACACGGTCGAGCAGCGACTATGCTCACGCCCAAGTGGAAGCCCCATGCTCCGCGCTGGTGGATAAACAACTGAGGGCGCCCTAGTGGCCGCACCAACCTCAGGATAGCCTTTTGGCTCTTCACACGGTCTTATTGCACAGCATTCCCCCGGGAGGCACGCGCGAGGGGGCTGGACACGGGGGCTATGCTCAGGCCAAGCCTAGGCACACACCACCTCACTAGGTCCCTTGTACCTGGTCTTCTCACACCCCTCCTAGGCGAAGGCTGGCGAGGAAAGGTATGGAGGACTCCGGACTAACCTCGCCGCTGCCCACGTTTCCTTCATGAGGGCTGCTCGCACGTCAAGGGGACCCCTGAGCATCGCGCCTCAGGGGCCTCACTAGTCACGTAGCCCCTCGCCCCTTGGTGTCATCCTGGCGATCCGGACGCCCCAACGACGATCGAGGTATGCGCGGGGCTGGGCCCTGCCGACGCAGAGCACAAAAGCAAACAAGAAGGAAACCAAGCACAAAGAGGAAAATCACGGAGTTTAAACGATTATTACAAGCACCAAATGTTCTGCAAATTCAAGCAAAGTCTTACGCCTCCTCGAGGCATGATAAATGTCGCATGGTAAAATCTAGGAGGAAGGGTCATCTTCGCCATGGCCGTCACCGCCACCTGTCCCAGTCACGAGGAGCCCGTCGTCAACATCGCTGCTGCCATTGTCGCCGCCACTGGCCTCCACCGCCGGAGGCTCGGTGTAAGGAATGCAGGTGAACTTCTTCAGCAGCGCATCCACGTGGCCCTCCACGGTGGCTGCAGTGGCTGCGCGGGACTTAGGAGCAACCGGGTGGATCACCGCGTCAAAGTTGAAGCCCAATTCTGGAGGTAGAGGTGGCTGAAGACGCGCGTCGCAGCCACGGAGAAGAGTGAGCGGCACTCCTCCTCCAGGATGGAGTCCACCTCGGCGGCAGCACCCTCGAGCGCTTCGGCAAGCTTGGAGGAGAGCCCTGTATAGCTGCCCTCTGGGGTCGCTAGCGGCTCCTCGAATTCTCCCCTGCAGATTGAGTGCAACGCCTGGCCAGACCTGAGCTCGACGGAGGGGAAAGCATCCCGTTCTGTGGCCGCCTTCTTCTCAGCAGCAGCGAGGGTCTTATCCCGGGCGTCCAGCCGGGCCTTCACCTCAGAGACAAGCTTGACGTGAGACGTCTGGGCCTCGATCACCTCCTCCTTCAGCTTGGTCAGACGACCGCGTTCCGTGGCCTGGTCAACAGTTACCTGGGTCAGTTCAGAGTCGCGATCGGTGAGCTTCACCTCGCGGGCCTTGAGGTCTTCCTCTTGCTGGTGGAGTTGCTGTGCGTGCGCGGCCTGGTCCTCCTGAAGGGCCTTTAGATTGGCCTCCGCCTCGTCGTGATGCTTCTCGGCAGATGCTGTGCTGGCTAGCACCGCGTCGCGAGCCTCCTTGGCTTCGGTGGCCTCCTTCCTTCTCTCCGCGGTGGCAGCCTCCGCCCTGCCCCAGGTTGTCCTGGTGGCTGTGTCGGCCTGGAGCCACCCCGAGATGAGCCCAAGGCGCTCCCTCGCGAGGCACATGTCAGCATCTTGAAGATCGGCCCGGATCTGGCCAAGCGCAATGTAAGCTTCATCCAAGGCTCCGGGCCTGATCAGGGGGCCGTAGTTTGCGAGCGCGAGGGCCTGGCGAGGGGGCGGCGCTGGCTCGCCGACTAATGCTGTGGCTGCGGAAGTAGCGGCGTGGCTGGCTTGGGGCACCGGAGGCTCTAGGATCCCCTCGGGCACCACGAGGGCGGACGAATTCGCAGCCTGCTGGCCCGCGGGGCCTGGCTCCTCCTGAAGCTGCATTACTGCTTCCTCAGGGGTCGCCCCCTCCACCAGCGCCGGGGTTGCCGTGGCCACGACAAGGAGTGTCGCCTCGTGGACCCCCGCGCCCTCGGTAGTCGGTTCCCCGAGCGGTGCCGGTGAAGCGCCAGGGGCAGGCGGTACACCTGTGCGCTCAGGCGCGATGCCACCTGAGCGCCCGGAGACCACGCTGGGCTGGCGCGATGCTCTCTCGCGCCCGCCGTGGCCACGTTCGGAGGCTGACAGTGCCCTCAGCATAGGGGGCTCCTTCGTCCCAGTGCTCCCCTTCGTCTTCTTCATCACATCGCTGCCCCTGGACATCAAGAGGGGAGTGTGGTGAGCACAGATGCAATCTATGCTTGACCAGAAGCAAGGTAAGTTACTTACTCCTTAGGGGCGATCCATTTCCTCTTCTTCTCCTTCTCGGCAAAGGTCGGGGCACCCCCACTTTTCTTCGGCGTGGCCTTGGCCGCGTCCGGAGGGCAGGCGGGGTGCTCCTGAGCGGACCCCGGCGTGGCGCTGCTGCCTGGAGGAGTGAGGGGGTCGCCCTGAAGGGTCACGGCCAGTGGGGCCACGTATGCCCTAGCAGTGGCCGCCTCGTCCCCTGATCGCGGCTCAGGCGAGGACGAGACCGACATGTGGATCGCCCCGCTGGAGCTTGCGGAGCCCTCTGGAGGGGGCGCAGCCACGCCTTTCTTCGGGGTCGCCTGGCCAGATGCTTGCGTGGTCCGTGAGGTGGGCCCTGACCTCCTGATGACCCTGGCGGAGTGTGGGGAGTCCGCGGCCGGGGGCTCATCGGTGTCGTCGTCGTCTTCAAGGTTGCGGAGGAGATCCACTCTGCGATGGGGGGGCACTTCCTCCAGGTCATCGTCCTTAGTCTCCTCTGAGTCCTCTTCGCCGCCGCTGTCGCTGAAGGACACCGGCATGGGGGAGTTGGGGTGCTCGGACGGCATGAGCCCCAGCTCGTTGAAGGCGGGCATGGCGGCGACCAGTTCCCCCTTGTCGTCACGGTGGTACAGCGGGGTGTAAGCCTCGGGGAGGTCCCCTGGATCACCGTTGAGCAAGACAGCCAGGGCCTTGTCCAGCTCCTCACCCGTCAGGCTGGCAGGGTGAAGCCTTATGTCGTCCTCCGCGCCCTAGGGACTGGAGCGGCGCCAAGCGCTGTGTCAAGAACTCCTTTACGAGCATTCCCTCTCGTCAACCGCTTGGCCTCCATACCCGGGGGCCAGAGAGCTTTGCATGGCTCCACCTCTCGAGCCGCTCGGGCAGCTCTGTCGGCAGCTCCAGCCGCGAGTTGAGACCCTTGGTGTCCAGGAAGACCCAGCGGTGCCGGACGCCCTCCACCTTCTTCCCAGCCTTCAGGAGCACATTCCCCTTATGGACCGCGATGAAGGAAACGCAAGCAGAGCGCTGCGTCCGGTCGTGCAACCGCAAGCTGAAGAAATGACGGAGGAGCGCCAAGGAGGGCCTCACGCCCACGAAGGCCTCGCAGTAGAACGCGAAGATGGACAGGAGGAGGATGGAGTTAGGCTGAAGATGGAGGGCGTTGATTCTGTAGTGATCGAGGACGGCGTAGAAGAACTCCGAGAGGGGCGGGACGAGCCCCGCAAAAATGCTGTGAAGGAAGAAGGGATAGACCGTCGGCACCAAGGTGCTACACTCCGCAGAGTCGGTGCAGATCAGGGTCTCGCCCCATTCGTTGTCCTCGCTCGCCGTCTGTGGGAGCACGGGGCCAAGATGCCCCTCCTCGGCGATGGAGGACGCATCGAGTGCGGGCTTCGACTTCCCGGGCGCCATTCGCGAGGTCGCCGGCATCGAAGAAGGAGAAGGAAGGGGGCAGATTTGCAATTGGATCTGTAGGAGTTCTCGGCTGGAGGAGGGGATCAGGAGCAAGGTGAGGGTGAGCAATGATGGCCCTACGGTGTGCACCAGTCTTTTGTCAGCCGGGGCGGTTGCCGAGGCGACGTGGGGAGTGGAGGCGTCCGCGTCCCGTTGAGCGCCACGCATCAAGCCTGGCCCGCAGGTGATTGGGGCCCGCGGCGCTTCAGGCTGCTCTCCTTGGCTTCGCCTCGAAGCCAGCCCGAGCGCGCCCTGGGCCCAGGGGCTACTGTCGGTGTTCTGGGATCGGGGGTACCCAGATCAGCCTGCCTACGGCCCAGCGTGTGGGCTCGTCGACGGCCCTGTACGGCCCAGCTACAACAACTCCAAGACAAGACCCTCGCGAGGGCCCTGGCCTGGCGAGGCGAATGACACCAAGACCCCCAGAGGAGCGGCCTCCCGAGGGGCGGAGACTTCTATGCAGGTACCCAGCTTCACGAGGCTGCGATGACGTGAGCCATGACGACCAAGGCCAGGCGGGCGCCAGCGGGCGTAGAGGGGACAGTTTCCTCTTCAGTACTAAGGGAGCAAGGGCAGGCGTAGGTTCCTGAGGAAGGCCCCAAAGCTTTCCTTTCCGGTGCAATGAGACCAAGACCACGAGCTCGGCAGGACGGATGTCATCGCCGAGCCCACCGCTGTGTCATGGCCAGAAGCTTTGCAGGTGAAGACCACCTTTCGTCAGGATAAGATGTACTACTTGTCCCATTTCAAAATGGGTCATTGTGGGATTCCTTCCCGCCAGTTATGAGGGAAGAGGACCAAGGCCACTATAAATATGGGCTAGCCATCACCGTAGAAGGGGATCCCCCGATCGGACCCATTCCACCCTCACCACTTGAGCCCTCGCGAGGCCGCTCGTCCACTGTACTAGTTCATCCACCACCTCCTCGTGAGGCCAATCCACCAAAAGCAGGAGTAGGGTTTTACACCGCAAGGTGGCCCAAACCTGGGTAAATCTCTATGTTCATCTTCTTCCCCGCTCGCACGGAATCGACGAGGCTAGGCCGTGGTGCGGTGAGCTTGAGGCTGAGGCTGGTTGAGATCTTCGCACATGCCCCAGAGTTCGAACCTTCTTGGGTCTGCGAAGCCCTGAACCCGACAATGACGAACTTTCGCAATGGTGCACACTTGGGGAGAACACAATTTTATCTTGAAATTTTAGTGAGGGATCACCTTATAATCCTACCGTCGTCCTAAGCAAAATAAGATGCATAAAAGGATTAACATCACATGCAAATCATAAGTGACATGATATGGCCATCATCTTGTGCTTTTGATTTCCATCTTCAGAGCACCGGCATGATCTCCATCGTCACCGGCATGACACCATGATCTCCATCATCGTGTTGCCATCGGGGTTGTCACGCCAACCATGCTTCTGCAACTATTGCTACCGCTTAGCGAAAAGTAAAGCATTACATAGCGCTTAATGATTGACACGCAGGTCATACAATAATTAAAGACAACCCTATGGCTCCTGCCGGTTGTCGTATTCATCGACATGCAAGTCATGATAATCTATACAAAACATGATCATCTCATTCATCAAATATATCTCATCATGTCTTTGACCATATCATATCACAACATAACCTGCAAAAACAAGTTAGACGCCCTCTACTTTGTTGTTGCATGTTTTACGTGGCTGATATGGGTAACTAGTAAGAACGGTTTTCACCTACGCAAAGCCACAGCGGTGATATTCAAGTTGCTATTTAACCTTCTACAAGGACCGCCTTTGTCGAATCCGATTCAACTAAGGTGGGAGAGACAGACACCCGCCAGTCATCTTTATGCAACAAGTTGCATGTCAGTCGATAGAACCAGTCTCATGTACGTGGACATATAAAGTTGGTCTGGGCCGCTTCATCCCACAATACCACTGAATTAAGATAAGACTAAGGAAGGAAGCAATCTGAATATCAAGGCCCACAAACTCCTTTGTGTTCTACTCGTGATGTCATCTACGCATAGACCTAGCTCATGATGCCACTATTGGGGAACGTTGCACGGGAAACAAAAAATTTCCTACGCTCACCAAGATCAATCTAGGAGATGACCATCAACGAGAGGAGAGATTGAATCTACATACCCTTGTAGATCGCTAAGCGGAAGCGTTAAGAAACACGGATGATGTAGTCAAACGTCTTCGCGATCCAATCACGATCCGTCCACGAGCTCCCAATCAAGTGCCGAACGGACGGCACCTCCGCGTTCAACACACGTACGGCTTGATGACACCTTCACCTCCTCGATCCAGCAAGCAATGCTGAAGTAGTAGCTTGAGTTCCGGCAGCACGACGGTGTGGTTGCGGTGGTGGTGGAGCAATCTCAGCATAGCTTCGCTAAGCAATCCGAGAGAGAGAGGAACTACAAGGGAGAGGAAGGCAGCGCTGTGGCATGAATGGGTGAGGCTGCCCTCCTCTCTACCTTTTTATATATAGGGGGGTAGGGGGAAGACGAGGCGCCCTAGGGGCTGCCCATCTAGGGCCGGCGGCCTCCCCTAGGAAGGCGCCCCTAGGGTTTGGGCTATGCGCCCTAGGTGCCTTGCCCCCCAAGTCAAGGGGGCGGCAGCCTAGGGGGGCGTCCCTCTCCCTTGTGGCCGAGTGGGCTGAGGTGAGGGGGCGCCCAGCCCCTTGTGGGCTGGTGTGCCCCCTTCCCTTGGCCCATGAGGCCCCCCAACACTTGTCGGGGCCCCCCGAAACCTTTTTCAGTCTTCCGACGATAATCCGGTACCTCCCGAAACACTTCCGGAATCCGATTCCCTTCGTCCGATATACCAATCTTCACCTCCGGACCATTCCGGAGTTCCTGGTCATGTCCGGGGTCTCATCCGGGACTCCGAACAACCTTCGGTCACCAACATAGTAACTCAATTATACTTAGATCGTCACCAAACATTAAGTGTGTAGACCCTGTGGGTTCGAGAACTATGCAGACATGACCGAGACACCTCTACGGTCAATAACCAATAGCGGGACCTGGATGTCCATATTGGTTCCTACATATTCTACGAAGATCTTTATCGGTCAAAACTCGATGCCAAGGATTCAGCTAATCCCGTATGCAGTTTCCTTTGTCCATTGGTATGTTAGTTGCCCGAGATTCGATCATCGGTATCTCCATACCTAGTTCAATCTCGTTACCGACAAGTCTCTTTACTCGTTCCATAATACAAGATCCCGTGGCTAACTCCTTAGTCACATTGCTTGTAAGCTCATTGTGATGCTGTATTACCGAGTGGGCCCCGAGATACCTCTATGTCATACGAAGTGACAAATCCCAGTCTTGATCTATGCCAACTCAACAGACACCCTCGGAGATACCTGTAGAGAATCTTTATAGTCACCCAGTTATGTTGCGATGTTTGATACACACAAGGTACTCCTCCGGTGTCAGTGAGTTGCATGATCTCATGGTTATAGGAATAGATACTTGACATGCAGAAAACGATAGCAATAAACTTGATACGATCATATGCTACACTTATAGTTTGGGTCTTGTCCATCACATCATTCTCCTAATGATGTGATCCCGTTATCAAATGACAACTCATGTCTATGGCTAGGAAACCATAGCCATCTTTGATCAATGAGCTAGCCCGGTAGAGGCTCACTAGGGACATGTTGTTGTCTATGTATCCACACATGTATTTAAGTTTCCAATCAATACAATTATAGAATTATAGCATGGATAATAAACGATTATCATGAACAAGGAAATATAATAATAACAATTTTTTATTTCGGGACTGGGCATCCCTATTACCGGCCCCTCTCGTGCAAGGACGAGTTAATAAACACTCATAATGAGAATAACCCGCTTAGCATGCAAGATACTGACCGCCCCCTGTCGCTCCATGAGCGGTCCAGTCACACAAAACAGATGTTCATTTGAAATTTCAGAGGTGGCACATGCAAATTTACTTAGAACAGCATGTAATACCGCATATAGGTAGATATAGTGGACTCATCTGGAATGACTTTGCTTTAAGGATTTTGATGCACAAGCAGTATTCCCGCTTAGTACAGGCGAAGGCTAGCAAATAAGTTGAGAAGCGACCAGCTAGAGAGCGAAAACGGTCATGAACATGCTTTATGAATAATCAACATTGAATACTAGCATGAGTAGGATATAAACACCATGAACATAAATATCGTGGTGACTATGTTGGTTTTGATTCAACTACATGTGTGAACATGTGCCAAGTCAAGCCACTTGAAACATTTAGAGGATGATACCATATCATCATACTACCTCACAATCATTTTAATGCACGTTGACACCTAAGATAAATCATTATCCACTCCTAGCTACTTAAGCATGGCATGAGCAACTATAATCTCTAATTGTCATTGCAAACATGTTTAATCATAATATGCTGAATCATGGATGCTGAGTTAAACATATTTACAAAAACAAAAACAAGTTGAGTTCATACCCGCTTTCCTCTGCCACAGTCACTTCATCAAATATCGTCATTATTGTCTTTCACTTGCATGACTGAACGATATGAAAATAATAATAGTGCAAGAGTGCCGTGGACTAAGCTGGAATCTGCAACATTTTATTCAAAGGAGAAGACAAAATAATATGGGCTCTTTATTAGATCAACAATAATGCATATGAGAGCCACTCAACATTTTCATCGTGGTCTTCTCCTTGGTACGACTCAACACAAGAAAAGGAAAAGAAATTCAGAGAAACACAATGAAATATTTTGGAGTTCTTAGTTTTTCTTGAAGAAAGCAAATTAAAGAAGGAAAAACAAAACGAGAAAAACTATTTACACGGGAAAGCTCCCAACAAGCAAAAGAAGAAATGAGAAATCTTTTTGGGTTTTCTTTTAGTACTACACTAAATTAAACTAGAAAGAAAAACCGAAAAGAAGTAAGAAATATTTTTGGATTTTCTTGAAGTTTTTCAAACACACAAGAAGAAAGCGAGAAAATAAATCTAGCATGGATAATACAATGAAAAAGTGTGGACACCGACAACTGGAATGAAATGTGTGAACATGAATATAATGTCGGTGGAAATACGTACTCCCCCAAGCTTAGGCTTTTGGCCTAGCTTGGTAATCACCACTCGTAGTAGCCATCCGGTCCCATGTAGAAGTGTTGTGGTGGCGGCACCTGAGCGTCCCAATCCTGAGGCTCCTCCTCTGCTGCTGCCTGGTCGTTTCGGTAGGTAATAATGTCCTCTGGCATGACCCTGTATCCGCCCCTGGCAATATAATCAAACAAAGTAGGTGCAGGCAACGGGATAATATCACGGGTTTCCACATTGAAAACCAAGTTATAATGAATGTTATGAAAAGAATCAGCGTCATCAGTAAACTGGTGAGCCACCATCGCCTGGTGATCTAGATAAACTTGGGGCAGAGGATAATCATGTTGGCGTATCTGAACATTAAAATGACTCGCTAGACGAGTGTCATAAATACCACCATGAATTTTGCCCTTAGTTATGTTGAGGTGCAGACGGTGCGCAATAATAGCCCCTAGGCTAAAGGTGTGATCATTGTGTAGTGCACGGCGTAAAATGGCGAGGTCAGGAGCACTGAGTGCTCCGTCCTTCTCCCTAGCAGTTAAACACTTTGCGTTGAATAAAGCAAAGTAATGCACAGAAGGAAACTGCAAACTAGTGGTGGTGGCTTTCGACACGCCCCTTTCATCACCCACTGTCAAAGTTAGGAGAAAGTCCTCAAACTTTGTTGGTCTAGACTCTCTTAATTCCCCGTCAAAGGGAATCAAACATATGTCGCAAAAGTCGGTGAGCGGTATCTGATGGGTTTCAGAATATAAATTACACCGCACCTCAGGAGGATTGTTCCTATTTAAGAAAAAAATTGCACAGAGGAATTTGTGAGGAGGTGATGTTGGTCACACTCATCTACGATGAAGTCGGTCAGCCTGGCATTTGCAACGAATTGGGCAAACTCTTGATGGAACCCGGCCTCATCCATGAAGGCATTATGTGGCTATTCGCACGGCCGCACCTCCGCCGTTCTTGGAGTGTTGAGGTCATTGTCCGATGATTCCCCAATGACTCCCTTAGCATTCTTTTTGGAGGAAAACTTCCTGAAGATACTCATCTTATTCCTATGAATAAAATTCTGAAAATTTTGGTCCACAAAATTTTTGTCAACAAAACTTCACAAGATTGATAGCAACTACTCATATGGACGCCTAGAGGCTATTTCAAGCATTCAAACCACTTAGAACTCTAAGAATTCAACATGTAAGCCTATTTACAACAGCACCAGGAGTAGCTAATTATTCAAAATATAAACCACTAGAACAAAAACTAATTGGAGCAATGGAGGAGTCACATACCAAGTAGCAATCCCCCAAAACAGTTTCAGAAACGGAGCTTCGAGCAAAGAGATCGAAATCCGTGGGTTTGAGAGCAAGAACACGAGAGAGAGAGAGAGCTATGGTGATTTTTTTTCTGAAGGTAGGAGATGACATGGGCTAAAGAGATAAGTGAGGGGACCCACGTGGGGCCCACCACCCACCAGGGCGCGCCTGGGGTGGCTGGCGCGCCCTGGTGTCTTGTGGGCACCAGGGGCACCCCCCCCTTTGATATTATTTGTACCAGAAATTCAGAAATATTCAGAAAAAATCGTGTTAAATTTTTAGGGCATTCTGAGCACTTTTATTTTTGGGTCATTTTTTTATTGCATGGAAAATTCAGAAAACAGACTAATCATGGCATTTTATTTTATTTAACTAAGATAAACAGACAACAAAAGGTAGGGACAGAAAGTTGTGCTTACTATATTCATCGACCACATGCCTCTTGAAAACAATCCATTAATAAGGTTGATCAAGTCTTATTAACAATCACTTTCGATTAACATGAACCCAAAGAACTTTCATAAAAACACTAAGTTACCTCAACGGGGATATGCATATCCCCAACAATAAGTATTTCATATTTCTTTTTGGCAGTAGGCAAAGGGAGTTGAAAACTTCCAATAGTAATTGTTGGAGACTTTTCAATAACATTAATACCATTCACTTGAAATTGTTTCTTCGGAAAGTGCACCGTATGCTCATTACCATTTATATGAAAAGTGATTTTGCTTTTATTGCAATCAATAACAGCCCCTGCAGTATTAAAAAAGGTTCTACCAAGGATAATCGACATGTTGTCGTCCTCAGGCATCTCAAGTATAACAAAGTCCGTTAAGATAGTAACATTTGCAACAACAACAGGCACATCCTCACAAATACCGATAGGTATGACAGTTGATTTGTCAGCCATTTGCAAGGATATTTCAGTAGGTGTGAGTTTATTCAAATCAAGTCTTTTATATAAAGAGAAAGGCATAACACTAACACCAGCTCCTAAGTCACATAAAGCAGTTTTGACATAATTTCTTTTAGTAGAGCAAGGTATAGTTGGTATTCCTGGATCTCCAAGTTTTTTAGGTACTCCATTCTTAAAAGAATAATTAGCAAGCATGGTGGAGATTTCAGCTTCCGGTATCTTTCTTTTATTAGTGACAATTTGTTTCATATATTTAGCATAAGGGGCCATCTTTAAAATATCAGTCAAGCGGGCGCTCAAAAAGACTGGCGTAAGCATTTCAGCAAAGCGTTCAAATTCTTCATCATATTTTTTCTTAGATGATTTAGGAGGAAAAGGCATGGGTTTCTGGACCCATGGTTCTCTTTCTTTACCATGTTTTCTAGCAACAAAGTCTCTTCTGTCATATCGTTTATTTTTAGGTTGTGGGTTATCAAGATCAACAGCAGGTTCTATTTCAACATCATTATCTGGTTCTTTATCATTGTCTGGTTGAGTATCTTCATGAACATCATTCTTATCATTTTTATTTTTATTTTCACTAGATGAATGTTCATTACCAGATTGAGTTTCAGCATCAGAGATAGAGACATCATTACTATCTTCAGAAGGTTTTTCTATTTCAGGTTCACTAGAGGTGTGCAAAGTCCTATCATTTTTCTTTTTCTTTTTAGAAGGACTAAGTGCGTCAGCATTAATTCTTTGAGAGTCTTGTTCAATTCTTTTAGGGTGTCCCTCAGCGTAAAGTGGTTCCTGAGTCATCTTGCTTCCTCTAGTTGCTACTCTAACAACATAATCATTCATATTATTGTTCATTTCACTAAGTAGTTCTCTTTGAGATTTAGACACTTGTTCTAACTGAGTTTGAACCATAGAGGCATGTTTTCCTACACCTCTAACATCATTAGTGATTCTAAATAACAAGTCACTCAAGCGAGCAATCATATCAGAGTTTTGTTTCAATCATTTCATAACATTTGCATTGAAGTGATCTTGCCTCCTAATGTAGTTATAAAATTCATATAGGCATTGGCTAGGATGTTTATTGTAAGGGATGTCACCTTCATCAAACTTTAATAAAGAATTTACCTCTACCACCTGTAATGCTGGTGTGTCAAGACCATGTATTTTCTTCAATAGGTGGTAAATTCTTAACATCTTCAGCCTTAATACCTTTTTCCTTCATACATTTCTTTGCCTCTTGCATATCTTCAGGACTGAGAAATAAGATACCCCTCTTCTTCGGAGTGGGTTTAGGCGGTGGTTCAGGAAGAGTCCAATCATCATAATTTTTCAATATATTATTCAATAATTCCTCAGCTTGTTCAACAGTTCGTTCCCTGAAAACACAACCAGCACAACTATCTAGGAAGTCCCTAGAAGCATCGGTTAGTCCATTATAGAAGATATCGAGTATTTCATTTTTCTTAAGAGGATGATCAAGCAAAGCATTAAGCAATTGAAGAAGCCTCCCCCAAGCTTGTGGGAGACTCTCTTCTTCAATTGCACAAAGTTAAATATTTCCTGTAAGGCAGTTTGTTTCTTATGAGCAGGAAAATATTTTTCAGAGAAGTAATAAATCATATCCTAGGGACTACGCACACAACCAGGAGCAAGAGTATTGTACCATATCTTAGCATCACCCTTTAATGAGAACGGAAATAATTTGAGGATATAGTAATAGCGAATTTTCTCATCATGAGCAAATAGGGTGGCTATATCATTTAATTTAGTAAGATGTGCCACAACAGTTTCAGTTTCATAGCCATGGAAGGGATCAGATTCAACCAAAGTAATTAACTCTGGGTCGACAGAGAATTCATAATCCTTATCGGTAACAAAGACAGGTGAAGTAGCAAACTTAGGATCACATTTCATTCTAGCATTCAAAGATTTTTCTTGCAGTTTGCATAATAATTTCTTAAGATCATCTCTATCCTTGCAAGCAAGAAAGTCTCTAGCTACCTCCTCATCCATAACATAACCCTCAGGTATCTTAGACAATTCAAATCTAGGAGATCTAGGTCTAATAGGTGTTTCATAATTCTCAGTTTCAAAGACTTCATCAGTTTCAGTAATTTCATCAGTTTCAGCATTCTTAATATCTTTAGCTCTAGCAAGTTGTTCATCAAGAAATTCACCTAGTGGCACATTATCATCAAGCAAGGTACTAGCATCATCATAAGCATCATTCATAGCAAGAGTAGCATCATCAATAACTTGCGACATATCAGGATTAATAGCATGTGGTGGTGTTGCAAGTCTATTCAAAACAGAAGGTGAATCAAGTGCAGAGCTGGATGGCAGTTCCTTACCTCCCCTCGTCTTAGAGGGAACGATCTTGGTTCTTGGATCTTTCAGATTCTTCATAGTGATAAATAGATATAAATCCCAAGTGACTCAACAAATATAGCTATGTTCCCCCGCAACAGCGCCAAAAAAAGGTCTTAATAACCCACAAGTATAGGGAATCGCAACAGTTTTCGAGGGTAGAGTATTCAACCCAAATTTATTGATTCGACACAAGGGGAGCCAAAGAATATTTGTAAGTATTAGCAGTTGAGTTGTCAATTCAACCACACCTGGAGATTAAATATCTGCAGCAAAGTGATCAGTAGCACAGTAATATGAGAGTTTTCATAGCAGTGGTAACAGTAGCAATGGTAACGGTAACAACAGTAACAGTTTTGTAGCAGTTGTAACAGTAGCAAGAGCAATAGTAACGCAGCAAGAACAATATGTGAAAAACTTGTAGGCATTGGATCGGTGAATTCGTTGGATGATATTCATCATATAACAGTCATAACCTAGGGCGACACAGAACTAGCTCCAGTTCATAAATATAATGTAGGCATGTATTCCGTAAATAGTCATACGTGCTTATGGAAAAGAACTTGCATGACATCTTTTGTCCTACCCTGCCGTGGCAGCGGGGTCCATAAGGAAACTAAGGGATATTAAGGCCTCCTTTTAATAGAGAACCGGAACAAAGCATTAACACATAGTGAATACATGAACTCCTCAAACTACGGTCATCGTTGGAAAGTATCCCAATTACTGTCACCCTGGGGTTTACGGATCATAACACGTAATAGGTGCATATGACTTGTAAAATCGGATCTATGACATAGATATAATGGTGAAAACATAAACGGTTCAGATCTGAAATCATGGCACTCGGGCCCTAGTGACAAGCATTAAGCATAGCAAAGTCATAGCAACATCAATCTCACAACATAGTGAATACTAGGGATCAAGCCCTAACAAAACTAACTCGATTACATGATGAATCTCATCCAACTCCTCACCGACCAGCGAGCCTACGAAGGAATTACTCACTCCCGGTGGGGAGCATCATGGAATTGGTGATGAAGGAGGGTTGGTGATGACGAAGACCGAAGATCCCCCTCTCCGGAGCCCCGAACGGGCTCCAGATCTGGCCTCCCGATGAAGAACAGGAGGTGGTGGCGGCTTCGTATCGTAAAACGCGATGAAACTTCGTCTCCTATTTTTTCTGGAAAAATAGGATTTTATAGCGTTGGAATTAGGGTCAGCGGGGCCCCGAGGGGCCCACCACGCACCAGGGCGCGCCAGAGGGGGGTGGCGCGCTCTGGTGTCTTGTGGGCAGCCAGGGGCCCCCCTCCAGTGGGTCTTGGTTCCAGTATTTTTTATTTATTGGGAAATAATTCTCCAAAAAGTTTCGTCCAAATCCGAGAACTTTTATTTCTGCACAAAAACAACACCATGATAGTTCTGTTGAAAATAGCGTCAGTCCGGGTAGTTTCATTCAAATCATGCAAATTAGAGTCCAAAACAAGAGCAAAAGTATTAGGAAAAGTAGATACGATGGAGACGTATCATCGACACAAACCGGTACATCGATAGTGGGGCGACCGACTACCTCACAGAAGATCTAGAGAAGCCGACAGTTCATGACAAGTACCGTGGACAAGATCAGATTCATGCCTTTAAATGGGTCAGGTATGCGAATAGATCACGTTGGTCAGTCAGTATTACAAACCTCTAGCCGTCCTATCTACCTTAGAAAAATTGTTCATTCTCCTCATGCTATAACAAACCTTCTCTCCATACTTCGTCTTACTTTGGACAATCATGTGTTTCTTGAGTTTCACCCCTTCTTCTTTTTGAGTAAGGACCAAGCAACGAGGAGAGTTCTCTACAGAGGTAGATGCATTGGTGGGATCTATCCGCTGATTCCTCACTTAAGGAGTTCAAATAAACAAGTTCTTGGTGTCACCAAATTATCTTCGGCAATGTGGCATGATCGATTAGGGCATCCGTCTTTTACTATTGTTCAATGAGTGCTTAGGAAAAATAAGCTCATTTTTGTTTGTGAGCCTAGTAATGAAACAATTGTGATTCATGTCAGAGAGGAAAAAGTCATCAACTTCCTTACCCCGTGTCAACTAGTGTTTCTTCCAAACCATGAGAACTCACTAGTCATCAACCCATGCACCTGCACGGCCTAGCTATTATCGAGATACATAATAATTAACAAAATTCGATTGATATGTAAAATATAGGAGGATAAATTCTAGATATCATACAACTGTACAAATGCTAAGTTATTCAAACAATGATAAAATAATCAATGTTCTGCAAACTCCTATCATTGTTTTGGATGGAGTGGATCCTTTTCCCATCAATGTATACAAACTCCTATTACTGATATGAAACTTTCTTACCATAATAGGAAGATACACATCTTCTTGCATTTACAACAGTACAATATCTATACTTACTTGAGAATGTGTTTATATATCATCAAATTAGGCACTACAATATCTCATAGATCTTGAAAAAAAATTAACCCTATAAATTAATATTTAATAGATGTGGTTGTGAAATATCCCTAGTAAACGATAGTCCGCGTTGCGAGCCCCCAGCACAAAACACAATGATTATTCAATGTTTGACAATTTGTGCATAATTTTCTACTTGTCTTACAATTTGGTGATTTCACATATAAAATTAGTGACCTTGGTAGTGGTGATATTTGTGACCCATGGGATAAATTTATGTATGTGGGATTGAAATTTCTTTTTCGATCATGAACATGCTTATTTTTTGTAACATGAGGCTTAAGGACTCCTTATTTGTACGTTTCTTTTTTCTTACTTCAAGCGGACAGGTAAATGGTTTTCGTTCTTGTGAATGGGGATAATGTGGAATACTTTTTATCATGGGAATTGAGAATTTATCTATCCAACATCAAATCAAATGATGGAGTATCCACAATACTTGGGATTTTTTTTACCGCTAAATAAAAATTTAAAATCTAATCGATCTGGCTGTGAAATGTCCATACTTGAAATACTTGGCATTCTACTTTTCCAAACTCTATCACAAAAAGCAATGATACTCCAACCGCCACATAAAAAAGCAATTCTATTCCTTTAATTATGTTTCCTAACGGGTTTATGTTCATATAATTTTGTTAGATGAGTGACATTTTAAGCATATTTTCCTTCTTGTGTACAAATTAGATGATTACCCATATTAAATTAATGGACTTGGCTAGGACAATATCTAGTAGCCATCAGGGAGAGATTTATGTACATTTCTGTCTATTTTTTTTTCTAAGTGAGTCTTCTTCTTGTACGTGGGGATTTATTTTTTTGAGTCACGCATAGGCTTTCTTCTCGGGAGCTCCTAGTTGGCGCTTTCAGCGCCAGTTAGCGCCCGTGGCGCTCACAGCGACTTGTAGCGGGCCGGCCCAATAATCTGCTATTCAGGTGGCTAACACAACGAAAAAAAGTATCATCTAGATAAATTCTGAGAGAAACGTGACTCGAACTCAGCATACACACGATGGCTACCATAGCCATTAACCACTTGGCCGCATTCACTTAGTTGTCTATGATCAGGAAACAATCTATTTGACCTTATTACAGTACAACATAAATACACATTATATGTCCAATATAATTTTTTTGAAAATGAAAGAATAAATTTGAGAAATAATTCTTAATAATATTGTGAACAACGAAGAATTAAAAAAATCATAAAATTTGAAAAAAGTTCATCAATATTTGAAAAAAGTTCGTGAATTAGAAAAAAGTTCATCGGATTTTGAAAAAAGTTCACGGATTTCAGAAAAACTTCATCAACTTGATAAAAATAGTTCATCAAATTTTGAAAAAAGTTCATCAATTTTGAAAAAGGTTCAATGATTTGAAAAAAAGTTCATCGAAATTGAAAAAAGTTCATCAAAATTGAAAAAAGTTCATTGAAATTCAAAAAAGTTCATCAATTTTTGAAAAAGGTTCAATGATTTTGAAAAAAGTTCATCAAAATTGAAAAAAAATTCATTGAATTTCAAAAAAGTTCATCGGTTTTGAAGAAAAGTTCATCAATTTGAATTTTTTTTATGGAATTTGAAAAAGTCCATCGAATTTCAAAATAAGTTCATCGATTTGAAGAAAAAGTTCACGTATTTGCAAGATAATTCATTGACCCAGGATGAAGAAAAAAGAAAAAATAGAAAGCAGAAAAGGAAAAAAGCAAAACGAAAAAAATGAAAAAAGGAGAAAACGGAAAGCAAAGAAATAAAAGGAGGAAACGTTTCTAATGAAGCAGTTCCTCAAGGTTTGCGCGGTGGTAGAACCACTCCGAATCGAAGATGGAGGTCGTTGGTTCTAAACCCCACCAGCGTGTGGATTTTTTGCCGTTTAAAAACACATGACAAAGAACTATATGGGCCGCCGGCCCAGCAAGGGGCGCTGCAGGCGCCCGTTTGCAGAATACACATTAACGAGGATTCGCCTTTCTTCTTCCTGACATGGTGCCTGTTTCTTCTTATATGTGATTTGGGCTTTGGTGGGAATTGGGAATGGCGCCCGTTTGCAGAATACACATTAACGAGGATTCGCCTTTCTTCTTCCTGACATGGTGTCTGTTTCTTCTTATACGTAATTTGGGCTTTGGTGGGAATTGGGAATGTGGGCTCAGTTTTCGTAACGTGAGGTGAATATATTTTATTTGTACGTATGTTTTTCTTCAAAGGGGAGGAGGCACGTGCTTTTTTGGACATGGATGTGGTGCTTAATGTTTTTCTTTTTAAATCATGACAGCCTCTCTTTTATAGCATCATGATTCTTTTTTTACGTGATGTCATGGCTCAGTTTTTTATGTGAGGTGAATATATTTATTCTGTACGTATATTTTTTCTTCAAAAGGGAGGAGGCACGTGTTTTTATAGCATTATGATTCTTTGTTTTACGTGATACCTTTTCATATCAATAGGAAGTGTCTCCCCTTTTTGTACGTGTGGGTTTAATTCTTTACATACATGGTGTTGTTTTACAAGGCAGAGTCTTCTAATAAATCTTAACCATTAAATTTTAAATCTAATGGCTGAATTAATCTTGATGATGTGGATTAACATGGAGGCTTGAAAGGTGCATCGATTTATTTATGTTTCTGTCTATTTTGTCTTCTTCTTGTACGTGGTTTTTTTTGAGTCATGCATAGGCTTTCTTCTCCCTGACATGGTGCCTGTTTCTTCTTGTACGTGATTTGGGCTTTGGTGGGAATTGGGATGTGGGCTCAGTTTTCTTAATGTGAGGTGAATATATTTTATTTGTACGTATCTTTTTCTTCAAAGGGGAGGAGGCACGTGCTTTTCTGGACTTGGATGTGGTGCTTGATGTTTTTCTTTTTAAATCACGACAGCTTCTTTTTTATAGCAACATGACTCTTTTTTTACGTGATGTCTTGGCTCAATTTTTTCTAATGTGAGGTGAATATATTTATTCTGTATGTATCTTTTTTTCTTCAAAAGGGAGGAGGCATGTACTTTTATAGCATCAGGACTCTTTTTTTTACGTGATATCTTTTCATATTAATAGGAAGTGTCTCCCCTTTTTGTACGTGTGGGTTTAATTCTTTACATACACGGTGTTGTTTTATAAGGTAGAGTCTTCTAATAAATCTTAACCATTAAATTTTAACTCTAATGGTTGAATTAATATTGATGATGTAGATTAACGTGGAGGCTTGAAAGGTGCATCCAATTAGTAAATATAAGATTTTCTCTGATGTATGGGGGCAAGCACCTCTTTCTGTTGGTAGAAACAAATATAATGTAAGCTGCATTGATGACTATAGCAAATATGTGAATCTATCTTATGAAGCATAAATCCGATGTGCAAGAACATGCGGTGCCCCCATGTTTGGTTTTGGTAATTGATGACAATCTCTATGGACTAATGGTTGCCTTGAGTTATATTTGAAGGATTTGTCCATAGGCTTTTCTTGGAGTCCATTTGTTGGTTTCAAGGAGAGTTTGTGATGACCAAGATGCTATTCAAGGAATTACCTAAAGATTGGTCATGTGAGAGATTGATCAAGACTAAGTCAAAGAGTGAATCAAGTTGATCAACACACAAAGCGTAGAAGATGTACCGAGGGGGACCAAGCGATCCCATGGTATGGTAAGCATTGTCAATTACGCTTTGTGTACTAACCCATGGTCTTCGTGAGAGTTCTTTGTGGGGTTAGGTTGCGGTGTGCAAGTTCAAGTGGATCATCACGAAGAGATCACATGCTTGAAGCTTGCCGTCCATTGTGGTGACAATGGACTTGTGAAAATGTGCCAAAGAGTGGCTCACCCATAGTGGAGTATGGGGGAGCAATCAACTAGTCTTCATCGAGCGAACGCAATCAAGAAAGGTGGTCCAACTTGAGGGAGTCAAGATCGTCATCATCTAGCTCAAGTGGACTTCGTGCAAGGCAAAGGTTTGCCCTTGATAGGTTTTATATTTTACCGGTCTCATGGTGATAGTTTTGAGACCGGGTTATAGGATCGATAGCCGTACTATCAAGGGGGGCTCTCAAGTGAGTAGCTTGATCGTATCGTTCATCGAGAGCTCAAACCATTGTATCCTTGCATCATCTTTCTTGATTCTTATTTGTATTTTCATTTGAGGTTTTAGATCTTGTGGTTATCTTCGTGACAAGCTCTAGTACATCGAAAACGGATTTCATATGGTTCTTCTATCGCGTTTTCAGTGTTGGAGGTTTTACCGGTCTTTTTCGAGGAAGGGTTCTCACCATTTTCTCATGGGACTTTTCTAATTTGCTTCTTATTGATATTTCTACCAAGATTGTGTTATCCCATGTCATTAGCTTTCCAACAAACTTGGTTTCGTTGAATTCGGAGTCCGTTTGCAGAAGTTGTGGCAGTTTTGGTGTTCTGAAAAGGCTGCAGCGGTACTACCGCGGATTGGAGCGGATGTAATTTTTTACTACCGCTCCAGAGCGGTACTACCGCGGCTACTACAGCGGTAGTACCGCTCCGGACCAAAATTCCGTATTAGGTCCAGCGGTGGTAGGCACGGATGTATTTTTTTAGTACCGCTCGCTAGCAGTAGTACCGCTACCCTTTGCGGTAGTACCGCTATCCCTAGCGGTAGTACCGTGAGGACTAGCGGTAGTACCGCTCCGGCGGTTCTACTGGCCTTTTGCCTCCTCTCTGTTGTTTTTCAAAGGGCTTCTACCGCCCTAGCGGTAGTACCGCTCCTTGGAGCGGTAGTACCGCTCTGTGCGGGCTGTGAGGATATCGGTTGGATTTTTCCCCACCTATAAAAGGGGGTCTTCTTCCCCAATGGACCTTATCTCTTTAGCTCGTGTTCTTCCCCCATTGTTGACCTTCTTCGAGCTTGCTAACTCTCAATCCCTCCAATGATTCTTGCTAGTTCTTGAGGGAAAAGAGAGAGGAGATCTAGATCCACGTTTCCACCAATCACTTTCTCCTCTAAGTGAGGGGAACCCCTTGGATCTAGATCTTGGAGTTCTTCGTGTTCTTCTTTCGTTCTTCCTCTCATTTTCCTCCCTAGCATTAGTTGCTTTGGTGGGATTTGGGAGAGAAGGACTTGGGCACTCCGTGTGCCCTTGCCATTGCATTTGGTGCATCGGTTTGAGTTCTCCACGGTGATACGTGGAAGTGAAGTTTGAGAAGCTTATTACTCTTGGGTGTTTGGGCACCCTAGAGCTTGTTCCTCTTGGGTGCCTTGGCGCCCTAGACGGTTGGTGTTGTTCGGAGCTCAATCATTGTGGTGTAAAGCTCCGGGCAAGCGTCGGGGTCTCCAATTAGGTTGTGGAGATCGCCCCGAGCAATTTGACGGGTACCGGTGACCGCCCCCAAGGGTTGCCAAAGTGTACGGGTTCGGTGACCACCCCCAAGGGTTGCCATTTGTACGGGTTCGGTGACCGCCCTCAAGGGTCCCTTAGTGGAATCACGGCATCTTGCATTGTGCGAGGGTGTGAGGAGATTACGGTGGCCCTAGTGGCTTCTTGGGGAGCATTGTGCCTCCACACCGCTCCAAACGGAGATTAGCATCCGCAAGGGTGTGAACTTCGGGATACATCGTCGTCTCCGCGTGCCTCGGTTATCTCTTACGCGAGCCCTTTACTTATGCACTTTACTTTGTGATAGCCATTTTGTTTCTTGTCATATATCTTGCTATCACTTAGTTGTCTATCTTGCTTAGCATAAGTTGTTGGTGCACATAGGTGAGCCTAGTTGTTGTAGGTTTTGTGCTTGTCAAATTAACCGCTAGGTTTATTCCGCATTTGTTCAAGCCTTAACCGTAATTATTTTAAAGCGCCTATTCACCCCCCCCCCCTCTAGGCGACATCCTCGATCTTTCAATTGGTATCAGAGCCTCGTCTCTCTTTATAGGGCTTAACCGCCTAGAGAGTAAGGATGTCGACTAGGGGCTTAGGATTCTCTGACACTCTTAGTTTCGATGGCACAAATTTTGATGTTTGGGTAATTCGCATGCTTAATCTCTTTAGGGTCATGGACCCAAATTTAGAGCAAATTGTAGATATGGGTTTTTCTCCTCCAAAGGATCCCCAAAGATTATCTTTAGAGGATGAGAAAAACTCTTATCTCAATGCTCAAGCTTCTAATGTGCTTTTCGATGCTTTGAGCAATGTAGTTATATTTCAACTCATGCCGTTTCGGGATGCTCATGAGTTGTGGACAAAGCTTCAAGATAAATATGGCGTGTCCAAGTTTTGTGGGGATGACTTTTCTCCCTCCACCTCCGGCCGTGTTGCTTTCTCAACTTCTTCTACTTCACCTACATGTGGATTGCCACAAGGTAATGATATGGTGAGTAGTGGTGTTCATTTCAATGATGATAGTGTGCTTATCGTTGATGATCCCTCATCTCTATCTTATTGCAATGCTCCATCTTTGGACTCCAACACTTCGAGCACTCCAAATGTTTCACATGCTTGTGTTGATAGTCCGTGCATATCTTGTAGAAATTGCTTGACTAAATCTCATGATGATATGCTTGCTATGTCTTGTTGCCATGATAAAAATGCATCTATTTCCTCGAATTGTTGTGCTAACAATGTAGAGGAAACCCAACACTCCATGGAACAAGATGTGGTTTTTAATGGTGCTTCAAGGGATCCTACATTATCATCTATTGTGTTTTGCCTTATGGCCAAGGCTTCAAAGGTATCTCCTACCTTGAACCCCAATATGTCTCTTGATGATGATGTTGATGCTAATGATGATGAGGATAATGATGAAGAGAATGATAATGTTGCCTCCTTAAAAACTAAGGGGGAAATGATTTTTAAAGCTCTTCATAAAAATAAAATTGCTCGTTCCAACTTCATGGAAATCATGTCCATTGCCATTGAGGGCAAGAAATATATTGATGAGTTGGAATCTCGTCTTGAGGAGCATGAGGTCACCATTGAGAAAATGGAAGGTCATGAGCGTGATTACGCTAATGAGATCGCGGACCTCTCTCAAGCTCTTGAACTTGAACAAACCACCAAGGAATCTCTTGAGGAGACCTTTGCTCTATAATTATCTAGAATAAAGGAATCTCATGATAGAGCACTTGAGGTGGCCAATGATTTCAAAACTAAAAATTCTAAGCTTGAAGTTGCTCATGCTAGACTCCTTGAGGATTTTGAGCACCTCGAAAATGGCTCAAGGGTCATTAAGAGTGAGCTCATCGAACTCACCGAGTCTCATGCTCAACTTAAAGCTTCTTATTCAAAAGAGCTTGCCAAGTTGCCTTCTCCTCTTGTTGTTAATGATGATGCTTGTGCTGCTAACTCTACTTCTTGTGAAGCATCCATTTTGAAGGAGAATGTTGAGCTACGAGCTCAACTTGAGTTGCTATCTAGCAATTTTGGAAAATTGGAAGAAAATCATGTAAAGCTCACAAGCTCTCATGATGATCTTCTAGTATCCCAAAATGTGCTAAAGATAGCTCATGAGGCTATGATTACTAAGGTAACATCTAGTGAGCCTCATGTGGATACTAGCTCTACTTCTAGTCAAAATGCCTTATTGCCATGTGCTAGTCCTCGCAATTTCTCTACCCATAATGTTGCTACATCTTGTGATGAATTGCTTTCCTTGCCTTGTTGCTCCAACGATGAAGCGTATACTTCCTCTAGTACTTGTGTTGATACTAACCATGTAGAGGAAATCAAAGAGCTCAAGGCCCAAGTCAATTATTTGAAGAAAGACTTGGAAAAGAGTCATGAAGGGAAGTCCACACTCAACAATATCTTGATTGTGCAAAAATCCCCCAATGACAAAGGTGGACTTGGATTCAACTCCAATAAGAAGAAGAAGTCCAAGAGAATCAAGAAGAAGGGCCAAGAACAAGTCAAGAATTCGGCCAAGATTATTTGCTTCAAGTGCAAAATTGAAGGGCATCATGTTAGATCTTGCCCATTGAAGAAGAAGCCCATTAATGACAAGCAACAAGGGAAGCGGCCACAAGTTCATTCTCATGCTCAACCTCAAGTTGAAGAAAGGCCTCTTCCCAAGAAGACTCAAGCTAATGCTTCTCAAGTTGAGAAATCAAGTGAGAAGAAAGTGAAGAGTAGATGTTGCTACTTATGTCGTGAGAAAGGTCACGTCGCTTCTTCATGCACTAGTGGTAACTTATCCAACCCAATTATTATTGATGATATCTATTCTCTTGGGAAGGATAAGGTTGGCAATGTGTTTGCCAAGTTTGTTGGTACTCAAAGTGGTGTCAAGAAAAGAACCATTTGGGTAGCCAAGCCTATTGTGACTAACCTCTTAGGACCCAACTTGGTTGGGGACCACCAAGCTCAAACTTGATCAATAGGTGTTGTTGGAGGGCATTGGAGACTTGGCTACATTATGAAGAATTAAGGGGACTTCATCATTCTTATTGTCTCAAGCCAAGTCAATTGGGTTATCAAGTTTCTATCTTATATCCAATGTGCCTCCTTGCGGTAACTTGTACTTAAATTGTTTACATTGAAAGTTACTTGCCCCTTTGCATGTTTTGGTTTTGTTCCTTGCATGTGTTTGTATATGTTGTGCTTCCAACTTGATTGTGTTGGTTTGCACATCATGTACGTGTGTGTCGTGCATTGAGCCTTTATGCTTCTTGTTTGTATCCTAGTTGGCTCGTGTGAGAGATTAATGGGACATCCCATTTTGGGGGAGTGATGTGCTTTGTGCACCTCACAATCCTATAAATGTGTGTACATGAGGAATACCATCTAGTTTTGATATTGCAAGATTATCTAGTCGCTAGGTGGTATGTCTCTCATGAGAAATTCAATTTCTAAAAAGTCCATTAATTATCTCTTGTTGGATACTCTTATTGCCTCTTGTTAAGTTTTCATTGGTATCACATTATGGGGGAGTAATATGCTATGTGCATATTACAAGACTAGAAAATGTGTACATTTGAGATATTGTCACTTAGAGTTGATATTATTAATTATCTTGTTCCTAGGTGACATGTTAGCTCTACAAGTTGCAATTTGCTTGTGTTTGTTGTGAAGATGATGTTGGATATCCTTGTTATCTACCACCGGGAATTATTTCCAAATACTTCTTGTCTTTTGACAATTGGTACTCAATTATGTGTGGTAGAATTTATTGATCATCTTTACATTGGCTTTTGTTTTTATTTGCCTTATCTCTTGCCATAGTTTGTGTCAACTCCCATTGTCTTCCATACCACTTGTGGATCTTGTTAATTTCTTGTTCTTGTCTAGTGTTTTCTAGATATAGTGAAAGTGGTGATCCCACCTTGTGCATTTTGTATTCAAATGCAAATTCTCTATAATGCACAACTCATGGGGGAGCTATCCTATTTTCTTTAGAACACTCTTCTTGTGATCCTTATCAAGTGTGTTTTGGTGGAAGACAAGCCGTTTCTTTTTGGTACTTTGTGCCATCATGAAACTTTGTAGAGGGCATGGTTTGTTTGGAACCATCCTCTCTCTAGGGAGTTCGACATCTTTCTTTTTGCGTGTTTAATGGATATCTCATTCCTTGATGTATCTTTTAATGATATCTTCCAAGTGATGATTTCTCCATTTGGTATTCTATTTTCACTCGATATTTCTTTTTCATTTGGTTTCGGTTCTTGAAAGTCTTGAGCATGCATATTTACTTCAAGTATTTTCTTTGGCATGCTTTTTTTTCTTTGACCCAATATATAGGGGAAACTCCACCAAGTCTCAAATTGGATGAGATGTGCATGAAATTCTATTTCATATCTATGTGCACATATTTATGTGGAGTTTGTCCTATGTATTGGTGTTTCTAACTCTTTGGTCCCAATGAGTTTGGGTACCATTTTGTTTGTGTTGTTGTTCTAGGAACAATTGGAGATGCATTGGATGCTCGGCTCACTCACAAGGAAGGTGTTGTCACCATGTGCTTATTGGAGTCAAGCTAGAATGATCAATGAACTACTATCTACCTTCAATTGGTATCTACTACATCCGTACAATGGTATCTCGGTAACAAGTATCATCATCTACTTCATGCACATATTTCTTGCATCAACCTTGTGTAGGTTGTATCATGGCATGTAATTCTTGATTCGTTCTTATGATACTTGTTTCCTTTCTCAAAGCATCCCAACGATGATCTCGTGTTGCTAGTTGTGATGTCTTTGATGATTGTGTGGTAGGAGTTCATTTATATACTATAAGACCATATCTAGCCATGTGCTATGCTTTCAAGCAAATATCTTAGTGGTATATTTATGACTTCCTTGTGGATATCTTGTTCTTTCCTTGTGTAACCATTTCGTGTGTACATCCTTCTTTGTGGATCGATATCATCATGATCTTCATCTACCTAGAATCTTTACACTTGAGAGAAGTTACATCTCTAGGTGATATCCTTATTCTTTCACGTTCACCTTTTCTGTGGTGGTTTCGTGAAAGGATTTATCTTGAGTGCGGGTCTTATCTCGTTGCATCTTGATGCACTCTTTTGTGGTGAAGATCATTTTCCTCATGCTTGTCTTGACAAGGCCTTTGCCATCTTAATTGGTATCCCTCGTCTTGATAAGGCTTTCTTTTTCTATCTTCACCATGGGTTGTCACAAGCATCGGTTCTTATTTTGCTTATTAGTAAGCTTGTGTATCCATTTGCTTGTTGTGTGTGTGTGTGTGTGGGAAGGACATGTCTTGCACCTTGTATCTCATTTATTCAAGACTATGTTGGTGCTTAATGCTCATCCTTATATTAGTCTTCTCAAGTGCTTTGCCATGACTCACACACATCTTTTTGGTCGAGCCTAATCTTAAGTTGCCCCTTTTACATGTTGCTCAACCATGTGTTTGTTGCAAGTGCTAGGCCGTGTTTCCTATTTGCTCACTTGCACTTGTTGTGAGTTTCTATTGATTTTGGGGGAGTGATGATCCTATTTTGTGCACGTTGTATTCAAATACAAATATTCTTATTTGTGCACAAATCATGGGGAGCTTCTCTAGTTTCTTTAGAACACTCCTATGCACATATCATAATATCTTTTTCATGTGGCTCATAGGAGCATTGGTCTTGTTAGTTCAATTGGTATCTTTTGATAGCTTGTTTCAATTGGTATCTTTTGATTGCCTGATTGCTTGTTTCTCTCGTTGTTATGTCTTTGTGGCATATCATTCTTTGGCAATCTTTGAGCCTCAATATATTTTGTCTTCCTCCAAGTATTTACCTTTGGATATGTGTAGGGCATTCCACTCTCTTATTGAGAAATACACAATTTATGGAGGAATACAATTTATATTGGCCTTCTAAGCTTTTCGCCCATTTTGGCAATCGATGCCAATGGGGGAGAAGTTTCAGAGAGTTTTGTGGGGAGATGTTTAGAGAGCTTCTTCGTGCTTTGGTTTTGTTCCTAAGCATTTGCATCTCATACGCATATTCATGCTTTGGTTTTGTTTCTAAGCATTTGCATCTCATACGCATGCATTATTGGTTGGTGCATTGCATGGTGATGCATAATTCCTTGTATAAACTCTCTTGAAAGTGATTGTCATCAATTACCAAAATGGGGGAGATTGAAAGAACATGCGGTGCCCCCATGTTTGGTTTTGGTAATTGATGACAATCTCTATGGACTAATGGTTGCCTTGAGTTATATTTGAAGGATTTGTCCATAGGCTTTTCTTGGAGTCCATTTGTTGGTTTCAAGGAGAGTTTGTGATGACCAAGATGCTATTCAAGGAATTACCTAAAGATTGGTCATGTGAGAGGTTGATCAAGACTAAGTCAAAGAGTGAATCAAGTTGATCAACACACAAAGCGTAGAAGATGTACCGAGGGGGACCAAGCGATCCCATGGTATGGTAAGCATTGTCAATTACGCTTTGTGTACTAACCCATGGTCTTCGTGAGAGTTCTTTGTGGGGTTAGGTTGCGGTGTGCAAGTTCAAGTGGATCATCACGAAGAGATCACATGCTTGAAGCTTGCCGTCCATTGTGGTGACAATGGACTTGTGAAAATGTGCCAAAGAGTGGCTCACCCATAGTGGAGTATGGGGGAGCAATCAACTAGTCTTCATCGAGCGAACGCAATCAAGAAAGGTGGTCCAACTTGAGGGAGTCAAGATCGTCATCATCTATCTGAAGTGGACTTCGTGCAAGGCAAAGGTTTGCCCTTGATAGGTTTTATATTTTACCGGTCTCATGGTGATAGTTTTGAGACCGGGTTATAGGATCGATAGCCGTACTATCAAGGGGGGCTCTCAAGTGAGTAGCTTGATCGTATCATTCGTCGAGAGCTCAAACCATTGCATCCTTGCATCATCTTTCTTGATTCTTATTTGTATTTTCATTTGAGGTTTTAGATCTTGTGGTTATCTTCGTGACAAGCTCTAGTACATCGAAAACGGATTTCATATGGTTCTTCTATCGCGTTTTCAGTGTTGGAGGTTTTACCGGTCTTTTTCGAGGAAGGGTTCTCACCATTTTCTCATGGGACTTTTCTAATTTGCTTCTTATTGATATTTCTACCAAGATTGTGTTATCCCATGTCGTTAGCTTTCCAACAAACTTGGTTTCGTTGAATTCGGAGTCCGTTTGCAGAAGTTATGGCAGTTTTGGTGTTCTGAAAAGGCTGCAGCGGTACTACCGCGGATTGGAGCGGATGTAATTTTTTACTACCGCTCCAGAGCGGTACTACCGCGGCTACTACAGCGGTAGTACCGCTCCGGACCAAAATCTCGTATTAGGTCCAGCGGTGGTAGGCACAGATGTATTTTTTTAGTACCGCTCGCTAGCAGTAGTACCGCTACCCTTTGCGGTAGTACCGCTATCCCTAGCAGTAGTACCGTGAGGACTAGCGGTAGTACCGCTCCGGCGGTTCTACTGGCCTTTTGCCTCCTCGCTGTTGTTTTTTAAAGGGCTTCTACCGCCCTAGCGGTAGTACCGCTCCTTGGAGCGGTAGTACCGCTTTGTGCGGGCTGTGAGGATATCGGTTGGATTTTTCCCCACCTATAAAAGGGGGTCTTCTTCCCCAATGGACCTTATCTCTTTAGCTCGTGTTCTTCCCCCATTGTTGACCTTCTTCGAGCTTGCTAACTCTCAATCCCTCCAATGATTCTTGCTAGTTCTTGAGGGAAAAGAAAAAGGAGATCTAGATCCACGTTTCCACCAATCACTTTCTCCTCTAAGTGAGGGGAACCCCTTGGATCTAGATCTTGGAGTTCTTCGTGTTCTTCTTTCGTTCTTCCTCTCATTTTCCTCCCTAGCATTAGTTGCTTTGGTGGGATTTGGGAGAGAAGGACTTGGGCACTCCGTGTGCCCTTGCCATTGCATTTGGTGCATCGGTTTGAGTTCTCCACGGTGATACGTGGAAGTGAAGTTTGAGAAGCTTATTACTCTTGGGTGTTTGGGCACCCTAGAGCTTGTTCCTCTTGGGTGCCTTGGCGCCCTAGACGGTTGGTGTTGTTCGGAGCTCAATCATTGTGGTGTAAAGCTCCGGGCAAGCGTCGGGGTCTCCAATTAGGTTGTGGAGATCGCCCCGAGCAATTTGACGGGTACCGGTGACCGCCCCCAAGGGTTGCCAAAGTGTACGGGTTCGGTGACCACCCCCAAGGGTTGCCATTTGTACGGGTTCGGTGACCGCCCTCAAGGGTCCCTTAGTGGAATCACGGCATCTTGCATTGTGCAAGGGCGTGAGGAGATTACGGTGGCCCTAGTGGCTTCTTGGGGAGCATTGTGCCTCCACACCGCTCCAAACGGAGATTAGCATCCGCAAGGGTGTGAACTTCGGGATACATCGTCGTCTCTGCGTGCCTCGGTTATCTCTTACCCGAGCCCTTTACTTATGCACTTTACTTTGTGATAGCCATTTTGTTTCTTGTCATATATCTTGCTATCACTTAGTTGTCTATCTTGCTTAGCATAAGTTGTTGGTGCACATAGGTGAGCCTAGTTGTTGTAGGTTTTGTGCTTGTCAAATTAACCGCTAGGTTTATTCCGCATTTGTTCAAGCCATAACCGTAATTATTTTAAAGCGCCTATTCACCCCCCCCCCCCCTCTAGGCGACATCCTCAATCTTTCACGATGGGTTTCAAGTTTTTCAAAATTTTCAAGCACTTGTTGAACGCAAATTTGATAGTAAAACAATCTCAGTTCAATCTGACTGGGGTGGCGAGTATGAGAAATTAAACTCCTTTTTCTATGGGAATTTCCCATAATGTCTCTTGCCCTCATGGACACCAACAAAATGGTTCTGCACAACGCAAGCATAGACACATTGTCGAGGTTGGTTTTCTCTTCTTGCCAATGCATCCACACCACTCAAGTTTTGGGATGAAGCATTCCTTATTGCTACTCATCTTATCAATATTTTGCCAAGTCGAGTTATCAGTTTTGAAACTCCCAGTGAAAGGCTCCTACATATCAAACCAAACTATGCCTCTCTTAGAGTTTTTGGTTGTGCATGTTGGCCTAATCTTCGTCCCTACAACTCTAGGAAACTCTCTCATGATTAACATTTTTTAAATACATGTTTCAAACATTTTTTGAGTGCGTGTTAATGCTATCTCCTCAATCCGCCAGTCCTGGCTGCGCCGATACCAGGGAAGGAGCTTATACTCTACACCACGGCCTTGGATTTTAATACACATTGAAACATTATTTGAATGATACAAAACATATTTTTCTAAACTATGCGAACATTTTTTCATATTGTATAAATAAGTATTTTCAAGTGTCACAAACATTTTCTTGAAACACATGATTTTTTAAGTGTATGGTACATTTTTTAATACATTTTTTGAATATGTATAACATTTAAAAAATGCCATGTACATTTTTTGAAAGGCATAGACATTTTAAAAAGTCACATATAACTTTTGAATGGTACAAACACTCTATAAAAGTTGATCGGACATTGTTTTACACTACATGAACATTTTTTAAATGCGTTATGAACATATTACAAAAAATTACTATTTTTTTCATAATATAGGTATTAAAAATTAAAAACAAGTATGTGGCGTCACCTTGACAAAACCACATGGCTAATGGGCAGGCTCATTACCAGCTCCCTGAAGGCGAGCTGAGCTACTATCTCGCGTTAACGCGAGAGCTATATCTCACTTATGGGGAGATGGCGGCAATTAAAAAAATAACTTATAGCGAGATGGAAGGAGCTCTCACATGCGGGATTTCCTTGCGCGCTACATTACCGGCTGGCCCATTCATTTGCTCACTCGTTGTTGTGTCGCTGGTTCTTCGCTTTAGTTTTCTTTTGTTTTTTCTTTTCTTTTTCTTCGATTTCTTTATTTCTTCAGTGGTTTTCTTCGGTATACTTTGATTTTCTTGCGTTTTTCACTGTGTGTTTTTCGTTTTAATCGTTATACTTTGGTTTTTTCTTTCTAGTTTTTTCAATGTTTTATATTTTATTTATTTTTATTTTTATTCATTTTCTGGTTTTCTTCTTGGTTTTTTTCAACACAAGTCTACATTTTTTGTATACATTAGGTATATCTTTTTTACACATTTAACATTTTCCAAATACATGAGTAAAATTAATCGATACATAATTAACATGTTTTAAATACTTGTTTTGATGTCTATCTTCTGCATACACATCGTACATTTTTATATGAATGTTTAACGTTTTTCTAATATATGATTACATTTTTGAAAAAATATTAATGTCTACTTTTTCCATACACCTTACCAGTTTTTTTGTATACACGATTAACTTTTTGTTAATCATGTTTAACATTTTAAAAATACATGATTACATTTTTTTAGTTCTATATTTTTCACACATATTGTTCATTCTTATACAGGTTTATTTGTTTTTTATTAGTATTTTTTTGGAATACTGTTTGTGATGTGTATCTTTTTGATACACATTATAATTTTTTATTACACATAAACTTCTTAATAGATGTTTAACTTTTTTTCCATAGATGATTAACATTTTTCAAACATATTCCTTGATGTCTAGTTTTTTTTCCATAAACCTTGTACATTTTTCTGTATACATCAGGAATATTTTGTTATACAGATTTAACATTTTTAATACATGAGACTTTTACATATACATGCTTTCACATCTAATTCTTTCATACTCGTTATATATTTTCGTATACATCATAAATCTTTTTCTATGCGCATTTTAACAATTTTTTAAATGCATGATTATTTTTATTCAAAAGTTTATGTACAGATTTTTGTAATATATATATTTAAAATATTTTCAAATATAAACAAAAGTATTTTTTTTTTAGAAAAACTAAGAAAAATGAATGCTTAAGGGCCCGTCCGCTGGGCTGGCCTATTGAGGCAAGCGCTTGAGGCGGGGGCTCATACGGGCTCGTGTTAAGGGAGGCATTGTCGCGCGGCCGAGCAATATGGGCTGGCCCATGCGCGAGCGAGGCCACAGCCTGTTTTTCTGTTTCTTTACGTTTTCTGTATTTTATTTTTTATTTTTGTACTTTGTTTATACTATAAAATATTATAATATATGTAATACAAAAATTATTTTGCAAAATGTTGAATAAGTATTTGAAAAATGTTGAACAAGTATTTGAAAAATATTATCAAGCATTAAAAAAAATGTTGAACAAGTATTTGAAAAATGTTAATGTAGCTTTCGGAGAAATGTTGAAAAAGTATTTGAAAAATGTTGATCAAGCATTCGAAAAATGTTGAACAAGTATTTGAAAAATGGTAATCAAGAATTTTGTAAAATGTTGAACAAGTATTTAAAAAATGTTAATCAAGTGTTCAAAAAATGTTGAACATGTATTTGAAAAATGTTGAAGAAGGATTTAGAAAAAATGTTAATCAAGCATTCGAAAAATGTTGAACAAGTATTTGGAAAATGGTGAACAAGTATTTCAAAAATATTGAACATGTATTTGAAAAAAATGTTGATCATGTATGTAAGAATCTAGAATGAAAAATACAAAGAAACAAAGAAAAACAAAAAAATGAAAAACCAAAAAATAAAAAATGGAGTAGAAAAAAAACAAAGAAACAAAATGAGAAAATGAATGAAAGAAAAACGGAAAAAAGAAACAAAATAAAACAAAAAAAGGAAAAAGTCCTGAAGAAAACCGCTGGAGTAGCGTGAAGTATGACACGCCCCTAGTTCTTACCATGAAACCAACTTTGGCGGGGTGGTTAGCTTAGCGCGTGATCTCGCCGGCGCGCCGGAAACCAGGGTTCGACTCCTCCTTCTCGCATTTCCGGGTCTCTTTTTACGACTATGCGCGCGTGAATGGGCCAGCCCAATACGACGCGAAGGGGCAAAAAGCTTCAGCGAGAGCTGCCACTTGGTTCGCTTAAAGCTCTTTTTACGACTATGCGCGCGTGAATGGGCCGGCCCAATACGACGCGAAGGGGAAAAAGCTTCAGCGAGAGCTGCCACTTGGGTCGCTTAAAGCGATAAATAGTCGCCGCGCTGTTGCGCCCGCAAGACATATTGTGCCTAGATTGTGCAGGAAAACAACATATATCTACGTACATGGGCCATAGTCATACTCAACGAAAACAAGCCCATCATTACCGCAACACATGTATTAGTTGTTGAATCAATGGTTGCTAAAAAAAGTTGTTGAATCAATGACATGGATGCATAATCAACTGACCGGAACTAAATTTTTAGGCAACTGAAAATTAGCAAATTTGTTTATGAAAATATGTCCTCTTCTACAACTACTAGTAAGCGTGCACGTGCAATGCACGTATAACCATGAGAAGAAGAAGAAAAATCTCCTGTATAAACATATTTTTTACATGTAATACGTAGTATGTGGATTCTGCAAAGAGGAAGTTAAGTACTTCCAGGGCATGGAGAGAATGGATTCTGGCAATGTAGTACTGCTAGTTGACATGGTGAAGAATTATACTCCCCCTTAAAGAAATATAAGAGTGTTGTAAACGCTCTTATATTTCTTTACGGAGGGAGTATTTGTTATCAGACTGATACTGCAGAAGACTTGTCCACTTACATGGAGCAGGGTGGCCTAGAACCAAACATAGTTACTGCTAGTTGTTTCTATTCATAGAGATTTTTCGCGGCTTCTGGTGAAGAATGAAGTCAGTAAACCGGTGAAAATAAAAATAATAGGAGAGTGGTGATTTTGGCATAGAGCGTTTCTTTCATAGTAAGCTCATATCATCCATATTTGGTTAGCTTTGCAGACATGTAATTCATCTCATTCTTATTTGGTTAGCTTTGCAGACATGTAGCCAATTCATGCACATAGGAAATAAATAAATAAAAGTATATCGCCATATCACATACCATTTGAAAATTGCATTATCTAATTGAACTACAAGATCTGACCGTAGTGGGACTTTTGTCAAAATGACACATATGAGCCAACATCTCATCTCACGGAACCTCGAAATCTTAAAAAATAATATCTAACCATAAAAAATATCATTTGAAAATTGTACTATTTGATTGAACTACAGAAACTACGAGTAGTAGGATACTAATGGATTTATAAAATCGACTTGACACTCCTTTACAATTATGATGCTCCGTAGGCATAAACACCTTTTACTTTTGTTTCACCTTTCAGATCCCTCGCATGAATGATGAACCTGCATATATTGCCTTTAAGAGAGATGCTTGAAAATGAAGGAAACGGGAAATCTTGAATATTGTTGCCGACACCATGACTGGTTGGTGAAGATGTGCCATGGCCAATCCAGTTCTAGTATGAATCCATAGTCCACACTTTTCCCTACGATCCTAAGCCTGAAACAGACAAAATAAGGAGTCCAAAGTCCACACTTCTACATCAATTTTGCACAGGACTAACTGGAGCTTGTGCGTGATTCTATTTGATTGCTAAAGTAGCAGAGCAAATAAAATGAATAAAACATGAGAAAATAAAATTTATACCCAAGCTTGCACTTATTTACTGTATATTGAGGTGCTAGGCATTACACTAAAAATTGTCCAACAAAATACAAAAGAAAGGTTGCTCAAAATAAACAGTATGGCATGATGGCATAGAGGAATGTCACATAAAACTATAGTAAGCCCTGCAGTTCAGTTTCTATGATTCTCTAATACTGAAAGCAATAGCCAAATATCACTGTATAGTTCTTTCAGAGTAATAAAATGGCGGGCTCGCTTCAACATCCAATCTAAATGCATGCGTCTCACTTAGAATTGCTACATGATCAAGTAATTATGCATGTGTCCTTAGTTGTCCAGAATACAGGGGGCTCATGCCTATTAGAAATTGAATTGGCAAGATGTAGAGCCACCTACTTGCCAGCACCTTCAAATGTGACATAAAAATACAGAATAGAATCTTCATGAAACAAAGCTGCGGACAATACCGAAACAAGAAAAGAATGGAGTTTCTAACAGACTCATCCATTCTTCACCATAGGTGGAGTTTTCTCAGTTTTTTTTATAATAATTGTTAGATGCTGAAAGGATTAAGCCATCCTAGTGTTAAGGCCTCTAGGGCATTTAAATTTGGTCTCAGTTAAGAAGATTAGTCCAAAATGATGCACAATCAGTATTCCCCATCAGATTTCAAGTACTCTTGAATTAGTTGACACTAAAAATTACTATAGCATAGTATGGATTGGATTCTCTTTTCATTTGAAGTTAAACTGTTATCAGCATATATGCAAAGGAAGTTCACCCAGATGAACAAAAAGTTAAAATTTGTTTGCGAATTTGCTATGTACTAAAGTACATGCAATGCACCTACAGAGTCTCAATCAAACTAAGAGCCCATAGTTAATTAGCACCACCACCACTTTATTACGGAAAAAAGTACCACCCAGTGGATATGCCTGCTCTTCTCATTCTATTTAAGCACATCATCTTACGATCCACTCCAAACACACCGAAATAGACTCTGAATTAAACTAATGTCGATAAGCGTGAAGACAGCCTTGCCGCGGAGGAGGGCCGCCTGCGTCGTAGTTGCGCAGCGCGGCGGGCGGGTGATCTGCGCCGCAGCGGAGTTGGACTCGGCGGCCTGCAAATGCAGAGGAGGAGGCTAGCATACACAAATGGATCTGCGCCTAGTTGGTTAGTATTCTTGTGCAACTAAAAGATGAACTGGATTGTTAGAAATTATGTGAAAATGCACACGCAGCAAATCCTAACGAAAATTGCAAGGCTGTTGAAAGTGCACAAGATCCAGTATCACACATCAGTTCAAATGAGAAGTGAATACACAGAGTTGAACTGAGGGACATTAGAATAACTACAGAACACAAAATTCAGTTTCTGAATTGCAACATATGAACTTAACAGGAATTCCAGTTGTACCACTTAGAATTCGGTTTTCGACACACGAGTATCAAATAAAAATGCACAAGACTTGAAATTGCCTTTGTCTGAGCAGCAAGCAAGGAATTTACCGGTGAGTCTGCGATGAAGGTGCGGCAGGGCCATCCTGTGGTGTTGCTCCCGACATCAAGCAGCTACAGCCGTGCGCCACACGATAGGCTGAATGGCGGGGGCGACTGACGAGTAGCACGAGGGAGGCAGACAAACAGAGCCGGGTCGGGCACCGTGCGCCACAGGAGAGGCGGGCAGGCGGGGGCCGAGGCTAGTGGCGAACGGGCCGGTGGGTGAGGCGTGGCAAGCGGCAGGAGCCACTTGAACAAACTGTTTTACAAATTACTGTAATGACTAATCGACATATACAAAAGCAATTCACATGAACTGGACAGAGGACTCTGTTCTGTATGTTTCTGAGTAGAAAGGTAACAAACAATCAAAGAAAATGCAATTCTAAGTTAATTCTCACTATTTTTGTTAGTATGATTTTTAAGCACAATGCTAACAGGCTACGGAACATATAACTATTAGCTGAAAGAATTTTCTTCTTCTTCCCTTCACTCCCAAGAGATTAGTGGATGAACAGAAGATTGACAGTGAGTCCCCCATCTGACACTCTAAGCTCAAGCGGCACAAATTCGTCAGTAAAACGCCATAGGCACAGATTGAGAATCGCGTGCTCACCAGATGGTTGGCCAGGATGGCCTTGGCACCCTTCCCCATGAGAACTTGATGGACGACACGAGGCGCGGATGCAATTGTCGTCAGTGATGTTCTGGCTGTCGTCCAGCAGAACATTCAGATCGGCACGAAGGAACACCTTCTTCCCCCTAACAGTGCCCACGCTCCTCTTGGTTGCCATTTCCTCCTCAGTCTCCCCTTCCCCTGCACCAAATCAGATGCCGTAAACATCAGAATAATCCGCAAAGGAACCAGATTCAGACGACCGTATATTTACCAGGCAAGAGATCAATCGGGGTTAATGCTAATTGATCACCACATTTCTTCCATTGGAAAGTGAGTTCATGAATCCTTGTGAAGATTTTGTGGGTGTTCTCTACTACACTGAATTCAAAATCTACAAAAATAGAAAGGAATTTTGTTCAAGCTGCAGGTGTGTAACTGAAGAACCTCATCTTATGACGGAGGGATCACTTATCCGGTGCTGCAGCTGAAGCCGCCTCCTCGACAGGCGGCTTCTCTGCCTGCGCCATGGCTTCCTGCCGCAATTGGCGGAACGCGACGACAACGGTAGGAAGGGGAGCATTATCGCCATGGCCTCGATGCACTCCCTTAGGCTTGTGATGCCCATCGTGGTGGAGATCGTGAAGCCGGCGACGTCGCAGGGGAAGCGGAGACGCGTAGAGAGGAGGATCTGGGAGACTGGGAGGCTGCGGCTCGGAAGGCTTCTGGTAGGGACTGCGAGGCAGGGAGAGGATAATGGAGGAGGTGCAACGGAACCTAGTGCCGCGCGGAGGAACGCTGACAACCGCTCCATCGCCGGGCGGTTGGATCTACAGCCGCACGGCTGATGTCCATCGCGTGGAACTTCTCCCGGAGCTGGGCCGCCTCTGCGTGGTAGCGCTCGGAGAGGGGAGGCCCCGTGGCTTGATGCATGTCGGGGGTGGCTGACTCTGGCCTCCTCCCCCTCCTCTACCGCCTTGGCCGCCGTAGTTGTTGCGCCCACCGCGGCCGCCACCGTAGTCGTTGTCGCCCTGTTGATAGCCTCGGCCGCGTCTGCCATCACGAACCCCTTTGTAGCCACGGGCGCGGCCTCCACCATCACAGCCGCCGCCTTGGTAGGCTCGTCCTCGGCCATGACCGCCGTCGTCATTGCCCCCTTGGTACCCACGCCCTCTTCCACCGCTGCTATCACCTCCTCCTTTGGGACGCAAGGTGCTGCGGATCCGTTCTTTCTGATCTGGGGCCTAAAGAAAAAACAATCGGGGAGACTCCGGTGGAATCGATCCGGAAATTACGAAGTCGCGGGCGTGGATCGGGATGCGAAGGACAAAAATTGGCAGACCATGGTGCGTCTGCTAGGCAGAACATTTAATCTGGGACGTTGGTTTGGATGATAGACTATCGACGCAATATAGACAGTAGGATGTGTTTAAGTTGATTTAATCAGAGGGTTCTGGTTATCCCGTGTACAGTTTGTTGTGTGGAGTTAGGAGAAATTATGTTTGCTTTTTTAATAGTAGTATAGATAATGATTTTTATTCATTTTTCTTTTATCTTTTTTCTTTATCAATACTATCAGGAAAAGACATAATTAACTTCTACGGTTCCTAGTACTTTCCAATTGCTTGCATATTCACTTTGCTTGTGAGGTGAGGTGGACACCCACCAGTGCATTGCGAAACCCTAGCCGAGATGGTGCCGATCCACGCCACCGCCCCAGCTCCCTTTTCCGATCTTCTCATCGCATCCTCAACGCCTTTGCTAGGTCTTGATACGGCGTCGTTGCAGAGGTCTGGAACATGATATCTACTGCTTCATAAAAAGAACGTAAGGTTCTCATTTCACCTTTCTTTCCACTACCCTTTCGTCCAACCTTCCTTGTACGACAATAAATCAACTTAATTTACTTAGCTTCTGAACCAGTTCCACTTTAATTTACTTACCCAATTCCGGATCAAAATACAGGGTAATTCATGGGCAGAATTTGATGATCATTTTTTTACACAATCACATTATTATAGACAGGTAAATCACAAGCCGACGTACTGGAAGATTTATATCCCGTTGTAACGCACGGGCATTGTTCTAGTAGAGCAATAATATTGATAGTTGAGTCGTGATCTTAATTTTCAGTAGAGATCTGAGGGGACAAATATCTTGAAACGGATAAGGTAATGTGAGAATTCCCTTCTCGCCCGGATGGTGTACAAAAAATTGTGAGGTTAAAAATATTGTCAGCATTTTTGTGTTGGATGACGTTTGAAAAGCTAGACGCCACAACGTCAACTAAGATTTGTGTTGGATGATGTTTGGAAGGCTAAACACACAATGTCAAGTAAGTTGAGTTCTATAAGAGCATCTACAGACGAAGACACCAAATCCGCCCCCCGCACTGACCGGGCACTCCTCATTTTGGTGCTTCCGCACACGTGTACCCCAAAATATGGCACCTCATATCCATGCAAAACATGCACGTATGAAAATAAACATAGTAGATCAACGAACTAGCACCAAATCTGGTTGAATCGGGCATAATTCTAGCATAAACGATCATCGGACAACCAAAAGATGCAGTTTCAATCGGACAGTACACTAAGCATACGATAAAAAAAACTTAATTAAACAGGGAAGGGCAGAGGAAATCGCCATTTCCTCGTCGCCCCCTTCCCCTTGCGGTCGGCGGTGCTGCTTTGACAGTCGGTGTAGGATTCGGCCGCCAGAGGGTCATCATCGTCGTCGTCGGAGCTTGATCCGTCGTCGGAGTCGTCTGACAGCTCCATGTGCCCCCGGCAAGCCTACGGAACAAGCGCTCCTGCTCCTGGGTGTGCCTCCTCGCCTTCGCCTTCGCTGATGCCTCACTCTCTGACAGCTCGATAGCGAGCCGGAGCGCTTTCGCGTTCTTCCATCGGAGTCGCTACGCATCCGACTCCGCCGTTGTCAGGGAGCGCCGGATGACGGATGTAATGAGTGTGTATCGGCGTTCTGGGATTGGGGGTACCCAGACCTGCCTGCCTGCGGCCCAGCGCGTGGCCCCATCAACGGCCCGGTACGGCCCAGCTACAAGACTCTGCGAGCAAGACCCTCGCGAGGGCCTCCCGGCCTCGCGAGGCGAACAACGCCAAGATCTCCCGAGGAGCAGCTCCCCGAGCCTGCCTCCCGAGGAGCGGAGATCTCTATGCAGGTACCCCACCTCACGAGGCTGGCGATGATGTGAGCCATGATGACCAAGGCCAGGCGGGCACTAGCAGGCGCAAAGGGGACAGTTTCCTCTTTGGTGCTAAGGAGGCAAGGACAAGCGCGGGTTCCCGAGGGATCCCCCAAAGGTTTCCATTCCGGTGCAACGAGACCAAGACCACGAGCTCGGCAGGACGGATGTCATCGCCGAGCCCACCACTGCGTCATGACCAGAAGCTTTGCAGGCGAAGACCACCTTTCGTCAGGATAAGATGTACCTATTGTCTCCTTTCAAATTGGCCGTTGTGGAATTCCTTCCCGCCTAAGCTATGAGGGAAGAGGACCAAGGCCACTATAAATATAGGCTAGTCTCAACCGTAGGAGGGGGGGGACTGATTCTCACCCTCCGAGCCCTCGCGAGGCAGCTCGTCTACTGTACTAGTTCATCCTCAACCTCCTCGTGAGGCCAATCCACCACAAAGCAGGAGTAGGGTTTTACACCACAAGGTGGCCCGAACCTGGGTAAATCTTCGTGCCCATTCTTTCCCCGCTCGCACGAACTCGACGAGGCCAAGCTATGAGGCGATGAGCTTGAGGCTGTAGCTTGGCAAGGTCTTCGCACACGCACCAGAGTTCGAACCTTGTTGGGTCCGCGGAGCCCGATTCCGACATTTGGCGCGCCAGGTAGGGGCGTGTCGAAATCCTCCTCCCGCTTCGCTTCGTCTCTGCTTCATCGCTCCCATGGCCGACGCCCGCCGAGTTCGCGCCGAGCGCCGGGCCGCTCGCGTCGCCCAGACGGCACCCGTGGGCCACGGTGTTCCTCGCCGCTCCGCTTCCCCCGCAGCTAACGCTGCCACCGACCCTGCTGCTCGTGAGCAGCAGGACTCTTCGCTGCTGCCCTCCGTGCGACGTGATGGTCGCACCGCCACTACTTCCCTCACCCCGTCACGGCGTCGTCTTCCCATGTTCGTCGCGGGCCGGCAAACACGCAGGCCGCGCTGCTCATGGCGCGCGAGCTGCTGCGCTACCGCCCCGCCAACGAGGGCTACGACGCTTGGCTGGGCCGCATCACCGAGCTCGTCAACGCCGCCGGCGAGGCCCCGGCGCCATCCCACTCGCTCCGTCCCCCGCCCTCCCGTGCGGGCGACGTAGCTCACGGTGCGCATCCGCCTCCTCCCCCGCGTGGCACAGACGCCGAGCCCAGGCGCGACGCGCGTCAGCGCGACCCGCCACATGGGGCGCCTGCACCAGCGCGAGATGAGGCCAGCTGCTAGGTGGTGCAGCAGCCGTAGTATGACGCGTGTGTGCTCCCCGCACTACCGCGCCAGCACCAAGACCGGGCGGCTCCGGAGAGGGCTGCAGCGCATGGGCGTCATGATCATGCTCCCCTCGCGCGAGCCGCGCCCGTAAGTACGGCAGGCTGCCGTGCCTTCACACCAGAGCTGCGCCGCGTCATTTGGCCCGGCAAGTTCAAGCCAGACCTGCCGCCGCGCTATGATGGCACCCCGGACCCGGCGGAATTCCTCCAGCTCTACTCGCTGAGTATCAAGGCGGCAAACGGCAAGGACAAGGTCATGGCGAACTGGTTCCCCATGGCTCTCAAAGATGGTGCGCGCTCCTGGCTTTTGCACCTCCCGGAGGGGTCAATCTCCTCTTGGGATGAGCTTTGCGAGCGTTTCATCGCCAACTTCTAGGGCACCCGCGACCGCGCCCTCACCGTCAATGACCTGCGGCGCGTGAAGCAACAGCCGGGTGAAACCCTCCGCAAGTACATTCAACGCTTCACCAACGTTCGCCCCAAGATCCCGAAAGCCTCGGACGAGGCCATCATCTCAGCGTTCACTGAGGGCGTCACGAACGTCAAGATGAGCGAGGAGCTCGCCATCCATGTTGACCTGTGCACGGCGCTGGAGATGTTCAACCTGGCAGACAAATGCGCTAGGGCGGAAGAAGGCTGCCTCGCCCTCCTCAAGCACCCCGACGTCGATCCTGAAGACAAGAAGGCCAAGGCCAAGGAAACAAAGCGCAAGGGCCCTGCCGTGCTGGCTGCAGAGCCTGAGTTGAAGCGCGGTCGCGACCGCGACGAGCCAGGCAAGGATAACCGCCCATTCTGTGTCCTCCACAACGTCCGCACCCACAACACCAATGACTGCCAAGAGCTCAGGGCGCTCCGGGACGAGTGCCTGGGCCTCCACCCCGAGCGCAGCGACTGTGGCTTCGGCCGTGGAGGAGGCCGCGATGGGGGCTGCTGGGACAACCGCAACCCTCGTCAGGACTGGCGTGACCAGCCTCGCGAGTATCACTGGCGTGATCAGCCTCGCGATGGCCCTTGGTGCGATCAGCCTCGTGAGGCCCGTCCTCAGGGCAACGCCGGCCTCCCTTCGCTGCCACCGCCACCAAGAAGGAACGACGACAACCAGCAGGACGATGGGGCTGGGGGCTTCTAGGAACCTCGCCGATTGCCTGCATCCTCGGCGGTGCCCAGGCACCCGCCTCGAACCGCGTCTTCAAGCAGTTCTCTCATGAGGTGAACGCGACCGTCCCGAAGCTTGAGGCCGCGCGCCCCTCAGGTGGTCGCAGTATGCCATCACTTTCGACTCCAAGCATCACCTCAGGTGCGCAACCACTGCCGGCGCACTCCCCATGTTCTACACGCCCACCATCAGCAATGTCGCAGTCACCAAGACCCTCATCGATGGTGGCGCTGGCCTCAACGTCCTCTCTGTGGACACGTTCGACACGCTCCAAGTGCCTTATGACCAACTCATGCCCACCAAGCCCTTCTCAGGGGTGACTGATGGATCCACGACGCCCCTGGGGCAGGTGCGCCTCCCCGTAACCTTCGGCAAGCATGACAACTACCACACCGAGCTCATCGGCTTCGACATCGCCCACACCGGCCTCCCATACAACGGCATTCTCGGGTACCCTGCCCTTGCCAAGTTCATGGCGGCAACCCACCACGGCTACAACGTCCTCAAGATGCCAAGGTGCAGCGGCATCATCATGGTTGCCTGCGACGAGAAGGCCGCGGTCTGCTCTCTTGAGCATGCCTACCGTGCCGCGGCAGCCGAGAACTCTGACGACGAAGGTGGCGTCCTGCCTCCCGAGGCCACCCCCGCGAAGAAGAAGCAGCTCCTCCCCAAGAGTCGTCCGGAGACCAAGAAGCCCGCCGGTGACACCTCAGGCTCCGCGCCTTCTATCGGGGCGTCCCTTCCTCCCGCATAGGAAGGTACGCCCGGTGCTTCCCTCGGGATGGGCTCGGGGGCTTCCGTCTGGAGAGCCTCTGACCTGACCGGTGCGATGAGGGAGGTGTTCGGGCACCACTTGGAGGCGTGTTTCGATGCGCGCCCCCGCGAGCAAGGAGCACGGCGCGAGGCGCCAGGGGCGCGAGAATTCATCACCAAGGCGATCAAGGAGCTTCAGGAGGCGTAGGCCATGAGCGGCGAGCGTCGCCCCGTACGGCCCGCTAGTGCAGCCACCGCCCCCGACGTGGGTTGCGTGCTGCGCGTCTGTGTCAACATCCCGGGTCTCAACAGGGCCGCTTCGCAGGACCTCTTCTGGCCGTCGCGCGCCGGCCGGAGTGGGGGCTACCCCTGCAACTACGTCTGCATGCCGTTCGGCCTACTGAACGTGGGCGCCTCGTACCAGCGCCTGGCACAGCATGCTATGGCATCTCACGAGGCCAGGCGCAAGGCGGTCGCGTCTCATGAGGTCCCGGACCCTCACGAGCCCCCTGGGCCTCGCGAGCCTCCGAGGCCTCCAGAGCCGCCTGGCTCATGAGGAGCAATCTACATGGCACGCTTCTTCAGCTACCTCGACGCTTCTACAACACCAATGCCAGGTGACCTTTTTGGTTTTTTCAATTGAGGGCGCCCCACGGGCCGCATTATCCTCAAGCTGTCGGGGCCCACTCCCGCAACTATATCGTTTGGCGCATGTATCAGAACTGGCTCTGCCTTCGATGAAATTTCTTTAATATTCCAACATGTGTGTCCAGTGCTTCATCACCATGAATGTCGTCGCGCCCTCACAACCCCACCCTCGACCGCCTCATGATTAAGGGCTGGCATGGCGTCTGTGCTCGGGTTCGTCCCTGCAGCACTGTTAAATCCAAGCGATCGAGCTCTATCTTGCGGGCTAGCTCCCGTACACGTCACCTCCCGGGGTCCTTGGTGCCTTGTCCTCGCATGAGCTAATCGCAAGTGGGTGAGTCTGGGCGTGTGCCCCGGTTCGTACAACCGCAGTCCGGCGCTTTGCCGTCGCGGGAGTCGCGCGCCAGATGTCCTTCCTCGGGATTGTTGCATGAGAAGACTGGACACGACGTCTGTGCTCGGGTCCGTCCCCGCAGCGTCGATAAACCCAAGCGACCGAGCTCTGTCTGGCGGGCCGGCCCTGTTCACATCTCGTATGGGTCCTTGGTGTTCGGCCTTCTCATGCGATGACCTCCGGAGGTTCACTCGGCGCAGGTCGTCCCCATCACACAGGTTGCATAAGCGCGCTCCACGCCAAAAGATTCAAGCACAACCCGCCTTGAGGTAGGGCCTCCTGAGTCCCGCGCTAGCTCACGAGTGCCCAGATACACCTCCTCGAAGTTCTGCAATGCCAGTCACATGGACGAACGAAGTAGGGCTGTACACGCCCGAAGACTCTAGCAAAGAGCTCCCTGCCCACACCTAGTGGAAGCCCCATGCTCCGCGCTGGCGGACGAAACGGTCGAACAACGACTATGCCGACGCCCAAGTGGAAGCCCCATGCTCAGCGCTGGCAGACGAAACGGTCGAACAACGACTATGCCCATGACCAAGTGGAAGCCCCATGCTCCGTGCTGGTGGATAAACAACTGAGGGCGCCCTAGGGGTTGCACCAACCTCAGGATGGCCTCTCGGCTCTTCACGCGGCCCTGTCACGTAGCATTCCCCCGGGATGCACGCGTGAGGGGGCTGAACACGGTGCCTACGCTCATGCCAGGCCGGGCGCACGCCACCTCAGCAGGTCCCTGGTACCTGGTCTTCTCTCATCCCTCCCAGGCGAAGGCTGATGAGGAAAGGTATGAAGGGCTTCGGATTAACCTCGTCGCCGCCCATGTTTCCTTCATGAAGGGCCGCTCGCACGTCAAGGGGGACCCTTGAGCATCGTGACTCAGGGGCCTCACTAGTCACGTAGCACCTCGCCCCTTGGTTTCGTCATGGCATCGCGACCAGACATCCCAACGGCGGTCGAGGTATGCGCGGGGCTGGGCCCTGCTGACGTAGAGCACAAAGGCAAGCAAGAAGGAAACCAAGCACGAAAAGGAAATCACGGAGTTCAAACAGTTATTACAGGCACCGAATGTGTTGCAAATTCAAACAAAAGTCTTACGCCTCCACAAAGGCATGATAAATGTCGCAGGATAAATTCTAGGAGGAGGGATCACCGTCGCCATGGCCGTCGCCGGCACTTGCCTCAGCCGCGGCGGGCTCGTCTTCAACATCGTTGTCGCCGCTGTCGTCGCCGTCGCTGCAGCTCGCCTCAGTTGCCGAGGGCTCGACGTCAGGGGTGCAGGTGAACTTCTTCAGCAGCGCGTCCACATGGCCCTTCACAGTCGCCGCCGCGATGGCGCGGGACTCAAGAGCAACCGGGCCAATCACCACGTCGAAATTGAAGCCGGGATCGCGGAGGAAAAGGTGGCTGAAGACATGCGTTGCGGCCGTGGAGAAGAGGTCGCGGCACTCATCCTCCAGGATGGAGTCCACCTTGGCAGCGGCGCCTTCAAGCTCCTCGGCAAGCTTTGAGGAGAGCCCTGTGTAGCTGCCCTCAGGCGTCGCGAGCGGTTCCTTGAATCCTCCTCTACAGATGGACAGCAGCGCCTGGCGAGCCCTGAGCTCGAGGGAGGGGAAGGCGTCGCGGTCTGCAGCCGCCTTTCCTTCGGCGGCGGCAAGGGTCTTCTCCCTGGCATCCAGACGGGCCGTCGCCTCAGAGACGTGCTTGGCATGGGACGTCTGGGCCTCAACCACCTCCTCCTTCTGCTTGGTAAGGCGGTCGCGCTCCGCGGCCTGATCAACGGCCACCTTCGACAGCGCGGAGTCACGATCCGCAAGCTTCGCCTCGCGAGCCTTGAGGTCGTCCTCCCTTTGCTGGAGCTGCTACGTACGCGTGGCATGTTCTTCTTGGAGCACCTTCAGGTTGGCCTCTGCTTCATCGCAGTGCTTGGCGGCCGCCCTCGCCTCAGCAATTTCCGTGTCACGGGCCACCCTCGCCTCGTCGACTTCCTTCCTGCTCCCAGCGGCGAGGGCCTCGGCCCGATCCTGGGTCGCCTTGCTGGCCGTGGACAGGTCGCACCACCCCGCGGCGAGCTTGAGGCGCTCCTGCTTGAGACGCTCGTCAGAGTCCTGCAGGTCCACCGCGAGCTGATTGAATGCAGTGCGGGCATCGGCCAAGACCCCGTGCCTGATCAGAGGATCGTAGGCCATGAGCTCGAGGGTCGGCCATGGAGGAACTGCCGCAATATCCTGGGCTGGCATCGTCACGGTTGGGGGATGCAGGTCGCCTGCTGCTGGAGGCGCAGGGGGCTCCTGGCCGCTCTTCGTGGCCAATGCTTGCGCCACGCTGCTAGAGGGCGCCAAGTCAAGCACCATGGCCGTAGGTGATGGGGTCACCTGAGGCTGCGTCGCGGGGTGTGCGTCGTTCCGCCCAGAGACGGGGACCGGAGCGGTAGGAGGAGTCAAGGTCACCGCCCCCTCCCCAGAGGCCGGAGGCGCCACGGCTGTGACGAGCGGCGCCGCAGGCCGAATCGCCGCGACCTCTGTGGCCTGCCCCCTTGAGCGGTCGGGCGAGGTGCTTGGCGGGGCCGGCGTGCCCGAGTGCCCGGGCGAGGCAACGCCCGAACGCCCAAGCGCGGCGCCAGGGCAACGCTGGACACCCCCTCATCCGCCCATGCTGCGACCGAGAACGGAGGGCTCCTTCGGCACAACGCCCACCTTCTTCTTCTTCTTCGCCGCACCACCGCTTCTGATTGTCAAGAGGGGAGGTGATGTGAGCACATGTGCAATCTATGCTTGGTCAGAAAGCAAGGTAGGTCACTTACTCATCAGGCGCGACCCACTTCCTTTTCTTCTCCTTCTCGGTGGAGGCCGATGTCCCCCCAGTCTTCTTCGGCGTGGCCTTGGTCATGCCCTGGGGGCCAGCGGAGGGGCCAACTACGGGCCCCGCCGCGACATCGCCGCCCGGAGGGGTAAGGGGGTCGCCCTGAGGAGTCATGGCCGGAGAAGCCGTGTCCGCCCCAACGGGGGCTGCCCCGTCCTTCGACAGCGAGTCGGATGGAGATGGGACCGACTCCTTGACCGCCCTGCCAGAGCGCGGGGAGCCCTCCGGAGGAGGCACAGCCGCGCCCTCCCCTGAGGCCCCCCGGCCAGATGCTCGTGTGGTCCGGGGAGTGGGCCCTGACCGCCTGAGGACCCTAGCTGAGCGCGGATAGCCCACGGCCGGAGGATCCTCGGTGTCGTCGTTGTCCTCGAGGTTGCGGAGAAGCTCGCGCTACGACGGAGGGGACGCCCCCTCCAGGTCGCCGTCCTCGGTCTCTTCTGAGTCCTCCTCGCCGCCGCTGTTGCCGGAGGACAGCTCCACGAGGGAATCGGGGTTGACGGACAGGTCAAGCCCCAACTCATTGAAGGCGGGCATGGCGGCAACCAGATCCTCCTTGTCGTCGCGGCGGTACAATGGGGCGTAGGCCTCGGGGACGTCCCCCGGATCGCCGCCGAGCAGGGCCATCAAGGCTGTGTCTAGCTCTTCACACGTTAGGCCGGCGGGGCGCAGCCTTATGTCGTCCCTCGCGCCCTGGTACTCCCATAGGGGCTTCGAGTGCGACTGGAGTGGCGCCAAGCGCTGCATCAAGAATTCCTTCACGATCATCGCCCCCGTCAGCAGCTTGGCCTCCAAATCTAAGGCTATCCTCTCCAGGACGGGCTGCGCCTGCGGGTCGGTGAGCTTTGCGGAACCCCACGCAGGGATCCGGAAGCTCCAGGAGCTGATCAGAGCCCTAGACGTCCAGGAAGACCCAGTGGTGCCGGAAACTTTCCACCTTCTTCCCGGCCTCCAGGAGCAAATTTCCGCTTTGGACCGCGACGAAGGAGACGCACGCGGATCTCTACTCCCGGTCGTGGAATCGCAAGCTGAAATAATGGCGGAAAAGAGCCACTGAGGGCTTCATGCCCACAAAGGCCTCGCAGTAAAAGGCAAAGGTGGACAGGAGGAGAATGGAGTTAGGCTGGAGATGGAGGGCCTGGATCTTGTAGTGCCTGAGGATGGCGTAGAAGAATTTCGAGAAGGGCGGGACGAGCCCCGAGAAGATGCTATGGAGGAAGAAGGGGTAGGCCGTCTTCGCCAAGGTGCGCCGCTCCGCGGAGCCGGCCCAGATCAGGGTCTCACCCCACTCGTTCGTGTCTCCTGCCGTCAGCGGGAGCACGGGGCTGAGGTCCCCTTCCTTGGCGACGGAGGAGACTGCGAGCGCCGGCGGAAGAGATGAGGAGGCCGTGGCCTGGGCTGCAGGCTTCGATTTCCCGGCGGGCGCCATTTGAGAAATCCTCGGCGACGAGGGAATGGAGAGAAGGATGGCGATGCGACTGGATCTGGTGGAGCTTCTGTCTGGAGAAGGGGATCAGGAGCAAGGCGAAGGAGGGCAATGATGACCCCGCGGCGCGCGCCATTCTTTTGTCAGTCTGGGCAGTTGCCGAGGCAACGTCGGAAAGTGGACGTGACCGCGTCCCGTCGTGTGCCACGCGTCAAGCCTGGCCCGCAGGCGATTGGGGCCCGCGGCGTTTCGCCCTTCGCTCCTTGCCTTCGTTTCGAAGCCAGGCCGGGCACGCCTTGGCCCGGGGGCTACTGTCAGCATTCCGGGATCGGGGGTACCCAGACCTGCATGCCTGCGGCCCAGTGCGTGGCCCCATCGACGGCCCGGTACGGCCCAGCTACAAGACTCTGCGAGCAAGACCCTCGCGAGGGCCTCCCGGCCTCGCGAGGCGAACGACGCCAAGACCTCCCGAGGAGTAGCTCCCCGAGCCTGCCTCCCGAGGAATGGAGATCTCTATGCAGGTACCCCACCTCACGAGGCTGGCGATGACGTGAGCCATGACGACTAAGGCCAGGCGGGCGCTAGCGAGCGCAGAGGGGACAGTTTCCTCGTTGGTGCTAAGGAGGCAAGGACAAGCGCGGGTTCCCGAGGGATCCCCCAAAGGTTTCCATTCTGGTGCAACGAGACCAAGACCACGAGCTCGACAGGATGGATGTCATTGCCGAGCCCACCACTGCGTCATGACCAGAAGCTTTGCAGGCAAAGACCACCTTTCGTCAGGATAAGATGTACCTCTTGTCCCCTTTCAAATTGGCCGTTGTGGAATCCCTTCCCGCCTAAGCTATGAGGGAAGAGGACCAAGGCCACTATAAATATAGGCTAATCTCCACCGTAGGAGAGGGGACTAATTCTCACCCTCCGAGCCCTCGCGAGGCAGCTCGTCTACTGTATTAGTTCATCCTCAACCTCCTCGTGAGGTCAATCCACCACAAAGCAGGAGTAGGGTTTTACATCGCAAGGTGGCCCGAACCTGGGTAAATCTCCGTGTCCATTCTTTCCCCGCTCGCACGAACTCGACAAGGCCAAGCTATGAGGCGATGAGCTTGAGGCTGTAGCTTGGCAAGGTCTTCGTACATGCCCCAGAGTTCGAACCTTGTTGGGTCCGCGGAGCCCCGATTCCGACAGTGCGTCCTTGGGATCGACCTGCGCGTGCGCGAGTGCCCGGTGCCTCGCCGACGCGTAGCCCCCCCGCCAAGGCCCCCCTCACGTGTTACTGCTCGTGTCGTGCGGCCCACGCCTTCGACTTGGGAGTCGTTGACCGCCCCGGCGCCGGCGAGGGAACAAGCACCCAACGGTGCCCGTGGATGCCCTTCGGAGGTACAATGGATGTGGTGGCGGGGGGACGGCGTACCTGGAGTGAGGCGGAGCGGGAATCACTCCCACCGGTGCTGCGCGCCAGATGGGAGGGCCCGACAACATCGCTCGCACTGCGACGGCGGGCGAAGGGGGACAACGCGTCACTCCGTGAGCTGCCTCCGCTGCCGCCGCCCTGATCTAGACGGGAGCGGCGCAAAGCGATGCGGAGAGCGACAGCATTGACGTCGCTCTCATCGTCGCCGGAGCCGGAGCCACTACGGTCATTCGCCATGGATCGGAATCGGAGAGGACAGGACGGATTGGGAAGAGGAGAGGACAGAGAGAGTGGAGTGGACTGATCGGACTGCGGTCTAGGGTTCATTGGAGGGGATATTTGTGGGGTCGGGCTGGGCCGGGCTGACGTGGCAGACGCTCCCGGGCGTGTACGGGCCGCTCCATATTTAGGCTGGATATAAAGGGCACCGGATAGCCCGGGCATTTGAGGCGCCCGGTGGGTTGGTTTTTTGTGACCGGTTACTGACCGGTCTGCCCGCCCGGGGAGTTTGAGACGGCTTTGAGGCCCCCGGTTGTAGAAGCTCTAGCCGTGGCATTCAAGTATCAAGTACATATTCTTTTATTGTGTTTAATCTTCTCTGTCCAAATATATCAGTTAACATAATCTTTTGTGGTGTTAATCTTCTCTGCCAAATATAAAATACATAAAAACTCTCAAAAATTAATTATCAAATTACAAAATAACATATGGAAATGTTTCGAAAAATGGAGAGCCCCAGACATGAGACCATTCTTTTTAATATGTCAATAAGTGATTTTGTTTCTTTTGTACCCTAATGTCGTATTTTCCACCAAAAGTCGTATTCGAACTAAAATATCAGCATGATATCAAGCGCGCTGGAGGTAGAGGTATGGACGCGGGCGGAGCCAAAAGAGGCATGCGGTTGCTACGTAGGGCCTCTGCCTGAAGTCCATGCGCCTCACGGCATCAGCCGCACGCGCAGAGGCTGGGACGACGGGCATGACTCGCGTGGCGCCAAACTCCCCAACGGCGCGCGGGGAAATACGAAGGGAGAGACGGATGGATCGATCTAGAGAGTCCATCCATCCACCATGCATGCACGATCCGTCCAAGCAGCGCTGCTCAGCTCAGGTGGCTGGCGCGGAGCTGGAACCAGCTCCTTGTCCATTTCCCTGCGACGCACACGGGGCACCTGATCTTGTTCAGCTGCGTCCAAATCAGCCCTGCACGCTTGTCCCTCCCGCATAGGACCTCTCGGCCTGCAAATTGCAGCCACGCAGAGACATCGACACAGCGAGAGGATAGGGTGTGGGGCGGAGGCGGGAGAGGCTAGGTTCCAAGGAGGCTGCGCAGTTGTGTGCATGTATGCATGCGCGCGCGGGCAGATTTGTGCGCGCATGGACGGACGACGCCGTGTGGGACGACCAACAACTGGCGCCGTTGCCGGGGGCTTTGGGAATAGGCTTTTCGTCAGCCAGCCGCCTGGCCGGCCCCGCCGCACATGCGACCCGATCTCTCTTGTGTTTTCAGATGCGGCATGCACATGCATGCCTCTTGCTTACTGCCGTTGGTTCTCGTCACCGCTGTATAAGAGCAACACCAACGCGCCGGACCAAATGAACCGTGCTTTTGTTCGCTTTTCGTCCGTTTGGGTCGTTCTGGCGGACACCCACGTCCGCTTCTGTTTTTGAGTAGGCACATGTGCCCAACGCTGATCCGACCCATTTTTATGGCGCGCGCAAAAAAAAAAAGACAAATATTTCGAAAATGATAAAACATTAATGCCGGCCAGAAAGGCCGGCGAGAGTCCACGCGTCCACATTTACATTAATTAAACATTAAATAAAACTAAACTACGAGGCGGCGCGCCGCCTTAGGCGTCCTCCTCGTCGTCGTCGGGGCAGGTGAGGTCGATCAGCGACGGCGCAGGGCCGGCCCAGGGGAACACCGTGTTTCAGGCGTTGGCGACGTCGTCCGCCGCGGGCTATGCCGGCGCTGGCTGGGCACGGCACGCCTCCTCCTCGGCGTCGCGCTCTAGCTGCTCGAGGTACTCGCCCTCGCGGCGCTCCTCGGCCAGCCTTCGCTGGCGCCAGTGTTCGAGGTAGGCCGCCTCCTGCGCCTTCGTCGTCGACATCCAGACCGGCAGCGCGCTGACCCACTCGCGCACTACCCCAGTCCAGGAGTAGCGCTCGATAGGTGTCGGCTCCGGCTCGGCCTTGGCTGGAGACGGCGGTGCCAGCTGCGGCACCACGCAGTCGCCGGCTGCTGACAGCGCCATGGCATCCGCCATGCGCGCCTCGTACGCCGCCTCCTCCTCCTCCTCCCTGCGCCGCTCCTCCTCCTCGCTCTCCCGAAGGACAGCCGCCAGGGCCACCTGGTAGGCGTCCTCTGCCGCCTGGTCCTCGTCGCGAACGACGAGGGGCGGCGGCGGCGGGGAGTCACGCGAGACGTCGCGGACGCCGCGCCGCCTGGCCTCCTCGTGCTCAAAGGCGAACCAACGCGCCCAATAGGGCGAGTCGATGTCGTATGCGTGGTCGCGGCGCTGCTCCGGCATCAGCAGCGCCCGCCGGCGCCGCACCTCCTCCGTGTGCGCCCTCGCCGACCGCTGCGTCACCGGCACTGGGATCCTCTCAGGATCCAAGTGCCAGTCGTGCGGCAGGGTGATGTCGGGGTAGGGGAGAGGGACGCGGTTCTCCCAGTGCCACTTCGCCTGGTGCACTGGGACATTCACGCGCTGCCTTGGCCGGTGGAGGCGGGGGCGGGCGGAGGCAGGGGCCTTGCCCTTGCCTTTGCTGTTGAAGAAGCCCATCCTTTGCTGTGGCTAGGGTTGCCGCCGACGGGGGAGCAGAGGGTGGCGAGATGGGGACGGGGAGGGGGGGGGGGGGGCTTCTGGAAGCGGATGAGGACGCCCCCCCCCCCCGCATGCTCGGCTTAAAAAAGGCCGACCGCCGTCGCTGATGCGTGGGTCCGAGGTGGGCGGGTCGTCATAAATTAAGCTGACCAAGCTGACTGCGGGTAGTTGGACGGCTGCCAGGTGGGGACGCAGCAGACACCGAGAAGGCGCGCGAGGCCACCGCTTCGCGTCCACGCCGATGCATTTCTGCTGCAAATTTGGGTCGCAAATGGGTCGGCACGGACGCGCTTTGGGTTTGGGTCGGCGCGTTGGGCCTCCACTTTTGTCCGCGCCGACCCAAACGGACGCAGGCAGACGATTTGGGTCGCTGCATTGGAGTTGCTCTAAGGGCATCTCGAATGACGACCCGCAAACCTTGTGCATGCATCCGAATCGCGTTGTCCGGACAGCGGAAGCCATCCAACGAGGCCCTGTATCGGTCCGCGGGCCGGGCCGGACGTGATTTCTTCCGCAAATCGAAGACAAACATGGGGGGGAGGGGTGCGAGAGTCCGGAACGCTCCCAAGCCCTATTCTGACCGCCCTGGCCCATCAAAAATAACATCCCCTCCCCGCATTTCCGATCAGCGCCGCTCCAGATCGCCAGCGTGTGCATTCATGCCCAGTCAGAGAGGACACGACCCCTCAATGGGCATTGAAGCGACGCGCCAGCCGAGAGAGCGCCGCCCGCGCCGCTTCCCGGTGTAGGCAATTGCCGCGCGTTCAAACGATACGACAACCACCCGTCTGTCTGTCTGCCGCCCACATTGATGGCACGCGGTTACCGACGGGTCTCTTTCGGTGCCACCCGTTCGTCCCTCTGCCGCCCACAATTGCTATATAAACATCTGCCCCGGCCGTAGCCGCAGCCATCCACCTCTGACCCCTCTCCGCACCACTCCCACCATGGATCCCTCCATCGCCAAAGCTCTCTAGGATGGGATGACGTCGGACCAGAAGAAGGAGATGGCCGCCATTGCTGTCGGCTGGCTGGCCGGCAGGCAGCCGGAGGACGACGACGTCCCAATGGAGGACGCTGCCGACGATGAACCAGTGCCACCCTCCTCCTCCTCCTCCGCGCCAACCTTGTTGGTGCATTGCACCTTGACCAACGAAGAGGCCCGTACCCATTACATGGACATGGTTCGGGAAGTAGCGGGAGTGTAACACCCCGATAATTAAGCTACAGTAATCCCATACTAATGGTACCATGTCATCAGAATTACAGTTGCTAAACCTCTCTTTGATCCGAATCCAATTCAAATTCAAATTTAAATTAAAGTCAAATATTTAAAGTTTTCAAATGGCAAAAATCAAAATGTGGGTTAGGTTGCAAATATTCACTAAAAATTTGTCATGAAAGAATAATTTTTTTCAGAATATTAAAATGCCCCTAAGCTATTTTTAACTGACCCATAAAGCAATTAAATGGATTTTTTCAATTTAATGAAATATGTAAACTATTCAAAAATATTTGAAACTTGTCGGACTAGCCTAGAATATTACCTAATATTTATGTGCTAATTTTCACATTTAACAAAAATCATTTGCTAGCTCCAATTAAAGAAAAATAGTAAAGAAATAAAAGAATAGAAAAATAAAAATAAAAAAAGAAAATGAAAAGAGGAAACCCCCCCGGCCCACTTGGCCCAATTGGCCAACATGGCCCAGCCAACCCACTCTTCGTCCCCTTCCCCGCTATAGGAACACGGGGAGGGGGGGTGGGTGCCGTGGCGGCCATCCACGGCGCCATGGCCGCGGTGGCGGCCATCGGTGAACCCCCGGCGCCTACAAAGCCCCTGGACGCCCCCGGACCTCGCTTCTCTCCATGGCCCCGCTCGCCGTCGCCGTTGCCTGCGCTCGAGGACGCCGCCCCGACGCCTTGTCGCCACTTCGTCTGTCGGTGTACTAAGTATTGGGCCACTAGTACCCCGTACTTGTGCACGGACAGTTGTAGCCATCCTTGCGGCAAGGCTTGCCGGGATCAGCTCGAGGTCGATTCAAGCCATCAAGGTAATCATCAAGTCAGAGATCTAAGGATCAGCAGATAAGCAGAGCTGGAATCCGAAGGCCAGTCTCCCCGGCAAGATCCTTGCCGGGATGGCCTTTGAGGCCCGGCAAGGTTTGGCGCCCGGCAAGGCTTGGCGCCCGACAAGGCTTGGCGTCCGGCAAGGCTTGGCGCCCGACAAGATTCGGCGCCTGGCGAGATTCTGCCACTGTGCCACCGCTTCGGCACAGTAACGTGTCTGACATTCTGGGTCCTTCTCTGGATGCGTGGCGACGCGCCAGTGGAGGAGAGCTTAAGCGGTGCTGATGGGATGGCTTCTTTTTCCATCCCCAAGAAAGTGAGGGCACCTAAACGGACACCTCACGATGCATTAAATGCGCTTGTCCTAATCCGTCAGGGGTTAGGTATGATACCCTGTAGCTACTTTACACCTCAATGTATATACATTTTGCCACTGTGGAGACCCCTTTCAGCATATAAAAGGAGGCCCAAGGCAACTGCTACAGAGGAGGAGAACTTCTGGCCCATTCTGCATGCATAGCTGCTCTTTGAACGTACTGTTCATTGCGAGCGCTCCTGAAGGCTGGGCTCAAGAACATCAATAAGAACACAAAGCAGGAGTAGGGTTTTACGCTGATCAGCGGCCCGAACCTGGGTAAAAACCTCGCGCGTCGATCACTGGTTCTGCTCTTTGCGTATACCTCTCCCCCCGCCGAATCGTAAAGGGGTCTCTCGGGGTCCCATAGGTGTCGTGTCCCGACATCTTTGGCGCGCCAGGTAGGGGGATTGAAGGTTGCGTGAACCTGATCTGGTGGTCGGTGCCCTAGTTTCTTCATCATCTTCATCATCATGCCGCCCAAGAAGAAGAGCGCTGCGACAGCGCAACCGTCCGGGCCCGTTTTGCCTGTGCCTTCGCGAACAGGCGACGGTGTGGGTACAGAAGGAAGAGGACTAGAACCCCCGCGGCGTTCTGGTGACCCATGCCAAGCGAGCGGTATCGTTCGCAGTGGTAGTGGTAACTTGCACGTCGCTGGATCTAGAGATGGTGCTGTGTTGCCTACGGGTGGCACAACTAACTCTAGGGATCGAAAGGCGCCTGTTGGAGCTCCCGCGCCGGCGCAAGCCTCGCGACCTACTCAGGTCATGCAAGATGAGCGACATCATGGCGCTGGTGGTTCGGGGCGTCCCCACGAAAAGGTTTCTACGCATAGATCCCAAGATGCGTGGGACCAGCATGCACACCGAGCTGCCGGCGGAGGTGGTGCGCGGTCGCGTGACCATGGCGGTGCTCCTTCTAACTTGGTTAGGAGTCAGAGCACCTCACGTACCTCGCACTTGTCGCTGCCACCTACGCCAGCGGAAGCCTTGGCACGTGCACAGCTGCTCCTCGATTTTCCTCCCGCCCCGGGGAAGATGGAGGAGTGGCGAGCTACTATTCAGAGCCTTATCGGCTTCGCCAACAAGGATGGACCGCAAGAGGCAGGGCCCTCGCAGCGGAGGCCCATCGATCCGGCGTGAGCCGGTGCAGAGAAAACCGGAGGTGGTGCAACTACAGTGCACTCCCCTCCGCGGCATCAGCGGCGGCCGACAACTCAGCAAGTCGACCGCCATGAAAAAGTTTCCATGGCGTCGTCCGATCCACGGATGCGCCGTGATCAACGTCTAGTTCTCCAGGAACGAGGCAAAGAGGACGCTCGAACAACCATCGAGCGGCGACGGGAAGCGCGCTATCACTCTGATAAGCGTACGGGGCCGGCTGTCGACGAGCCTGCGCCAGGGGACGTAGGAGACTTACCTTATGAGGTGGGGACTCCAGCGTTTACTCATGAGCTGCGGCAAGTCCGGTGGCCCAATTCCCGAACCTTTAAGCCAGAGGTTCCGAAGAAGTATGACGGAAAGACCCATCCCTCGGAGTTCCTGAGCATCTACACCATTGCAGTGCAGGCTGCCGGGGGCCGAGATGACAAGATACTTGCCAACTACTTCCCGTTGGTGCTCAAGCCCAACGTCAGGTCGTGGTTGATGCATCTGCCGGAGAATTCCATTTCTTCCTGGTCAGATCTGTGCCATCAGTTTGTTGGCGCCTTCGTTGGAGGCCACCAAGCTCCTGGCCAAGAGAGCGATTTGCACATCATCCCTCAGAAGGAGAGCGAGTCCCTGCGCAAGTTTATGCAGAGGTTCAGCCGAGTGCAGTACAACATTCCCGACGTTCATCCTGCCGCTGTCATTAGCGCGTTCCACCAGAACGTGCGTAACCGCAGAATGCGGGAAGAGCTGGCGATGAACAAAGTCAGGAGTATTGCCGAGCTTTATGCTCTGGCCGACAAGTGCGCTCGAGCTGAAGAGGGGAGGAAACTCCCTGGTGAGGCTGTTGGCGCGGTAGGCGACTCCGAAGATGAAGACGCCGCGGCCCCGTCAAGGAAAGGCCGGCGGCGGAACAGGAAGCGCGGAGGCAAGGCCGTGCTTGCTGTCGAGGAATCCAACAACCCCTGCGCTGCCAAGAAGGCCAAGGTTAGTGACCCCGGCAAGGATCTTGCCGGGTGCCCTTCCTGTCAGGCCTTGGCGGCTGCTGACAAGTCGGAGAACTCCGGCAAGCAGTATTGCAAGATCCATCGCACTAAGGGCCACGATCTCCAGAACTGCCGGCAAGTTGAGCAGCTTGCCGAGAAGCAGAGGGCCGAATACAAGAGGCGAGACAAGGAGAAGGCCCAAGATGGTGCTGAGGGGTCCGGCAAGAAACGCGGTGGCCGAGGGGGTCGCCGCGGCAAGGCCAAGCAGCAGAAGGATCGGCCCGCTCGGGGCCGAGATAAAGAAGGAGATGATGATGAATCCAGTGAGCAGGAATTCCAGAAGGCTACGGAGGCTATGTGCATTGATGGGGGTGCCTCGCTGCATTCTTCCCACCGCCAACTTAAACAATGGATGCGGGAGGTTAATGCGGCAGAGCCATCCCCCGATGCGTGTAGGCCTCTGAAGTGGTCCAACACGCCTATCATCTTTGACGCCGAGGATCACCCTGATCGCACAACTGCGGTCGGGTGTTTGCCATTGTTGGTTTCCCCAACAATTCGCAACCTCAAGGTGACGAAGATGTTAGTTGACGGCGGGGCCGGCCTAAACTTAATCTCACCGGATGTGCTCACAAAGCTTCAGATTCCCGACGAAGACCTCGAGGAAACGGGTACGTTTCAAGGGGTCAATCCGGGAAGAACCCAGCCTAAGGGCAAGATCACGCTGCCGGTAACATTTGGCAGCGAGTTTAACTTCAGGACCGAAAAGGTGGTGTTTGATGTCGCCAAGATCCCCATGTCATACAATGGGATCCTTGGTCGGCCAGCGCTGGCTAAGTTTATGGCGGCATCACACTACGCATACAATGTTTTGAAGATGCCCGGGCCGTTGAGCGTCATCACTATCCATTCCGATAAGAAGGACGCGCTCATCTGTGCCGATCAACTTTACCGGGAAGCAGTTGCAGCACCTGCCATCAAGGCATCTGCTCCTGCCGCTGGAACTCCCGGGGGGAAAAAGAAGACCGGCAAGAACCTTGGCGCGAACTCCGGCAAGCGCGCCTCCTCGGAGTGCTGCGCTTCCGTCGAGGACGTACCAGAGAGTTCCACCGGCAAGAACAAGAAATCCAAGGCTGCTCCACCGGAAACCAAGAAGGTGCCTGCTAGGGAGGACGGGACGGGGGGAACTTTCACCATAAGTTTCGCCCTAGATGACAAATAGGAAAGCGCGCTCGTTGCTTTCTTGCGGGTGAATGTCGACGTGTTTGCATGGCAACCGTCTGACATCCCCGGTGTTCCCAGGAAAGTGATCGAGCACCACCTTGCTGTCTGTCCTCATGCGCGGCCCGTCAAGCAAAGGGTGAGGAAACAGGCCTTGGAGCGGCAAGAATTCATTGCCGAAGAGATTAAGAAGCTGGAGGCGGCGGGACTGGTCAAAGGAGTGCTCCATCCAACCTGGTTGGCCAACCCGGTTGTAGTGCGAAAAGCGAATGGGAAATGGAGGTTTTGTATCGATTATACAGATATCAATAAAGCTTGTCCAAAAGATCCCTTTCCCTTGCCGCGCATCGACCAGATTGTGGATGCCACCGCTGGTTGTGATCTCCTGTCCTTCCTTGACGCCTATTCAGGGTATCATCAGATTTTTATGGCAAAGGAAGATGAAGAGAAGACCGCCTTTATCACCCCATGTGGTACGTATTGTTTTATACGAATGCCTTTCGGGTTGAAAAGTGTTGGTTCAACATTCGCCAGAGCAATCCAGATTGGTTTTGAGCCACAACTCCATAGAAATATGGAGGCATATATGGATGATATAGTGGTCAAAACTAAGGATAAAGCAACGCTTATTCAAGACTTAGAAGAAACATTTGCAAACTTGCGCAAGATCAACTTGAAGCTCAATCCTAAGAAGTGCGTGTTCGGAGTTCCTTCCGGCAAGCTCCTCGGATTCTTTGTATCTTGCCGAGGAATCGAAGCGAACCCCGACAAGATCAAAGCCATTGAGCAAATTGAAGCGCCGAGACGCGTCAAGGATGTGCGTCGTCTTGCCGGCTGTGTTGCTGCTCTAAGCAGGTTTATTTCCAAATCTGCTGAGCACGCCCTGCCCTTCTTCAAAATTTTGAAGAAGACAGGTCCAATGAAATGGACTCCGGAAGCGGAGGCTGCGCTGCAAGATTTGAAGAAATACCTTTCCTCTCCGCCGACGCTAGTCGCGCCTAAACCACAAGAGCCGTTGCTGTTGTATCTGGCGGCAACAAATCAAGTGGTTAGTGCTGCGCTAGTGGCGCAGAGAGAAGCTGATGAGGAAGCAACACCAGCGGCAGGACCGCCGGATGATGCGCAAGATCTTCCCCGGCAAGGGTTGATCCCGGCAAGACAGGATCTGCGCAAACAGAAGAACTTGTGCAGAAGAAGAAGGTGGTGCAGCGCCCAGTTTATTTTGTTAGCTCTCTTTTACAAGGGGCTAGATCAAGATATTCTGGGGTGCAGAAGCTGCTTTTTGGCCTCCTTATGGCCTCAAGGAAGCTGCGCCACTATTTTCAAGCACATGAGATTACCGTCGTCACTCGCTTTCCGTTGCAACGGATTTTGCAAAATCCGGAGGCAACCGGCAGGATCGTGGAGTGGGCGTTGGAGCTGTCCAGCTTTGGCCTTAAGTTTGAAAGCACTTCGACAATTTAGAGTAGGGCCTTGGCGGAATTCATTGCAGAATGGACCCCGACGCCAGGCGAAGAAGTTCAAGAAACAACTCTCCCCAGCAAGGAAATCGATCAGCAATGGATTATGTACTTTGACGGGGCTTTCTCGCTGCAAGGCGCCGGTGCTGGCGTGCTGCTTGTCGCACCCACTGGAGAGCACCTCAAGTACGTAGTCCAAATGCACTTTCCCCGGGAGAGTTCGACCAACAACACTGCAGAATACGAGGGTTTGCTTGCCGGTCTTAGGATCGTGGCAGACCTTGGTATCAAAAAGCTTGTCATCAAAGGCGATTCACAGCTTGTCGTCAGGCAAGTTAACAAGAGCTATCAAAGTCCATTGATGCAAGCCTACGTAGATGAAGTGAGGAAATTGGAAGAGCGCTTTGACGGTCTTCAAATGGAGCACGTTCCTCGTGCCGAGAACAATATTGCTGATGACCTGTCAAAGCGTGCTGCCCTCAAGTTGCCTGTGGAACCAGGAACTTTTGTGCTCCAATTGACTCAACCATCCGTGGCGCCATCGATGCGGCAAGAAAAAAGAAGGAAGTTGAACTCTGGCCAGTACTTCCCGGCAGAGCTCCCCGGAGCCGCCGGCAAGGAGGTTGCCGGGATCGACACGCCTGCCGGGGAACAACAGGCTCCGACAGGGCCTCAGGCCCTCGTTGTCGAGACAAACGTTCCCCCGGCAGAGGAGATGCCTTTAGTCCTAGTTGTCGAGCCTCAGGCTCCAGCATGGGCGCAGCACATTGTCCATTTCCTTCAGACAGGTGAACTCCCTGAGGAACAAGAAGAAGCCGAGAGAGTAGCCCGTCGGTCTGTTCTGTACAAGTTCGTCGACGACGTCCTGTACAGAAAGAGACCAAACGGTGTGAATTGAAGTGCATTTCTCGGGAGGATGGACTACAACTGTTGGCAGAGATTCATGGGGGCATATGTGGTTCTCACATAGGGTCAAGAGCGCTTGCCAGGAAAGCATTCCGGCAAGGTTTCTTTTGGCCTACCACCCTCCAGGATGCGACTGCACTAGTAACCAAGTGTGAAGCGTGCCAGTTTCATTCGAAGAAATTACATCAGCCAACTCAAGCTCTTCAAACAATCCCTCTCTCCTGGCCATTTTCGGTCTGGGGGCTCGACATACTGGGCCCCTTCCCCCGTGCTACCGGGGGCTTTGAGTACTTGTACGTTGCTATCGACAAGTTCACAAAGTGGCCGGAGGTGGAAGCAGTGAGGAAGGTGACAGCGCAGTCGGCTGTCAAGTTCTTCAAAGGAATTGTTTGCCGTTTCGGTGTGCCTAACAGGATCATCACCGACAACGGCACACAGTTCACAAGTCGCACCTTCATGCAGTATGTCCAAGACCTTGGCGGCAAGATTTGTTTTGCCTCTGTTGCTCACCCGAGAAGCAACGGCCAAGCGGAGAGGGCCAATGCTGAAGTGCTGCGCGGTCTCAGGACCAGAACTTTTGACAGGCTAAAAAAGTGCGGAAGACGCTGGATTGATGAGTTGCTGGCGATTCTTTGGTCAATCAGAACGACACCAAATCGAGCCACCGGCCAGACGACCTTCGCTCTGGTCTACGGAGCGGAAGCAGTTCTCCCCACGGAACTCATATACGGATCTCCTCGAGTGCTCGCTTATGATGAGCTCGAGCAAGAGCAACTGCGGCAAGATGACGCTGTGCTCCTTGAGGAGAATCGTCTTCAGGCTGCTGTGCGAGCTGCACGCTACCAGCAAGCTTTGCGCCGCTATCATAGCCGTAAAGTTCATGCCCGAAGCCTTGAGGAAGGCGACCTTGTTCTTCGACGGATTCAGTCCGCCAAGAATTCAAACAAGTTGACGCCAAAGTGGGAAGGCCCTTATCGGGTAGTACGAGTCACCAGGCCCGGCGCTGTCCGCCTGGAGACCGAAGATGGCGTTCCAGTGAGCAATTCCTGGAATATCGAACATCTTCGCAAGTTCTATCCATAAGGCGCGGTTGCCGGGGGCTCCCGGCAACCACCCTTTTGTACAAGTCTTGCCGGCAAGGCATGTGATCCTTTGTACAAAGCCAGGCGCAGACCCTGAGCACAGATGAATACATTTAAGTGTCGTACATTCCCTTATTGATTCCCATGTTCATATTTATATATGCATGTTTGTCTAAGATGTTGTATGACACCTGATCCCGGTAAGTTCTAACGAACCGCCAAGGTTTCATCCCTTTATTTTCTCTTCTTTCTTTTTCTCAAAGACAGAAGGATTCCTCGCGTGCACATTTGCCGGGGGGGAAGGGAGATATGAATACCAGTTGGTGACGTTCGGAATCGATGCTTGCCGGAGGAAGAACAAAGCCAGAAAGCTAAGTCCTAAAAGCTTAGAGCAAGTTTTTCTTTTATTACCAAGTTATTTCCTTGGATGATTCCGATTCTTGTATGGAAAATCTGCACCCGAAGGAATCCTTGTTGTAATCAGTTGCGCCCTTATTTTGTTTCGAGTCCGCTCAACGATTTAAGTGGCTGCACTGAGAACGCCAAGGAGTCTTGCCGGCCGCTGCGCCTCCAGCAGGCTGCTGAAGTCCCGCACCCAGCGCTCGCGGCAGGTTGCGCGCCGGCAAGTTTTTCAGTAAGCGTAGGATGAACTCCATACATAAAGGAATCAGACAAGGAAAGTAGCAAGCATGAGCCTAAACATAGTCAAATTATATTGCATCCATGAGTTGCCGCGGTTCTAACTTGAGACTTAATTGTCTTTTACATGAGATGATGGCGGCAAGAATAAAAGGAAAGCACTCAATCCCTGCGCTGGCCTTCGATCCTTTTGATGGAGTCCACCTTCTCGAGGATTGGCGCGATGCACTCTTCAAGCGCCTCAACATTTGCATCCTTTGGCAGATGGCCGAGCGCGCTGGAGAGGTCGATGCCGGGATTGTTGTGCACCACCTTGATGAGCACCTTGCGAAGGACGGCCCGGCAAAGCCGACGAGTCTCGTTCGCCAGTTGGGTCGCCCGGCTGGACTGGAGCACCCTCAACGCGTTGATGATGCTTTCAAAGAACATCGTCAACCTGGCACTTGGAGATATTCTTTCCTCGGAAGAATACTTGAAGTTCGGCAAGCCCATGGTTGACAGTTCTGCGGTAAGCTTCTCCGCAGTGGCGATGAGACGGCCAGTCCAGATCTCCACTCCCTTCTCGTACTCGCTTTGGGCAGCGGCGGCGCTCTTGAGCAGGTTCCTCTCTCCTTGGAGATCCTTGAGTAGAGCCTTCTCACGGGCCTTGCCGGCCTCGAGAGACTTCTGCAGCGTGGTCAGCTTCAGCTCCAGAACCGCAATACTATCAGCCGCAGAGGAGAGCTGCTTGGTCTTGTCGGACAGGGCAACTTGCATCTCCGCCAAGGAGTGGAGGGTTTTTTCCCTGTCCCCCTTGAGCGTCGAGAGCTCCTTGCCGTGCTCTTCGAGATCTGTTTCCAGCCTCTTCACTTTGTCGCTCAGCTCGTTCTTGGCGGCCTCTGCAGCTTCGGCAGCATCGATGGCCTCCTTGAGCTTGCCGGCATGACTTGCAGTCAGAGCTTCGAGCGCCTCCTTGTGTTTCTGCTCCAGCTCCTGGGTCCGCCGCGCGACAAGATTTTCGATGTCCTCATCCTTGCTACGAAGCTTGGCGGCGAGCGCCTGCTCACGTGCGGTGAGATCTTCTTCGTGAGCATCAAGAGCAACGCGGCGCCCCGTCAGGAGAGCATCTTCGGTAGCAATCCTTTGAACAGCTTCATCATGTGCCTTCTCCATATCTGATTGCTTCAGGAGGATCTCATTCCATTGCTGGCTCACTTGTTCTCGGCCGGCAACCAGCTCTTGGAGGGCCTCGGCGTGCCAGATTTGCATTTGTGCGACGCGCCTTTGAAAATCCGCTTCGGCAGCCTCGACAACTGCCATTCTAGAGTCCGCCTTCTCTTTTCGGGCACGATGGAGAGCCTGGAGTTTGCGGAAGTTCTCACCCATGGCCTGAAGGAGCTGATCCTCTTCAGACTTGCCGCTGCTAGCGCTGGGATCGTCAACGACTTCGAGCCCGGCAGCGGCAACAATTTCCTCGAAAATTTCTCCTTCGGCTGGTGCCTCAGTGCTTGCCGTCCCCGGCAAGTTGATGAATAGATTCTCGCCAACCTTGAGATACTTGCTGGATGAGGGGCCTTCAGATGTTGATGGTTGGTCTTCAGTGGCCGCCTCACCAGTGACAGGGGGCTCTGTGGCCGGTGCAGCGCCTGGCACTCCTGCGGCAGGAATGCTGTCAGTGCGGTCCTCAGCCTCCCTGTCGCCCTCTTCAGCAGGTTCTTCGGCGATTTCCTCTTGTGCTGTCTTGGCGGCCTCTCCGTCAAGAGCATCACCAGCCCCGGCAACGTCATCCTTGGTGGCCTCGCTAGCAGCGATCCTGTCCGCTTCAGCGGCGGCATCCCTGGCGGTCTCCTTGATGATGACGTCGACGTCCATATGTTCCATCACAGGGAACTCTGAAGGGCGAAGGAGGAAGACAGAATAAGATCGAGGTTTGGATTTTGAAGTGACTAAAGATAAAGAGATAAGAGGAAAAGAATAACAAGCACTCTGAGGCGATCGAGTACCCGCGTCGGGCTGTCGAGAGGTGGCTTCGCCTCTCCCGGCAACTCCGGTTGCCGGGGGTGGGTTGCCGGAGTCCGTGCTTGTCGGCTCCTCCTCAATCAGGACGGGCTCGTCGGCAGGATCTCTTGCCGGGGATGTGCTTGTGGGCGGAGCGGTCGATGAAGGAGGCACAATGGGGATATCTTCTCCTTGTTGCCGTTCTTCTCCTGCGAACCCAAAGATATCAGTGACAAGAATGAAAGCCTCGACACCAGCCAGCAGAAAAAGGGACGATGAACTTACGCTGGGGGCTGTGCTGGGGGCTGTGTTGAGGACTGGACTCCGGGCTGACAACGACAGTTTCCGGCACGCTCGTGGAGCCCGCCGGGGGCTCGTTGCCCGTAGAAGTCCTTGACCTCTTCGCCATCCTCTCCAGCAAGGTTTCTGTGTCACTGCAGAAACAATACAAGCAAGTCAGTAAGATTGATGCAAATTGGAAGGTAGAAGCTGTGGCAAATACTCACTCTTCTTCCTCTCGCTCTGCACTAAAGCCGGAGATGTCGAAGTCGACCTCCGTTGCGGTGTCTGAGTGGGGAGGTGGAGGAGGAGTCCTAGGCCGCTTGGCTGTGGCAGGCGCTGGGGCAGCCTCCGGCGCGACAGTACGAGACCCTCCTGCTGCCCCAGCACTGGTCGCTGGTGTGGGTCTCGCGCGCCGCGCGGGCTGTTGACGAGCCCCCTGCCGCGGTCCAGTCTTGCCAGCCACTTTCTTGCCAGGGGATTCGCCGCTCGAAGTAGGCTGGCTTGCCGGGATGCCTGATGCAGCCTTCCGAAGGACGCGCTTTGTCTTCTTCGGGGGCGAGGGCTCTTCTCGCGTCTCCTCTTCGGCCGTATCTTCGCCGGACGAGCTCTCAGCGGCTGCGCCGCCTTCTTCCCCGGCAACCTTGTTCTCCTCGGCAGGCTTTGCCTCCACTACCACCTCTGCGTCGCTGGCTTCCCACTCTGTGAAGCCAACATTGCCGGCCTCCGCGGCAAGATTCGCCTCCTCCACTCTGGTAGCGATGTAGGCTACCTCCTGATCAGTGGTGGCGCGGATAAGATCTGACTCTTGCCGGACAGGCTTCTCCGTCAAATTGTCAAAGAACTTTTGCGCTTCTTCCTCGCTTGGCTCGACCCAGGTCGGGTCAAGGCCGTGGGCGTTGAACATCGGCAAGAAGGCAACGATTGACCCCAAGGCAGAGTTGTTGCACAAGGGGACGATCCTTGGCGGCAGTCGGTGCTTGTCTTCGCGCTGGAATAACTTTTGGCGGAGAGCGCCAAGCTGCATAGCGGTCAGATTGTTGTTCAGCCCGGGGCGCAGTCTCATGACATCTGCCGCGTTCTTGTACTCCCAGACTGGCCTTCCCCTGTTCTGCAGAGGGGCGATGCGGCGGCGGAGAAAGTCGAAGCCGATCATCTCCATTGTTAGCCCGGCAGCCTTCAAGCGAAGGATCCTGGTAGTGGTGATTGTGAGCCTCTCGTCTTCTGCGGCGAGATCGCCCCAATCCTTGCCGCGGACCACCTTCTGTTGCCGGGGATGACAAAAAGGATGAGGATCTGCTTCCTGGATCCAGCACCATTCGGCCCGCCACTCGTCCCACTTTTCGCGGTAAACTCCCTCTGGGTATATCTCTTTGTTCCAAGCCCTTGGAATCCAGGCAATAGATCCAGAGAGAGCCTCTCCTTTTTGGATACGAGGGTAGAAATAATGGCGGAAAAGAGCAGAATTGGGGATCACGCCAGCGAAATTCTCACAGAGATGGGCAAAGATAGACATGCAAAGTACGGCATTCGGCGTGAAATCAAGAAGGCGAAAGCCGTACGTGTACATGATGTCGTTGAAGAAATCGGAAAAGGGTGGACAGAGCCCGCAATAGAAATATGCAGTGAAGAAGGGGTATCTGTCCGATCCACCTTTGGAGCAAGCACCTGGGATTACGCGTGTGGCGGGGTGAGCTTGCGTTCCCTTCGCCCACATGCATTGGTATCGCCCCTTCAAAGTTTCGGCGTCGAGCGTCGGAGGGAAGACGACGAACCTCTTCCGCATCTTCACCAGTTCGCTCTCCGGAACTTCGGCTTTCGCCTCCTTGTCCTTGCCCTTGCCTTTGCTGGCCTTGGGCGGCATGGCGACTGTGAGGACGGAAGCTGGGGGTGGAGCGAGCGCGGGAGCAGCGGGTGGAAGAGGAAAAAGTTTTCGCTCTGAGCTTGAGAAGAGGAAGGCGATGGCGATGGCCAGATTGAGAAGAACAGGGGGGTAAATAGGTTTGCGCCTCTGCGACTTCTCCTTTTTTATGGGGAAGGAGCGGGGCCACCTTGTTTATCCCCCAATATGAATGCGCCTCTATAGGCGCGAGACAGTTTGCAGCCTTTTTGGCACGCTTCCCACATCGCGCGCTCCGTGCGCGTAGTGGGGGGCACAGTAAAACGAGATATTTACGAGCAGTTAATTCCCTGCCACGCGTGCCCGTGCACTGTTTGGGCCTAGCCCAACAACGCCTCGCACTCGTGTATGGCCTAGGGCCGGGGGCTCCTGTCGGTGTACTAAGTATTGGGCCACTAGTACCCCGTACTTGTGCACGGACAGTTGTAGCCATCCTTGCGGCAAGGCTTGCCGGGATCAGCTCGAGGTCGATTCAAGCCATCAAGGTAATCATCAAGTTAGAGATCTAAGGATCAGCAGATAAGTAGAGCTGGAATCCGAAGGCCAGTCTCCCCGGCAAGATCCTTGCCGGGATGGCCTTTGAGGCCCGGCAAGGTTTGGCGCCCGGCAAGGCTTGGCGCCCGACAAGGCTTGGCGTCCGGCAAGGCTTGGAGCCAGGCAAGATTCGGCGCCTGGCGAGATTCTGCCACTGTGCCACCGCTTCGGCACAGTAACGTGTCTGACATTCTGGGTCCTTCTCTGGATGCGTGGCGACGCGCCAGTGGAGGAGAGCTTAAGCGGTGCTGATGGGATGGCTTCTTTTTCCATCCCCAAGAAAGTGAGGGCACCTAAACGGACACCTCATGATGCATTAAATGCGCTTATCCTAATCCGTCAGGGGTTAGGTATGATACCCTGTAGCTACTTTACACCTCAATGTATATACATTTTGCCACTGTGGAGACCCCTTTCAGCATATAAAAGGAGGCCCAAGGCAACTGCTACAGAGGAGGAGAACTTCTGGCCCATTCTGCATGCGTAGTTGCTCTTTGAATGTACTGTTCATTGCGAGCGCTCCTGAAGGCTGGGCTCAAGAACATCAATAAGAACACAAAGCAGGAGTAGGGTTTTACGCTGATCAGCGGCCCGAACCTGGGTAAAAACCTCGCGCGTCGATCACTGGTTCTGCTCTTTTCATATACCTCTCCCCCCGCCGAATCGTAAAGGGGTCTCTCGGGGTCCCATAGGTGTCGTGTCCCGACATCGTCCGTCGCCCCGTCGCCAGAAACGCACCGCTCGGCTGCTTCGAGCCTCGCCGACCCCCTGCTCTGCAATGGGGGTGAGCACCGCGCCGTCTCCCTTTCCCCTCTCCCTCCCCGCCGGACCTGCTTGCTCCCCGCGCCCCTGTCGTGCTCACCGCACGCCGTCGCCTGCCCTCCTGGCAGCGCGCGCGCCACCGCTCGCCCGAGTCGTGCCCCGCTGCTGCCCCCTGCTCGCCTCGCCCACTCTGCTCCGCCGAGCCGCAGCCGCGCCTGGCCATGACCACCCTCGCCCCCGGCTGTTCCCGTGCGGGCTCTCCTGTGCTCGCTGCGCCCCCGCCATGTTCCCGACGTGCTCGCCTCTCCTCCCGCGCCCGCTTTCCCCCGCTCCACTCCGCCCGGCCGCGCCCCGCTCGCCCTCGAGCTGCATGTTGCCCCTGCGCTGCTGCTCCTGCAGGCTGCCGTTGCCATCGTGCCCAACCACGCCGGCTTTGCCCCGTCCCGTCGCCCTGCTCGCCACTGCTTCGGCCGGCCGGCCTCGCCGCACCTTGGCCTCGGCTAGTGGTTGTGCGCGTGTGTGTGGCCGCCCAGGGCCACTGCCCTATGGGGCCGGCCCTTTAGAAAAGAAAAGAAAATTAAAAATAAAATAAAGAATAAGTAAATAAATAAATAAAATAATAATAATAATAATTAATAAAATTAATTAGTGCATTAATTAATTAGTTATCGATAGGTAGGGTCTCGAAGAGGCCTCCCTCGTTCTTGCTCGTAAAAGGAGCATCTCCTTTGGTTTTGCTTTTTTTTGAGCTTGCTCAAATTGAGGAAATCAAGCTGTTCGACCACAGATAGGATCGGTCGCTCGGGAAAACCCACTGTTTCCTGCCCTTTTCTGAATAGGGAAATCTGCTCAGAAAAGCTCCTTGTTGCTAGTTCGGTAAATAAATAAAGAGTGTCCGACCCTTGGGAGGACTTCCATTTAATAGCAAAGCAGTTCTATTCCTTGCCCGGAATGCAAATGTGCGGTTCTGAATGCATTAGGCGGAGCCGTTGTTAAATTTGTTAATTAACCTAATTAACTAATTAGTTAAACCTAACAGACTATGACATGTGGGTCCCAAGACCCAGTTGACCAGTCAAACTTTGAGTGGTCAACTTGTTGACTGGACCCCACCAGTCAGCCTCTGTGGCTAGCACATAGCTAGGTGCACTTAGTATTTTTCTGTTTAATTTTGAATTAAAATAAATCTAGAAATTATTTTAAACTTCGAAAAATCATAGAACAATAACCGTAACTCGGATGAAATAATATAGATATGAAAGTTGCTCAAAAAATTATAACGAATCCGTTTACGCTATCCGCATGCCTACCACACCCCTCTGACATAGCAATCATCGACATTCCCCCTCTGGACCAAAATACCAAAAATCACCTAAATCTGGGAAAACATTTCCGAATGTTTTCCTTCGTCTTTTATAATGCCTAGGGATGCGTGATAACCCACAAGTATAGGGGATCGCAATCGTTTTCGAGGGTAGAGTATTCAACCCAGATTTATTGATTCGACACAAGGGGAGCCAAAGAATATTCGCAAGTATTAGCAGTTGAGTTGTCAATTCAACCACACCTGAAAGACTTAATACCTGCAGCAAAGTATTTAGTAACAAAGTAGTATGATAGTAACGGTAACAGTGGCAATAGTAACAGGAGTAGTTTTGTAGTGATTATAACAGCAGCAACGGCAACAGTAACTTAGCAAAGATCAATATGTGAAAAGCTCGTAGGCATTTGATCAATGATGGATAATTATGTTGGATGGCATTCATCATGCAACAATTATAACCTAGGGCGACACAGAACTGGCTCCAATTCATCAATGTAATGTAGGCATGTATTCCGTATATAGTCATACGTGCTTATAGATAAGAACTTGCATGACATCTTTTGTCCTACCCTCCCGTGGCAGCGGGGTCCATAAGGAAACTAAGGGATATGAAGGCCTCCTTTTAAGAGAGAACCGGAACAAAGCATTAGCACTTAGTGAATACATGAACTCCTCAAACTATAGTAATCACCAGAAAGAATCCCAATTATTGTCACCTTGGGGTATGCGGGTCATAACTCGTAATAGGTGTCTATAACTTGCAAGATAGGATCAAGAACACATATATATTCATGAAAACATGATAGGTTCAGATCTGAAATCATGGCATTCGGGCCCTAGTGACAAGCATTAAGCATAGCAAAGTCATAGCAACATCAATCTCAGAACATAGTGGATACTAGGGATCAAGCCCTAACAAAACTAACTCGATTACATGATAAATCTCATCCAACCCATCACCGTCTAGCAAGCCTACGAAGGAATTACTCACTCACGATGGTGAGCATCATGAAATTGGTGATGGAGGAAGGTTGATGATGACAACGGCATCGATTTCCACCCTCCGGAGCCCTGAACAGACTCCAGATCAGCCTTCCCGATGAAGAACAGGAGGTGGCGGCGGCTCCGTATCATAAAACATGATGAATCCTTCTCTCTGATTTTTTTTCTTGGCGAATAGGTATATATGGAGTCGGAGTTAGGGTTGCCGGAGGTCCATGAGGCCCACAAGCCTGGGAGGCGCGCCCTAGGGGGGGAGTAGGCGCGCCCCCAGAGCTTGTGGCTCTTGGGTGGCCCCCCTCTAGTATCTTTTTCCGCCAATATTTTTTATACATTCCACAAAAATTCTCCGTAAATTTTCAGGTCAATTCGAGAACTTTGATTTCTGCACAAAAACAACACCATGGCAATTCTGCTGAAAACATCGTCAGTCCGGGTTAGTTCTATTCGAATCATGCAAATTAGAGTCCAAAACAAGGGCAAAAGAGTTTGGAAAAGTAGATACGATGGAGACGTATCAACTCCCCCAAGCTTAACCCATTGCTTGTCCTCAAGCAATTCAGTTGACAAACTGAAAGTGGCAAAGAAAAACTTTTACAAACTCTGTTCGATCTTGTTGTTGCAAATATGTCTAACCAACGTTCAAGTTTTCAGCAAAGATTATGGACTAACCATATTCACAATAACACTTCGGTCTCACATTTACTCATATCAATGACATAAAGAACTAGCGAGAAATAATAAGATATCTCGGATGACAACACTTTTTTTCAAAACAATCATGATACAATATGATATAATGGTATCTCGCTAGTCCTTTCTGAGACCGCAAAACATAAAGGCAGAGCACCTCTGAAGTTAAAGCACTGACTATACATTGTAATTCATGGCAAAAGAGATCCATTCACACTCATACTCAACATCGACTAAAAACAAAGCATATAAATGACAATAGTGCTCTCTAACTGGTGCTTTAATAATAAGATGATGACTCAACAATAAAAGTAAATATATAGGCCCTTCGTAGAGGGAAGCAAAGATTTGCAGAGGTGCCAGAGCTCGAAGCTTTTAAAACAGAGATGAATATAATTTTGAGAAGTATGCTTTCATTGTCAACATAACGACCAAGAGATCTCACTATCTTCCATGCTAGACATATTATAGGCGGTTCCCAATCAGAATGGTAAAGTTTTTACTCCCCATCCACCAACAAACACAAGCCATGGCTAGCCGAATCCTCGGGTGCCCTCCATACCAACAACAATCGGGGGGAGTTTTGTTTCGTTTTTATATTTTGATTTTGATTTTGATCATAGGACTGTGCATCCCGATTACCAGCCACTTTCTCATGAATGACAAGCAAATAAACACTCATCGTGAGAATAACCCACCTAGCATGGAAGATACTGACAGCCCCCAGTCGCTATATGAGCGATTCGGGCATACAAAACAGATTATTATTTGAAGATTTAGAGTTTGGCACATGCAAATTTACTTGGAACGGCAGGTAAATACCACATATAGGTAGGTATGGTGGACTCATATGGAACAACTTTGGGTTTAAGAAAGTGGATGCACAAGCAGTATTCCCGCTTAGTACAAGTGAAGGCTAGCAAATAGATCGAGGAGCGACCAACTAGAGAGCGACGATGGTCATAAACATGCAATGAGGTTAATCAACATTGAATAAAAGCATGAGTAGGATATAAATCACCATGAACATAAATATCAAGGAGGCTATATTGGTTTTGATTTAACTACATGCGTGAACATGTGCCAAGTCAAGCCACTTGAATCATTCAAAGGAGAATACCATCCTATCATACTACATCATAACCATTTTAAATGCATGTTGGCACACAAGACAAACCATTATCCACTCCTAGCTAATTAAGCATGGCATGAGTAACTATGATCTCTAATTGTCATTGCAAACATGTTCCATTCATAATAGGCTGAATCAAGAACGATGAGCTAATCATATTTACAAAAACAAAATAGATCGAGTTCATACCAGCTTTTCTTCACCTCAATCACTTCATCAAATTTCGTCATTATTGCCTTTCACCTGCACGACCGAACAATGTGAATAATAATAATAATAGTGCAACAGTGTCGTGGACTAAGCTGGAATCTGCAAACAATTATTCAAAGGAAAAGACAAGGTAATATGGGCTCTTTGTTAGATCAACAATAATGCATATGAGAGCCACTCAACATTTTCATCGTGGTCTTCTCCTTACAACCCAAAGAAAAGAAAATAATTTCAAAGAAACACACTGAAATATTTTTGGAGTTTTTGTTTTTCTGAAAAAGCAAATTAACGAAAGAAAACTAGAAACGAGAAAAACTATTTACACGGGAAAGCTCCCAACAAGTAAAAGAAGAACGAGAAATCTTTTTGGGTTTTCTTTTAATACTACAACTAATTAAACTAGAAGGAAAACCGAAAAGAAACAAGAAATATTTATGGATTTTATCAAAGTTTTTCAAACACACAAGAAGAAAGCAAGAAAAATAAACTAGCATGGATTAAAAATTGAAAAAGGATGAACACCGACAACTGGAATGAATGTGTGATACACGAATGTAATGTCGGTGAAAAATACGTACTCCCCCAAGCTTAGGCTTTTGGCCTAAGTTGGTCTATGGCCACGTCTGGCCTGGATAAAAATCGTAGTTTGGGTTGTACTGGATTGCAGCTGCCACTGTTTGGAGGGCTGCCTCGTTGAGACGAGCGGTCTCCCTCACCCTCTCATACTCCTGTGCCTCCTCTCTAAGTATGAAATATCTTCATTTTACCTGAAAGTCAAAGAAGGCAGGAGCGGGAAGCATAATATGGACGACGCATGCCTGTCAAAGATTAGTCTGTATTGGAATGGCAGATCACCCCGCTCAAGGAATTGGAAACGTTCCATAGCGGCATAATCAAGAAAAGCAGGTGGCAACTGAGTATCATTTTGTCTTATCGGTACCCCAAGATAATCAGCTAAACGAGTGGCATAAATCCCACCAAAGAAATCTCCATCTAAAGCATTATTATGTAGCCAATGTGCAATGATAGCCCCCAAATTATATTGTTTATCGTTCTTTACCGCGCTCTTGAGGACGTTCAAATCAGAAGAGCAATGGTGGCTAGGTCTGGCTCACGTATCGTGAGCCTTGGGGATTTCTTCTTTGAGGAACCACCTTGGAACATCTTCCTAAACATTCTCTTCCTCTGAAAATTTCTGAAACTTTTAGTAACTCAAAATAAAAGTGAACAAAACTCAACAAAATTGATAGCAACTACTCCTACAAGTGTCTAGAGGCTATATCATGCAACGAATCTACTTTGAACCATATAAATTTGACATGCAAGCTCAAGAACATGGTCACCACGGTAGCAAAAATTTGCAATATATAAAGCACTAGAACAAAAACTATTAGACCAACGGAGGAGTCACATACCGATGAGCAAGCCACCAAAACAGTTTATCAAATGGAGCTACGAGCAAGGAGATCAAAAATGGCAGCAAGATAAGCAAGAGCACGGGTTTGGGCAATGGGTTGATTTTTTCTGGAGGAAGAAGAAGTGCATGGGTGGCAGGAATAAGTGAGGGGGCCTACGTGGGCCCCACAAGCTTGCTAGGTGCGCCCAAGGGGTGGGTGCACCCTGTGAGCTTGTGGTTCACAGGTGCACCCCCCTGGTGTCTGTTCAGTGCCAATTTTTTTCAAATATGGCAAATAAATCATATTAATTTTCAGGGCATTTGGAGAACTTTTATTTTCTGGTCATTTTTTATTGCATGGATAATTCAGAAAACAGTAAAATAATAGTATTTCTACTTTCTTAACTTTAAATAATAGAAAGTAGAAAGTGGGTACAGCAAGTTGTGTTTACTAAATTCATCGACCACATGCCCGTCAAAAGGAATCCATTAATAAGGTTGATCAAGTCTTATTAACAAACTTCTTCCGAATTACATGAAACCGCAAAATCTTCGTATAGCACTAGGTTACCTCAACAGGGATATGCATGCCCCCAACAATAAGAATTTCATATTTCATTTTGACAGTAGGAATAGGGAATTTAAAACCTCCAATAGCAATTGTCGGTATTTCTCCAATAGAGTTGATACTACTCAGTTGAGGTTGTTTCTTCGAAAAGTGTACCGTATGCTCATTACCATTGACATGAAAAGTGGCATTGCCTTTATTGCAATCAATAACAGCCCCTGCAGTATTCAAAAAGGGTCTACGAAGGATGATCGACATACTATCATCCTCGGGTATATGAAGAATAACAAAGTCCGTTAAGATAGTAACATTTGCAACTATGACAGGCACATCCTCACAAATACCGATGGGTATAGCAGTTGATTTATCAGCCATTTGCAGAGAGATTTCAGTTGGTGTCAACTTTTTGAAATCAAGTCTTTGATACAAAGAAAAGTCATAACACTAACACTGGCCCCTAGATCACATAAAGCAGTTTTTACATAGTTTCTTTTAATGGAGCATGGTATAGTTGGTATTCCTGGATCTCCTAGTTTCTTTGGTATTCCACCCTTAAATGTATAATTAGCAAGCATGGTGGAAATTCCATCTTCCAGTATCTTTCTTTTATTTGTAACAATATCTTTCATATACTTAGCATAAGGAGACATTTCCAGAATATCAGTCAAACGCAAGCGCAAAAAGACAGGCCTAAGCATTTCAACAAAGCACTCAAATTCTTCATCATCCTTATTCTTTTAAGCTTTAGGAGGAAAAGACATGGGTTTCTAAACCCATGGTTCTCTTTCTTTACCAAGTTTCCTAGCAATGAAGTCTCTCTTATCATATCTTTTACTCTTAGGTTGTGGGTTACAAAGATCAACAGCAAGTTCAATTTCCACATCATTATCATTACTAGGTTGAGCATCAACACGAACATGATCATTATCATTGTTATTACTAGGTTCATGTTCATCACCAGATTGTGTCTCATCATTAGAGATAGAAATATCATTTGGATTCTCAGGTGTGCCTATAGTAGGTTCACTAGAAGCATGCAAAGTCCTATCATCTTTCTTTCTATTTCTAGAAGGACTAGGTGCATCGGTATTAATTCTCTAGGAATCCTACTCAATTCTTTTAGGATGGCCTTCAGGATACAAAGGTTCCTGAGTCACTTTACCACCCCTAGTCACAACTCTTATAGCATGATCATTAGTCTTATTGTTCATCTCATTTAGCAAATCATTTTGTGCTTTGAGGACTTGTTCTACTTGAGTTTTTATCATGGATGCATGTTTACTCACACCCTTGAACTCATTAACAGGTCTAAACATATAGTCACTCAAGCATTCAATCATATAAGCTACGTTTCAATTGTCTACAAACATATGCATTGAAGTTTTCTTGTTTAACAATAAAGTTATCAAATTCATCCAAGCATTGACTAGCAGATTTAGTATAAGGAATAGCACCTTCATCAAATCTATAGAGAGAATTCACCTCTACTACCTGTGTCTGGGTATTGAGACCATGTATTTCTTCAACAGGTGGTAAATTCTTAACATCTTCAGCTTTAATACCTTTTTCTTTCATAGATTTCTTTGCCTCTTGCATATCTTCAGGACTGAGAAATAGAATACCTCTCTTCTTCAGAGTTGGATTAGGCAGTGGTTCGGGAAGAGTCCAATCATCATCATTCCTCAATATATTATTCGATAATTCTTCAACCCGTTCAACAGTTTGTTCCCCGAAAACACAACCAGCACAACTATCTAGGTGGTCCCTAGAAGCATTGGTTAGTCCATTATAAAAGATATCAAGTATTTCATTTTTCTTGAGAGGATGATCAAGCAAAGCATTAAGTAATTGGATAAGCCTCCCCCAAGCTTGTGGGAGACTCTCTTCTTCAATTTGCACAAAGTTAAACATTTCCTGTAGAGCAGCTTGTTTCTTATGAGCAGGATTTTTTTTAGAGAAGTAGTATATCATATCCTGGGGACTACGCACACAACCAGGAGCAAGAGAATTATACCATGTCTTAGCATCACCCTTTAACGATAAAGGAAATAACTTGAGAATATAGTAGTAGCGAATTTTTCCTCATGAGCAAATAGGGTGGCTATATCATTCAATTTAGTAAGATGTGCCACAACAGTTTCAGATTCATAACCATGGAAAGGATCAGATTCAACCAAAGTAATTAACTCGGGATTGACAGAGAATTCATAATCCTTATCAATAACAAAGATAGGTGAGGTAGCAAACTTAGGATCATATTTCATTCTAGCATTCAAAGTTTTTTTTTTCAATTTGACTAGTAATTTCTTAAGATTCTCTCTGTCCTTACAAGCAAGAAAATCCCTAGCTACCTCTCCAGCCATCACATAACCCTCGGGTATATTAGGCAATTCATATCTAGGATAGCTAGGTCTAATAGGTGTTTCAAAGTTTTCAGTTTCAATAATTTCATCAGTTTCAGTAATCTCATCAGTTTCAGCATTCTCATTTTCTTTAGCTCTAGCAAGTTGTTCATCAAGAAATTCACCTAGTGGCACATGTTTATCAAGCAAAGTACTAGCATCATCGTTCATAGCAGAAGTAGCATCATCAATTACTTGCAACATATCAGGATTAATAGCAGGTGGTGGTGTCGCAAGCTTACTCAAAACAAAAGGTGAATCAAGTGTAGAGTGCGATGGCAGTTCCTTACCTCCCCTCGTCCTAGAGGGAACGATCTTGGTTTTGGTCTCTTTCAGATTCTTCATAGTGATCAATAGATATAGATCCCAAGTGACTCAGCAAATATAGCTATGCTCCCCGGCAACGGCACCAGAAAAAGGTCTTGATAACCTACAAGTATAGGGGATCGCAACAGTTTTCGATGGTAGAGTATTCAACCCAAATTTATTGATTCGACACAAGGGGAGCCAAAGAATATTCACAAGTATTAGCAGTTGAGATGTCAATTCAACCACACCTGAAAGATTTAATATCTGCAGCAAAGTATTTAATAGCAAAGTAGTATGATAGTAATGGTAACAGTGGCAATAGTAACATTAGCAGTTTTGTAGTGATTGTAACAGCAATAATGGCAAAAGTAACTTAGCAAAGATCAATATGTGAAAAGCTCGTAGGTATTGGATCAATGATGGATAATTATGTTGGATGGCATTCATCATGCAACAATTATAACCTAGGGCGACACATAACTAGCTCCAATTCATCAATGTATTGTAGGCATGTATTCCGTATATAGTCATACGTGCTTAAGGAAAAGAACTTGCATGACATATTTTGTCCTACCCTCCCGTGGTAGCGGGGTCCATAAGGAAACTAAGGGATATTAAGGCCTCCTTTTAATGGAGAACCGGAACAAAGCATTAACACTTAGTGAATACATGAACTCCTCAAACCACGGTAATAACCGGAAAGAATCCCAATTATTTTCACCTTGGGGTGTGCGGATCATAACTCGTAATAGGTGTCTATAACTTGCAAGATAGGATCAAGAACACATATATATATTCATGAAAACATTATAGGTTCAGATCTTAAATCATGGCACTCAGGCCTTAGTGACAAGCATTAAGCATAGCAAAGTCATAGCACATCAATCTCAGAACATAGTGGATACTAGGGATCAAGCCCTAACAAAACTAACTCGATTACATGATAAATCTCATAAAACCCATCACCGTCCAGCAAGCCTATGAAGGAATTACTCACTCCCGGTGATTAACATCATGAAATTGGTGATGGACGAAGGTTGATGATGACGACGACATCGATTTCCACCCTCTGGAGCCCCGAACGGACTCCGGATTAGCCCTGCTGATGAAGAACAGGAGGTGGCGGCAGCTCCGTATCGTAAAATGCGATGAATCATTCTCTCTAATTTTTTTTCTTGACGAATAGGTTTATATGGAGTCGGAGTTAGGGTTGTCGGAGGTCTAGGGCGCCCACAAGCCTGGGAGGCGCACCCTGGGGGTAGGCGCGCCCCCAGAGCTTGTGGCTCCTGGGTGGCCCCCTGTGGTATCTTTTTTCGCCAGTATTTTTTATATATTCCACAAAAATTCTCCGTAAATTTTCAGGCCAATCCGAGAACTTTGATTTCTGCACAAAAACAACACCATGGCAATTCTGCTAAAAGCAGCGTCAGTCCGGGTTAGTTCCATTCAAATCATGCAAATTAGAGTCCAAAACAAGGGCAAAAGAGTTTGGAAAAGTAGATACGATGGAGACGTATCAATGCGTTAGCCTGTCATCGCTATTGTTGTTGATACTTTTACCTGTTATCGTAAATGCTTAGTATAGGCATGCTAGTATTCCATCAGTGGCCATACATTCTTGTTCGTCTGCCATGCTATACTATCGGGCCGTGATCCCTTCGGGTGGTGATCATGAATATACTATATACTACTATGATACTTATGATACTGTTCGGATGTGGGGGCTGAAGGGACATGTGGTTCCATCTAGGTATTGGTGGGCCTGTGTTCCCGACGGCCCCCTGAGTGCTTCTTTGTGGCAGAACGACAGGGCAGGTTGAGACACCTAGGAGAGAGGTGGGCCTGGTCCCTGGTCGGTGTCCGCGATTATTTCTTAATAACACACTTAACGAGATTGGGTATTTGATCTGAGTTGGCCGCTGGCCTATTCGCACTAACCGCCACGCGGGATGAGTAATGGGCACTCGGTGTCGCACGATTTCTTTCGAAAGCGATCCAGATGTCACAGTTTAGAGATGTGGCCTGAGTGTTGGGGTGGTCCGCGTAAGCACCTCCTTTGTATAAAGAGGTAGCTAGGACTGGTCCCCGGCCAGTCACGCAACGTGTAGGAGTGCAAAGGGTGATGGGCCCAAGACCCCTGAGCACTTAGGATGTAGACCAACGTGATGACCTCTCTGGAGAGCCTATGTAGGACTATGACGTATTGGTCTTCTAAGGACATGCATTACCCAGGAAAGTGTGTCCGGCCAGAGGTGATTGAGCGTATCGGGTAATGTGGTGCACACCTGCAGGGAAGTAATCTATTCGAATAGCCGTGTTCACGGTAACAGGACGACTTGGAGTTGTATTCCGACCTCTTACAACTAAAACCGGATACCTGATAAAACACACCCAGATAAGTGACAGATACAACCCGGTGATCACTCTCTCATAGGGAGATGAGGAGAGGATCTCTGGATAGGATTATGCTATACGATGATACTTGATACCATTCCAGCTACTCTCTTCTACTACTTCAAGATGGTGGCTGTCAGAAGACATAGTCTTCGATTGGATTAGCTTCTCCCCCCTTATTCTGGCATTCTGCAGTTTAGTCCACAGATGCTACCACTTTTATTGATACCGATGCACATGTAGTGTAGATCTGATGTAATTCTTGCGAGTGCTTTGGATGAGTACTCACGGTTGCTTTCCTTCCCCTTTTCTTTTGACCCGGTTGCTGCAACAGATGATAGCACCACAGATGCAGGTTACACCAGCGGAGCCTACTATGTGGAGACCGACAACCAGGAGTAGTCCGGAGGTCCCAGGCAGGAGGCCTCGCCTTTCGATCTAGTGGCGTTGTGTTGCTCAACCTTCTTAAGGCAAACTTGTCTAACTATGTCTGTACTCAGATAATATTTGCTTGATGACTTGTGTATTCGGGTCCTCGTGGCCCCTGGATTGTAATATAAATACTGATGTTTATCATTTGTGTCATAGAGTTGTGTTGTGATATCTTCCCGTGAGTCTCTGATCTTGATCGTGCATGTTTGCGTGTATGATTAGTGCACGACTGAATCGGGGGCGTCACAAGTTGGTATCAGAGCCGACGTCCTGTAGGAAGCCCCTTTCCAACTCCTTGGCCGAAGTTGAGTCTAGACTTGAAAGAAAAACTATTTTACTAACTGTGTTGTGTGGCCTACGGACCCACATCACCTATGGGTGGGATTAGGATCTTTTATTCCGCTCCTTTACTTCTAGATTCTGATATCTCTTCTCTTCGGGTTAAACTTGTACTAACTCTAACTCTAGGATCACGCTATGATTTCATTCCGGAGCCCTGGTTACTTTCAGTTACCCCTTCGTTAGGTTATACCTTCAGTTTCCAAAGTTTGACTTCTTTCAAACATCTTTGCTTTCAGATGGATCCTACGAGACACGTCGTGCGCCACACGACGGCTATTGGTGCCTCAGGATCACCTGCTGTGCTAGCTGAGATGATGACCTACCTGGGTTATCGCTGGCACCCTGAGTATATCGTGTACGAGCAGTACCGGGACTTTAACCAGGAGCAGTACCGCGCCACTGTCCACATCTATTCTCGTGATGATGACTCCCCTACTGTGCTGCACACCACTCATGGTGTTGGAGTGACCATCAATATGGCAGTCCATGATGCTGCTTACACTGCTCTGACACGTCTTCGTGGAGAGTATCGGGACTTGGATACCTCCCCTTTCAGGCACATTGCTATTGCATCCAGTGAGGGTGAACAGGGATACTACACAGTTGTCTACTCCACCGTCACCCGCGAGCCCTTCCACCACCAGAACTTTGTCCGGCATGCTGATGGTCTAGATCGAGCTAACCGAGCTCTTCACTATGAGTTGTATGCCACCCGTGTGCACCTTTACGATGCTCTAACGCAGTTGCACACCTTTGTCGTATCTGGTCAGCTATGCGCGTTCTGTGATCTACCCAGCTAGGACCGTGATGCCCCGTGGTGTCGGTTGGCCAGAGGTTGGAGGCTACACTCCCTTTCGTGGTCCTCTTTTGCCACCTGAGCATCGGTTTCTACACCAGAGTATCCACGGACCGCAGGATCCTTATGTGGTGGATTTCCTGACGCGTCACCAACAGCTGTCAGGCTACACCCACTTCCATAGTTCCCTCTAGGACAGATGTAGTCTTGTTTACTAGTATCGGATGCATTCATTATGAGCCTGCGTGCCGCCTATGATGTCACTAGTGCATGTACTAAACTCTATGTATGACCCCTTTTGTAAGATATGATTACTACTATGTATTCCGTCGCATTCCCCTTACTTTCTGTCTTACTTGTCTGTCTTTACAATGTTGACCGATCCATGTTATTCTATTCAGAATGGCTGGGAGAGGTAACCGTGGTTGTGGTCATGGTCGTGGTCATGATGATGACAATCCACCCCCTCCACCATATGTTGCCGCCATGATAGCACGGTTTGAGCTGAACCATCAGTTCATCGAAGGAATCATGAACCAGTTCCCAAACCAGAACAACTAGCACCAGCATGGACAAGTCACCCTCCAGGACTTTTCACGTCTCAACCCAGCTATCTACGGCACCTCAACGAACCCACTTGATGCTAATGATTGGCTTCGTGACATCTCCTTTGAGCTGGAGTCTGGCAGAGTTGCCCCTGCCGACTACGTCACCTTTGCGGCGTACCATCTGAAGGGTCCAACATCACAATGGTGGGACAACCACAGGCGTTCGCTGCCTGCCAGTACTGTCGTCACTTGGGAGGAATTCCAGACTGCCTTCCGAGCACATCACACTCCCCAGGGGATAACGGACAGGAAGAAGAAGGAGTTCCGCAACCTCGTCCAGGTCAGGATGGCTGTTGATGCATATCAGCGGGAATTTCTCAAATTGTCTTGCTACGCTGAAGACGATGTCTCCACTATGCACGTAGACAGGAGAAGTTCCGTGATGGACTAAGCCCTGACTTGAAGCTTGCACTCTGCCTCGTTCAACGACTTTGCCACCCTCATCAACAAGGCCATTCAGGCTGAGACCAGTCGCATGGAGCACCAAGAGACCCTCAAGCGCACTTGGGACGTTGGCTCATCTTCGGGCTCGTCTGATCAGTAGCGTCGAGTGTGGATTCCCCACAATGTTTACCCGCAAGCTCCCCCATCACCGAGGCCTTCCTATTTTGCACCTCGTCTACCCCCCACCACCAAGACAACCAAGAATTCAAGGTGGACAACCCAATATTATGGCTCCTCATCCCAATGATGGCCTATGCTTCAAGTGTGGACAGCCAGGGCACCATGCTAGAGAATGCACTCTGAACCAGAACCACCTGGCACTTCCTTCCACTGGTCGATGTTGGGGATATGACCCCACGATATAACCCGCCCTATGAGAGCTGGGTTAAGATGTTGGCGACTTAATAATAAGGCCTTAGACATGCCCAAGAGAACAAGACATGAAGACAGGAAGGTGATTCACGAAGTAGGCCGAACGGGGCCCAAGGTTAGAAGATGGCGTGAGACTCGGCGGTGTAAGCTGCCCAATGGCGACTTGCCTAGGAAGGCAAGGCGACTTAGAACCAGGGTCGGTCACGAAGTATGACCCGACCCGAACTCTTGTAAGCCCAGGGCCTCGACCTGTGTATATAAAGGTGAGTCCCTACGGCGGGTAAACCTAAGTTACAATCAATCGATAGCTAGGTCAAGTGAATCCGCTCCCTTGTAATCGATACTCAAGCAATACCACTAAAAGCAGGACGTAGGCTTTTACCTCGATCGTGAGGGGCCGAACCTGGGTAAATTCATGTCTCTCGTCCTGTCCAACCCCTTCAAGCTAATCATCGTAGCGATGGCTCCACACCTAAGTCCTTTCACTAGGGCATTTGCCGTGTTAACCCCACGACAGTTGGCGCCCACCGTGGGGCCAGCGCACGATGGTTTTGAGTTCTTGAAGGGCTCTTTCCCAGTGATCGAGGGATACACCGTTGGCAGGATGACCAAGAGTCACCGCGGCAAGCTCTACATCAACGATGCTGGCTGGGGCCCCTAGGCCGACTCAATCGAGTACGGGTACCGGGTCCCCTTCAGCGGAATTCATGTCTTCATCGGAAAGATCGGCGGATCAGAGCCTGAGCCGGACATCTGCACCGACATCGCCGAGCCGGCTCGGTGCACGCAACCCACCTGGAAGCATGCTTTCGTTGGTTTCACGCAAGGTATGGAGCTTGCGGAAGATTCCGTGTCCAGAGGAGAGACTCTCGTCTATTCAGGTGATGAGTCCTCAACCGGAGAGACGGAGTCAATCTATCAGCTTTCGAGACGGCGGGCTTGGGGGCTATTCCGATGGCAACAGTATTCCGGACCCCCATGAGCCGCCATACAGAGCTGCTATCTTCATGGCTGGCACAGGGCCGGCTCTCAACTCGTCAACAGCGGCAGCTATGACATCTGGCTCGACCGCTACAGTGGCAGCTGGTGCTGGTGGCTCAGATAGGCCACCGACTCAAATTTTATCAGATCTCTTGGGCACTTTGACAACTTTGCTAGGGACAGAGGTTACTGCGGTGAATCAGGCAGAGCACAATGCAGAGATTGCAAAGATTCAGGCAGAGATCACCAAGGCCCAAGAGGATATCGCGGCTGGGAACATCCAGACAACTGCGTTGAAAGCTCAGATTGACGCGGAAGCGGAGCGTGTGAAGGCTGAAGCCTGGCATTTGAGTTTGAATCAGGACGCATCCAATGCAGTATTCCAGAGAAGGTACCAGAGTCGCCTGCCACCGACGTATGACCCGAGGCTCTTGTTTAATACTCCTGGAGCGGGTCCTAGTACCCCTGTTGCATGGGTGAATCCTCAGTTAAACCCGGACTTGCCAGAAAACCGGGCAGCTCAACCTCGTCAACCTGAGATGGCGTGGAGGGTCGAGCCGGGCTCTAACCCGCCCCCCAATCAGACACTGCCGCAGCATTTTTTGACACCACCACCAGGGCACTTTTCTAACCCGGTGGATAACATGTTAGCGGCAGCAACCCGACTGGCAGCTATTCCGATTGATGGCGAGTCACCGGTTGCGGTGGAGACCCAGAACGCAGCCGACCTCCTTCAGACGGCTGTTGCACAGTAGATGGCTTACTCAAACAGTCGTGATCGCATTCACTCGACCCCTCGCCCAAGTCGAAGTCGAAGTTACAGCCGGTGTATTGAGTCGCCTGCAGTATCTAGTAGCGAGCGGCGACGTAACCCGCCCCGTGATCTTAACCCGCCCCTTAATCCGAGGACTGATGTTCAGGCGGTTCACCAGGAGGCTTATCAGCAGCCTCTGGTGACCCCTTCAGCCTCGGTGGGAGCCGGTGCAATTCCTAGGTCTGTTGGAGTGCCGTGTTTAGAGCCGGCTTTGCGTAATGAGCGTTTGCCCAAGGATTTTAAGGGCCCTCGCAAGGTGCCCAATTATACAACTGATCTCCCTCCTGAGGCTTGGATTGAGAGTTATGAGTTAGCCATGGAGATGTTGGATGTCAATGATGCCGTCTGTGCCAAATACTTTACTATGATGTTGGAAGGACCGGCTCGTACGTGGTTGAAAGGCTTACCTCCTAATTCTATCAGCTCATGGGTGGAGTTGAAGGCCCGTTTTATCAAAAAATTCCAAGGGACATGCAAACAGCCTCTCACGATTGTTGATCTAGATCATTGCATACAACGTGAGGATGAGTCGGCCCATCATTGGGTCCGGCGGGTCTCCGCTATTATTCACTCGTCTGACATTATTGCGGCGGGTCAGGCGGTTCTAATCTTAGAGAAAAAATGTCATTTTGTCCCCCTTAAGCAGAAGCTTGGGCGGCTCAAGCGCCATTGCAATGACATGGGGGAACTCATGGCGGCTCTCATTAAGTATGCAGACTCTGATAACATGAAAGATCCTGGTTCTAATGATGATAAGCCCAACAAAGGAAAGAAGAATGGCAACGGCAAGGGTCTGCATCAGAATATAATAGGGAACAATAGCAACAACCAGGCTAATGGTGGTAAGAAGAGACACACTGATGGCGGGTCAGATTTAGTGGCTAACACCAACACTAGGAATAAAAAATAGCACCGCAATGGTAATGGTAAGCTGCCTTTTGTGGACCAAAGCCTTTCAACCTTGAGGCGATGCTTAATGAGTCCTGCCCGAAGCATAGTTTCCCTAACAAGCCGTCCACTCACGCCTGGAAGGACTGTTATGTTATGCGGGAGTTCAGGAATTATAGCCTCAACCAGCATCATGGTGGTGGCAATGGGCCGCCAGGCGGGTCAGGGTCCGGCTCTCAGGGCTCCGGCTTTGGTGGTGGCGGCTCACATTCTGGTTATCAGGGTCAAGGCAACCATGGGGGTCATAATCAGCAGTCTGGTCAGGGTAACCAGCAACATAAAAATCAGTCAGGATATCAGAGTAATCCAAAATAGCTTAATGGGGGTCAATATCACGTCTTCACTACGAACACGTGCAAGCGTGACAAAAAGGTCCACAAGCGAGCAGTCAATGCCGTTGAGCCGGCAGTACCTCAATATCTACGATGGTCAGAGCATCCAATCACATGGACTCGGGAGGATCACCCGCTCCGGGTTGATAACCCGGGTCAACTATCATTGGTGGTAGCCCCTCAAGTGGGTGGCTATAAATTCACTAAGGTACTCATGGACGGTGGTAGCAGCATCAACATCCTGTACTATGACACCTTTCGCCGGATGAATCTGACTGACAAGAATCTCAAGCCGTCTTCTACAGTTTTTCATGGTGTGGTGCCTGGTAAGTCGGCTTATCCTGTCGGGAAAATATCACTGGAAGTGGCTTTTGGTGATGACAGGAATTACAGAACAGAGACCTTGTGGTTTGAGGTGGTCAAGATTAAGAGTCCATATCATGCTCTATTTGGGCGGCCGGCTTATGCTCGGTTCATGGCTTGCCCTTGTTATATCTATTTGCAGCTTAAGATGCCAGGGCCAAACGGGACAATTATGGTATATGGTGATCGAAAAGTCGCCCTGGAGTGCGAGGAAGGTGATGCTGCTTATGCAGAAGTGAGTTGTGCTGATGCAGAGCTCAAGTTTTACAAAGACAAAGTTGACCCAGCTGATATGACCCCATTGAAGAAACCCACTACAGAGCCTGACCCACCCCTCAAGTTTAAATCGGTTGATGATACCAAGCAGGTGGACTTTGTGTCTGGCGACTCATCGCAACAGTTCACTGTGGGGGCTAATATGGATCCTAAATAGGAAAGCGCGCTCATCGAGTTCACCCGTGAGAATCGGGACATCTTTCGCTGAGCACCACCTTAATGTGGATCCTAAGGTTAAGCCGGTCAAACAGTTCCTCCGTCGTTTCAATGAAGAACGGCGTAAAGCTATTGGAGAAGAGGTAGCCCGGCTCTTGGCGGCTGGGTTTATCGTGGAACTTTTTCACCCCGAGTGGTTAGCTAACCCTTTGCTGGTACTTAAGAAAAATGGCACATGGCGTATGTGTGTGGATTACACAGATCTCAATAAAGCTTGTCCGGCTGATCCATTTGCCCTCCCCCGTATCGACCAGATCATTGATGTAACGGTGGGTTGTGAGAGCTTATGCTTCCTGGATGCTTATTCTGATTATCATCAGATCAAGATGGCAGTCAAAGACCAAGAGAAGACATCCTTTATCACACCTTTTGGGGCTTTCTGCTATGTTTCTATGCCTTTTGGACTCAAGAGTGCTCAGGCAACTTATCAATGTTGTGTCCAAAATTGTTTTCACAGTCAGATTGGGCGCAATGTTCATGCCTATGTGGATGATATTGTGGTAAAATCAAGGAAGAAGGAGACTCTACTTGATGACTTGAAGGAAACTTTTGACAATCTCTGGGTCTACAAAATGATGCTTAACCCAGCCAAGTGTGTATTTGGTGTGCCTGCAGGTAAACTGTTGGGGTTTCTGGTTTCAGAACGGGGTATTGAAGCTAACCCGGAGAAGATAAAGGCCATCACTTCGCTTTCTAAGCCGGCGCGTGTAAATGACGTCCAGCGCTTGGCGGGTCGTATTGCATCCTTAAGCCGGTTGATAAGTCACCTGGGAGAGAAAGCAATCCCTTTATATTAGATGATGAAGAAGACAGATCACTTTGTCTGGAGTGATTCTGCTAACAAGGCGTTTGAGGCACTCAAAAAGCAGCTTGCTGAGCCGCCCATCTTGGCTGCTCCGATAGACAAAGAGCCTTTGCTCCTGTACGTAGCGGCTAACAATAAGGTTGTCAGTGTGGCAGTTGTCGTGGAGCGCAGGGAGGCTAGTAAAGAGTACCCAGTCCAGTGGCCAGCTTATTATGTCAGTGAGGTTCTAACTGAGTCAAAGCAAAGATATCCGCATTGGCAGAAGCTGGTGTTTGGGGTGTTCATGGCGAGTCGCAAGTTGAAGCATTATTTCCTTGGGCATCCTATTACGGTGGTCAGCTCTGCTCCCTTGGGGGATATTATTCAAAACAGAGAAGCCATTGGCCAGGTTGCTAAATGGGCAATCGAGCTTGGACCTCATAATCTGAAGTATGTGCCAAGAACAGCCATCAAATCTCAAGCTTTGGTGGACTTCATAAATGACTGGACAGAGTTGCAAACACCTGAAGAGAAGCCTGACAACACATACTGGACAGTACACTTTGATGGGTCTAGGCAGTTGGAAGGCTCGGGTGCTGGAGTTATTTTGACTTCCCCACGAGGTGATAAATTCTGTTATGTTTTAAGGCTCATGTTTCCTTGTACTAATAATGCAGCTGAGTATGAAGCTTTGATCCATGGGCTTTGTATGGCTAAGGAAATGAATTTAAGCTAGGTCAGGTGCCTGGGCGACTCAGACCTCGTGGCTCAGCAAGTTTCAGGCAAGTGGGACTCTAAAGATCTGCTCATGGCGGCTTATCGCCGGATGGTTGATAATATTGCTGGTCACTTCAAAGGCTATCAGGTGGATCACCTTGATCGACGGAAAAACGAGGCGGCTGATGCACTGTCCCGGCTTGGATCTCAATGTAAGCCGATGCCCCTAATGTGTTCCTCGATGTCTTACAGACTCCTTCGGTCAAGTTACCATCTGAGGAGGATCTTGCTATACCTAACCCGGAGGGGCAGTTGGTGGCGGCTCTTCATGCTATTACTGACTGGACGGTACCCTATCTGGCTTATCTTACTCCTGGCGAGTTACCCGAGGATGAAAACTTGGCGCGACAAATTACGCGGCGTTCTAAGTCTATGACTATTATCAATGGTGAGTTACATCGATGCAGTGTGACTGGAGTTTTCCAATGTTGTGTTTCTCCTGAAGAGGGTCATGAGATTCTACAAGAGATACATGCAGGCGACTATGGTCATCACGCTGGCTCGCAATCATTGGTAGCTAAAGCATTTTGTCATGGATTTTTTTGGTTGACGGCTCATGCTGATGCAGAGGATATTGTCAGTAAGTGTGATGGGTGTCAGAAATTCGCAAGGCAAGCTCATGTACCGGCTCAGGAGTTGCGGATGATCCCAATCACTTGGCTGTTTGTGGTCTGGGGGCTTGATATGGTTGGACCTTTCAAGAGATCTAAGGACAAGAAGACCCACCTTCTGGTGGCGGTTGACAAGTTTACCAAGTGGGTTGAGGCAGAGCCGGTCAGTAATTGTGAGGCGGCTACTGCAGTTCAGTTTGTCAAGAAGCTAATTTTCCGCTTTGGTTATCCTCGTAGTATCATCACTGATAATGGGACAAATTTGTCCAAAGGTGTTATGAAGGAATTTTGTCAAAGAGAGCACATCAGGCTTGATGTTTCATCAGTTGCACATCCTCAGTCCAATGGTCAAGCAGAACGTGCTAACCAAGAGATCTTGAGAGGGATCAAGCCCTGGCTCATGGTTCCTTTAAAGAGGACACCGGGTTGATGGGTGGAAGAGCTTCCTTCGGTTCTTTGGAGCATTAGGACCACCCCCAACAGGTCAACAGTTTATACACCCTTCTTCATGGTTTATGGTGCTGAAGTAGTTCTTCCAAGCGATATTCGTCATGACTCGCCCAGAGTGACGGCTTATGTGGAGGCTGACAACGAGACGGCGCGTCAGAACGCTTTCGATGCTCTTGAGTAGGAGCGTGATCTTGCGGTGGCTCGTTCAGCAATATATTAGCAAGACCTACGTCGCTATCACATTCGTAGGGTTCGAAGCCAGACCTTTAAGGAGGGCGACTTAGTGCTCCATTTGATTCAAGATCAGACAGGGATGCATAAGCTTTCATCTCCTTGGGAAGGGCCTTTTGTGGTCAGCAAAAACCTCAACAACGGGTCTTACTACCTCATCGACATACGTGAGAACAAAGATTCCCGCACATCTGAGGAGGAGACCCGCAGGCCCTGGAACATTGCTCATCTACGGCCTTACTACACTTGAGCCATTGGCTCTCATCATTGTATATACCTTCATTGATGTACATATCTTTTTATGATCAACTTAATAAAGCCGGCATCCCCAAACTTCAGGGCCTCTGTCGTTTCAGCTCATATTTTCTGTGCCTGAGTCTTCATTGGTTGATCATAAGGTCACTTGGGGGCTTCCAACTCACTGAGTTTAGCTTTCATACCCTCTTGACCAGCTTTATATGCCATATATGGGTTAAACCTGCCTGTTTACAACTTGCTACTCCGCCAGGTGAACCGCCGTACTCTTGACAGTCAATCTTTATATGACCCTGAACTTGTCAAGGTTAAAATGGCAGTTTATGTCATGTGAGAGCCGGCTTATAGAAAGCTAGGATAAACTCACTTGTCTGCCGTAGTCTCTCCGCTATGTGGCCTGTTCGTACTCTTAACAGTCAATCTTCTCGAAAGACCCTGAACTAGTTAAGATTAAAATGACGAATTTATGCCAAGTGAAAGCCGGCTTACGGGATGAAAGGCTTTATGCCAAGCTTCTTTGAGGCAAAAAAAATGAGTTTTTTCAAAAAACCACTCTTTCTAAGTCGCGCCCTACAAGCTGACTTCATAAATATTTGAGATATACATGTTTATATTCTCTATTTCTGTTTTGCAGAAACTCTTTACAGATGAGGAGTTGCCGGGTCGTACAGATCCAGGTTATATTGCTCCACGTTGAGCTTCTTCTAGCTATAAGCTGCCAAAGTGATCTTTTCAAAGACTAGATATGGCTATAAGTCGCCCTAGATTGTTGGGTTATTAATTCACCCTGGGTTTTGACTCTAAGTCGGCAGTACAAGGATTGATGGACCTTTGACAAATTATATAACAAGTCCTCAGATTTTTTTTTGGCAATGTTGCAAGAACAGCTACGCATATATATATATGACAATATCACAGAAGTTTAGCTGCTGAAGCACAGGTTGATAAAAACATGCACGAAGGCATGGCATGGCAGATAACTGATTTAAACTACACTATTACAAGGCTACAGCTGAGCCCAAAAGTTTTCAATTAAGTGTTTTTCAGGAGTTAAGATGGCTCCTTTAAGCCGGCTTCTGCGCCATCCGGGTTAGACCACGCCGGGTTAACATCTTCATCACGCCTTGCAGATGAGCATTCTGGGTCATCCTGTGCTGGCTCTTCATCGTCTGCCATCTGGAGATTATCCAACGTCCAATCGATGCCAGTTAACGCTTCAAAGGTTGCTTCATCGTTAAGGATAACAAAAGTGTCAATGTCAGGAGCAAAAATGTGCTTACGCGTTTGAGGGGTTAAGTCAACAATATCATGCGTTGGCGGCTTCATGCGAGCATTATTGTGGTCATAACCCGACTGATACTTTGACAGATCCACCTCTTGTGCAAGTTGGCAGGCGAGAGGCCTCATTTCTTTCACACACTTGGCAAAGTCTGCTTCTTCAAAAATAGATCCATCATCATTAAACTCTGGACACCCGCTAGCCATCTCTGTTGGATCCAGTTCTGGTTGCCAAGCCTTTGCCCGACTTAGTGCCGTGATGGCTCTTATGCGGGTGGCTGGCAGCTTCAATTCTTCAATCTTCCCCGGCACCGTTGATAGGTGATCCATCACAGTTTTGATAAGTGTTGGAGGCTTCTTGCCGTTTGATATGGCCATGAGTGTTCGAAGGTTTCCAGCGTACAACTTTTCCGTCAATGAGTAAACGGCTTTGAGCTTCAACATCATATTTTGGCCAAGGTTGGCACTTCTGGCACCTATCATGCAGTAAGGAACAAGTCAGGCGGGTTAGAAATCACGAATTTTGAGCCGCCAGGCAAGTTAAAGCACCTTAAATGGGTTATGCGTTGCTTGAATTGAATACAAGAGTACATTTACCAAAGATGGTGGCTGTCATCTGAGATATGTGTTGTTTTAAGCCGGCAAGTTCTTCAGTAACCGGCTTAAGTTGCTTTTCAGCGTCTTCTACTCTTTTCACCAGTGCAACTTTATCAGTTTCCCAGGCGGTTCTTTCCATGTCAAAGCCTGTCTTGATCTTTTCATTCTCTTCCAAGGCAGATTTCAATTTTGACTCGACTTTGATAGTCTCAGCTTGTTGCAGCTCCATGTTTTTCTTTAAGTCGCCAAGCTGCGACTCCTTCAGGCTTAAAGCTTCCTGAAACAAGGAATTGAAACAATGGGGACAAAATCAGTATTGAGCAGCTTTGTTATAATAAGACTATTTAAGTCCCAAGCACATTGCAAGCAATATACTTGGCACTTGGGGGCTAATGTAGGTCATTTCAATTTATATTATGACCCGGCTCATCTTATCAAGATAAGCTGGCCCTTGGGGGCTACACGCAGTTCTTTTACAACATCGTTATTTGGAAGACCCGACTCATTTTGTCAAGTTAAGCCGGCTCTTGGGGGCTACACTTTGGAGTTTTTTATCTCATTCTACAAAGTCTTAACCATACTCAATGGGTTTTCCTATGTTCAAGACTTGGGGGCTACATGAGTACATATGTGTTAGACGGAGAAGGGCTAAACTTCATACCTCATATTTTTTGCTTCATCATGTTGACTAAGCCGGCTTCCATGTCGCGGCTTGTGTGAAGGCGGCTTAAATAGCCCGCGTGCAACTCGCCGATGCTGAATGATGCATAGTTTTCCAGATCCAGCTTTGTTTTGCCTTTTTCCAATAAAGGCACCTCTTCCTTGGCTGAGTGCTTGGCTAGTGCTGTAGAGGCTTCGGGTGCTTTAAAGGCAGACCCAGTAATGGAAACTTCATCAGCATGGATCTTGTCAGTTGACTTAGCAGGAGATGAGGAAGGTTTAGGACTTGGCGGGTCAGGGTTACACGCCGGGTTAGTGTCAGTATGCATAGTCTCAGCAACAGTCGCCTCAATCTGTGGTGGCGGGTCACCTTGCTGGTTGGCAGGATCTTCGGGATCCAGCACCTGCTTCTCTGATTCAGAGGCATCGGGAGCTTTGGAAGAGCCGTCTTCCTTTTTGCCAGCTTTGGCCTTAGCCCTGTGACAAGAATATACATGCTTATAAGTATGTGACAACAAGTCTTTATCAAAAAATGAAAATACTTACCCTTGGGAAACAACGAACGCAGGAAGCTGTGTTCCAGTTGAGTCGCCAGATGATGGAGGTGTTCCCTGATAGTTTGAGTCAGAAGGATTAAGAGGTTGACACATGAGACCGGCTTGTGGAAGGGATAGAGTCGGGCTATGAGGCACCTCATTGCGACGTTTCCGGGGAGACGGCGTGTTGGATAAGCCGACCACGAGATATTCAGTGCCGCCACTCTGGGTCTGATGCCTGGACTCGTGCTGCTATTTCTTCAAAAGAAAGTTGGGGTCCAAATGAGCAAGAGGGTAAGAAAATCTTACTTTTCGGATGACCCGTCGTGTTTTCTTTCTTGGCAAGGGTTCTGAGTCGGAGGAGATAGTAGTTACCTCTCCTTCATTGGCATGGCATGTCTCCACTTCGTCCTGAGAGGAATCAGCATCAATAAGTTGCATAAAAAGAAGACCAAGGGAGTCAAGTTCTACCTCCGACTCATCTAGCTCGAGAAGCTCTTCTACCTTTTGTTTCTTACGGCGGCCCGTGCCACGAGACTTCACTGCTTTAGTCTTCTTAGGTGGGCGGGGCGACTGTTAGCTTCTTCTTCCAGAAAGAAGAGTCGGCCTATATACATACATGAGCAATAGTTTAAAGGACATGAACTACAAGAGATAGATAAACAAGATGAAGATTTGTTCAAAATACTTACAGCAGGAGCCAGGTTAAGAGTGCAGAAAGGATTCAGTCCCGCTTTACTATAGTTTTCTAGAGATTCCTCAAGCAGCGTCTTAACTGTGTCATTGATCTCTTTATCAGTCAGACGTGTTTGGTTGTAACGCTGCAGGTCCTTCGTATCACCAGTATATTGGCACATTAAGCTGTTGCGCCGGCTCAGTGGTAAAATCCTCCATGCGACCCAGCAGCGGGTTAGATCAACTCCAGTTAAACCGTTGGCTATTAAAGCCCTTATCTTTGAAAATGTGCGGGCATACCGGGCGCGTTCTGCGGCAGTCAATCGACCCGGAAGCTCGCTGCTGGTGCTGAGTCGGTACGGACGATAACCCAGCAAGGGATTTTCTCCAGCTGGAGTGGTGTCCCTGCAGTAGAACCAGGTATAGTTCCAGTCTTTGGGATGGCTGGGCAGTGCGGCTGAGGGAAACATTACATCTCTCCGCCTCAGGATGGAAACACCTCCAAGCTCAAGACTGGGTCCGTCTGACATCTCAGTCTGGCGGTTGATATAAAAGAAATCTCTGAAGAGATCAACAGTGGGTTCTTCTTGAAGATATTCTTCGCAGAATACTTGAAGGTGGCATAGATTAGAAATGGAGTTGGACCGATGTCTTGAGGATGAAGATTGTAGAAATACAGAGCATCCCGGAAGAATCTTGACCCGGGCGGTGAAAAGCCACGGAGGAGGTGATCTGAAAAAATGACAACTTCACCCTCTCCAGGTTGAGGAGTAGTTTCAGGACCGGGAACCCGCCAGTGGATAACCTCTTTAGCCGGTAAGACCCCCATGTCCACATACTCGTTTAGCGTGAGCTCGGAGACTCTGGAGGCAACCCAGTCGCAAGAAATGGGAGTCTTAGTCATGATTGACCAGGTTAAAAAGTTGCGACTAAGGAATAAAGGTATGGCGGGTTAAAAGTGCAATCATGAGCCGCCTAAGTGATATATGACGAACCAGTTATGATTATAAGGCGGTGAAAGTGTTGTGGTGAACTATTGGAAAATTATGAGCCGCCCTAATATGAAGGTGAGGAGGTTACCAGGCTGATGAAGCATGGCGGGTTAAACGATGAAAGTATAAGCCGACAACATGCTGGCGGGTTATCTAAATAGAGATTTGATGAGGTTATTACTAAGTATGAAGCAACAGATTCTGCTACAACTATATTTGTAAGCCGCCTGAAAAGTGAAGGGCAGGTCAGCTATCTAAGGTTCAAGATTGGTGAAATTCTGCTAAGTATAGAACAAACAGATTTCACAATTTACAACTATATTTTTGGATCTACCGCAGTTCAGAAAAAGGTGGATAATTGCTAAACCTAAAAAGCAGCCACAAAAGAACTAGCAGAAAGTATACTAATTTTTGAAGAGGAAACGGCATATCCAAGATATGAGATGGATGCTAAACTGCTACCACGTTACTCTTATAGCGTTTTTGGATTGAAACTTAAGATCTGTTTAAAACTATGGCGAACTAAGATGAACACCAACGAACTGTTAGGAACTGGCGTGACCTAATGCAGATCTGGGAGAAGAGAAACACAGAACCTGCTGATGTTAAAGGAGAGCGGATGTGAGCCACTGGATTCTGGTCACAACATGTTGATGCAACGGCCTCAGCAGGAGTGGTCGGCGTGGTTCGACGAGTACGGCGGAGCTCCGGTCACGGCGAGCGTCGAGAGGAGGAAGAAGAAGTGAAGGTAACGAGGTTGGAAAGTGAAAACTGCAGGCCCCCCGTGCCTATTTATAAGGATAAAAGGGAGGAACAGTAACGGGCATGCACGAGGATCGAGGAGGTGACATCACTATTATAACAAAGAGGGCGCTTCGATTTTCAGGATGAGCGATTAATGCGAAAGATCCATTGTGATGTCATGAGGATTTTTCTGAATTTATTAACATGACATCATCTTTTCTTATGGTGGGTTATGAAGATCTGTTCAAGGTTCAAGTATTGAGAAGAATCAAAGAAGACTCGCTAACCAGAGGAATTGAAGATTGACATGAACAAGTTCAAATCAATCTGGGGCCTAATGTTGGGGATATGACCCCACGATATAACCCGCCCTATAAGAGCCGGGTTAATATGTTGGCGACTTAATAATAAGGCCTTAGACAGGCCCAAGAGAACAAGACATGAAGACAGGAAGGCGATTCACGAAGTAGGCCGGACGGGGCCCAAGGTCAGAAGGTGGCATGAGACCCGGCGGTGTAAGCCGCCCAATGGCGACTTGCCTAGCAAGGCAAGGCGACTTAGAACACTGGTCGGTACGAAGTATGACCTGACCCGGACTCTTGTAAGCCCAGGGCCTTGACCTGTGTATATAAAGGCGAGTCCCTGCGGTGGGTAAACCTAAGTTACAATCAATCGAGTAGGTCAAGCGAATCCGCTCCCTTGTAATCGATACTCAAGCCTAAAAGCAGGACGTAGGCTTTTACCTCGATCGTGAGGGGCCAAACCTGGGTAAATTCGTGTCTTTCGTCCCGTCCAACCCCTTCAAGCTAATCATCGTAGCGATGGCTCCACACCTAAGTCCTTTCACTAGGGCATCTGCCGTGTTAACCCCACGACAGTCGTCGTAATGGTTGTGATAACAACACTAATACTAGGCCGCCTGCATTCGGTCATGGTCATGCCAACCATGTTGATGCTGCAGAAGCTCAGGAGGAACCAAACATCATGATGGGTACCCTTCCTGTTAGTTAGTACCCGCTTCTATTCTTTTCGATACAAGAGCATCGCATTCATTTATATCTGAAGCATTTGCACTCATGCATCACATAGCTTTTGAGAAGATGCCTTCCCCACTAGTTATAAGTACCCCGGGAACACACTGTCATGCCACTAATGTGACCCCTAATGTCTCCATTGAGATTGAAGGACTAGAGTTCCTTGCCTCTCCCATCGTTCTCCCGTCTTCAAACATCAATGTCATCCTTGGTATGAATTGGCTGAAGGCTCATTGTGCTTTGACCATCTGTGCCACTAAAACAGTCCAACTCTTACACCCCTCCGACCACACAGTGAGCTACTCAGCTCGAAAGATCCAAAATGTCAAAGCCCAGATATATGCGTTTAATGCTTTGAATGCATCACCATTTCTTAACATCAAGAACATTCCGGTCGTTCACGACTTCCAAGATGTCTTTCCAGAAGAACTTCCAGGAATACCCCCTGCTCAAGCTGTTGAGTCCGTCATCGACTTGAAACCGGGCACCACTCCTATTGCAAAGCACCCATACAAGATGCCACCACATGAACTTCTCGAGATTAAGAAGGAAATCGAAGAATCACTTCGCCTGGGCTTCATTCGACCCAGTTCTTCTGCTTGGGGTGCCCTTCTCTCTTCGTTAAGAAGAAGGATGGAACAAACCGATTGGTTCAGGATTATCGACCTATTAACCAGGCAACAATTCAGAACAAGTATCCACTTCCCAGAATGAATGACTTGTATGACCAACTTGCTGGATCATCGGTCTTCTCTAAACTTGATTTGAGGTTAGGATACCATCAGAACAGGGTCCGCGAAGAGGACATTCCGAAAACTGCCTTTGTTACTCGCTATGGTTCATACGAGTACACCGTCATGTCCTTCGGCTTAACCAATGCTCCAGCCACCTTCTCTCAATTGATGAACTACATCTTCATGGATTATCTCAACAAATTCATCATGGTTTATCTTGATGATATTCTGGTCTATTCCAAGAATGAAGAAGAACATGCCGAACATCTTCGGCTTGTACTGAAGAAGCTTCGTGAACACCAACTTTATGCCAAATACTCCAAGTGTGAGTTCTGGTTACCTGAGGTAACCTATCATGGCCATGTGATCTCCGCAGATGGCATTGCTGTTAATCCTGGATGAGTTCAGGCTATTCTTGACTAGACTCCTAAGAATGTCAAGCAAGTTGGAAGTTTTCTCGGACTTGCCAGCTATTGCCGTCATTTTGTCGAGAACTTCTCCAAGATTGCTAAACCATTGACTGACCTGCTCCACAAAGGCAAGAAGTATGAGTCGACATCCAAATGTCAGGAAAGTTTCCAAACTCTGAAAGAAAAATTAACTTCTGCCCTAGTGCTTGCACCCCCTGATACACACAAGGACTTCATGATCTATTGCGACGCCTCTCGGCAAGGATTAGGCTGTGTCCTAATGCAAGAGCGTAAAGTGATCGCTTATGGCTCTCACCAGTTGTGTCCTCACGAAGAGAACTATCCAACACATGATCTCGAACTTGCTGGAGTTATCTATGCTCTGAAGTTATGGTGACATTACCACCTTGGTAATCGTTGCGAGGTCTATACAGATCATCAAAGTATGAAGTACTTATTCACTCAGCCAGATCTGAACCATCGTCAGTAGAGATGGATGGAGGCCATATCAGATTATAACTTGGGCATTTGTTATACCCCAGGCAAGGCTAACATGATGGCTGATGCCTTGAGCCGCAAGTCATATTGCAACCACCTGAAGGGTCGAAAAGTTCAGCCCCTTCTTCATGAAGAATTCAACAAGCTGAACCTCCATATTGTACTTCTGGGTTCTCTCTCTCCCCCTCCTAAAGAATTCCAAAAGATGAACCTCCATGTTGTTTCCCAGGGTTCTCCCAGTGCCCTAGTTGTTGAACCAGATCTTGTAGGCAACATCAAAACTATTTAGAAATATGACTCTCAAGCCCAGAAGATTAAACGCTATCTCGTAGAAGGTAGGCCTTCATTCTTCACTGTTGATGATGATCGCGCTTTGTTCTTCAAGGGTCGCCTAGTGGTTCCGAGTAGAGAGAAAAACCGGAATATGACCCCGGAAGTTATGAAAGAAGCTCATGATACGCCTCTATCTATTCATCTCGGTAGTACCAAGATGTACCAAGACATTCGTCAGAGATTCTAGTGGCCAAACATGAAGCAAGACATTGCTCGCTATGTTGATGAGTGTGACGTTTGCCGTCGTATCAAATCAGAACATCAAAGACCTGCCAGAACTTTGCAACATATTACTATTCCTAAATGGAAATGGGACAATGTCGGAATGGACTTCGTCACTGGTTTTCCCAGATCGTAGAAGGGAAAAGATTCTATTCTTGTCATCATTGACCGACTTTCCAAAGTTGCGCATTTTCTGGCCGTTAAAGAAACCATCACTGCTAGTCAGCTGGCAGATCTCTATGTACCCATAATTGTTTCGCTCCATGGTATCCTGTTGGTAATCAGCTCAGACCGTGGCAGTCTTTTCACTTCAAGATTCTGGGCAAGTTTCCAGGAAGCTATGGGAACTCATCTGTCCTTTAGCACCGTATTTCACCCTCAGTCTTAGGGACAAGTTGAATGAGTCAACCAAATTCTCGAAGACATGCTTCGAGCTTGTGTCATTTCCTTCGGCAAGAAATGTGAGGAATCTCTGCTGTATGCTGAGTTCTCTTACAACAATAGCTACCAAGCTAGTCTGAAGATGACCCCCTTCGAAGTGTTATATGGACAAAAGTGCCGATCTCCTCTGAATTGGTAAGAAACTGGGGAACGGTCACTCTTCGGTCCGGATATTATCCAACATGCCGAAGAACAAGTCCGCATTATGCGCGAGAATTTGAAGACTGCTCAGTCTCGTTAGAAGAGTCAGTATGACCGTCATCACAAAGATATGGTCTATCAACCTAGCGAAAAGGCATATCTTTGAGTCATTTCGATGAAAGGTGCTCACCGCTTCGAGATCAAGGGCAAGCTAGCTCCTCGCTACATTGTTCCTTTCCCCACTCTCGAAAGACGTGGAAAAGTGGCATACCAATTGGAATTGTCATCGAACCTTTCTCAGGTTCACGATGTCTTCCATGTGTCACAGCTCCACCACTGCTTCAAGGACCTGATCCGAGCAGTGGACCACGAAATGCTTGAATTGCAAGAAGACCTCTCTTATAAAGAGCACCTGGTACGCATTCTCGATCAAGCTGAACGTCGCACCCATCAGAAGGCGATCAAATTCCTTAAAGTCCAGTGGTCAAACAATTCTGAAGACGAAGCCACTTGGGAACGCGAGGTTCTTCTTCATGATGAATACCCCGCCTTGTTTCCGTCTACCTCCTAAATCTAGGGACGAGATTTCTTATAGTGGAGGAGATTTGTAACACTCCGATAATTAAGCTACAGTAATCCCATACTAATGGTGCCATGTCATCACAATTACTATTGCTAAACCTCTCTTTGATCCAAATCCAATTAAAATTCAAATTTATATTAAAGTCAAATATTTAAAATTTTCAAATGGTAAAATAAAAATGTGGGTTAGGTTGCAAATATTCACTAACAATTTGTTATGCCAGAATCAACATTTATTTGAAACTTGTTGGACTAGCCCAGAATATTACCTAATTTTTATGTGCTAATTTGCACAGTTAACAAAAATCATTTGCTACCTCTAATTAAAGAAAAGCAGTAAATAAATAAAATAACAAAAAAAGAAAAAGGAAAATAAAAAAGAAAAAGAAAAGAGGAAACCCCCTGGGCCACTTGGCCCAAATGGCCAAAACAGCCCAGCCAGCCCACCCCTGGTCCCCTTCCCCGCTACAGGAATGGGGTGGGTGGGTGTCGTGGCGGCCATCCACGGTGCCATGGCCGCGGTGGCGTCCATCGGCGACCCCCCCGGCGCCCACAAAGCCCCTGGGCACCCCGGAACCCTAGTTCCCTCCCCCTCTCCTCGCTCCTCTCCACGGACCCGCTCGCCGTAGCCGTTGCCTGCGCCCGAGGACACCGCCCCGACACCTCATCGCCACCTCGCTCGTCGCCCTGTCGCCGGAAACACACCGCCCGGCCCCTTCGAGCCTCATCGACCCCCTGCTCTACAACGGGGTTGAGCCCCGTGTCCTCTCCCTTTCCCCTCTCCCTCCCCGTCGGACACGCCTACTCCCCTGCGCCCCTGCCGCGCTAACCGCGCACTCCTACATGCCCGAGTCGTGCCCCGCTACTGCTGCACGTGCCCTCCTCTGCCCTCCTGGCCACGCACGCGCGTCGCTGCTTGCCCGAGCCATGCCCCGCTGCTGCCCGCTGCTCACCTCGCCCACTTCGTTCCGCCCAGCCGCAGCGGCGCCTGCTCGTGACCACCCTCGCCCCCGGCCGTTCCCGTGCGGGCTCACCTGCGCTCGCCGCTCCGCCCTCGCCATTTTCCCCCGCTCCGCTCCGCCCAGCCGTGCCCCGCTCGCCCTTGAGCTGCCTGTTGCTCCTATGCTGCTGCTACTGCCGGCTGCCGCTGCCACCGCGCCCGGCCGCGCCCAACCACGCCGGCCCGCGCCCGCCGCCGCCTGACCACGCCAGCTTCGCCCCGCCGTGTCGTCCCGCTCTCCGCTGCTTCGGCCGGTTGGCCTCACCGTGCCCTGGCCTCGGCCAGTGGCTGCAACGCGTGTGTGTGGCCGCCCAGGGCCACTGCCCTGTGGGGTCGGCCCTTTAGAAAAGGAAAAAAATAAAATAAAATAAAGAATAAAATTAAAATAATAAAATAATTAATAAAATTAATTAGTGAATTAATTAATTAGTTAATTAACTTAATTAACTAATTAGTTAAACCTAACAGACTATGACATATGGGTCCCAGGACCCAATTGACCAGTCAAACTTTGACTGGTCAACTTGTTGACTGGGCCCCCTGGACCCCACCAGTCAGCCTCTGTGGCTAGCACATAGCTGGGTGCACTTAGTATTTTTTTTGTTTAATTTCGAATTAAAATAAATCCAAAAATTGTTTTAAACTTTAAAAAATCATAAAAAATAACCGTAACTCGGATGCAAATAATTTATATATGAAAGTTGCTCAGAAAATTATAACGAATCCGTCTATACTATTTGCATGCCTGCCACACTCCTCTAACATAGCGAACATCAACATTCCCTCTTTGGACTAAAATACCGAAAATCACTTGGAGCTGGGAAACATTTCCGGATGTTTTCCTTCTTCTTTTAAAATGCCTAGGGATGCGTTAGAGCATATCATCACCACATACTGCCATGACATGCATTTTGCTACATTTGTTTGCTCTGTTATTTATCTGTTTCCCCCGGTTATCTCTTCTTTCGGTAGACCCCGAGACTACCGGCGACCCCCAGTATGACTACGACATCGACAACCCCTCCTTCTCGACAGAGCTTCCAGGCAAGCAAAACCACCTTGATCATTCTGATACCGCCTACTCTTTCCCTCTACTGCTTGCATTAGGGTAGTGTTACTGCTACTGTCTTATCGGTTGATCCTATACTGCTGCATAGCCTGTCCTTGCTACTGTTGTTGATACTTTTACCTAGTATCCTAAATGCTTAGTATAGGTATGCTAGTATTCCATGGGTGGCCCTACATTCTTGTCTGTCTGCCATGCTATACTATCGGGCCGTGATTCCTTCGGGTGGTGATCATGGATATACTATATACTACTATGATACTTATGATACTGTTCAGATGTGGGGGCTGAAGGGACAGGTGGTTCCATCCAGGTAGTGGTGGGCCTGGGTAACCGACGGCCACCTGAGTGGTTCTTTGTGGTGGAACGACAGGGCAGGTTGAGACACCTAGGAGAGAGGTGGGCCTAGTCCCTGGTCGGTGTCCATGGTTATTTCTTAATAACACGCTTAATAAGATTGGGTATTTGATCTGAGTTGGCCGCTGGCCTATTCGCACTAACCGCCACGCGGGATGAGTAATGGGCACTCAGCGTCGTAAGATTTCTTCCGAAAGCAATCCAGGTGTCACAGTTCAGAGATGCGGGCTGAGTGTTGGGGTGGTCCGCGTAAGCACCTGCTCTGTATAAAGAGGTAGCCAGGACTGGTCCCCAGTCAGTCACGCAACGTGTAGGAGTGCAAAGGGCGATGGGCCCAAGACCCCTGAGCACTTAGGATGTAGACCGGCATGATGACCTCTCTGGAGAGCCTAGGTAGGACTACGACATGTTGATCTTCCGAGGCTGGGAATTACCCAGGAAAGTGTGTCCGGCCAGAGGTGATTGAGTGTATCGGGTAATGTGGTGCACCCCTGTAGGGAAATAATCTATTCGAACAGGACGACTTGGAGTTGTGTTCCGACCTCTTACAACTATAACCAGATACTTGATGAAACACACCCAGATAAGTGGCAGAAACAACCCGATGATTTCTGTCTCACTGGGAGACGAGGAGAGGATCTCCTGGTAGGATTATGCTATACGATGATACTTGATACCATTCCAGCTACTCTCTTCTACTGCTTCAAGATGGTGGCTACCAGAAGATGTAGTCTTCGATAGGATTAGCTTCTCCCCCCTTATTCTGGCATTCTACAATTTAGTCCACAAATACTACCCCTTTTATTGATACTGATGCAAATGTCGTGTAGATCTGATGTAAGTCTTACCAGTACTTTGGATGAGTACTCATGGTTGCTTTGCTTCCCCTTTTCTTTCGACCCGGTTGCTGCAACAGATGATGGCGCAACAGATGCAGGTTACCCTAGTAGAGCCTACTACATGGAGACTGGTGACTAGGAGTAGTCTGGAGGTCCTAGGCAGGAGGCCTCGCCTTTCAATCTAGTGGCGTTGTTTTGCTCAGCCTTCTTAAGCCAAACATGTCTAACTATGTATGTACTCAGATAATATTTGCTTGATGACTTATGTATTCGAGTCCTCGTGGCCCCTGGCTTGTAATATAAATATTGATGTTTATCCTTTGTGTCGTAGAGTTGTGTTGTGATATCTTTCCATGAGTCTGTGATCTTGATCGTGCATGTTTGTGTGTACGATTAGTGCACGATTGAATTGGGGGCGTCATAGGGAGGAGCAGCTCCAGGAGGCACATGCCACCGCCACCTACAACCACCACCTCTTGCGGGAGCACGTGCAGGTGGAGTAGCTCGCCGCCAGCAGGGCTGTCACACCGGACGCGGACCTGGAGGAGCAGGAGGCGCTGCTCGAGTCCTACCACTCTGCCCGCGAGATCCGCCTCGCCTGGTGGCGATACCACCAGCGGGTGCAGGATCACCGAGTCCGCGCCCCGCCGTGGCGACCACGGAGCCGACACGTCTGTGGGCACTGCCGACAGCGAGGAAGACTAGTGCACGGTAGGTCGCCGTCGCTCGTGTCCCAGGACGACCACAACTCCTTCCCTCCTATCGATGCCAAGCTTGGTGGGCTCAACGTCTTCGGCTGATTAGTCGCTTGCCGGTGATGTGGAGGTGCACAACTTCACTTCCTGGGCCTCCAGAGGCGGAGGTTATGGAGGCGGAGTTGGAGAGCGCCGAGGTGGAACTGGAGCCCATGAAGCTTCAGTTTTGTGGGCTCATGGCCGGACACGGGGAACGGGCGCTGATGACCATTTAGATTAGGTATTAGTTATACCTCTAGAGCTGGACTAGCACCGCTCTGATGTAACTGTAATGAAATCAGTCATGTTTATATGAAATCCGGACGTGTTTATATGAAATTTGTCATGTTTATATGAAATTCGACCTTGTTTGCATGAATTCCATCTGGTTTGTTGAAAAAGAGTTTTAAATGTATGCGGCTAGCGTTGGATGGCATTGATGCGGCTTGAAACTGCGTTGGTATTTCCCCAAAGAGGAAGGGATGATGCAGTACAACTACGGTAGGTATTTCCCTCAGTTATGAAACCAAGGTTATCGAACCAGTAGGAGAACCAAGCAACACTATGTAAACGGTACCTGCACACAAAGAACAAAACCTCGCAACCCAACGCGTAAGAGGGGTTGTCAATCCCTCCTCGGTAAAAAAGATAGATTAAGTAGTATGAGATTGGATAAATAGATCTGAATAAAACACAAAATAAAAGATGCAAATAAAAAGTGGAGCAAAGTATTATTGGGGTTTTGGAATAATTGATCTGAAAACAAATGCGGTGAAAAATAGATCGGAGAGCAATATGATAAAAGATAGACCCCGGGGCCGTAGATTTCACTAGTGGCTTCTCTCGAGAAAATAGCATACGGTGGGTAAATAAATTACTCTTGGGCAATTGATAGTAGATCAAATAATTATGACGATATACAAGGCAATGATCATTATATAGGCATCATGTCCAAGATTAGTAGACCAAAACGATTCTGCATCTACCACTATTACTCCACACATCGACCGCTATCCAGCATGCATCTAGTGTATTAAGTTCATGGAGAAACGGAGTAATGCAATAAGAACGATGACAAGATGTAGACAAGATCTATTCATGTAGGAATAGACCCCATCTTGTTATCCTGAATAGCAACGTACATACGTGCCTCGCTACCCCTTCTGTCATTGGGTGAGGACACAGTAAGATCGAACCCATCACAAAGCACCTCTTCCCATGGCAAGAAAAATTGATCTAGTTGGCCTAACTAAACCAAAGATTCAAAGAAGAAATACGAGGCTATAAGTAATCATGCATAAAAGAGATCAAAGAAGACTCAAATAATATTCATGGATAGAGATCTGATTATAAACTCAAACTTCATTGGATCCCAACAAACACACCGCAAAAAGTCATTACATCAAATAGATCTCCAAGAGACCATTGTATTGAGAATCAAAAAGAGAGAAGAAGCCATCTAGCTACTGCCTACGGACCTGTAGGTCTATGGTGACTACTCACGCATCATCGGAGAGGCACCAATGAGGATGATGAACCCCTCCATGATGGTGTTAGATTGGATCTCGTGGTTCTGGAACTTGCGGCGGCTGGAATTGTGTTTCGTCTCCTCCTCTAGGGTTTCTGGAATATTTGGGTATTTATAGAGTGAAGAGGCGGTGGAGGAGACCCCCATGGGCCCCACAACCCATCAGGGCGCGCCAGGGGCCTCTGGCGCGCCCTGGTGTCTTGTGGGCCCCACGAGCCTCCCCCTAGGTGCTTCCTTGGCTCCAAAGTTGTCTTCTGGTCCAAAAAAAATCTCCAAAAAGTTTCGCTGCGTTTGGACTCCGTTTGGTAGGGATATTCTGCGAAGTAAAAAACAAGCAAAAAACAGCAACTGGCACTTGGCACTATGTCAATAGGTTAGTCCCAAAAAATGATATAATTTTGCTATAAAATGATTGTAAAACATCCAAGCATGATAATATAACAACATGAACAATCAAAAATTATAGATACGTTGGAGACGTATCAGCATCCCCAAGCTTAATTCCTGCTCGTCCTCGAGTAGGTAAACGATAAAAAAACAGAATTTTTGATGTGGAATGTTGCCTAACATGTTCATCACATATTCTTTTCTTTCGTAGCATGGACATTTGGACTTTTAGATGATTCAAAGCAATAGTCTATAATTGACATGAAGACTTCAATACTCAAGCATATCAACAAGCAACCATGTCTTTCAAAATCTCAACACTAAAGAAAGTTTTCCCTAGCCCATCATGCTCAATCATTGATCCATTCGTCAAACACACTCGAATATTAGCTACATCCAATGCTCAAGTATGATCATAGTGCCCCTTAGTTGAAGCTTTGTAAGAGAAGATGGAGACTCAAATAAAAATAAAAATTGCATAAAGTAAATAGATAGGCCCTTCGCAGAGGGAAGTAGGGATTTGTAGAGGTGCCAGAGCTCAAAGCTTAAATTGAGAGATAAAATATTTTGAGAGGCATGCTTTTCCCGTCAATGAAAATGACCGAGTAATTCCCAACACTTTCCATGCTAGATATATCATAGGCGGTTCCCAAACATAAAATAAAGTTTGTTCCTTTTTCCACCATTCTTTCACACTCCACGGCTAGCCGTATCCACGGGTACCGTCCATACCAATAGTTTCCAAGGAATTTATTATTTGACAACATAAAGTAAATTTCTTTTTCATTTTGGGACTGGGCATCCCTATTACCATCGTACTCTCGTGCAATGACAAGTTAATAAACACTTATCTTGAGAATAACACATCTAGCATGGAAAATATTGGCCACCCCTGCCGCTTCATGAGCGGTACTGGCACACAAAAAGGAAATTCATTTTGAAAATTAGAGTTGGCACATACAAATTTGCTTAGAACGACACGAAAATACAGCATATAGGTAGGTATGGTGGACTCATATGGCAAAACTGGGTTTAAGGATTTTGGATGCACAAGTAGTATTTCTACTTAGCACAAGTGGAGGCTAGCAAATAGATTGAGAAGCAATCAACCAAGAAACAAAATTCTCATAAACGGGCATTAAGCATAATTAACACTGAATAATGCACCACAAGTAGGATGTAATTTCATTGCATAACTATTGACTTTCGTGCTTGCATAGGGAATCACAAACCTTAACACCAATATTCTTACTAAAGCATGATTACTCACCAACATGACTAATATATTACTATCATCATATCACAAAACTATTACAGGGAATCAAGTTTATTTTGTCCAATGATCTTCATGAAAGTTTTTATTATATCCCTCTTGAATATCTATCACTTTGGGACTAGTTTCATATATTGCCATTGCTTTTGACAAGCTCAAATAAATTTAAGTGAAGAACACGAGCATAAAATTTCATCTCTCAAAATAATATAAGTGAAGCATGAGAGAATTTCTTCAAAAATTTTACTAACTCTCACATAAATCTAAGTGAAGCATGAGAGTATTTCTTCAAAAATATTAAAGCACATCGTGCTAAAAAAGATATAAGTGAAGCACTAGAGCAATTACATAGCTCAAAAAATTTAAATGAAGCACATAGAGCAATTCTAATAAATCATAGCATAATATTGGCTCTCTCAAATAGGTGTGTCCAGCAAGGATACTTGTGACAAACTAGAAAGCAAAACAAGCAAAGACTCATATGATACAAGACGCTCCAAGAAAAACTCATGATATGTGACGAATAAAAATATAGCTCCAAGTAAAATTACTGATGGTCGTTAGAAGAAAGAGGGGATGCCTTCCGGGGCATCCCCAAGCTTAGTTGCGTGGTTCTCCTTGAATATTAACTTGAGGTGCCATGGGCATCCCCAATCTTTGGCTCTTTTCACTCCTTATTCCTTCATCCATCGTGATCTCACCCAAAACTTGAAAACTTCAATCACACAAAACTTAACAAAACCTTCATGAGATCCGTTAGTATAATAAAGCAAATCACCACTCTAAGTACTGTTGCAAACCCTTCATACTTTATTATTGCATTATACCTAATGTATTCCAACTTTACCATGGCTTATACCTCCTGATACAATCCATAGATTTATCAAAATAAGCACATAATGCAACGAAAAAAGAATCTGTGAAAAATAGAAAAGTCTGTAGTAATCTGGACTGTGTCCATACTTCTGTAACTCCAGAAATTCTGAACTATTAGGACAACGTAGGCAATTTGTATGTAAATCTTTAAAAAAAAATCAGAATTGTTCGTCACTTCTGTGATTTTCTAAAATTCTGCTACTGGACGCAAAAGTTTTGTTTTTCAACAAGATCAAATCAACTATCACCCAACATGATCCCAAAGGCTTTACTTGGCACAAACACTAATTAAAACATAAAAAACACGATCGTAACAGTATCATAATTGTGCAAACACTCAAGAACAGAAAGAAAAAGGCAAAAATAAATTTTATTCATTGGGTTGCCTCCCAACAAGTGCTATCATTTTATGCTCCTAGCTAGGTATAATGCATAGATTCAAGTATTATCATCTTTGGTTTTTGCCCCATAGGTTGCCCTCATGATTGATTCATATGGTGGCTTAATTCTTGTTCTAGGGAAGTGTTCCATACCCTTTCTTAGTGGAAATTGAAATTTAATATTGCCTTCTTTCATATCAATCACGACACCTATAGTTCGTAAAAACGGTCTACCAAGTATAATGGGACAAGACGGATTGCAATCAATATCAAGAATAATAAAATCTATGGGCACATAATTCCTATTTGGAAGAATAAGAAAATCATTAATTCTTCCCAAAGGCTTTTTAATAGTAGAATCCGCCAAGTGCAAATTAAGGGAACATTCTTCAATATTGGTAAGACCAAGTACATCACATAGAGATTTCAGAATTGTGGAAACACTAGCACCCAAATCACATAAAGCAAAGCACTCATAATTTTTTATCTTGACATTAATGGTGGGTTCCCATTCATCATGTAATTTTCTAGGAATTGAAATCTCTAATTCCAATTTTTCTTCAAAAGCTCTCATCATGGCATCCACAATATGTTTAGTAAAAGCTTTATTTTGTTCATAGGCATGGGGTGAATTTATCATGGATTGCAACAAAATAATACATTCAATCAAAGAGCAACTATCGTAATTAAAGTTTTTGTAATCCATAAGAGTGAGGACATCAATAGTTAAAGTTTTGACCTCTCCAAACCCACTTTTATCAATTTTTTCATCAAGATTTTCACCCTCAGAATCATTGGGATGCCCTCAACTAAAGTTAACTCTTCTCCAGTCCCTTTATCATCAATTTTAATCTTACTAAACAAAGAATCAATAGAAGAAACACCAATCACTTTAAGATCTTCATCAATATTATGAAAGCAACCGGTAGAAAAAGCTCTTTCTAAAAATTCTCTTTTAGCTCTAAGCATAGCGGTTCTTTTCTTACTTTCATCCATAGAAACATATAAGGCTTTAATTGATTCATTGACATCAACCTTAGGTGGAAAAATTTTAATCTTGAGATTTTCTACATCATGGGAAGTTCTATCAATGCTTCTAGACATATCATCAATCTTATTCAACTTTTCTTCTATCATAGTGTTGAAACACTTTTGAGCATTGATAAATTATTTAATATTAATCTCAAGATCAGAGGGGTTCCTATTATTATTGTAAGAAGAATTACCATAGAAATTACCATAATTATTAGAAGAATTTCTAGGAAAAGGCCTAGGATTAAAATTACATCTATAAGCATTGTTATTAAAATTGTTCCGCGAGACAAAATTCACATCTACGGGATCACTATTTTGCTCAATCAAAGTAGATGAAGGCACATAATTAATATCAATAGGAGTATTTTTACTAGCAACCAATTTCATAAGAGCATCAACTTTTTCACTTAAAGTACTAATCTCTTCAACCGAATTAACTTTTTACTAGTAGGTGCTCTTTGAGCATGCCATTGTGAATAATTTGCCATGATATTATCTAGCAATTTAGTAGCTTCACCCAAATTAATTTCCATAAAAGTACCACCCGCCGCGGAATCTAAAAGATTTCTAGAAACAAAATTCAATCCCGCATAAAAAATTTGTATGATCATCCAAAGATTTAAACGATGAGTAGGACAATTTCTTAGCATCAATTTCATTCTTTCCCAAGATTGTGCAACATGTTCATGCTTAAGTTGCTTAAAATTCATGATTTGAGTTCTAAGGGAAATAATTTTCTTGGGCGGAAAATACTTAGTAATAAAGGCATCCTTGCACTTATCCCAAGAATCGATACTATTGCGAGGCAAAGAAGAAAACCAAAATTTTGCATGATCCCGCAAAGAGAAAGGAAATAATTTCAACTTCACAATATCACTGTCCACATCTTTTTTATTTTGCATATCACACAATTCTATGAATGTGTTTAGATGGGACATGTCATCCTCATTAGGAGTGCCGAAAAATTGATCTTTCATAACGAGATTCAACAAAGCGGTATTAATGTCACAAGACTCCGCACTAGTGGCGGGAGGTGCAATCAAAGTACTAATAAAATCATTATTATTGGTATTGGAAAAATCACACAATTTGGTATTTTCTGGAGACATCGTGAACACGCAAACAAGATTGCAAACAAAGAAGAGATTTGACGAGAAAAAGGTGAACAAAAAAGAAGGCAAATATTTTTGTGCTTTTTGCAAAAATGTTTTAGAAGTGGGGGAGATGAAAACGAGAGGCAAATGGAAAATAATGTAAATTGCAAGGAGATGAGATTTCTGATTAGGAACCTGATAGATGTTGATGATGTTTCCCCGGCAAAGGCGCCAGAAATTCCTTTTGATGAGCTTGAAACGGCGTTGGTATTTCCCCAAAGAGGAAGGGATGATGCACTACAACTACGGTAGGTATTTCCCTCAGTTATGAAACCAAGGTTATCGAACCAGTAGGAGAACCAAGAAACACTATGTAAATGGTACCTGCACACAAGGAACAAAACCTCGCAACCCAAAACATAAGAGGGGTTGTCAATCCCTCCTCGGTAAAAAGATAGATTAAGTAGTATGAGATTGGATAAATAGATTTGAATAAAAAGTGCAGCAAAGTATTATTGGGTTTTTGGAATAATAGATCTGAAAACAAATGTGGTGAAAAATAGATCGGAAAGCAATATGATAAAAGATAGACCCGGGGGCCATAGATTTCACTAGTGGCTTCTCTCGAGAAAATAGCATACGGTGGGTAAACAAATTATTGTTGGGCAATTGATAGAAGATCAAATAATTATGACAATATCCAAGGCAATGATCATTATATAGGCATCACGTCCAAGATTAGTAGACCGAAACGATTCTGCATCTACTACTATTACTCCACACATCAACCGCTATCCAGCATGCATCTAGTGTATTAAGTTCATGGAGAAACGGAGTAATGCAATAAGAACGATGACATGATGTAGACAAGATATATTCATGTAGGAATAGACCCCATCTTGTTATCCATAGCAACGAGACATACGTGCCTCGCTACCCCTTCTATCACTGGGTGAGGAAACCGTAAGATCGAACCCATCACAAAGCACCTCTTCCCATGGCAAGAAAAATCGATCTAGTTGGCCTAACTAAACCAAAGATTCAAATAAGAAATACGAGGCTATAAGTAATCATGCATATAAGAGATCAAAGAAGACTCAAATAATATTCATGGATAGAGATCTGATCATAAACTCAAACTTCATCGGATCCCAACAAACACACCGCAAAAAGTCATTACATCAAATAGATCTCCAAGAGACCATTGTATTGAGAATCAAAAAGAGAGAAGAAGCCATCTAGCTACTGGCTACGGACCCGTAGCTCTATGGTGAACTACTCACGCATCATCGGAGAGACACCAATGAGGATGATGAACCCCTCCGTGATGGTGTTAGATTGGATCTCGTGGTTCTGGAACTCGCGGTGGCTGGAATTGTGTTTCGTCTCCTCCCCTAGGGTTTCTGGAATATTTGGGTATTTATAGAGTGAAGAGGAGGTGGAGGAGACCCTCGTGGGCCCTACAACCCATCAAGGCGCGCCAGGGGCCTCTGGCGCGCCCTGGTGTCTTGTGGGCCCCACGGGCCTCCCCCAGGTGCTTCCTTGGCTCTGAAGTTGTTTTCTGGTCCAAAAAAATCTCCAAAAAGTTTTGCTGCGTTTGGACTCCGTTTGGTAGGGATATTCTGCGAAGTAAAAAACAAGCAAAAAACAGCAACTGGCACTTGGCACTATGTCAACAGGTTAGTCCCGAAAAATGATGTAAAATTGCTATAAAATGATTGTAAAACATCCAAGAATGATAATATAACAGCATGGAACAATAAAAAATTATAGATACGTTGGAGACGTATCAGGCATCCTCCCGTATCCTTGTCCGCGGACTGGTCACCCCTATCTACGGACGGATGTGGGAGGAAATTTGCGGGTATCTTCAACGTTGTCCCACAAATTTTCTCAACATCTGTCCGCGAAGCCGGCCATCCAATATTATTCTGTATATGTCCGTCAGTAAAGTGCATTTTCAAATTCAAATGAAGTCTGATCCATAGCATTCGCTGGATCACACAAGCGCCAGATGACATGCCCGATCACAACCAAAAAGAGCCCAAGTGTGCTTAAGCTTTTACATGCCCGATCACAAAATAATATCAGACCGATAGTCCATGCAAAAAAATCAAGATTTTCTGCCCTGCCGGACCGACAATCCAAGCCTCCACGCTCAAGGTTTTGTCGCCGCCGCGTATGCAGCCTCCGCCTCCTTCTCATCCTCCTTGTTCGCCGCTTCCAACTCATCTTTCTGCCGCTGCAACATCTTTTAGCGGACGGCTTGCATGATCATCCTTGCGTCAGCATCCAAAAACTCCAAATTCAAGGACAACATCATGGCATCCCCCGCATCGGCCGCGATCTTCACCTTCTTTTCTTCCAGCATCACCTTCTTCTCCTCGACCATGGCCTTATTTTCTTCAATCATGACCCTCTGCTCTTCAAGCACTAGCTTCTTCTCGGTCGCCTCATCAATAGTTTGAATCTCTTTGCCTTTTTTCCTCCTTGATGTCCGAGCGCTTGATGTATGCCTCCTTCTTCTTGGACAAGATGTCCTCAAACCTCTCTGTCATCTTCACTGCCGCACCTTCTCGCTTCGCCCTCTCCTCCTCTCACTTATTTCTCTGAAACCCTCTTCTAACCTTCTTGGGTGGTTCTTTTGTTGGGTCGGTAGGGTCACCGGTTTCTTTCTCAGTGGCTTGGGTGGCGGTCTTGGCTATGAATAGGTTCCACTTCAGTTGCCCATTCAACTTCAACCAACAATGCATGATGGTGAAGTTTATCTTCTCCAACTTATTAAACACTGGACATGCACCAGAAGGCTACAAAATGAAACATGGTCAACAAAGCTATGCATATCCGGCTATTGATCAGTAGAATTATGCATATTCGGCCAATAATCAACAAACCTATGCATATCCGGCTAGTGATCAACAAAAGTATGCATATCCGGCTAGTGACCAACACAAGTATGCATATTCGACCAATGATAAACAAACATATGCTTATCCGGTTACAAAGGAAGCATATCCGACAACTGATCAACAAAACTAGGCATATCCAACTGGTGATCAACAAAATTGTGCACATCCGACCAATGATCTACAAAACTATGCATTTCCGACTACAAGACGACTAAGCATATCCGGTGAAATGAAGTTACTTGCTCGGTGATATGGGCATTGTCGGTGCTAAAATCGGCAGATCTCGGGTAGGGAGTCCTGAGCTATGAGTCTAGGAACAATGGTAATAGTAGACGAGGGAGACGATGTTTTACCCAGGTTTGGGCCCTCTCGAAGAGGTAAAACCCTACGTCAGGCTTGGATTCTATTGATTCGATGGAGTATAAAGTACAGGGTGATCTACCTCGAGATTGATGATTGTGTTCTAAACCCAAAGGCTTGTGTTCGTGTGCCTCAAAGACTAAACCCCTCCACTTATGTAGGCACCAAGGGTAACTAGCTTATAGATATGGTTAGTTGCCAACTAGGAAGAAACATGCCAAGTACTATAACTTTCCTTGAAGTATGCGCCAAATCTTCAGGAAGTTTCCATCATGCTTACGCCGAGCGCGACAGCTTCGGTAGTCCATCTTCCAGTGGTCGAAAGGTCATCAACCTAGCCCATGGATGACGGGCCGTATAGGTTCATACCCCTTAGTCCAGGACACCCTCAGTAACCCCTGAACTGGTCTTCAAAGCCGAGGATCGCAGCTTCATCCTCGAAACATTTCAGTTTGTCGATGTCATCGGCTTGGTAGGCTAGTTCCCTACTTGTCAGTACATGCTCGGATCCGAAGTCTTTTATTTCTGGCTCTCCTCTACAGTCGAACCCATCAAACACATGAGTAAAATTTAAACCTCGGTAAGAGAGCACATGGTCCTTTACACAAAGAGTCCCTTCAATGTTCGGGGTATCAAGTTAACTTAGCCTCAAAGGCTTGCCATGCATGCATGACAAGTGAGAGGGTTCAAATCCTAACAACTTTATCAAACTGTCAACACCTATCGTGGGATTGAATCCATTATCATGCATCGAATCATGGCCCGAGGCAGCCTCTCATTAGCATGTCGCATCAATACAAAGATCGTGCCCTGGCTTTGAACGGATATCATCAACAAGTTGTTTTAATCGATGCGCGTATAATGACACGATGGGTTGCGAATAGGCGATTTATCTGGCGCCCTGCGGGGACTCTTGGTCTTTTTACTGACTTATAAAAGTAGGGGGAAGCATTTTGGAAGGGTCAAATATAGGAACATTTCAATTTTGCTCCCTCTCTTTTGGGTCTTAAAAATATTCAGCTCTCTGTTGTGGCTAATAAAGAAACTTCTCTTTCTGAAGAAGGCCTGCTTTTATGGAAGAAGCATTTTGCAGAAAAACCGAAGGAAGACAACAACATCCTTTTAGTTAACATTCTAGTATGTTGATTTAATTTCATAGTGCACCTTCTGATGACACCAGATAAATTTGGATGGACAATTCACATGCTCAAATCTCCTCTATGGGAACTTTTAACTAAAATTGATGGAAAGGAAGAGGTGATATTATTTCATATTCCTGACAAATGTTCCTCTACCCAGGCTCCTATTTGCCAGCAGTCTGCTGCAGATGTGACACAAGAGTTGGGACCTAACAAGGAAAATGCTGGGGATTCCTCTAACCAGCAAGATTCGGCTCTTCTCCAGCCCTTTGGTGTGGAAAATACAGAGAAGAGAAGGGGAGGGAAAACCCCACTAGTGGCCACTGAGGTAAGAAGGAGTGATAGAATTAAGAAAGATAACAATGAATTTAGAAGAGGCTCTTGTACTGATCATAAATGTCTGCCTTGCAATGCTGCTCTCCCCATTGCTTAGCAAACTGTAGTAAAAAACCTGACTGCTTCCTTTTGCAAGGTGGTTGACTTGGAGCTTGAGGAAAAGCTCTCAAAGAAACCAAAAAGGAAAACTGGAGTGGAGCTGGCTAAGATGAACTTGGTCAAGGGAGATGAAGAATAGACCTCTGGATCTCAATGATTTGGTCCTTCTGCTTTGATGTTATCTAGAGGGGCACTTTTAGGTGTAACCCATATTGCACTACTTTTCATTGTAATAGACTGCTATGTAATGCTTGGCACACTGTCATTTGTAAACTGGGTTTTATGCTGGACATCCATTACTTGATGATGATGGATATTTCTAATTTCTACTTGGGTTATCTGCTATTCCTCATTAATGTGGGCTAGGGGATGGTTCCTGGCCAATGGCTCTATATTATCATGTTTTTCTATGAATAACACAAATATAAGTTGGAATATTCTCAATTGGAACATAAGAGGCATTAATTCTGAAGATAAATGGCTTGCTCTGGGACAGAAAATTCAAGAAAGTGCATGTTGTATCCTGTGTATGCAAGAAACTAAAAGAGCGGAATTTGATAGAAGATACATAAGATAATTTTGCCATCCCAGATTAAACAAATTTGCTTTCCTCCCTTCCATTGGTGCTTCTGGTGGATTACTTGTTGCTTGGAATGGTTTCCTGTTAGATGGTGAAGTGATTTCACAAAATATATTTTCATTATCCCGCCAATTCACTAGTTTACAATCTCATCAATCATGGATCCTCTCCAACATTTATTGGCCTTGTGTGCATGAGGATAAAGTAGAGTTTATTAACTGGTTCTATAACATTCACACACCAGTGCACACTGACTGGATTATAATGGGGGATTTCAACTTCATTAGGGCTCCCACTGACAGAAGTAGACTAGGAGGGGATGTCAATGAGATGCTGCTTTTCAATGAAGCAATTAGTCATTTGGGATTGATTGAATTACCACTACAAGGCAGGCAGTTCAGCAGGAGTAACATGCAGGAAAACCCCTTGCTGGTTAAACTTGATTGGTTTTTTACTTCTACTTCTTGGATGACCTCTTATCCAGACTCTATTGTGCTTCCCCTGGCAAGGCTAATTTCTGACCACCTTCCTTGTGTGATTAAAATTGGAACTAATATCCCTAAGGCTAGGGTTTTTATATTTGAGAACTATTGTGGTTACAGCACTCAACATTCAAAGAAGTGGTCTGTGCAGCTTGGAATATCCCTGTGGGTAATTTGGATGCTGCGAAAAGCATTAATGATAAGTTCAAAAACCTTAGTAGGGCACTCAAACAATGGGCCAGAAATTTGTCTTGTCTTAAAACCCAGATTGCTGGACTTTTTTGAGGAATTTCAAGACTTGGGGGACTTTGAATGGAATTGCAGAGTAATTCTAAAGGAACACCTGCTTACTCTGCTCAAGAATCAAAAGATATACTGGAAGCAAAGGGGGAAAATAAAGGGGTTAAGTTTGGGGATGAGAATACAAAATTCTTCCACACAAAAGCTTCCATAAATTATAGGCACAATCACATTGCAATTCTTCAGAATGAAGATCATGTTGAGATTTCTAATCATGTAGGAAAAGCAACGGTACTTTGGGAAGCTTTAATAAAAATGTCGGTGCAACAAACCCTGGGTCTGTTGCCCAGACCGTGCACAGGCCTGAAAAGGCAAGCTCGCAACGTCCAAATCCAGACCAAGCAAGGAGAGATCAGCTCTTCGAGGAATCAAAGGGCATATCAAGAGGATAAAGACAACCTAAATGAGCAAGACACCACTAAGGAGAAACCTCCCTTGTCGGGCAGGCGAGCCTGGCGGGGACGAGGTGGCCCCGAAGTCGAGCCTCAAGACCGTCCCGGCAGGCCTACCGGGCGCTACGAGGGAAAACTACCCCGCCAAGGCTCCACCGCTCCACCTCACAGCAACGCAAGTCATCTATCGGTGCGGTGTCAAGCTCCCAAGTGACTAAGTGGCTGTTATTTGGCACGTGGAAGCGACTTCCTATGGAAATCACCCCCAGGTGACACCCATCCAGAGACGTGTCAAGCAGACAGGCGAAAAGGTGGCCGAGCAGCCCGGCAAGGCTTGCCGGGCATGCCACGATGTGACACTAAGCAGCGCATTTAATGCGCTCTGCTTTGACTGCAGAGTTAGGAATGATAGCACTGTTCTCTATCTAATCAGTACACAATGACTGATTTGCAACTGCGGTGACCCCTTGATCTATAAAAGCAGGGCCATGGCAACCATAGAAAGGATTCGGACCCTTGTACACTCGTACGCGCGTAGCTGCCCTCGCCCCGAGGCAACCCTGCCGGGCAAGAGCGTTGCGTTTCCACCACAATCCACCATCAATCCACCAAAGTAGGAATAGGGTTTTACGCCTCGCGGCTGTCCAAACCTGGGCAAAACTGCCCGTGTGATCTCTGCCGTGCTGCGCTACGTTCTCTGCTCTTTGTGCAATTTGCTCATCCCCCTGCCGAGCCACAAGGGGCTGATGGCCCCATAGGTGGTCGTGGTTTCCCACGACATCTTTGGCCCTACTCCTGCTTTGGTGGATTGATGTTGAATTGTGGTGGAAACGCAGCGCTCTTGCCCGGCAGGGTTGCCTCGGGGCGAGGGCAGCTACGCGCGTACGAGTGTACAAGGGTCCGAATCCTTTCTATGGTTGCCATGGCCCTCCTTTTATAGATCAAGGGGTCACCACAGTGGCAAATCAGTCATTGTGTACTGATTAGATGGAGAATAGTGCTATCTTACCTAACTCTGCAGTCAGAGCAGAGCGCATTAAATGCGCCGCTTAGTGTCACATCGTGGCATGCCCAGCAAGCCTTGCCTGGCTGCTCGGCCACCTTTTCGCCTGTCCACTTGACACGTCTCTGGACGGGTGTCATCTGGGGGTGATTTCCATAGGAAGTGGCTGCCACGTGCCAAATAACAGCCACTTAGTCACCTGGGAGCTTGACACCGCATCGATCGATGATTTGCGTCGCTGTGAGGTGGAGCGGTGGAGCCTTGGCGGGGTAGTTTGCCCTCGTAGCGGCCGGCTGGCCTGCCGGGATGGTCTTGAGGATCGACTTCGGGGCCACCTCATCCCCGCCAGGCTCGCCTGCCCGGCACGGGAGGTTTCTCCTTAGTGGTGTCTTGCTCATTTAGCTTGTCTTGATCCTCTTGATCTGCCCTTTGATTCCTCGAAGAGCTGATCTCTCCTTGCTTGGTCTGGACATGGATGTTGCGAGCTTGCCTTTTCAGGCCTGTGCACGGTCTGGGCAATAGACCCAGGATTTTTTGCATCGATAGGTAAAGATGTCGTGGGAAACCACGGCCACCTATGGGGCCATCAGCCCCTTGTGGTTCGGTAGGGGGGGGGGGGATGAGCACATTGCACAAAGGGCGGAGAACGTAGCGCAGCACGGCAGAGTTCACACGGGCAGTTTTACCCAGGTTCGGGCCGCCGCGAGGCGTAAAACCCTACTCCTGCTTTGGTGGATTGATGGTGGATTGTGGTGGAAACGTAGCGCTCTTGCCCGGCAGGGTTGCCTCGGGGCGAGGGCAGCTATGCGCGTACGAGTGTACAAGGGTCCGAATCCTTTCTATGGTTGCCATGGCCCTCCTTTTGTAGATCAAGGGGTCACCACAGTGGCAAATCAGTCATTGTGTATTGATTAGATACCGAACAGTGCTATCATACCTAACTCTGTAGTCAGAGCAGAGCGCATTAAATGCACCGCTTAGTGTCACATCGTGGCATGCCCGGCAAGCCTTGCCGGGCTGCTCGGCCACCTTTTTGCCTATCTGCTTGACACGTCTCTGGACAGGTGTCATCTAGGGGTGATTTCCATAGGAAGTGGCAGCCACGTGCCAAATAACAACCACTTAGTCACTTGGGAGCTTGAAACCACACCGATCGATGACTTGCGTCGCTGTGAGGTGGAGCGGTGGAGCCTTGGCAGGGTAGTTTGCCCTCGTAGTGCCCGGCAGGCCTGCCGGGGACGGTCTTGAGGCTCGACTTCGGGGCCACCTCGTCCCCGCCAGGCTCGCCTGCCCGGCAAGGGAGTGGTGTCTTGCTCATTTAGCTTGTCTTGATCCTCTTGATCTGCCCGTTGATTCCTTGAAGAGCTGATCTCTCCTTGCTTGGTATGGACTTGGACGTTGCGAGCTTGCCTTTTAAGGCCTGTGCACGGTCTGGGCAACAGACCCAGGGTTTGTTGCACCGACAGGAGCCCCCGGGCCTGGCCCGAACATGCAGCTGGGCGTCATCGGGGTATGCCCTATCCAGTGTACAGGTAAGAGGGGAGCAGTTGCTTGTCCCTTAAGATCTTCTTTACTTCTTCATTAATCTGAGCCCAGGTCAGTTTCCGGTTCTCCCGCGTGTCGCGTAACGCCAATTGTAGTGGGGCCATCCTTGTAATGGCCCGTGAATGACTTTTATGCACGGGCGAGTAACTGCCAATTCACTCTTCCCACCACGCTCTTATCCCCGGCCACGTATGCTGCATGCATTGAGTGGGGTAGGTAATGGAGGCGCGTGCTGTGGGAGAGCGTTAAGGCAGGGGGCCGGTCTTCCTAGATTAATGGAGATGGACGGTGGTTACCCACCAATGGATCAGCTCCCAGCCCCCAGCCCGCCTATAAAAGGGGGCGGGGGGAAGCGGAAGAGCTCATCCACGCACCTCTTCTTGCCATTTCCTTCTTTCTTCTTGCAATGTTGAGAGGGGGAGACCGGGGACAGGCCCTGGGCTCGAGCTTGGGATTGATGACGCCGAAAGCTTGTGTAGGCGCCCGGGGAGTGAGTCTGGTCTGACGCTGGAAGGGATGCGGCGGTCGAGCCACTCGCAACGCAGGAGGTACCATGTTTTTTCACTATGGTGGAATGCATGCCTCCTCTGCTCGGGTCGGCCGTCTGGCTGGGAGCACTAGACCTTGCGGCGAACCACTGCAGCTTCCTGCTCTGACGCCGGAGCTCCCAGGGCTTCCGGCATCTGTCTGGGGTGCAGCGCTCGGGTCCCTCGGTAATCCCAGCACTGCCCCCTTTGGTGAACTCGGGGCGAATGTCCAAGATGGTGGCATCTTCTTGCCCTCCAAGGTGGGGAGCGATGCTCCTCGCGCGTCTCGAACGCCGTCGTCCCCCGCAGCTTGTCCGGGGGAGGCAACGGCTCGAGGAGCTGGCCCACCCCTGGAGTGGTGGTGATGAAGAAAGAACGAGGGAAGACGTAGAAGGCGGGTGGCAGGGCGTCAGGTTGGAGTACGATGGCACCGACGCCTTCGTCTCGTATTGCCGACCTGCTACCTCGTCTTTATGTTCTTCCCCTCCCTCCCCGGCACCATCATCACCAGCCTCTTGTTTACCAGGTAGGGGGCCGCTCTCTTGGTGCCTTCGCCTCCTCCAGCAGTCTTCCAGCTGAGCCCCAGTGGTTCTCCCCGCCGGTGCTTTTGGTGGGGCTACTGGCTGGTCCTGGAGGTGGTGACCAGGGCACCGTAGAGCTGCTCCTTCTGCTTCGCTCCTTCGCAGCCTGGCCACTCTCGATCTTGTCAGGCTACGCCCGGCAGGTCCTGACAGGGTCGAGTGGAGCGTTTTGTTCAGGCAATCCTTTTGCCCTCTTCCTCTTCCACCGCAGTTCCTAGGAGGAGAGGGATAAGAAAGGGATTACGGGGCACTTATCTTTTTTCAATCTAAAATATGTAGGCACTTGCCAAACTTTTAGTCTAAATAATGTAATCTCTTTTATCCATGTTGGTGTTCTATAAGATCTGTACTTGTTCATCAGCATATTAATGAAAAAGACAAGCCTTGCCGGGCAATTGTGCATGCATCATACCCATGCAGAGGTGAAGTGCCTCTATACATTCAAGTAAACAAGTTATCTCTGGCAAACTATCTTGCTGGTACCCTCGAATTGTTGCCGTGGGGCTAAGCCTGCCGGGCACAAATCGCAAAGAGGGACCAGCCCCCCGCCAAGCCTTCTCCGCCAAAGGCCACTGTGACCATCCTGACCGAAGCAATGTTCGAGTCAAAGGATGGGAGCACCTAAGTTTCGAAGGTGACGAGGTTTTCATACGCACAAGTTTCTACTTACAGAACACGTAAGGTTAAGAAGAGAACTTAGCTGTTTGGCTTGCCGGGATCGCGACATAGGCTTGTCTTCTCTTCTCTTCTTCAGGACCAAGTCCACAGTAAGAGCCCTGCAACCTAGTGCAGATGAAGATGATGCCATGTGCGATCTGATCTACATGATCATGCTATGCTCATGATATGCTTTATGCATGCATGCAAGTTTGGGGGCCCCCAGCGCTTCGTTTATTTCTGTTGCTCAGGGTGTGCGCCTGGCTTTGTACAAGGGGTCACATGGTACAACGGCAAGGCCTGTACAAAAGGGTGGCTGCCGGGCAGGGCCCGACAGCCGCGCCTTACGGGTAGAACTTACGGAGATGCTCAATGTTCCATGAGTTTCGCAACTGAATGCCATCTCCGGTTTCCAGACGGACTGTGCCAGGTCTGGTGACTCGTACTACTCGGTAAGGGCCTTCCCACTTTGGCGTCAACTTGTTTGTACCCTTCGCGGACTGAACACGAGTATGGACAAGGTCGCCTTCCTCAAAACCCCGGGCACGAACCCTGCGGCTGTGATAGCGACGCAGGGCTTGCTGGTAGCGTGCAACACGCGTAGCGGCCCGGAGACGGTTCTCCTCAAGTAGCACAGCGTCGTCACGCCAGTGCCATTCCTGCGCTACTTCATCGTAGGCAAGCACTCGAGGAGATCCGAATATGAGTTCCGTGGGGATAACTGCTTCTGCCCCAAAGACTAGGGAGAAGGGAGTCTGCCCGGTAGCTCGATTTGGTGTCGTTCTGAGGGACCAAAGAACCACCGGCAGCTCATTGATCCATCACCTGCCACACTTCTGCAGTCTATCAAAGTTCTTGTCTTGAGACCTTGCAGCACTTCAGTGTTCGCCCTCTCAGCTTGTCCGTTGCTTCTGGGATGGGCGACAGAGGCAAATGAGATCTTGCTTCTGAGGGCATGAATATATTGCATGAAGGCGCGGCTCGTGAATTGGGTGCCATTGTCGGTGATGATTTGGGCAGGCACCCCGAAGCGGCACACCAATCCTTTCAAGAACTTAATAGCTGACTATGTGGTCACCTTTCTCACGGGCTCCACCTCTGGTCACTTTGTGAACTTGTCGATGGTGACGAACAAGAACTCAAAGCCCCCGGTAGCACGGGGGAAGGGGCCCAGGATATCGAGCCCCCAGATCGAGAAAGGCCATGACAAAGGGATCATCTGAAGAGCTTGGGCAGGCTGATGGATGTTCTTGGCGTGGAACTGGCAGGCTTCACATTTGGTGACGAGCTCAACTGCATCTTGGAGGGCCGTAGGCCAATAGAAACCTTGCCGGAAGGCTTTTCCAACCAGAGCCCTTGATCCAATGTGTGAGCCGCACATACCCTTGTGTACCTCTGCCAATAGTTCATTTCCTTCCTCCCGGCAAATGCACTTCAATTTCTCACCATTGGGCCTCCTTCTGTACAGCGTGTCGTCAACGAACGGATACATACTGGCCCTCCGGGCTACTCTTTCAGCTTCTTCTTGCTCTTCGGGGAGTTCTCCAGTTTGGAGGAAATGGACTATGTGCCGTGCCTAGGTTGGGGCCAGGGGCTCGGCAACAAGGACTAGCGGCACCTCCTCATTCGCAGGAGTGCACTTCTCGACCGCAGGGACCGGTGGTCTGGCGGGATGGTGCAGTTCACTGATCGAAGGGGAGTTATTCCCGCCAAGCTCTCTGCCGGGAGCCTCGGGAGGCTCTGCCGGGTGAGGCTTGCCGGAGTCCAATTTCCTCCTCTTTCTGGCCATTGTTGCCGGGGATACAAAGGGCTGAGTCAGATGGAGAACAAAAGTCCCTGGTTCCACAGGGAGTTTTTGCGCAGTGCACTTTAACATATGATCAGCAATGCTGTTTTCCGCACGGGCACGTGCTCTGTTTGCAATCCGTCAAAGCGCTCCTCCAACTTTCTCACTTCCTCGACGTATGCCTCCATCAATGGACTTTGGTAATCCTTGTTGACCTGTCTCACCACAAGTTGTGAATCTCCGCGGATGATCAGCTTCTTGATTCCCAGTTCTATTGCAATCTTGAGCCCGGCAAGGAGCCCTTCATACTCTGCAGTATTGTTGGTAGCCTCCTCCCAGGGAAAGTGCATCTGGACGATGTACTTAAGGTGCTCCCTAGTGGGGGCAACAAGAAGCACGCCAGCCCCTGCACCTTGTAGGGAGAAGGCACCATCAAATACATAATCCATTCTTGGGGCGCTTCCTTGCCAGGGATGATCGTCTCCAATACTTCTTCATCAGGAGTTAGTGTCCACTCTACGATGAATTTTGCTAGTGCTCTGCTCTGAATAGTTGACGTGCTTTCAAACTTCAAACCAAAGCTGGACAACTCCAAAGCCCATTCCACAATCCTGCCGGTGGCCTCAGGGTTCCGGAGTATGCGTTGCAAGGGGAAGCGGGTGACAACTGTTATCTCGTAGGCTTGGAAGTAGTGGCGCAGTTTCCTTGAGGCAATGATGAGGCCAAAAATCAACTTTTGCATGCCAGAGTACCTATATCTAGCTCTTGTAACAGAGAGCTGATGAAGCACACTGGGCGCTGCACCACTTTCTTCCTTGCCACAACCATTGAATTGCTTTCGCTGCCCTGCCTTTCTTGGCTCTGGACTGACTCTGGTCTTGCCGGGATGGCTTCGCTTTCCTCTTCAGAGGGGACAGTGGTTGTGGCTGCCGCGTCATCCATTTCACGCTGCGCCACCAGTGCCGCACTAACCACTTGATTGGTTGCTGCTAAGTATAGCAGCAATGGCTCTTGTGGTTTGGGAGCGACCAAGGTTGGCACAGAGGAAAGATAGGTCTTCAAATCTTGCAGCGCAGCGTCTGCCTCTGGGGTCCACTCCACGGGTCCCGCCTTCTTCAAGATTTTGAAGAACGGCAGGGCTCGCTCGGCAAACTTGGAAATGAACCTGCTTAGTGCAGCCACGCATCCAGTCAAACGCCTCACGTCCTTTACTATCTTGGGTGCTTGAATTTGCTCGATAGCCTTGATCTTGTCGGGGTTGGCCTCTATCCCTTGATGAGACACAAAGAAGCCAAGTAGCTTGCCAGAGGGAACTCCAAACACACACTTCTCTGGGTTCAGCTTCAAGTTGATCTTGCGCAGATTAGCAAAGGTTTCATCCAAATCCTGGATGTGGGTTGATCTGTCCTTGGTCTTGACCACAATATCATCCTTGTAGGCTTCAACGTTTCTGTGCAGCTGGGACTCAAAGCCAATCTGTACTGCTCTTGCAAAAGTGGATCCAGCGCTCTTTAACCCGAAGGGCATCCATACAAAGCAGTACGTGCCACATGGGGTTACGAATGTGGTCTTCTCCTCATCTTCCTTGGATATGAAAATCTGGTGGTATCCAGAGTAGGCATCCAGAAAGGAAAGTAGGTCATACCCGGAAGTGGAATCCACAATCTGGTCGATGCGCGGCAAGGGGAACGGGTCCTTCGGGCATGCCTTGTTTAGATTTGTGAAGTCTATGCAAAGCCTCCATTTCCCATTCGCCTTGCGCACCACCACTGGATTTGCTAACCATGTTGGATGCAGCACTCCTCTGACCAGACCAGCTGCCTCAAGTTTCTTGATCTCCTCGGCAATGAATTGCTGCCGCTCCAAAGCTTGCTTCTGGACCTTCTGCTTGACGGGTCGGGCATGTGGGCAGACAGCAAGGTGGTGCTCGATTACCTCCCTGGGAACACCGGGGATATCAGATGGTTGCCATGCAAACACATCGATATTCGCCCGCAGGAAGGCAACGAGCGTGCTTTCCTATTTGTCATCAAGGGTGGCACTGATAGTAAAGGCACCATCAGCGCCAGCCAGCCCTGCCGGGACCTTTTTCACAGCGAGTGCAGCGGCTTTGGATCTCTTGCTATTGGAACTCTCCGGCAAGTCATCAACAGGCGCAGCACACTCCGGAGAGGCACGCTTCCCGGATTCCTTGCTGGCATCCTTGCTAGCTCTCTTCATTTTCTTACTTTCCTTGGCGGGAGCTGTGGTTTCTGCAGCCTCTGCAGCGACCGCCTCCTGGTACATCTTGTCCATGCATATGACTGCGTCCTTCTGATCTGATGGAATGGAAATGACTCCTATCAGCCCTGGCATCTTCAAGGTGTTGTAGGCATAGTGGGATGCCGCCATGAACTTGGCCAGAGCTGGGCGACCAAGGATTCCATTGTACGGTAGGGGGAGGTCAACCACGTCAAACACGATCTTCTCAGTCCGGTAGTTTAATTCCCCTCCGAACGTCACTGGCAGCGTGATCTTTCCCTTAGGACGACTCCTGCCGGGGTTGATTCCTTGGAACATGCCAGTACCTTGAGCTCCCCATCTGCTATCTGAAGTTTGCTGATGACCTTTGGAGATATCAGATTCAACACGGCCCCGCCGTCAACCAACATCTTTGTGACTTTGAGGTTGCGTATTGTTGGTCAGACCAACAACGGCAAGCACTCTACCGCGGTGGTGCGGTCAGGATGATCCTCTTCGTCAAAGATGATGGGTGTGCGGGACCACTTCAGCGGCTTCCGAGAATCTGTCGCTGGCTCCACGGCATTGACTTCACGTGCCCATTGTTTAAGTTGGCGGTGAGAGGAGTGTAGAGATGCACCCCCGTCAATGCACAGGGCGTTAGTGGCTTTCTGGAACTCCTGCTCACTGGTTTCCTCTTCATCTCCTCCATCACTCTCATCATTGCAATCCTCCTTCTTATGGCCCCTGGCGGGTTTCCCTTGATTCTGAGGAACCTTGCTGGGGCGACTTACTCTGCCGCCTTGGCCCTTCCTGCCAACACCATCCTAGTTTTTCTCTTTATCACGCTTCTCATACTCAGCCCTCTGCTTCTTGAGGAGCTGCTCAACCTGATGACACTCCTGAAGGTCATGGCCTTTGGTCCTATGGATCTTGCAGTACGACCCATCACCCTTCCCAGCCTTCTCGGCAGCCGTGGCCGCCCGACAGTCAGTGCACGCGGCAACCTCCTTACTGGGGGCCTCGGACTTGGCCTTCTTGCCGGTACTAGGTGTGCTTGATCCTTCGACGGCCATCACAACTTTCTCCTTGCGCTTCTTATTGCGTTTCTTGTTCTTCTTCTTCTGACTGGTGGCCTCGTCGTCATCATCTGAATCGATGTCGACGCCATCCCCTTCACCGGGAAGTCGCCTTCCCTCCTCCATGAGAGCACACTTATCCACCAGAGTGTATAACTCATTCACAGTCTTGGGCAGCCGCACGTTCATTTTGGAACGTATCCTGCGGTTGCCCATGTTGGACTGGAATGCGGCTATCACCGCTGCCGGGTGGATATCTGGGATGTTCCTATGCACTCGACTGAATCTTTACATGTACTTCCGCAGACTTTCTCCTTCCTTCTACGGGAGGAGCTGCAGATCGCTGGGCCGCCCTGGTTCTTGGTGGCCGCCCATGAAGGCGCCAACGAACTCACGACATAGGTCAGCCTAGGTCGAAATGGAGTTCTCCGGCAGGTGCATTAGCCAACACCTCACATTTGGCTTGAGCGCCAAAGGGAAGTAGTTGGCGTACACCTTCTCATCTCTTCCCCCGGCATCCTGAACAGTGATGGTGTAGATGCTCAAGAACTCTGCCGGGTTCAATCTCCCATCGTACTTCTCTGGTATCTCTGGCTTGAACGTGCGGGAAGATGGCTAACGGACTTGCCGCAACTCCCGAGTGAAGGCGGGGCACCCAACCTCGAAAGGTAGGTACCCACCTTCACCGAGAGTGGGCTCGTCGTTGTCAAGGCCATTGCGCCTATCAGACTGGCGGTGGGTATCGCGACGCTGCTCGATGGTGACCCGCGCGCCTTCCCCTCGCCTGTCTTCCTGGGCCTTCCGCTGGTCTCGACGTGCTCAAGGGCCGGACGAAGCCATCAATACATCATTGGGTTCTTGATCGCATGGCTCCGGCCGTGGCCCCTGCGCAGGCTGCCGCGGAGGGGACTGCACCGTGGGGGTGGCCCCTTCAGCATAGCCAGTTGCGCGGGCCATTGTTGTCGCCTGGGGAGGCCATGGCGGGCCAGCTCGCTGTGATCCTCCTGCCTCGGCAAAACCAATCAGGCTCTGAATGGTGGCTCTCCACTCATCCATCTGATCGGCTGCCGGCAGAAATCTCAACAGCAGCTGGGCCCACGCCATAGTCTCCGAAGAGGTGCTTGGCATGGATGATGACGTAGACCGTAGCGTCGCTGGGCTCCTCATGGTGCCGGTAGTAGCTGCATCGTGTTCTTGTCGTCGCGAGCCCGTCGCCAGGGTGGCATAGTGACGAGGTGGAGGCGCTTGAGGGCCAGCGGCTCCATTTGCCGCATCGGCTGGGGCAGCTCGTTCTGGGAATGGCGCACGCACTGCGGCCGCGCCCACAGTGGGTGCAGCCGAAGAGTTGCGATTCACCCCAGAGCGAGTGCCACTGCTGCGACTGTGCCCTTCAACTGGGCGGAGAGGTGTAGACGGAATGATTTCTCCACCCGTACCTCGTGGAGCATGGCCGCTGGGATGCTGTTGGTCCTGTCCTTCCCCGGTGCCTTCTGCCCTTGTTTCAGCCCCAGGGGAGGTGGGGACGACGCTGCCTGCGCCGGCCACGTCCCCAGCAGCGTCCATGTCTCCGAGCTTCCCCGTAGCCCCCGCAACGTCGGCGGCCATGTGCGACGGAGCCTTCAAAGTGGACGTATGGACTGCAGCCCGGGCTTCTTCTTGGGCGCCATGGATGATGGAGCCGTCGATAAAGAAGATGATGAAAATGACAGGCTGCATACGCTTCTCGGGTTCGCGCAAGCGCAGCCCCCTACTTGGCGCGCCAAAGATGTCATGGGAAACCACGGCCACCTACGGGGCCATTAGCCCCTTGTGGTTCGGCGGGGGGGGGGGGGGATGAGCACATTGCACAAAGAGCGAAGAACGTAGCGCAGCACGGCAGAGATCACACGGGCAGTTTTACCCAGGTTCGGGCCGCCGCGAGGCATAAAACCCTACTCCTGCTTTGGTGGATTGATGGTGGATTGTGGTGGAAACGCAACGCTCTTGCCTGGTAGGGTTGCCTCGGGGCGAGGGCAGCTACGCGCGTACGAGTGTACAAGGGTTCGAATCCTTTCTATGGTTGCCATGGCCCTCCTTTTATAGATCAAGGGGTCACCATAGTGGCAAATCAGTCATTGTGTACTGATTAGATAGCGAACAGTGCTATCATTCCTAACTCTGCAGTCAGAGCAGAGCGCATTAAATGCGCCGCTTAGTGTCACATCGTGGCATGCCCGACAAGCCTTGCCGGGCTGCTCGGCCACCTTTTCGCCTGTCTGCTTGACACGTCTCTGGACGGGTGTCATCTGGGGGCGATTTCCATAGGAAGTGGCTGCCACGTACCAAATAACAGCCACTTAGTCACTTGGGAGCTTGACACCGCACCGATAGATGACTTGCGTCGCTGTGAGGTGGAGCGGTGGAGCCTTGGCGGGGTAGTTTGCCCTCGTAGCGCCCGGCTGGCCTGCCGGGACGGTCTTGAGGCTCGACTTCGGGGCCACCTCGTCCCCGCCAGGCTCGCCTGCCCGGCAAGGGAGGTTTCTCCTTAGTGGTGTCTTGCTCATTTTTAGCTTGTCTTGATCCTCTTGATCTGCCCTTTGATTCCTCGAAGAGCTGATCTCTCCTTTCTTGGTCTGGACTTGGACGTTGCGAGCTTGCCTTTTCAGGTCTGTGCACGGTCTGGGCAATAGACCCAGGGTTTGTTGCACCGACAGGAGCCCCCGGGCCTGGCCCGAACGCGCTGCCGGGCATCGTCGGGGTAGGCCCTATCCAGTGCACAGGCAAGAGGGGAGTAGTTGCTTGTCCCTTGAGATCTTCTTTGCTTCTTCATTAATCTAAGCCCAGGTCAGTTTCTGGTTCTCCCTTGCATCGCATAATGCCAATTGTGGAGGGGCCATCCTTGTAATGGCCCGTGAATGACTTTTACGCACGGGCGAGTAACTGCCAATTCACTCTTCCCACCATGCTCTTATCCCTGGCCACGTATGCTGCATGCATTGAGTGGGGTAGGTAACGGAGGCGCGTGGTGTGGGAGAGCGTCAAGGCAGGGGGCCAGCCTTCTTGGATTGGTGGAGATGGACGGTGGTTACCCACCGATGTATCAGCCCCCAGCCGCTAACCCGCCTATAAAAGGGGGCGGGGGGAAGCGGAAGTGCTCATCCACGCACCTCTTCTTGCCATTTCCTTCTTTCTTCTTGCAATGTTGAGAGGGGGAGACCGGGGCAGGCCTCGGGCTCGAGCCTGGGGTTGATGACGCCGAAAGCGTGTGTAGGCGCCCGGGGAGTGAGTCTGGTCCGGGGCTGGAAGGGATGCGGCGGTCGAGCCACTCGCAGCGCAGGAGGTACCAAGTTTTTCCACTATGGTGGAATGCATGCCTCCTCTTCTCGGGTCGGCAGTCTGGCGGGGAGCACTAGACCTTGCTGCGAACCACTGCGGCTTCCTGGTCTGACGCCGGAGCTCCCAGGGCTTGCAGCATCTGTCTGGGGTGCAACGCTCGGGTCCCTCGGTAATCCTAGTACTGCCCCCTTTGGTGAAGTCGGGGCGAATGTCGAAGACGGCGGCATCTTCCTGCCCTCCAAGGTGGGGAGCGATGATCCTCACGCGTCTCGGACGCCATCGTCGCCCGCAGCTTCTCCGGGGGAGGCAACGGCTTGAGGAGCTGGCACCCCCCTGGAGTGGTGGTGATGAAAAAAGAACAAGGGAAGAAGGAGAAGGCGGGTGGCAGGGCGTCAGGTCGGAGTACGATGGCACCGACGCCTTCGTCTCATATTGCCGACCTGCTGCGTCGTCTTTCCGTTCTTTCCCTCCCTCCCCGGCACCATCATCACCGGCCTCTTGGTTACAGGGGAGGTGTCGCTCTCTTGGTGCCTTCGCCTCCTCCAACAGTCTTCCACCTGAGCCCGGTGGTTCACCCCACTGGTGCTTTTGCTGGGGCTTCTGGCTGGTCCTGGAGGTGGTGACCAGGGCACCGCCGAGCTGCGCCTTTCGCTCCGCTCCTTTGCAGCCTCGCCACTCTTGATCTTGTCAGGCTGCGCCCAGCAGGTCCTGACGGGGTCGAGTGGGGCGTTTTGTTCAGGCACTCCTTTTGTCCTCTTCCTCTTCCACCGCAGTGCCTAGGAGGAGAGGGACAAGAAAGGGATTACGGGGCACTTATCTTTTTTCAATCTAAAATATGTAGGCACTTGCCAAACTTTAGTCTAAATAATGTAATCTCCTTTATCCATGTTGGTGTTCTGTAAGATCTGTACTTGTTCATCAGCATGTTAATGAAGAAGACAAGCTTTGCCGGGCACTTGTGCATGCATCATACCCATGCAGAGGTGAAATGCCTCTATACGTTCAAGTAAACAAGTTATCTTCGGCAAGCTATCATGCCAGTACACTTGAATTGTTGCCGTGGGGCTAAGCCTGCCGGGCACAAATCGCAAAGAGGGACTAGCCCCCCGCCAAGCCTTCTCTGCCAAAGGCCACTGCGACCATCCTGACCGAAGCAACGTTCGAGTCAAAGGATGGGAGCACCTAAGTATCGAAGGTGACGAGGTTTTCATACGCACAAGTTTCTACTTACAGAACACGTAAGGATAAGAAGAGAACTTAGCTGTTTGGCTTGCCGGGGATCGCGACGTAGGCTTGTCTTATCTTCTCTTCTTCGGGACCAAGTCCACGGTAAGAGCCCGGCACCTAGTGCAGATGAAGATGATGCCATGCGCGATCTGATCTACATGATCATGCTATGCTCATGATATGCTTATGCTCAGGGTCTGTGCATGGCTTTGTACAAGGGGTTACATGCAACAGCGGCAAGGCCTGTACAAAAGGGTGGCTGCCGGGCAGGGCCCGACAGCCGCGCCTTATGGGTAGAACTTACAGAGATGCTCAATGTTCCATGAGTTTTGCAATTGAATGCCATCTCCGGTCTCCAGACAGACTGCGCCAGGTCTGGTGACTCGTACTACCCGGTAAGGGCCTTCCCACTTCGGCATCAACTTGTTTGTACCCTTGGCAGACTGAACACGATTAAGGACATAGTCACCTTCCTCAAAACCCCGGGCACGAACCCTGTGGCTGTGATAGCGACGCAGGGCTTGCTGGTAGCGTGCAGCACGCGTAGCGGACCAGAGACGGTTCACGCTGCCAGTGACATTCGGAGGGGAGTTAAACTATCAGACTAAGAAGATCGTGTTTGACGTGGTTGACCTCCCCCTACCGTACAACGGAATCCTTGGTCGCCCAGCTCTGGCCAAGTTCATGGCGGCATCCCACTATGCCTACAACACCTCGAAGATGGCAGGGCCGGTAGGAGTCATTTCCATTCCATCAAATCAGAAGGATGCAGTCATATGCGTGGACAAGATGTAGCGGGAGGCAGTCGCTGCTGAGGCTGCAGAAATCACAGCTCCCGCCAAGGTAAGTAAGAAAATGAAGAGAGCTAGCAAGGATGCCAGCAAGGAATCCGGGAAGCGTGCCTCTCCGGAGTGTGCTGTGCCTGTTGATGACTTGCCGGAGAGTTCCAATAGCAAGAGATCCAAAGCCGCTGCACCCGCTATGAAAAAGGTCCCGGCAGGGCTGGCTGGCGCTGATGATACCTTTACTATCAGTGCCACCCTTGATGACAAATAGGAAAGCACGCTCGTTGCCTTCCTGCGGGCGAATATCGATGTGTTTGCATGGCAACTATCTTATATCCCCGGTGTTCCCAGGGAGGTAATCGAGCACCACCTTGCTGTCTGCCCACATGCCCGACCCATCAAGCAGAAGGTCCAGAAGCAAGCTTTGGAGCGGCAGCAATTCATTGCCAAGGAGATCAAGAAACTTGAGGTAGCTGGCCTGGTCAGAGGAGTGCTGCATCCAACATGGTTAGCAAATCCAGTGGTGGTGCGCAAGGCAAATGGGAAATGGAGGCTTTGCATAGACTCCACAGATCTAAACAAGGCATGCCCGAAGGACCCATTCCCCTTGCCGCACGTCTACCAGATTGTGGATTCCACTTTTGGGTGTGACCTGCTTTCCTTTCTAGATGCCTACTCTGGATACCACCAGATTTTCATGTCCAAGGAAGATGAGGAGAAGACCGCATTCATAACACCATGTGGCATGTACTGCTTTGTACGGATGCCCTTCGGGTTAAAGTGCGCCGGATCCACTTTTGCAAGAGTAGTACAGATTGGCTTTGAGTCCTAGCTGCACAGAAACATTGAAGCCTACATGGATGATATTGTGGTCAAGACCAAGGACAGATCAACCCTCATCGAGGATTTGGAAGAAACCTTTGCTAATCTGCGCAAGATCAACTTGAAGCTGAACCCGAAGAAGTGTGTGTTTGGAGTTCCCTCCAGCAAGCTACTTGGCTTCTTTGTGTCTCATCGAGGGATAGAGGCCAACCCCGACAAGATCAAGGCTATCGAGCAAATTCAAGCACCCAAGACAGTCAAGGATATGAGGCATTTGACTGGATGCATGGCTGCACTAAGCGGGTTCATTTCCAAGTCTGTCGAGCGCACCCTGCCATTCTTCAAAATCTTGAAGAAGGCAGGACCCGTGGAGTGGACCCCAAAGGCAGACGCTGTATTGCAAGATTTGAAGACCTTTTTTTCCTCTGTGCCCACCTTGGTCGCTCCCAAACCACAAGAGCCGTTGCTGCTATACTTAGCGGCAACCAATCAAGTGGTTAGTGCGACACTGGTGGCGCAGCGGGAAGTGGATGATGCGGCAGCCACAACCACTGTCCCCTGTGAAGAGGAAAGCGAACCCATCCTGGCAAGACCAGAGTCAGTCCAGAGCCAAGAAAGGTAGGGCAGTGGAAGTAGATATATGGTTGTGGCAAGGAAGAAAGTGGTGCAGCGCCCAGTGTACTTCGTCAGCTCTCTGTTACAAGGAGCTAGATCGAGGTACTCTAGCGTGCAAAAGTTGATTTTTGGCCTCATCATGGCCTCAAGGAAATTGTGCCACTACTTCCAAGCCCACGAGATCACAGTTGTCACCCGCTTCCCCTTGCAACGCATACTCCGGAACCCTGAGGCCACCGGCAGGATTGTGGAATGGGCTTTGGAGTTGTCCAGCTTTGGTTTGAAGTTTGAAAGCACATCAACTATTCAGAGCAGAGCACTAGCAGAATTCATCGCGGAGTGGACACCAACTCCTGATGAAGAAGTATTGGAGACGATCATCCCCGGCAAGGAAGCGTCCCAAGAATGGATTATGTATTTCGATGGTGCCTTCTCCCTACAAGGTGCAGGGGCTGGCATGCTTCTTGTTGCCCCCACTAGGGAGCACCTTAAGTACGTCGTCCAGATGCACTTTCCCCGGGAGGAGGCTACCAACAATACTGCAGAGTATGAAGGGCTCCTTGCCGGGCTCAAGATTGCAACAGAACTGGGAATCAAGAAGCTGATCATCCGCGGAGATTCACAACTTGTGGTGAGACAAGTCAACAAGGATTACCAAAGTCCATTGATGGAGGCATACGTCGAGGAAGTGAGAAAGTTGGAGGAGCGCTTTGACGGATTGCAAACAGAGCACGTGCCCCGTGCGGAAAACAACATTGCTGATCATCTGTCAAAGTGCGCTGCGCAAAAACTCCCTGTGGAACCAGGGACTTTTGTTCTCCATCTGACTCAGCCCTTCGTATCCCCGACAACAATGGCCAGAAAGAGGAGGAAACTGGACTCCGGCAAGCCTCACCCGGCAGAGCCTCCCGAGGCTCCCGGCAGAGAGCTTGGCGGGAACAACTCGCCTTTGATCAGTGAGCTGCACCATCCCGCCAGACCACCGGTCCCTGCGGTCGAGAAGTGCACTCCTGTGAATAAGGAGGTGCCGCTGGTCCTTGTTGCCGAGCCCCTGGCCCCAACCTGGGCACGACACATAGTCCATTTCCTCCAAACTAGAGAACTCCCCAAAGAGCAAGAAGAAGATGAAAGAGTAGCCAGGAGGGCCAGTATGTATCAGTTCGTTGACGACACGCTGTACAGAAGGAGGTCCAATATTGTGAAATTGGAGTGCATTTGCCGGGAGGAAGGAAAGGAATGATTGGCAGAGGTACACAAGGGTATGTGCGGCTCACACATTGGATCAACAGCTCTGGTTGGAAAAGCCTTCCGGCAAGGTTTCTATTGGCTCACAGCCCTCCAAGATGCAGTTGAGCTCGTCACCAAATGTGAATCCTGCCAGTTCCACTCCAAGATCATCCATCAGCCTGCCCAAGCTCTTCAGATGATCCCTTTGTGATGGCCCTTCTCGGTCTGCGGGCTCGATATCTTGGGCCCCTTCCCCCGTGCTATCGGGGGCTTTGAGTTCTTGTTTGTCGCCATCGACAAGTTCACAAAGTGGCCAGAGGTGGAGCCCGTGAGAAAGGTGACCGCACAGTCAGCTATCAACTTCTTGAAAGGATTGGTGTGCCGCTTCGGGGTGCCTGCCCAAATCATCACCGACAATGGCACCCAATTCACGAGCCGCGCCTTCATGCAATATGTTCATGCCCTCGGAAGCAAGATCTCATTTGCCTCTGTCGCCCATCCCAGAAGCAACGGACAAGCTGAGAGGGCGAACGCCCTTCTCCCTATTCTATGGGGCAGAAGCAGTTATCCCCACAGAACTCATATTTAGATCTCCTCGAGTGCTTGCCTACGATGAAGTAGAGCAGGAACGGCACTGGCGTGACGACGCTGTGCTACTTGAGGAGAACCGTCTACGGGCCGCTACGCGTGCTGCATGGTACCAGCAAGCCCTGCGTCGCTATCACAGCCGCAGGGTTCGTGCCCGGGGTTTTGAGGAAGGCGACCTTGTCCTTAGGTGTGTTCAGTCTGCCAAGGGTACAAACAAGTTGATGCCGAAGTGGGAAGGCCCTTACCGGGTAGTACGAGTCACCAGACCTGGCGCAGTCCATCTGGAGACCGGAGATGGCATTCAGTTGCAAAACTCATGGAACATTGAGCATCTCCGTAAGTTCTACCCGTAAGGTGCGGCTGTCGGGCCCTGCCCAGCAGCCACCCTTTTATACAGGCCCAAAGAAGAGAAGAGAAGACAAGCCTACATCGTGATTCCTGGCAAGCCAAACAGCTAAGTTCTCTTCTTATCCTTACGTGTTTTGTAAGTAGAAACTTGTGTGTATGAAAACCTCGTCACCTTTGAAACTTAGGTGCTCCCATCCTTTGACTCGAACGTTGCTTCGATCAGGATGGTCGCAGTGGCCTTTGGCGGAGAAGGCTTGGAGGGGGGCTGGTCCCTCTTTGCGATTTGTGCACGGCAGGCTTAGCCCCACGGCAACAATTCGAGGGTACCGGTAGGATAACCTGCCGGAGATAACTTGTTTACTTGAACGTATAGAGGCATTTCACCTCTGCATGGGTATGATGCATGCACAAGTGCCTGGCAATGCTTGTATTTTTCATTAATATGCTGATGAACAAGTACAGATCTTACAGAACACCAACATGGATAAAGGAGATTACATTATTTAGACTAAAGTTTGGCAAGTGCCTACATAATTTAGATTAAAAATAGATAAATGCCCGTGATGCCTTTGCCCTGTCCCTCCCCTCCGTAGAACTATAGGGGGAGACGAAGAAGATGGAAGGAAGGCCTGGCTAGGATTCGGCGCCTCCCCAGGATCAGGAGGGCGCCATTCCCGGGCTAGAGGAAGAAACCGGAGGGCAGGTGCGAATGGTGGCGTTGGCGAAGCCCAGCCGGAGGCGATGGTGCTACCGGCAATCACGCCACGTCGGAGCGGTCATCCCCGCTCTTGACGCGTCGTGGGTTGCCGCCACCCTCCTCGTCACTGTCGCTCGAAGAGGCGCGTCTACCGCCGCTCAAGCCCCCGCCGCGGCAGCAAGGACGGGCACCGGGTGTTACGGGAGACTCCACAGAGAGCATGGGCGTCTCCATCAACCCGAAGTTAGAAGGATGCCGTCCCCTAAAGAAGCATACGCGGGCACAAGGAACCCGCTCATACACAAGGCAGGCAGTACCCCGAAGGAAGGGATCTGCCGTTACCAATGGCGGACCGCGCCTGCGGTCTCCCTTCAGCTTCGCAGGAGAAAAGGGGATAGTCCATGATTGACTACCACACTTGAATTGAAGCCCCGGGTGGCCCGGTGATGAACGCACCAGAGTCGCTACCTCCGGCGCTACCGCCGCGCCGGCCGCACACCTCCCTGAGGCCTGTGCAAAGACAGGAGAGGGGTCTTATTCCAGCATAGGCGTGACCACGCCCTTCTACTCCCCAGGTACCTACACAAGCTTTCGACGTCATCAACCCCAAGCCCGAGCCCGGGGCCTGCCCCCGGTCTCTCCCTCTCAACATTGCAAGAAGAAAGAAGGAAATGGCAAGAAGAGGTGCGTGGATGAGCACTTCCGCTTCCCCCCGCCCCCTTTTATAGGCGGGCTGGGGGCTGATCCATCGGTGGGTAACAACCGTCCATCTCCACCAATCCAAGAAGGCCGGCCCCTGCCTTGACGGTCTCCCACACCACGCGCCTCCATTACCTACCCCACTCAATGCATGCAGCATACGTGGCCAGGGATAAGAGCGTGGTGGGAAGAGTGAATTGGCAGTTACTCGCCCGTGCGTAAAAGTCATTCACGGGCCATTACAAGGATGGCCCCACCACAATTGGCGTTACGCGACGCGCGGGAGAACCAAAAACTGACCTGGGCTTAGATTAATGAAGAAGCAAAGAAGATCTCAAGGGACAAGCAACTGCTCCCCTCTTGCCTGTGCACTGGATAGGGCCTACCCCGATGACGCCCGGCAGTGCGTACGGGCCAGGACCGGGGGCTCCTATCGGTGCAACAAACCCTGGGTCTGTTGCCCAAACCATGCACAGGCCTGAAAAGGCAAGCTCGCAACGTCCAAGTCCAGACCAAGCAAGGAGAGATCAGCTCTTCAAGGAATCAAAGGGCAGATCAAGAGGATCAAGACAAGCTAAATGAGCAAGACAACACTAACGAGAAACCTCCCTTGCCGGGTTCGGCAGGGGGGATGAGCATATTGCACAAAGGGCGGAGAACATAGCGCAGCACGACAGGGATCACACAGGCAGTTTTACCCAGGTTCGGGCCGACGCGAGGCGTAAAACCCTACTCCTGCTTTGGTGGATTGATGGTGGATTGTGGTGGAAACGCAGCACTCTTGCCCGACAGGGTTGCCTCGGGGCGAGGGCAGCTACGCGTGTATGAGTGTACAAGGGTCCGAATCCTTTCTATGGTTGCCATGGCCCTCCTTTTATAGATCAAGGGGTCACCACAGTGGCAAATCAGTCATTGTGTACTGATTACATAGCGAACAGTGCTATCATACCTAACTCTGCAGTTAGAGTAGAGCGCATTAAATGCGCCGCTTAGTGTCACATCATGGCATGCCCAGCAAGCCTTGCCGCGCTGCTCGGCCACCTTTTCGCCTGTCTGCTTGACACGTCTCTGGACGGGTCTCATCTGGCGATGATTTCCATAGGAAGTGGCTGCCACGTGCCAAATAAAGCCACTTAGTTACTTGGGAGCTTGACACTACACCGATCGATGACTTGCGTCGCTGTGAAGTGTAGCGGTGGAGCCTTGGCGGGGTAGTTTACCCTCGTAGTGCCCGGCAGGCCTGCCGGGACGGTCTTGAGGCTCGACTTCGGGGCCACCTCATCCCCGCCAGGCTCGCCTGCCCGGCAACGAAGGTTTCTCCTTAGTGGTGTCTTGCTCATTTAGCTTGTCCTGATCCTCTTGATCTGCCCTTTGATTCCTCGAAGAGCTGATCTCTCCTTGCTTGGTCTGGACTTGGACATTGCGAGCTTGCCTTTTCAGGCTCGTGCACGGTCTGGGCAACAGACCCAGGGTTTGTTGCACCGACAGGAGCCCCCGGGTCTGGCCCGAACGCGATGCCGGACATCGTCAGGGTAGGCCCTATCCAGTGCACAGGCAAGAGGGGAGCAGTTGGTTGTCCCTTGAGATCTTCTTTGCTTCTTCATTAATCTGAGCCTAGGTCAGTTTCCGGTTCTCCCGCGCGTCGCTTAATGCCAATTGTGGTGGGGCCATCCTTGTAATGGCCCGTGAATGACTTTTACGCATGGGCGAGTAACTGCCAATTCACTCTTCCCACCACGCTCTTATCCCTGGCCACGTATGCTGCATGCATTGAGTGTGGTAGGTAACGGAGGCGCGTGGTGTGGGAGAGCGTCAAGGCAGGGGGTCGGCCTTCTTGGATTGGTGGAGATGGACAGTGGTTACCCACCGATGGATCAGCCCCCAGGCCCCAGCCCGCCTATAAAAGGGGGCGGGGGGAAGCGGAAGTGCTCATCCACGCACCTCTTCTTGCCGTTTCCTTCTTTCTTCTGGCAATGTTGAGAGGGGGAGACCGGGGGTAGGCCCCGGGCTCGACCCTGGGGTTGATGACGCTGAAATCTTGTGTAGGCGCCCGGGGAGTGAGTCTGGTCCGGGGCTGGAAGGGATGCGGCAGTCGAGCCACTCGCAGCGCAGGAGGTACCAAGTTTTTCCACTATGGTGGAATGCATGCCTCCTCTGCTCGGGTCGGCATCCCTTCGTGCTATCAGTGATGTCGCTCACATAGCCCCTCACTAGAATTGAAGCCCCGGGCGGCCCGGCGACGACCGCACCAGAGTTGCTACCTCCGGCGCTACCGCCGCGCCACCCGCGCACCTCCCTGAGGCCTGTGCAGAGACGAGAGAGGGGTCTTATTCCAGCAAAGGCGTGACCACGCCCTTCTACTCCCCAGGCACCTACACAAGCTTTCGGCATCATCAACCGCAAGCCCGAGCCCGGGGCCTGCCCCCGGTCTCTCCCTCTCAACATTGCAAGAAGAAAGAAGGAAATGGCAAGAAGAGGTGCGTGGATGATTACTTCCGCTTCCCCCCGCCCCCTTATAGGCGGGCTAGGGGCTGGGGGTTGATCCATTGGTGGGTAACCATCGTCCAGCTCCACCAATCCAAGAAGGCCGGCCCCCTGCCTTGACGCTCTCCCACACCACGCGCCTCTGTTACCTACCCCACTCAATGCATGCAGCATATGTGGCCAGGGATAAGAGCGTGGTGGGAAGAGTGAATTGGCAGTTACTCGCCCGTGCGTAAAAGTCATTCACGGGCCATTACAAGGATGGCCCCACCACAATTGGCGTTACGCGACGCGCGGGAGAACCAGAAACTGACCTGGGTTCAGATTAATGAAGAAGCAAAGAAGATCTCAAGGGACAAGCAACTGCTCCCCTCTTGCCTGTGCACTGGATAGGGCCTACCCCGACGACGCCCGGCAGCGTGTTCGGGCCAGGCCTGGGGGCTCCTGTCGGTGCAACCAACCCTGGGTCTGTTGCCCAAACTGTGCACAGGCCTGAAAAGGCAAGCTCGCAACGTCCAAGTCCAGACCAAGCAAGGAGAGATCAGCTCTTCGAGGAATCAAAGGGCAGATCAAGAGGATCAAGACAAGCTAAATGAGCAAGACACCACTAAGGAGAAACCTCCCTTGCCGGGCAGGCGAGCCTGGCGGGGACGAGGTGACCCCAAAGTTGAGTCTCAAGACCATCCCGGCAGGCCTGCTGGGCGCTACGAGGGCAAACTACCCCGCCAAGGCTCCACCGCTCCACCTCACAGCGACGCAAGTCATCGATCAGTGCGGTGTCAAGCTCCCAAGTGACTAATTTGCAGTTATTTGGCACGTGGCAGCCACTTCCTATGGAAATCACCCCAAGATGACACCTGGCGAGAGACGTGTCAAGCAGACAGGCGAAAAGGTAGCCGAGCAGCCCGGCAAGGCTTGCCGGGAATGCCATGATGTGACACTAAGCGGCGCATTTAATGCGCTTTGCTCTGAGTGCAGTCCTTTCTATGGTTGACATAGCCCACATTTTATAGATCAAGGGGTCACCACATTGACAAATCAGTCATTGTGTACTGATTTGATAGTGAACAGTGCTATCATACCTAACTCTGCAGTCAGAGCAGAGCGCATTAAATGCGCCGCTTAGTGTCACATCATGGCATGTCCGGCAAGCCTCGCCAGGCTGCTCGGCCACCTTTTTGCCTGTCTGCTTGACACGTCTCTAGATCGGTGTCATCTTGGGGTGATTTCCAAAGGAAGTGGCTGCCACATGCCAAATAACAGCCACTTAGTCACTTGGGAGCTTGACACCGCACCGATCGATGACTTGCGTCGCTGTGAGGTGGAGCGGTGGAGCCTTGGCGGGGTAGTTTGCCCTCGTAGCGCCCGGCAGGTCTGCTGGGACGGTCTTGAGGCTCGACTTCGGGGCCACCTCATCCCCGCTAGGTTTGCCTGCCTGGCAAGGGAGGTTTCTCCTTAATGGTGTCTTGCTCATTTAGCTTGTCTTGATCCTCTTGATCTGACCATGGATTCCTCGAAGAGCTAATCTCTCCTTGCTTGGTCTGGACTTGGACGTTGCGAGCTTGCCTTTTCAGGCCTGTGCATGGTCTGGGCAACAGACCCAGGGTTTGTTGCACCGATAGGAGCCCCCGGGCCTGGCCCGAACGCACTGCCGTGCGTCGTCGGGGTAGGGCCTATCCAGTGCACAGGCAAGAGGGGAGCAGTTGTTTGTCCCTTGAGATCTTCTTTGCTTCTTCGTTAATCTAAGCCCAGGTCAGTTTCCGGTTCTCCCGCGCGTTGCGTAACGCCAATTGTGGTGGGGCCATCCTTGTAATGGCCTGTGAATGACTTTTACGCACAGGCGAGTAACTGCCAATTCACTCATGCCACCACGCTCTTATCCCCAGCCACATATGCTGCATGCATTGAGTGGGGTATGGAACAGAGGCGCGTGGTGTGGGAGAGCGTCAAGGCAGGGGGCCGGCCTTCTTGGATTGGTGGAGATGGACGGTGGTTACCCACCGATGGATCAGCCCCCAGCCCCCAGCCCGCCTATAAAAGGGGGCGGGGGGAAGCGGAAGTGCTCATCCACACACCTCTTCTTGCCATTTCCTTCTTTCTTCTTGCAATGTTGAGAGGGGGAGACCTGGGGCAGGTCCCGGGCTCGAGCTTGGGGTTGATGACGCCGAAAGCTTGTGTAGGCGCCCGGGGAGTGAGTCTGGTCCGGGGCTGGAAGGGATGCGGCGGTCGAGCCACTCGCAGTGCAGGAGGTACCAAGTTTTTCCACTATGATGGAATGCATGCCTCCTCTGCTCGGGTCGGCCGTCTGGCGGGGAGCACTAGACCTTGCCGCGAACCACCGCGGCTTCTTGCTCTGACGCCAGAGCTTTCAGGGCTTCTGGCACCTGTCTGGGGTACAGCGCTCGGGTCCCTCGATAATCCCAGCACTGCCCCCTTTGGTTAAGTCAGGGCGAATGTCGAAGACGGCGGCATCTTCCTGCCCTCCAAGGTGGGGAGCGATGCTCCTCGCGGCCTCTCGGATGCCGTCGTCGCCCGCAGCTTCTCTAGGGGAGGTAACGGCTCGAGGAGCTAGCGCCCCCCTAGAGTGGTGGTGATGAAGAAAGAACGAGGGAAGACAGAGAAGGCGGGTGGCAGGGCGTCAGGTCGGAGTACGATGGCACCGACTCCTTCGTCTCGTATTGCCGACCTGCTGCCTCATCTTTCCGTTCTTCCCCTTCCTCCCCGGCACCATCATCACCGGCCTCTTGCTTACCGGGGAGGGGGCCGCTCTCTTGGTGCCTTCGCCTCCTCCAGCAGTCTTCCAGCTGAGCCCCGGTGGTTCTCCCCGCAGGTGCTTTTGCTGGGGCTTCTGGCTGGTCCTGGAGGTGGTGACCAGGGCACCGCTGAGCTGCTCCTTCCGCTCCGCTCCTTCGCAGCCTCGCCACTCTCGATTTTGTCAGGGTGCGCCCGGCAGGTCCTCTGGGGCGAATCCAGTGCACACCATACCTAACTCTGCAGTCAGAGCAGTGCGCATTAAATGCGCCGCTTAGTGTCACATCGTGGCATGCCCGGCAAGCCTTGCCAGGCTGCTCGGCCACCTTTTTGCCTGTCTGCTTGACACGTCTCTGGATGGGTGTCATCTGGGGGTGATTTCCATAGGAAGTGGCTGCCACATGCCAAATAATAGCCACTTAGTCACTTAGGAGCTTGACACCGCACCGATCGATGACTTGCGTCGCTGTGAGGTGGAGCGGTGGAGCCTTGGTGAGGTAGTTTGCCGTCGTAGCGCCCGGTAGGCCTGCCACGACGGTCTTGAGGCTCGACTTCGGGGCCACCTCGTCCCCGCTAGGCTCACCTGCCCAGCAAGGGAGGTTTCTCCTTAGTGGTGTCTTGCTCATTTAGCTTGTCTTGATCCTCTTGATCTGCCCTTTGATTCCTCGAAGAGCTGATCTCTCCTTGCTTGGTCTTGTCTTGGATATTGCAAGTTGGCGGGCCGGTGATTTGCTGTCCGTGCACAAGTCAGGGGAAAACATACACCCCTGTTTGTGTACCCCGACAGAAGCCCCCGGGCCTGAGTCATACGTGTCACTGGGCACGTTGGGTTAGGCCCCAAACAGTGCACGGACACGTGGCAAGAGAATGCTGTGTGCGTAGAGGTTTGTCATGATGACCAGTCAATCCAACTCCCAGTTCCCGTAATTACTACGGGTCGTGGGGTAGTGGGACTACAGCAGTTAATGTAAAATGGTAACTTTCTGAAGAGTCGCGCCCTCCCCCATGTCTTTTCCCATAAGAGAGAAAAACGCGGAAGGGCTCTGCTCATTCATCATCTTCTTTGCCCCTCCATCATCTTCTTCCGCAAGCCAAGTGACTTTCTTTCGTTCCACCCTGCCCGCCGCTGATCCTCACCCAATTTTCTTCCCGTCTCCGCTGTAGTTCGAAGAGATGGGGAAGAAAACTGCCGCTTCAAAGGGGAAGCACACGACTGTCATGAAGGAGGCAGTCGCCGAGGGAAGCAAGAGGGCGTCAGAGCTGGATAGGAAGCAAAGGGCAGACATCGTCTTCTTCCCGTTGACCCTAGACAGCGAAGTGCTGAAAGCAAGGTACAAATATCTATGGGGGCGGGAGGTCCCAATGGGGCATGGTGCTCCCAAGGTTCTGGCAGAGGGAAAAAAGGATCTGCCAGATTCATATCGATTCTTCTGCGCATACTTCATTTGCGGCCTCTGTCCTCCTTTCTCGGATTTTCTTGAAGCAATGATGGTGATCTATGGATTCCATCTTTTGGACTTCACACCAAATGCAATGGCGTGCATGGCGATTTTTGCTCATCTGTGCGAGAACTTCGTCGGAGTCGCCCCCATCGTTGATTTGTTCAGGCACTATTTTGTCCCGAGTGTGCAGAACAAGAACCACCGTTCTGGGAACATAAGTTGGATGCCACGAGTGCCAAGGGAGAACTGGGATTACCTCCCTAGTCAACAGCGCGGCAGATGGGAGGAGTGGAGGGGAGACTGGTGCTGGATCCAGGACGAGAAGGCCCCAGATTTCTGCCAGGCGCGGGCAGAGTGCCTCGAGCGCGGCAACGATTGGAGGGAAACCGGCCTTACCGATGATAGGCTCCGCCCGGTAATAAACAGGATCACCCGCCTAAAGGCTGCCGGGCTAACCATCGGGCATGTGGGGGCCGACTTCCTCCTTCGCCGTATTGCACCATTGCAGAAGAGGGATAGGTTTGCCTGGCGGTATGTGGGTGCCGCAGATAGGATGGGGCTGCTTCCTGGCCTGGCCAACAATTTGTTAGTCTATGGCCATGCTTGGTTGTGCGAACAACTGTTCGGCAACCTAGGGCCGTTCAAGTTGCCAGCAAATGTCATCCCTCTGAATATCAACTCCGCCAGGGACCAAATCCTGAAATGGATGCCAGACTGCAACGCACAGGGAGTCTCAAGCGATTGGCAGCTGCCCGGGCTCGACGAAGAGCTTGCGTGGTCCTCCACCTTGGTGGAAAAGGCTACAAGGGTGGAGGCCAACATGTACAAGCGCACCTCCAACACAGAGGAGGCGTACATCAAGAGGCGGCTCGAGGAGGACAGAGCACTCCGTGCTGCTGCGATGGCGAAGGCCTAGAAGGCAACGAAGGGGAAGGAGGAGGCTAAAGGCGAAGGCCCTTCCCACGGCAGGAGCGAGGCGCAAACCATGGAGGGGGCTGCCGGGGATGAGCCTGCCAGGGACGAGCCTGCCGGGATTGAGGCTCTATATGCCGTGGCAACGGAGGCTCTGGAGGAAGAGGGGGTTGAGAAGGCGGAGCAACCTGAGGAGGAGTGGCTCGCGCAAGGCCCTCAAGCCCCCGAGCCAGACCTGGAATAGCGCTCTCGCAGGCGAGCGGCTAGTCGGGGGGCAGCAGTTCCTGACCCCGTGCCTGCTGCCAAGAAAGTGAAGAAGACCACCTCCAGGAGCAGCATCCTCGATGTGGTGTGCCGGCAGTCCCCACGGCTTTCTGGGGCTAAGGCTTCTCCCGCCAAGCGACCGGCAGCCGCTGGAGGCGACTCCAGCTCCTAGTCCAGCTCGAGTTCTTCGCAGAGCTCTTCCTCGACGGAGCCCCCTGTGCCTCAGCGAGGCTTGAAGTTGTCAGGGAGCTCCGTTCCCCTGCCTCAGAAGAGGAGCAGGTTGCCCTCGCCACCCATGGAGTTTGAGCTGAGCTCCATGCTCATCGACGAAGAGTAAGAAAGAGCAATTTCCTTTCCTCTTTGCCATTTCCGCATATCGTCTTGCCTATTAACTGATCTTTACTTGCCACCTTTGTCAGGGAGGAGGAGGAGGAAGGCGAGACCCTCATCCACCGGTCCAAGCGGCTCAGGCGCGCGGGCTGCCGAAGACTGTGGAAGGCGCAGGTCCGATAGGGAGCAGCGCGGACGACCCGGCACCAAGCCCCCAGCCCAGCCCCCGGCCTGAGAGTGCAGAGCTGGCCCCTCCCTTCAGTGGTGATGGTGGAGAATTCCCCACCCCTACAGCTAGAGGAGGGGAGGGGACTACTCTAGGCGAGTCCTTCCAGGAGGGACCCACTCCACCCGTCGATCGAGCCGAGGGATCCCCGCCTAAGGTTTCCACGGAAGGGTCCGCCCCGGGCGGCACCGTGGTTTCCCAGGGAAGGGATGGAGAACTTGGCCTGGCAACCGAAGTTGCCGAGGAAACTGAAACTCCTCCACGGCAGGCATCTCCAGGTAATCCATTTATTCCTTCCGTGTCGTGCTGCCCTTGTCATCCTGCCCCAGGCTCTTGTCTTGTTAAAAATTCTGCATTCTTGTCATTGATTGCTGATTCTGCTTATAGCCCTTTTGAGTGAAGAGCTAGATCTGCTGGATGAGGTGGCCAGCATAGGGAAGGATGCTACAGAAGAAGCCGCCAAGATTGCTGCCGTTGAGGGGCAGGAACACGCTACCGAGAGTGCCCAGGAACTCCTGGGAGGATCGGACAAAACTCTTGGCGGCACGTCAGGGCCGGGGGTTGTGGCCGAAGGAAAAATCCCCCTTCAAACCATAGACCCTCTTTCCTTATTTGGCACTTCGGCAGGGCCCCCGCCGCCAACTTTGAGTCAACTGGCACTGGTACTTGCGCAGCCTGGTCTCGGAGCTCCTGGCTCGTCAGCGGCGACGAGCGCGGAACTCGACGGTGAGCTCCAACGCATCCTCACGTTGCTGTACCAGGGGGTCAAAGAGATAGATGACTCTGCTACCGTCTCCATAGATTTGTCTTTCCTGGAGTCCATGGCGGAGGGCATTAAGGAGATGCAAGCTCGGCACACCCAGAAATGGCACGCGCTCAAGGAGCAGCGTGAGTCCGCCAACAAGGTTGATCAGAAGCTGAGGGACAAGGGCAGCGAGCTGCGTGAATGGCACGACAAGCAGTTCCAAGTCCTCATGAGGCAACAAGAGACCATCTCGATGGCGCGGGAGGATGTCATTGCCCGGGAGGCTCGCCTGGCGGACCGCAAGGTACTTCTGGACGCCAGGGAGTAGGATATTTCCCTCCGAGAGGAGAAGCTTGAGGCCACCCTCCGCGCCAAGGACGATAATCTGGAGGCCCTCGTGCTGCAGCGCACTAAGGAGCTAGAGGACAAGCACAAGGCCGCCCTGGATGCCCTCTCTGCTGATTCTGTCGCCCAACTGAAGAGGCTTGCTGACGATCTTGCCGCTGCCTCTTCTGCCAAGGTTGATCTCGACCAGCAGGTGGCGACCAGCAGGTGGCCAAGCTGACCGAGGAGCTTGCCGGGAGTGTCAAGGAGGTCGAGGCCCTCAAGGAAGAGGCGCGGAAAGCGGAGATCCTTTTGAAGAAGGTGCAATCGCAGCTCTCCTCCAAGAGCCAAGGCCTCGAGACTGCCAACGGCACGATTGGAGATCTGAAGGCCAGGATTGGCACCTTGGCGAGCTCGGTAGAGTCCAGTGGGGCCCATGAGCAGCAGCTGACAAAGGACCTGGATACCGCAAGGCATCTTCGGAAGGATGCAGAGGATAAACTGGCGAATCATTCCGAGCAGGTCGACCTCTGGATAAAGAGCTTGATCGACATTGCCGAGCGTCTCACTGCTCAGACTGCAGCGATGGGCATGGAAGGACCAGTCTACTCAGCCAGCAAGCACGAGGTCCCTAGCTTCAAGCTAGGGGTCTTCTTCAACGAGCTGATCAAGAAGCTGAAGGCACATGAAGAGGGAAAGGCCGGCCGCTTCGCGACTGAATCTCGGAAACTTGCCCATAATGCCCTCTTCATGGTTCTGAGCAACATCGCCTGCCACCACCCGGACCTCAATCTCGCCGATGGCTTCAAGAAGCCGCCGGAGGGCGCAGATGTTTCGGCTGCCGAAGAAAAGGCCGTCCCTCTCGCCGACAGGGTCCTTGGCGTCCCTACCGCTCCACAAGGTCGCCACGCCCGGCCTTGAACTATCCTTGCTGCTGCGCTGTCCTGTAACAAAACATGATGTATGTCTTGTGTTTAGACACCGTATCGCGTATGTTTGTATGGAACTAATGTTTTTACTTAATTCTGATTGCATGTTTATCCCTTTAGAGTTCACCCATTGGTGCTCGTACGATTAGTCTCCGTGCGTATTTCAGCTGCCTGCCGGTATCATATTGCCGCGATTGTCGCAAGGGTCGGGCCCTTAGCAGTTATCTTGGCGAATATACGTCCCAGCAGGTTTTTCCTTGACAGTTTTGGCAGTGCTACCCATTCTGCGAGCAGGCTTGGAACAGAGCGAGGGTGTAGACAAAAACTGATAAGGTGCCGTCCGTACGACAGATTTCCTATATATGAACACCTTGGTATCCAAGGGATAAACAAATGCGAAATCTTAAGGTCATGACTGGGCAAGGATTGCATAAACTAAGCTTATTTCTTCACTTCCTTCTACCCCTTTCAGCCGCGGCCGCTCGTCGCATTCGCATGCCTTGGGAAGGATAGTTGTCGTGCGTGTTGTTCTCCGATTCCCGGCAGGGACCGGTAAAGGATCATTTGTATCTTGCAGGCGGCAGGACGCGGTGTAAGGCACGACTGGCCTCTCTCTCCTCCTCTCCGCACACTCTAGACAACCTGGTGGTGGCTGGCATAAAAAGTCACGCTAATGCGGACTGCCTTGCCGGGCATACTAGCCGGGGCGCCGATCAATGGATTCGCACCAGCGCTCCACTCAGGATTTCCCTAAGCAGGGTAAATGCTGAACCGAGTTTCACGTGGTGCTCATCGACATTGATGATGCTAAAACCCAGAGTGGCTCGATTGTCAATAAGTGGGAGTGGTGGAGAGAGAAACCTTGCACCCGTACACTTTGTTCCTTTCCCCTGGACGGGGTTCGCATGGCAATCATGCTGCCCGATCCATTGAGGTTGGCATGCCGCCGCCATTGCTGGTTCCTGCCGCTGCTGCGGCATGGCGGAGGGAGGAGGTGGAGATCAAATGGGGGGGGGGGGCGGAGGAAGCGGCATCGCTTCCCCTCTCCGCTCCCTCCGTCCTCCGCCTTTTCTTAGGCGCCGCGGATGGTGAAGCCGTCGATGAAGCAGGTGATGAAGATGATGTGCTGCGTACGCTTCTCGAGTTCGCGCAAGTGCTTCCCCCTACCTGGCGTGCCAAAGATGTCGTGGGAAACCACGGCCACCTATGGGGCCATCAGCCCCTTTTGGTTCGGCAGGGGGGATGAGCACATTGCACAAAGAGCGGAGAATGTAGCGTAGCACGGCAGAGATAACACGGGCAGTTTTACCCAGGTTCGGGCCGCCGCGATGCGTAAAACCCTACTCCTGCTTTGGTGGATTGATGGTGGATTGTGGTGGAAATGCAGCGCTCTTGCCCGGCAGGGTTGCCTTGGGGCGAGGCCAGCTACACGCGTAAGAGTGTACAAGGGTCCGAATCCTTTCTATGGTTGCCATGGCCCTCCTTTTATAGATCAAGGGGTCACCACAGTGGCAAATCAGTCATTGTGTACTGATTAGATAGCGAACAGTGCTAACATACCTAACTCTGCAGTCAGAGCAGAGGGCATTAAATGCGCTGCTTAGTGTCACATTGTGGCATGCCCGGCAAGCCTTGCTGGGCTGCTCGGCCACCTGTTCGCCTGTCTGCTTGACACGTCTCTGGACGGGTGTCATCTGGGGGTGATTTCCATAGGAAGTGGATGCCACGTGCCAAATAACAGCCACTTAGTCACTTGGGAGCTTGACACCGTACCGATCGATGACTTGCGTCGCTGTGAGGTGGAGCGGTGGAGCCTTGGCGGGGTAGTTTGCCCTCGTAGCGCCCGGCAGGCCTGCCGGGATAGTCTTGAGGCTCGACTTTGGGGCCACCTCGTCCCCGCCAGGCTCGCCAGTCCGGCAAGGGAGGTTTCTCCTGAGTGGTGCTTGCTCATTTAGCTTGTCTTGATCCTCTTGATCTGCCCTTTGATTCCTCGAAGAGCTGATATCTCCTTGCTTGGTCTGGACTTGGATGTTGCGAGCTTGCATTTTCAGGCATGTGCACGGTCTGGGCAACAGACCCAAGGTTTGTTCCACCGACAGGAGCCCCCGGGCCTGGCCCGAACGCGCTGCCGGGCGTCGTCGGGGTAGGCCCTATCCAGTGCACAGGCAAGAGGGGAGCAGTTGCTTGTCCCTTGAGATCTTCTTTGCTTCTTCATTAATCTGAGCACATGTCAGTTCCCGGTTCTCCGCTCATCGCGTAACGCCAATTGTGGTGGGGCCATCCTTGTAATGGCCCGTGAATGACTTTTACGCACGGGTGAGTAACTGCCAATTCACTCTTCCCACCACGCTCTTATCCCTGGCCACGTATGCTCCATGTATTGAGTGGGGTAGGTAATGGAGGTGCGTGGTGCGGGAGAGCGTCAAGGCAGGGGGCGGCCTTCTTGGATTGGTGGAGATGGACGGTGGTTACCCACCGATGGATCAGCCCCCAGCCCGCCTATAAAAGGGGGTGGGGGGAAGCGGAAGTGCTCATCCACGCACCTCTTCTTGCCATTTCCTTATTTCTTCTTGCAATGTTGAGAGGGAGAGACCGGGGGCAGGCCCCGAGCTCGGGCTTGGGGTTGATGACGCCGAAAGCTTGTGTAGGTGCATGGGGAGTAGAAGGGCGTGGCCATGCCTTTGCTGGAATAAGACCCCTCTCACGTCTTTGCACAGGCCTCGAGGAGGTGCGCGGGTGGCGCGGCGGTAGCGCCGGAGGTAGCGACTCTGATGCGTTCGTCGTCGGGCCGCCCGAGGCTTCAATTCTAGTGAGGGGCTATGTGAGCGACACCACACCAGGGCCCACAAAGTGTGGTAGTCAATCGTGGGCTATCCCCTTTTCTCCTGTGAAGCTGAAGGGAGGCCGCGGGAGTGGTCCGCCGTTGGTAACGGCAGATCCCTTCCTTCGGGGTACTTCTTGCCTTGTGTATGAGCGGGTTCCTTGTACCCGCGTATGCTTCTTCAGGGGACGGCATCCTTCTAACTTCGGGTTGATGGGGATGACCATGCTCTCTGTGGAGTCTCCCGTAGCACCCGATGCCCGTCCTTGCTGTCGCGGCGGGGGCTTGAGCGGCGGTAGACGCACCTCTTCGAGCGACAGCGACAAGGCGGGTGGCGGCAACCGACGACGCGTCAAGAGCGGGAATGACCGCTCCGACATGGCATGATTGCCGGCAGCACCATCGCCTCCGGCTGGGCTTTGGCAGCGCCACCATCTGCACCTGCCCTCTGGTTTCTTCCTCTAGCCCGGGAATGGTACCCTCCTGATCCTGGGGAGGCGCCGAATCCCAGCCAGGCCTTCCTTCCGTCTTCTTCGTCTCCCCCTGAAGTTCTAAGGAGGGGAGGGACAGGGCAAAGGCATCACGGGCATTTATCTATTTTTAATCTAAAATATGTAGGCCCTTGCCAAACTTTAGTCTAAATAATGTAATCTCCTTTATCCATGTTGGTGTTCTGTAAGATCTGTACTTGTTCATCAGCATATTAATGAAAAAGACAAGCTTTGCCAGGCACTTGTGCATGCATCATACCCATGCAGAGGTGAAATGCCTCTATACGTTCAAGTAAACAAGTTATCTCCGGCAGGTTATCCTACCGGTACCCTCGAATTGTTGTCGTGGGGCTAAGCCTGCCGTGCACAAATCGCAAAGAGGGACCAGCCCCCCTCCAAGCCTTCTCCGCCAAAGGCCACTGCGACCATCCTGATCGAAGCAACGTTCGAGTCAAAGGATGGGAGCACCTAAGTTTCAAAGGTGACGAGGTTTTCATACACACAAGTTTCTACTTACAAAACACGTAAGGATAAGAAGAGAACTTAGCTGTTTGGCTTGCCAGGGATCACGATGTAGGCTTGTCTTCTCTTCTCTTCTTCGGGATCAAGTCCGCGGTAAGAGCCCTGCAACCTAGTGCAGATGAAGATGATGCCAAGTGCGATCTGATCTACATGATCAAGGTATGCTCATGATATGCTTTATGCATGCATGCATGTTTTGGGGGGCCCCCAACGCTTCGTTTATTTCTGTTGCTCAGGGTCTGCGCCTAGCTTTGTACAAGGGGTTACATGCAACAGCGGCAAGGCCTGTACAAAAGGGTGGCTGCCGGGCAGGGCCCGACAGCCGCGCCTTACGGGTAAAACTTACGGTGATGCTCAATGTTCCAGGAGTTTTGCAACTGAATGCCATCTCCGGTCTCCAGACGGACTGTGCCAGGTCTGGTGACTCGTACTACCCGGTAAGGGCCTTCCCACTTCGGTGTCAACTTGTTTGTACCCTTAGCGGACTGAACACGCCTAAGGACAAGGTCGCCTTCCTCAAAACCCCGGGCACGAACCCTGTGGCTGTGATAGCGACGCAGGGCTTGCTGGTAGCGTGCAGCACGCGTAGCGGCCCGGAGACGATTCTCCTCAAGTAGCATGGCGTCGTCACGCCGGTGCCGTTCTTGCACTACTTCATCGTAGGCAAGAACTCGAGGAGATCCGAATATGAGTTCCGTGGGGTTAACTGCTTCTGCCCCATAGACTAGGGAGAAGGGAGTCAGCCCGGTAGCTCGATTTGGTGTCGTTCTGAGGGACCAAAGAACCACCGGCAGCTCGTCGATCCATCGCCTGCCGCACTTTTGCAGTCTATCAAAGGTTCTAGTCTTGAGACCTCGCAGCACTTTAGCGTTCGCCCTCTCAGCTTGTCCGTTGCTTCTGGGATGGGCGACAGAGACAAATGATATCTTGCATTGCAAGGTGAAGCGGGTGACAACTGTGATCTTGTGGGCTTGGAAGTAGTGGCGCAGTTTCCTTGAGGCCATGATGAGGCCAAAAATCAACTTTTGCACACCAGAGTACCACGATCTAGCTCCTTCTAACAAAGAGCTGATGAAGTACACTGGGCGCTTGCACCACTTTCTTCCTTGTCGCAACCATAGAACTGCTTCCGCTGCCCTGCCTTTCTTTGCTCTGGACTGACTCTGGTCTTGCCGGGACATGTTCGCTTTCCTCTTTAGAGAGGACAGTGGTTGTGGCTGCCGTGTCATCCACCTCCCGCTGCGCCACCAGTGCCGCACTAACCACTTGATTGGTTGCCGCTAAGTATAGCAGCAACGGCTCTTGTGGTTTGGAAGCGACCAAGGTGGGCACAGAGGAAAGATAGGTCTTCAAATCTTCCAACGCAGCGTCTGCCTCTGGGGTCCACTCCACGGGTCCTGCCTTCTTCAAGATTATGAAGAATAGCAGGGTGCGCTCGGCAGACTTGGAAATGAACCTTCTTAGTGCAGCCATGCATCTAGTCAAACGCCTCACATCCTTGACTGTCTTGGGTACTTGAATTTGCTCGATAGCCTTGATCTTATTGGGGTTGGCCTCTATCCCTCGATGGGACACAAAGAAGCCAAGTAGCTTGCCGGAGGGAACTCCAAACACACACTTCTCCAGGTTCAGCTTCAAGTTGATCTTGCGCAGATTAGCAAAGGTTTCTTCCAAATCCTGGATGAGGGTTGAAATGTCCTTGGTCTTGACCACAATATCATCCATGTAGGCTTCAACGTTTCTGTGCAGCTGGGACTCAAAGCCAATCTGTACTGCTCTTGCAAAAGTGGATCTGGCGCTCTTTAACCCGAAGGGCATCCGTACAAAGCAGTACGTGCCACATGGGGTTATGAATGCGGTCTTCTCCTCATCTTCCTTGGACATGAAAATCTGGTGGTATCCAGAGTAGGCATCCAGAAAGGAAAGCAGGTCACACCCGAAAGTGGAATCCACAATCTGGTCGATGCGCAGCAAGTGGGTCCTTTGGGCATGCCTTGTTTAGATCTGTGAAGTCTATGCAAAGCCTCCATTTCCCATTTGCCTTGCGCACCACCACCGGATTTGCTAACCATCTTGGATGCAGCACTCCTCTAACCAGACCAGCTGCCTCAAGTTTCTTGGCCTCCTCGGCAATAAATTGCTGCCGCTCCAAAGCATGCTTCCAGACCTTCTGCTTGACGGGTCGGGCATGTGGGCAGACAGCAAGGCGGTGCTCGATTACCTTCCTGGGAACACCCGGGACATCAGATGGTTGCCATGCAAACACATCGATATTCGCCTGCAGGAAGGCAACAAGCGCGCTTTCCTATTTGTCATCAAGGGTGGCACTGATAGTAAAGGTACCATTAGTGCCAGCCAGCCCTGCCGAGACCTTTTTCACAGCGGGTGCAGCAGCTTTGGATCTATTGCTACTGGAATTCTCCGGCAAGTCATTAACAGGTGCAGCACACTCCGGAGAGGCACGCTTCCCGGATTCCTTGCTGGCATCCTTGCTAGCACTCTTCACTTTCTTACTTTCCTTGGCGGGAGCTATGGTTTCTGCAGCCTCAGCAGCGACCGCCTCCCGGTACATCTTGTCCACGCATATGACTGCGTCCTTCTGATCTGATGGAATGGAAATGACTCCTATCAGCCCTGGCATCTTCTAGGTGTTGTAGGCATAGTGGGATGCCGCCATGAACTTGGCCAGAGCTGGGCGACCAAGGATTCCGTTGTACGGCAGGGGGAGGTCAACCAAGTCAAACACGATCTTCTCAGTCCGGTAGTTTAACTCCCCTCCGAACGTCACTGGCAGCGTGATCTTTCCCTTAGGACGACTCCTGCCGGGGTTGATTCCTTGGAACATGCCAGTAACCTTGAGCTCCCCATCTGCTATCTGAAGTTTGCTGATGACCTTTGGAGATATCACATTCAACCCGGCCCCACCGTCAACCAACATCTTTGTGACTTTGAGGCTGCGTATTGTTGGTGAGACCAACAACGGCAAGCACCCTACCGCGGTGGTGCGGTCAGGCTGATCCACTTCGTCAAAGATGATGGGCGTGCGGGACCACTTGAGCGGCTTCTGAGAATCTGCCGCTGGCTTCACGGCATTGACTTCACGTGCCCATTGTTTAAGTTGGTGGTGAGAGGAGTGTAGAGATGCACCCCCGTCAATGCACAGGGCGTCAGTGGCTTTCTGGAACTCCTTCTCACTGGTTTCCTCTTCATCTCCTCCATCACTCTCATCATTGCAATCCTCCTTCTTACGGCCTCTCACAGGTTTCCCTTGATTCTGAGGAACCTTGCCAGGGCGACTTACTCCGCCGCCTCGGCCCTTCCCACTAGCACCATCCTGGTTTTTCTCTTTATCACGCTTCTCATACTCAGCCCTCTGCTTCTTGACGAGCTGCACAACCTGATGACACTCCTGAAGGTCGTGGCCCTTGGTCCTATGGATCTTGCAGTATGGCCCATCACCCTTCCCAGCCTTCTCGGTAGCCGCGGCCGCCCGGCAGTCAGTGCACGTGGCAACCTCCTTACCGGGGACCTCGGCCTTGGCCTTCTTGCCGGTACTAGGTGTGCTTGATCCTTCGACGGCCATCACAACTTTCTCCTTGCGCTTCTTATTGCGTTTCTTGTTCTTCTCCTTCTGACTGGTGGCCTCGTCGTCATCATCTGAATCGATGTCGACGCCATCCTCTTCACCGGGAAGTCGCCTTCCCTCCTCCATGCGAGCACACTTATCCACCAGAGTGTATAACTCGTTCACAGTCTTGGGCAGCCGCACGTTCATTTTGGAACGTATCCTGCGGTTGCGCGCGTTGGACTGGAATGCGGCTATCACTGCTGCCGGGTGGATATCTGGGATGTTCCTGTGCACTCGACTGAACCTTTGCATGTACTTCCGTAGACTTTCTCCTTCCTTCTGCGGGAGGAGCTGCAGATCGGTGGGCCGCCCTGGTTCTTGGTGGCCGCCCGTGAAGGCGCCAACGAACTCACGGCATAGGTCAGCACAGGTCAAAATGGAGTTCTCCGGCAGGTGCATTAGCCAGGACCTCACATTTGGCTTGAGTGCCAAAGGGAAGTAGTTGGCGAACACCTTCTCATCTCTTCCCCCGGCAGCCTGAACGGCGACGGTGTAGATGCTTAGGAACTCTGCCGGGTTCAATCTCCCATCGTACTTCTCTGGTATCTCTGGCTTGAACGTGCGGGAAGATGGCCAACGGACTTGCCGCAACTCCCGAGTGAAGGCGGGGCACCCAAACTCGAAAGGTAGGTACCCACCTTCACCGAGAGTGGGCTCGTCGATGTCAAGGCCATTACACCTATCAGACTGGCGGTGGGTGTCGCGGCACCGCTCGATGGTGACGCGCGCGCCTTCCCCTCGCCTGTCTTCCTGGGCCTGTCGCTGGTCTCGACGTGCTCGAGGGCCGGATGAAGCCATCGAGACGTCGTCGGGTTCTTGTCGCGTGGCTCCGGCCGTGGCCCCTGCGCAGGCTACTATGGTGGATGACGTGCCCCTCCGACAAACTATGGGCGCGAGCAAAGGTCTTCCAACCGCGACGAAAGAACATGATGTGGGGGCGGGAAAATCCACATCCACCCGCATATCGCCGTTCCCGCAACCCCTCATGTGCAGCTTCAATGCGCGCGGCTGCTCAAGCTCCATCGCCCTCACAAATGGAGTGGGGAGACGGAGGCGGCTGCGCGGAGGCTTGTACAATCTGATGATGAACTCCAGGGGTTGGTCTCCGACATGGCCTTCCATCGGGGGAGGGGCGACCGGTGGGGGCGCAATCAGAGCGCCACCCCGTCCTCCTCGGCCCCAGGTGCCACGACGACCACGACCTTGCCCCCTCCCACCTCCTCTCGCGGTGGGCTCCTCCCCCACATCTTCGGAGGGAGGAGGGAGACGCTGTCGAGCAGAAGTTCTCATTGCCGCCACTGGAGCAACGCCGAGCCCCCGACCTCTCGCCATGGTGGGCGAGGACTGCTACAAGAATGGAAGGAGAAGGATGTGTGGAAAAAACGCCTTTGCCCCATGTTCCCTTTTTATAGGCGAGCGGGGCAGGGGGCTAGATTTTTCCATAGAAGTAGCCGCCCCGTTCACCCAGTCCGGCTCCTCCTCGCCATCAACGGCTCGAGGAATCAAGGCCGACCCCCTGCACCAATCTGCGACGCCTGGCTTTCTGCCACGGCACTCATTCCTGCGCCCTCTGCATCCGCCACCAACTTTGCGCAGTGCATGCAATACACATGGCGGAGGCGCTTGGGGCGGGAAGGATAATGGGGTGACGGTTACTGCCCCGTGAACGTGGGACATGGGTACCCCACGGATCGTGGCCCATTATCTCTCCCACTACAATTGGAGTTACGCGACGTGCGGGAAAACCAGAAACTGACCTAGGCTCAGATTAATGAAGAAGCAAAGAAGATCTCAAGGGACAAGCAACTGCTCCCCTCTTGCCCGTGCACTGGATAGGGCCTACCCCGACGATGCCCGGCAGCGTGTTCGGGCCAGGCCCGGGGGTTCCTGTTGGTGCAACAAACCCTGGGTCTGTTGCCCAGACCGTGCACAGGCCTGAAAAGGCAAGCTCGCAACGTCCAAATCCAGACCAAGCAAGGAGAGATCAGCTCTTTGAGGAATCAAAGGGCAGATCAAGAGGATCAAGACAAGCTAAATGAGCAAGACACCACTAAGAAGAAACCTCCCTTGCCGGGCAGGCGAGCCTGGCGGAGACGAGGTGGCCTGGAAGTCGAGCCTCAAGACCGTCCCGGCAGGCCTGCCGGGCGCTACGAGGGCAAACTACCCCGCCAAGGCTCCACCGCTCCACCTCACAGCGACGCAAGTCATCGATCGGTGTGGTGTCAAGCTCCCAAGTGACTAAGTGGTTGTTATTTGGCACGTGCCAGCCACTTCCTATGGAAATCACCCCCAGATGACACCCGTCCAGAGACGTGTCAAGCAGACAGGCGAAAAGGTGGCCGAGCAGCCCAGCAAGGCTTGCCAGGCATGCCACGATGTGACACTAAGCGGCGCATTTAATGCACTCTGCTCTGACAGCAGAGTTAGGTATGATAGCACTGTTTACTATCTAATCAGTACACAACGACTGATTTGCCACTGTGGTGACCCCTTGATCTATAAAAGGAGGCCATGGCAACCATAGAAAGGATTCGCACCCTTGTACACTCGTACGCGCGTAGCTGCCCTCGCCCCGAGGCAACCCTGCCAGGCAAGAGCGCTGCGTTTCCACCACAATCCACCATCAATCCACCAAAGCAGGAGTAGGGTTTTACGCCTCGTGGCGGCCAGAACCTGGGTAAAACTGCCCGTGTGATCTCTGCCGTGCTGCGCTACGTTCTCCGCTCTTTGTGCAATGTGCTCATCCCCCCTGCCGAACCACAAGGGGCTGATGGCCCCATAGGTGGCCGTGGTTTCCCACGACAAAAAAGAATGGGTACTTTTGAGAAAATAGCAATGCATTTTGATGTTCACTCACTATATGATTCAAAAATTGAGGCTTCTATTTTTGAAAATTTGGAACAACTCTTCACTGAAGATGAGATCACAGGAGTAGTTAATGAGCTCCATAATGATAAATCTCCAGGTCCAGATGGATTTAATAATGAGTTCTTCAAATCTTGCTCGGATATTATAAAAGAGGACATCATTAGGCTGGTTCATGCTTTTTATGAAGGCCAGATCTCCTTGGAAAGCATCAACACTTCATACATCACTCTCATCCCTAAGGGGCCTTCTCCTATCACAGCAAATGATTTCAAACCTATATCTCTATTAAATTGCTGTCTCAAGCTCATCACTAAATTGCTAGCTAACAGACTTTAGAAGGTGATCTTACAAATGGTCCACATCAATCAATATGACTTCCTCAAAGAGAGATCTATACATGACTGCCTGGGCTAGGCTTTTGAATACCTCCATCAATGTCACAAATCAAATGAAGAAGTGATTGTCCTGAAGTTAGATTTTGAAAAGGCATTTGATCTAATTGAGCATCATGCAATTTTGGACATCCTGAGAGTAAAGGGTTTTGGCCCAAGATGGTTTGGGTGGATTAAAATGTTATTTACCTTAGCCTCCTTTGCTGTAATGATGAATGGTGTACCTGGAAAAAAGTTCTACTGTCTTAGAGGAGTAAGGTAGGGGGACCCCCATTCCCCACTATTATTTGTGTTGGCTGCAGACCTTCTACAATCTGTGCTCAACAGGGCCATGAACTTGGGACTTCTGACATCACCTCTGCAAGTGGCATCATGCCCAGACTTCTCAATTGTGCAATATGTTGATGACACACTAGTTCTTCTGCAGGCTGATGCTAAACAACTTTATTGTCTCAAAGCCCTACTCAATACTTTTGCTGATGCCACTGGTCTAAAGGTCAACTACAAAAAATAATCCTCATTCCCAACAACATTTCTGAGGAGAGAGCGGAAATATTAACAAACACTCTCAATTGCAAAAAAGGTGCTTTCCCCTTTAATTATCTTGGCATGCCTCTGGGGCTGCACAAACCAACTGTGGAACAATATCTGCGTTTAGTTAATAGAGTGGCAAACAAATTAGTGGGTTTGTCTGCTTTCATGACACTTGCTGGAAGATTGCTACTAGTAAAATCTGTGTTGAACTCCTTAATCATCTACTTCATGGGCTGTTTAGATGTGCCAGTAACAATCAAGAATCAAGTCTATAAGTACCTTAGACACCGTCTCTGGAGAGGCCCTGATCTAGATGATCATAGACTAGCTCTGATGGCCTGGTCCACTGTTTGCGTACCAAAAAGTCAAGGGGGTCTTGGAGTCATGTATATCTTTGTGCAGAATAAAGCACTTCTCCTAAAGAATCTCCACAATTTTTACAACAGACACAACATTCCATGGGTTAATTTGATATGGGAGGCATATTATCAAGAGGGAAAACTACCTGGGAGCAATTTGGTTGGGTCATTCTGGTGGAAAGCAAACTTAAAGTTAGTGGAAAATTACAAATCCTTGGCAAGATGTAATGTGGGTGATAGAAAGAGTGTTCTCTTCTGGTCTGATCTGTGGCACACTACTTGCCTTCAAAATTTTATTCTCCACCTTTCCTCTTTTGCTAGAGACACTGACCTCACGGTGCACAGGGTCTACAACATGAATATTTGGAAGATCTTTTCCATTTGCCCCTCACCACACAAGCATTTTAGGAATTTGAAGTTATGGAAGACCTATGTGATACATGGAGAGGCTCTGAACATAGAGATTACACTGATACTTGGAGCTATATTTGGGGCAATGAAAGATTTTTTGTAGCCAAAGCTTACAAAAGCTTGATGGGAGTTAAAGTGGTTCCTCAACACTTTCAATGGGTCTGGAACAGTTCCTCCCAACCCAAACATAAGGTGTTCTTTTGGAGATTACTTCATGATAGATTGAACACTAGGAACTTATTAAGAAGGAAGACTTTCCACTTGGACAATTACAATTGTGCCACACTTAACTGTCAGCAAGAGGCAGCACTGCAATACCTCTTCTGGAAATGCCCCTTTGCTGCACAATGTTGGGACATTATCTGTCCTTCAAGGCAAAGAAATAGTTATGTTATGGAAGTCTTTGTAGACCTCAAGCAAAAACTACAAGTGCCTTTCTACATGGAAATTATTATGCTAGCTTCTTCGGCATTAAGGATCACTAGAAACAACTAATACGTCCATTTTGCATCATGATTTCCTAATTTGATTTATAATGTTTTAATGCATAATAATGCTTTATGGAGTAATTCTAATGCCTTTTCTCTCATAATATGCAAGGTTTACACAAAGAGGGAGAATGCCGGCAGCTGGAATTCTGGACCTAAAAAAGCTATGTCAGAGTTACCTATTCTGCACATCTCCAAATGAGCTGAAAATTTACGAAGAATTATTTTGGAATATATAAAAAATACTGGAGCAAATAACTATCGGAGGGGGGCCACCTGGTGACCACAAGACACCAGGGTGAGCCAGGCCCCCCAGGCGCGCCCTGGTGGGTTGTGGCCAGCCCAGCCCACCTCCGGTGCCCATCTTTTGGTATATAAGTCATTTTGACATAGAAAAAAATAGATAGAGGACTTTCGGGATGAAGCGCCGCCGTCTCAAGGCGGAACTTGGGCAGGAGCACTTTTGCCCTCCGGCGGAGCGATTCTGCCGGGGGAACGTCCCTCCCGGAGGTGGAAATCGAAGCCATCGTCATCACCAACAACCCTCTCATCTTTGGGAGGCCAATCTTCATCAACATCCTCGACAGCACCATCTCCTCTCAAACCCTAGTTCATCTCTTGTGTTCAATCTTTGTACCGGAACCTCAGATTGGTACCTGCGGGTGACTAGTAGTGTTGATTACATCTTGTAGTTGATTACTATATGGTTTATTTGGTGGAAGATTATATGTTCAGATCCATTATGCTATTTAATACCCCTCTGACCTTGAGCATGAATATCATTTGTGAGTAGTTACTTTTGTTCTTGAGATCACGGGAGAAATCGTGTTGCAAGTAATCAAGTAAAGTTGATATGTGTTCGATATTTTGATGATATGTATGTTGTGATTCCCTTAGGGGTGTCATGTGAACATCAACTACATGGCACTTCACCATCTTTGGGCCTAAGGGAATGCATTGTGGAGTATTTATTAGATGATGGGTTGCTAGAGTGATAGAAGCTTAAACCCTAGTTTATGCGCTACTTCGTAAGGGACTGATTTGGATCCATATGTTTAATGCTATGGTTAGATTTTATCTTAATACTTTTCTCGTAGTTGCGGATGCTTGCGAGGGGGTTAATCATAAGTAGGAGGCTTGTTCAAGTAAGAACAACACCTAAGCACCGGTCCACCCACATATCAAACTATCAAAGTAGCGAACACAAATCAAACCAACATGATGAAAGTGACTAGATGACATTCCCGTGTGCCCTCAAGGACGCTTTGCTTACTATAAGAGACCATTTTGGCCTATCCTTTGCCACAAAAGGATTGGGCTACCTTGCTGCACTTTATTTACCGTTACCGTTACTTGCTCGTTACAAATTATCTTGCTATCAAACTACCTGTTACCGACAATTTCAGTGCTTGCAGAAATTACCTTGCTGAAAACCACTTGTCATTTCCTTCTGCTCCTCGTTGGGTTCGACACTCTTACTTATCGAAAGGACTACGATTGACCCCCTATACTTGTGGGTCATCAAGGCTCTTTTCTGGCACCATTGTCGGGGAGTGAAGCGCTCTTGGTAAGTGAAAATTGTTAAGGAAAAATTTATATAGTGTGCTAAATTTATTGTCACTTTTTACTATGGAAAACCATCATTTGAGGGGTTTGTTCGGGGTATCATCACCTCGAATGGAAGCACAATTATTTGCCCCTCAACCTACTGCACCTACTGAAAATATTGGTTATGAAATTCCTTCAGGTATGATAGAGCAACTGCTAGCTAATCCTTATGCAGGAGACGGAACTATACATCCTGATATGCACTTGATATATGTGGATGAAATTTGTGGATTATTTAAGTTTGCAGGTTTACCTGGAGATGAAGCTAAGGGGAGATTCTTCCCTTTATCTTTGAAGGGAAAGGCATTGGCATGGTATAGGCTATGCGACGGTGTTGGATCTTGGAACTGGAATCGATTGAAATTGGAATTTCACCAAAACATTTATCCTATGCATCTACTTCATCGTGATCGGAATTATATATATAATTTTTGGCGTCGTGAAGGAGAAAGTATCGCTCTAGCTTGGGGGAGGCTTTAGTCAATGTTTTATTCATGCACCAATCATGAGCTCTCAAGAGAAATTATCATTCAAAAAATTTATGCTCGGCTTTCTCGTGGTGATCAATCCATGCTCGGTACTTTCTTGTGCTGGTTCTTTTATGAAAAAGACTATTGAATTCTGGTGGGATCTTTTAGAAAGAATTAAACACAACTCTGAAGATTGGGAACTTGACGAAGGTAAAGAGTCAGGTATTAAGCTTGAGTTTGATTGTGTTAAATCTTTTATGAATACCGATGCTTTTTAAAAGTTTAGCAGTAAATATGGACTTGACTCCGAGATAGTAGCCTCTTTCTGTGAATCATTTGCTACTCATGTTGATCTCCCTAAGGAGAAGTGGTTTAAATATCATCCCCCTATTAAAGAAGAAATCAAAGAACCAGTCGTAGCTAAAGATGAAACTATCATTTACAATGTTGATCCAGTTGTACCTACTGCTTATATTGAAAACTACCTTTCCCTGTTAGGATAAAGGAACATGCTAAGGTATCAACTGTGGTTCGCAAAAGTAATATTAAAGCACCTAAACCTCCTGAGAAAATTAAAGTAGAACCTAGTGTTTCTATGGTTAAAGATCTCTTGGTAGAAAATATTGATGGGCATGTTATTTACTTCTGTGATGAAGCTGCTAGAATTGCTAAACCTGATGAAAAAGATAAACATAGACCCGTAGTTGGCATGCCTGTTGTCTCAGTTAAAATTGGAGATCATTGTTATCATGGTTTATGTGACTTGGGTGCTAGTGTGAGTGCTATTCCTTTTACTCTATACCAAGAAATTATGAATGATATAGCACCCACTAAAATGGAAGACATAGATGTTACTATTAAACTTGCTAATAGAGACACTATCACACCACTTGGGATAGTTAGAGATATTGAAGTGTTGTGTGGGAAAAGAAAATACCCTACTGATTTTCTAGTTCTTGGTTCCCCACAAGATGACTTTTGTACCATTATCTTTGGTAGACCTTTCTTGAACACCGTTAATGCTAAGATAGATTGTGAAAAATAAACTGTCAGTTTCAGTTTTGGTGATGAGTCTCATGAGTTTAATTTCTCCAAGTTTACTAGACAACCTCATAATAAAGAATTACCTACTAAGGATGAAATAATAGGTCTTGCTTCTATTGCCATGCCTCCTATTGATCCTTTAGAACTATATTTGCTAGACCATGAAAATGATATGCATTTGCGTGAAAGAAATGAAATAGACAAAATATTCTTTGAACAACAACCTATCCTAAAACACAATTTGGCTATTGAAACTCTAGGAGGTCCTCCTCCACCTAAAGGTGATCCTGTGTTTGAAATAAAACAATTGCCAGACACTTTGAAGTATGCTTATCTCGATGAGAAAAAGATATATCCTGTTATTATTAGTGCTAACCTTTCAGAACATGAAGAAGAAAGATTATTAAAAATTCTGAGGAAGCACCGAGCTGCTATTGGAAATATTCTTGATGATCTTAAGGGCATTAGTCCCACTCTATGTCAGCACAAGATTAATATGGAACCTGATGCTTAACTCGTTGTTGATCACCAACGACGGTTGAACCCTAAAATAAAAGAAGTGGTAAGAACTGAAATACTAAAGCTTCTGGAGGCAGGTATAATCTATCACATAGCTGATAGTAGATGGGTAAGTCATGTTCATTGTGTCCCTAAGAAGGGAGGTATTACTGTTGTTCCTAATGATAAAAATGAACTTATTCCACAAAGAATTGTTACTGGCTATAGAATGGTAATTGATTTTAGAAAATTAAATAAAGCTACTAGGAAAGATCATTACCCTCTGCCTTTCATTGATCAAATGCTAGAAAGATTATCTAAGCACACACACTTTTGTTTTCTTGATGGATATTCTAGTTTTTCTCAAATACATGTTTCACAACCTGATCAAGAAAAAACCACCTTTACTTGTCCTTTTGGAACTTATGCTTATAGATATATGCCTTTTGTTTTATGCAATGCACCTGCTACCTTTCAAAGATGTATGACTGGTATATTCTCTGATTTTTGTGAAAAGATTGTTGAGGTTTTCATGGATGGTTTTTTCGTTTATGGAACTTCTTTTGATGATTGCTTAAGCAACCTTGATCGAGTTTTGCAGAGATGTGAGCAAACTAATCTTGTCTTGAATTGGGAGAAGTGCCACTTTATGGTTAATGAAAGTATCGTCTTGGGGCATAAAATTTCTGAACGAGGTATTGAGGTGGATAAAGCTAAAGTTGATGCAATTGAGAAAATGCCATGTCCTAAAGATATCAAAGGTATTTGTAGTTTCGTTGGTCATGATGGTTTCTATAGGAGGTTTATCAAAGACTTCTCTAAAATTTCTAGGCCTCTTACTAATCTTTTACAAAAGGATGTTCCATTTACTTTTGATGATGATTGTGTAGAAGCCTTTGAAACACTAAAGAAAGCCTTAACTTTTGCACCTATTGTTCAACCACCTGATTCGAACTTGCCTTTTGAAATTATGTGTGATGCTAGTGATTATGCTGTTGGTGCTGTTCTAGGACAAAGAGTTGATAAGAAATTAAATGTTATCCATTATGCTAGTAAAACTCTAGACAGTGTCCAAAGAAATTATGCTACTACTGAAAATGATTTTTTAGAAGTTGTGTTTGCTTGTGATAAATTCAGATCTTACATTGTTGATTCCAAAGTAATTGTTCACACTGATCATGCTGCTATAAAATACCTTATGGAAAAGAAAGATGCTAAACCTAGACTCATTAGGTGGGTTCTCTGGCTACAAGAATTTGATTTACATATCACTGATAGGAAAGGAGCTGGGAACCCCGTAGCTGATAACTTGTCTAGGTTATAAAATATTCTTGATGACCCACTACCTATTGATGATAGTTTTCCTAATGAACAATTAGCTGCAATAAATGTTTCTCATAACACCCCTTGGTATGCTGACTATGCTAATTACATTGTTGCTAAATATATACCACCTAGTTTCACATACCAACAAAAGAAAAAATTCTTCTATGATTTAAGACATTAATTTTGGGATGAGCCACATCTTTACAAATAAGGAGTAGATGGTATTATTAGACGTTGTGTTCCTTAGCATGAACAGGAACAAATCCTACGAAAATGTCACTCCGAAGCCTATGGAGGACATCATGCGGGAGATAGAACAGCTCACAAGGTATTGCAATCTGGCTTTTATTGGCCTACTCTCTTCAAGGATGCGCGTATGTTTGTCTTGTCTTGTGATGAATGTCAAAGAATTGGTAATATCGGTAAGCGTCAGGAAATGCCTATCAATTATTCACTTGTTGTTGAACCATTTGATGTTTGGGGTTTTGATTATATGGGACCTTTTCCTTCCTCTAATGGGTATACTCATATTTTGGTTGTTGTTGATTATGTTACTAAGTGGGTAGAAGCTATTCCAACTAGTAGTGCTGATCACAACACTTCCATTAAAATGCTTAAAGAAGTTATTTTCCCAAGGTTTGGAGTCCCTAGATACTTAATGACTGATGGTGGTTCACACTTTATTCATGGTGCTTACCATAAAATGCTTGCTAAATATGATGTTAACCATAGAATTGCACCACCCTATCATCCTCAATCTAGTGGTCAAGTTGAACTTAGCAATAGAGAAATAAAACTAATATCACAAAAAACTGTCAATAGGTCCCGAAAGAATTGGTCTAAGAAATTGGATGATGCACTTTGGGCCTATAGAACAACTTATAAAAATCCTATGGGTATGTCTCCTTATAAAATGGTTTATGGAAAAGCTTGTCATTTGCCTCTTGAGTTAGAACACAAAGCATATTGGGCAATCAAAGAACTTAATTATGGCTTCAAACTTGCCGGTGAAAAGAGGTTATTTGATATTAGCTCACTAGATGAATGCAGAACCCAAGCTTATGAAAATGCCAAACTATTCAAAGAAAAAGTCAAAAGATGGGATGATAAAAGAATCCAAAAGCGGGAATTCAAAGTTGGAGAATATGTTCTTTTGTACAAGTCTCGTTTTAGATTCTTTACAGGAAAACTTCTCTCCAAATGGGAAGGGCCATATATTATCGAAGAGGTGTATCGCTCTGGAGCTATCAAGCTTAATAATGCCGAAGGTACTAACCCGAAGGTGGTCAATGGACAAAGAATTAAACACTATATTTCAGGTACGCCTATTAATGTTGAAAGCAATATTATCCAAACCATGACACCGGAGGAACACATAAAAGAAACCTTCCAGAACACTCCAGAACCTTGAAAAAGAGGAGGTACGTGATACGGTAAGTAAACGGACTTCAAAAAATCCGCAAAAATATTTTCCGTCAGTTTTGGAATATTACAAAAATTAAGAAAATAAGAAATAACCAGGACGGCAACCGAGGAGGGTACGATACACCAGGGCGCGCCTGCCCTCCCAGGCGCGCCCAGGTGGGTTGTGCCCACCTCGGGAACCTTCCCGACTCCGTTTTCCTTCCATATTCTTGTTTCCCAAGATATAAAATATCTATATTTGCCCCCCGAACGATTTAACCACCGCATCGTAGAAAAATCTTCTGTTCTTGTTTCATGCTATTTCTCTGTTAGATCTAACAAGCCAGGCATCATGTCTTCTCCCTCCTTCAACAACGTAGAAGAAGATGCTTGGTTGATGAAGATAGAACTGAAAAGAGAGGAACCAAAGGAAGCCATCAAGGAGAACAAGGGTAAGGAGGCTACGGGAGATCAAGCTCAAATAGGAGAGCCAGCTATGCCAGCAGAAGAAGAAGAAGAAGAAGATATCCTTCAACCTTATTATGATCATCTTACCCCCGCTGAAATTGAAGCCTTTAGAGTCTTTGAGGCGGTTCGTGTTCAAAACAAGTCTTTCACTCGTGAAAGTATTCTGTTACAAGAGCACATCATCGCCCTCCGGAGCATCGTCCGTAGATTGGAGTACCTGTTGAAGCTTGCTACCTCATCACCACCGCCTCCATCATCTTCCCCACCAAAGAAGACTTGAGTACACCGGTATGGGCACTCCCCTTGGCTTGTGCCAAGCTTGGGGGAGGTGCCCCGGTATCGTATCACCATCACTTCCATTACCTTTACCTATTTTTAGTTTGATCCTTAGATTTCGTGAATTAGTTGAATAAAAGCATAGTATGCTCTATTTTCGAGTTTTAGTTTCATGATCTATCTTTCTATGTAATCGAGTGAGATTTATATAATAAAGTTTAGTTTGAGTTTTTGCTTCTTTACTTTTATGTTGCAATCAAAATAAAAAGAAATAAATGAAAAATATCATATGCTAATCTTATGATGAGTAATGACATCACATAAGGAAAAGTATAAGTGGTAAAATTTGTTGGAAGTTGACAAACATAGCATTGGTCAGTGATGCAACTCATGAAAGAATTAATAAGGGAAGAGAAGATTCACATGCAAATACACTATCTTGGACATCTTTTATGATTGTGAGCCCCCATTAATTATTATATGCAAAAAAAATTGATGTTGGACAAGGAAGACAACGTAATGATTTATGGTTGTTCATATTCACATAGAAGTTACATTGTCATGGATCCTTCAACATGTGGTGCTTGCTCAATATCTTTGCTAGCCAAAAATTCCGCACTAAGTAGAGATACTACTTGTGCATCCAAAAACCCTAAACCCAAACCCATGTTTTGAGAGTCCACTGTACCTACCTATGGATTGAGTATGAGCCCTCAAGTAAGTTATCATCGGTGCAATAAGGCAATAAAAATTGCTTCTAAATGTGTTTGATCATTTAGTGTAAGAGAAAATTGAGCGTTGTATGAACTTGTGATGGCAAAGTAATAAAAGTGACGGACTGCATAATAAAGTTTGCTATCACAAGGGGCAATATAACGTGACATTCTTTTGCATTAAGGAATTTGGCATACAAACCAAAAAGCGCATGACAACCTCTGCTTCCCTCTGCGAAGGGCCTATCTTTTACTTTTATGTATTTACTTTTATGCAAGAGTCAAAGTATTCTTCCCTATTCCTTTTTATTTTCTCTTTTTGCAAGCATCATGTGGTGAGGAAAGATCTAGGCACATATATCAGTTGGATATGAGTGAGCATGAGTTATTATTGTTGACATCACCCTTGAGGTGAATACGTTGGGAGGCGAAACTATAAGCCCCTATCTTTCTACGTGTCCGGTTGAAACTTTTTGTTCATGGGTATGCTGTGAGTGTTAGCAATCATAGAAGACTAAAAGATGGTTGCGAATATGGACTTGTCCAAAAGGCTCCGATACGAGACCCTTCCTGAAAATATGATGAATTGTAGTTGGAAAATTGACTGAGAACATAGTTTGTTGGTTTTCAATAAGGTTTATGCTCCATACATCGATGTTGTGATGAATTGTTACTTGTTGATGAGAAGCTATATGATAAAGATTTATGATAAAGTTTGTTGCTGTTATAATAATAAGCATGATTCTACTATGTCCGTATTTTGTTTTTATCAAAACCTCTCTCTCTAACCATGTGGACATGTTTTTCGATATCGGCTTTCGCTTGAGGACAAGCGAGGTCTAAGCTTGGGGGAGTTGATACGTCCATTTTGCATCATGATTTCGTACTGTTATTTATAATGTTTTTATGCATAATATTATTTTATGGAGTAATTCTAATGCCTTTTCTCTCATAATATGCAAGGTTTACACAAAGAGGGAGAATGCCGGTAGCTGGAATTCTGGACCTGAAAAAGCTATGTCAGAGTTACCTATTCTGCACATCTCCAAATGAGCTAAAAATTTACAGAGAATTATTTTGGAATATATAAAAAATACTGGAGCAAATAACTACCGGAGGGGGGCCACCTGGTGACCACAAGACATCGGGGCGCGTCAGGCCCCCCAGGCGCGCCCTGGTGGGTTGTGGCCAGCCCAGCCCACCTCTGGTGCCCATCTTATGGTATATAAGTCATTTTGACCTAGAAAAAATAAAGAGAGGACTTTCGGGATGGAGTGCCACCGTCTCGAGGCGGAACTTGGGCAAGAGCACTTTTGCCCTCTGACGGAGCAATTCCGCCGGGGGAACTTCCCTCCCGGAGGGGGGAAATCGAAGCCATCGTCATCACCAACAACCCTCTTATCTTTGGGAGGCCAATCTTCATCAACATCCTCAACATCACCATCTCCTATAAAACCCTAGTTCATATCTTGTGTTCAAACTTTGTACCAGAACCTCAGATTGGTACCTGCGGGTGACTAGTAGTGCTGATTACATCTTGTAGTTGATTACTATATGGTTTATTTGGTGGAAGATTATATGTTCAGATCCATTATGCTATTTAATACCCCTCTGATCTTGAGCATGAATATCATTTGTGAGTAGTTACTTTTGTTCTTGAGGCCACGGGAGAAATCATGTTGCAAGTAATCATGTGAAGTTGATATGTGTTCGATATTTCGATGATATGTATGTTGTGATTCCCTTAGTGGTGTCATGTGAACGTCGACTACATGACACTTCACCATCTTTGGGCCTAAGGGAATGAATTGTGGAGTAGTTATTAGATGATGGGTTGCTAGAGTGACAGAAGCTTAAACCCTAGTTTATGCGCTACTTTATAAGGGACTGATTTGTATCCATATGTTTAATGCTATGGTTAGATTTTATCTTAATACTTTTCTCGTAGTTGCGGATGCTTGCGAGGGGTTTAATCATAAGTAGGAGGCTTGTTCAAGTAAGAACAGCACCTAAGCACCGATCCACCCACATATCAAAGTAGCGAACACAAATCAAACCAACATGATGAAAGTGACTGGATGAAATTCTCGTGTGCCCTCAAGGACGCTTTACTTACTATAAGAGACTGTTTTGGCCTATCCTTTGCCAAAAAGGATTGTGCTACCTTGCTGCACTTTATTTACCATTACCGTTACTTGCTCGTTACAAATTATCTTGCTATCAAACTACCTGTTACCAACAATTTCAGTGCTTGCAGAAATTACCTTGCTGAAAACCACTTGTCATTTCCTACTGCTCCTCGCTGGGTTCGATACTCTTACTTATCGAAAGGACTACGATTGACCCCCTATACTTGTGGGTCATCAACAACCTCATGTTCCAAAATATGAACCCCACAATTCCCAAATGGAGAGATACTTACATGGAAGAGCTACAACTTCTCAGATTCAGGATCAAAAGGAGATATGCTGCAACATTCCACACTTGGCTTGATAACTTCTTGCAGTTGTAAAAAAAAAATCTTAGTTTTTAGTTCCTCTTTCTTCTTCTATTCTTACTTTTTTCTTTTCTTTTCTTTAGTTTCCCCTTGGCTTACCTCAAGCCTAGGAACTCTTGTCTTTACTGGGTTTTTAATAAGGTTAAAATTGCAGTGGGGTGTCGCCCTACTGTGTATAGTCAAAGAAAGTAGGGGGAAGTAAATCTTTTCTTCCCACGCTTCCATCCCCTCTTCCATAGATAAAAAGCTCCGGCGCTCCCAGGTCCACTTTCAATATTTCAACCCGCTCATGCTCTTCCCCCATTCCTTTGAAAGAAATGACCGGCAAGGAGAAAGAGACAACGGCCTTCGCATCTGATGCTGGCTCAAAGGGGCAATGGGTGCATACCAACGTCACTGTGGGCACCATTGAGGAGCTCAGGGCCTCAGATTATATACCTGCCACAACCAAGTGTCGAGCCCCGGTGGAAGGCGAGACCCGCCGCTCGTCCTCCGCCATCCCCACTCCCAAGGAAGGGGAAGAGGGTGGTGTTTGTTCCTCACCTCATCTGAGGTCTAGGATTCCCCCTCCACCCCTTTGTGAGGGGTCTGTTATTCTATTTTGGGTTAGATTTCCATCACCTAGCCCCAAATTCAATTCTTCATATAGCCACCTTCATCACCGTATGCGAGGCTATGCTACGCGTCGAGCCGCATTTTGGCATGTGGCTGAAGATCTTTAGCGTGAAGCTGAAGAGTAGTGGCCCCCAGCTCTGTGAATGCGGCAGGGCCATGATAAGCAAGCTTCACGGGGTGCTCTGGTCTAAGGGCACCTTCATGGATACCATCAAGCAGTGGCAGCAAGAATTATACTACATAATCGACCTGCCCACAAAGGGTCAAACAGAGATTCCTGCATTCTCGGTAGAGCCCCCGAAAAGGCTTGTCTCTTGGACAGAAAAAGCCTTGATTGGGGAAAACCCGATGAGGTGAAGGCGCTACAAGGGAGGCTCAAGAAGGTGGTCGACAAGGGCATGAAGTTGGTGGACGTGGTTCACCTCATGCTACGCCACCGTGTCCTCCCTTTCTAGCCCAGGTCCAACCCGATGTGGTGTTATGAGCCTGATAATGAGGTGATCGTGTGCCACCTCTTCCGCTCCAACCTCGTCGGGATGTAGTCATAGTTGTTCAAGCCGACCAAGAACACCTTCCCCGAGAAGAAGGAATACCTTGGCTACAGTGGCAAGAAGAGTCCAGCCGAGGTAACTTTGCACACCCCTTTATCTGGGTTCAATCATTCCTCCTAGTACTTTTGATTAGCGATAGCATAATCAGTCTGATGCTTTTATTAACTAGCCCCGGCATGCCAAGGCCAAGCATATCAGGTCTCCCGCACCCCTGCCCAAGGAACCGCACACTCCTCAGCTCGAAGGGCTCTTGGACGAGAAGCCATATGTGGTTCCAGTCAAGGAGAAGGGGGAGAAGAAAATGATAGGCTCGGGCGTTCGAGGAGCCGTCGCATGTGCCATGTTAGAGAGCACCCACAACTCGTCTGCCGAGCAGGATGAGGAGAAGGAGGAATAGGAGGAGGAGAAGCAAGAGGAGGAGGAGGAGGAGGCTTCTTCCCTATGTGGGGGAAGAGGGCGACGTCTGAAGGCTTCCAGGAGGACGACCCTCCCCATTGCTACAAAAGGCTGAGGAAAGCTCATGCAGCCCAGCCAAGCCGGTCCTCGACTGTTGCCGAGGACACACTCTCCGGCTTCTTCGAGGACGCGTCCCCCTTCCACGCAAGCAAAAGCCGACGCCCCGAAGGTACTTTGTTTGCCACTTCTTCCACAACAATTTTACTCAGCGTGTCTTTAATTTCATTATGCTTTTGTTGTTGTAGCGCACAACGTCACTTCCGCGATGATGTGGAGTCAGACAATACTGTCCTTCCACCCGAGCTGGCCGAGGGCTTCTTGGTTGCATGCGTTGTTCCCTCCCCTCCTCGTTGATGCGTCTCCAATGTATCAATAATTTTTTATTGTTCCATGCTATTGTAGTATCAATCTTGGATGTTTATTATGCAATTATATATCATTTTCTGGGACTAACCTATTAACCCAGTGCCAAGTGCCAGTTGCTGTTTTTTGCCTGTTTTTGGTTTTCCAGGAAATCAGTACCAAACGAAGACCAAACGCTACGAAACTTTTTGACGATTTTTCTGGACATAAGAGACCGTACAAGCTCCGGGAGGAGGCCAGAAGGCAAAGGATTAGGCGACAAGGCACTTGGGCGCGCCCAGGGGGGATATGCGCGCCCAAGTACCTTGTGGGCCCCTCGTTTCTCTGTTTGACCTAATTCCAGCTCTATAAATTCTCTAAAACTGGGAAACCAACAAAGAGCCACCCGAAACAATTTTTCCGCCGCCGCAAGTCTCTGTTCTTCCGTGATCCCATCTGGAGGCCTTTTCCGGCATTCTTCTGGAAAGGGAATCAATCACGGAGGGCCTCTACAGCAACCTTGCTGCCATTCCGATGATGTGTGAGTAGTTTACCATAGACCTAAGGGTCCATAGCTAGTAGCTAGATGGCTTATTCTGTCTCTTTGATCTTCAATACAATGTTCTCCCGATGTTCTTGGAGTTCTATTCGATGTAATCTTCTTTTGCGGTGTGTTTGTTGGGATCCAATGAATTGTAGGTTTATGATCAGATTATTCATGATAAATATTTGAGTCTTTTCTGAATTCTTATATGCATGATTATTATGGCTTTGTATTTCTCTTCGATCTATCCGTTTGGTTTGGCCAACTAGATTGATTTATCTTGCAATGGGAGAGGTGCTTTGTAATGGGTTCAATCTTACGGTGATCTATATCCCAGTGACAGAAGGGGCAAGACACGTATTTGTATTATTGCCATTAAGGGTAAAACGATGGGGTTTATTCATATTGCTTAAGTTTACTTTGTCTACATCATGTCATCTTGCTTAAGGCGTTACTCTGTTCTTTATGAACTTAATGCTCTACATGCATGCTGGATAGCGGTCAATGTGTGGAGTAATAGTAGTAGATGCAGGCAGGAGTCAATCTACTTGTCTTGGATGTGATGCCTATATACATGATCATTGCCTTGAATATCGTAATAACTATGAGCTTTTTTATCAATTAGCCAATAGTAATTTGTCTACCCACCTATGCTTTTTATTCAAGAGAGAAGCCTCTAGTGAAAACTATGGCCCCCGGGTCTATCTTTATCATATATTAAAATCCAAAAATACTTGGATGCAATTTATTTACCGTTATTTTATTTTGTGTTTTTCTTTATCTATCTACAATTATCAGACTGGATCCTTGCAATTAACCGCCAAGGGATTGACAACCCCTTGTTTGCGTTGGGTGCAAGTATTTGTTCTTTTGTGCGTAGGTGCTGTTCACGAGGTTTTGTGTGGTTCTCCTACTGGATTGATAACCTTAGTTCTTAACTGAGGGAAATACTTATCTCTACTGTACTGCATCATCCTCTCCTCTTCAGGGAAATCCCAACGCAGCTCACAAGTAGCAGGAAGAATTTCTGGCGCCGTTGCCGGGGAGACATCACCAAAACCTATCAAGTACATGCACACAAACTATCATCTACTTGCATTTACTTTATTTGCCATTTGCCTCTCATTTTCATCTCCCCCACTTCTAAAACAGTTTTATGAAAACACAAAAATATATGTGTTTGCTTGTTTGCTTGCTTGCTTTTATTGTCTTCATGTCAACACTCAAAAGAACAGGAAAGAAGTAAGAAAAATAAGATGGATCCTCATCCTCTTTCTAGTCTTTTTAAAACATCTAATTATGATGAACCAATTGCTAGTGAGTTGAGTGCACTGGATTGTCTTTATGAAGTTTTGCTTGAAATTCGTGAATCTAAAAATTGTGATGAAGTGTTAAATGAAGAAATCTATAAAGTGATTCACGATAGCTCCTTGAATGAAAATCATGATTGCAATGATGTTATTATAAATTCAATTCATGTCAATTCTACTAATAGTATGCAAAACTACAAGCTTGGGGATGATAATTTTGTTATGTCCACTACTTACTGCAATGATCATGATTGGGGTGATAATGATTTTTATGATCTTGAAAATTTATTTAAGCCTCATGATGAATATGCTATTGATAATAATGTTAGCAATAGTATTGAAAGTGGGTTGAGAAGAGTATCAACTTTAGGTAAAAAGAATTCCACATATTCGAAGAGTGTTCAATCTTATGAAATTTTTGATAAAAGTGGGTTTGAAGAGGTCATGACTTTAGTTGATGTTAATCCCACTATCCACGAAGATTACAAGACTTTTATGCATGTGGATCATGTAGAGAAAATTTTATATGATAGCTATATTGTTGAATTTTATTATGATCCTACATGTAATTATTATGAGAGAGGAAAATATGGTTGTAGAAATTTTCATTTTACTAAATTACCTCTTGTTATGTTGAGATTGTCAATGTTTTATTCTTCTCCCTTGCATATGCTAGATATTTCTTGTCTTGATAATTGTTTGCTTATAAAATGCCTATGCATAGGAAGTATGTTAGACTTAAACTTATTTTTCACATGCTACATGATGCTCTCTTCGTGTTTCAATTACTATCTTTCATGTGAGCATCATTGAAATCTCAAGCCTATCTTAATGGCTATAAAGAAAGAGCTTGTTGGGAGACAACCCAATAGTTTCTTTTATTGTTTTTTGGTGTGCACATAATTATGCTACTGTTATGGTTGTGTTTTGTGTTTTAATTAGTGTTTGTGCCAAGTAAAGCCTTTGAGATGATTTGGATGATAGTTGATTTGATTCTGTGAAAAACAGAAACTTTCGCGCCCAGTACCAGAATTCTTGAAGTTCACTGGAATGTGTTTTTGATCTGAATGTTTTACACATGATTGATATACAAATTTCCCATGTTGTCCTATTTTTTCAGAATTTTTAGAGTTACAGAAGTATAGTCATAATTCAGATTGCGACAGACTGTTCTGTTTTAGACAGATTCTGTTTTCGTTGCATACTTTGCTTGTTTTGATGAATCTATGGATTGTATCGGGTGGTATAAGTCATGGAGAATTTGGAATACAGTAGGTATTGTGCAAAAAAAAATGAATGGGTTCATAACAGTACCTAAAGTTTGTGATTTGATTGTGTCGGAAACGGGGCTCTGGGGATTCAAAGGTTCGAACACGGGGGTGCACTCCTTACCGCCCCGTCCTTGCCAACAGCTAAACCACGGCGAGGCTACAGTGAGAGCGAGCTAGCGGGGGTGGACCGGTGATACAGCGGTTACCCAGGTTCGGGCAACCTTGCGGTGTAAAACCCTACTCCTGCTTGGTTGGGATTGCTCTAGCAAGAGAGAGAGAGAGAGAGTACAAAGGTTGAGGATGAAGGCATCCTTCTACAGCGGCACACTGCCCTCCTTTTATGCCTGCCTTGGTCCTCTTCCCCTGAAAATATTGGCGGGAAGGGTTGCCACACAATGGCCATTTTGAAGGGGGACAGGGGCGCAGTCTATCCTGGCAAAAGGTGGTCTTCGCCTGCAAAGCCACCATCCATGACACGCCGGTGGGCCCGGGGATGACCTCTGCCCTGCGCGCCTGTCATCTTGGTCTTCTTTCACTGATCGGGAAACCTTTGGAGGTTGCTTTGGGAACTGGACTGCTGCCTTGCTCCCTTAACACAAAAGGGGAAATCCTCTTTATCCACGCCGGCTGGCATGGCTTCTGCCGCCGTTAGTCGCTGCGCGCGTCACCCAAGTGGTGGGCACGAGGCTGCGCGATCGAGCTGAACAGCCCTTAACCTGCTTGCCTCAGGGGGGCGCCTCAGAAGGCAGCCTCGGGAGGCCACCTCACGAGAGGGCCTTGCAAGGCTCTCGATGAAGCTGCTACGTCTTGACTGCTCGCCCACCACCTGAAGAGGGGGCCTCAAGAGTTCAGGCGTCGTGAGGCGTTCTGCTCGTGGCGCCCACCGGTGGGCCCCTCTTTGGGCCTTCGCCATGTGCCGTGTCCTGGGCCGAAGGCATATGGGCCTGGATACCCTGGGTTCCACGGGCCCGACAGTAGCCCCCGAGCCCGCGGTGTGCACGCTTCCGCCTATTAGGAGGCGAAACTGCGCGGGCCCTAATTGCCAGCGGGCCAGGCGTGACGCGTGGTGCACGACGGGACGAGGGACACCCCCACTTCCCCCACGACGCCTCGGCGACTACCCTGGCTGACATAAAGCCTGCCTGCGCACGGTGCGAGGCCATCATTGCCCTCCTTGCACACATCCATCTTCCTGTGCCTTCCTTCTCGCGCACGACTCCTCACGACCCCACTCCCGAGCTTCACATCTCTTCTCATCCCCACTTGCAGCTCCGCAGTGCATGAATGGCACCCGCCGGCAAGAAGGAAAAGGCGGCGACTCCGGCCCCAAGCGTGCCCGTCACCGGGGCGCTGCTCCAGCGCTCCACCATCACTGACACGGAGGACTTGAAAAAGGTGCTCCCGCTGGTGGCCAACGATCAGAATGAGGGGCAGGCGACTAGAATCTGGCCGGGCTCGCGAGCGCTGCGCGACCTAGGGGCGATAGCCTACCCCTTCATCCTCCATAGCATTTACGCCGGTTTGGTCCCGCCATTCTTGGATTTCTTCTACGCCATCCTTTCCCCTTATCGGATCCACGCCCTCCATCTCCAACCCAACTACTTCCTTCTATTGGCCATGTTTGCCTTTTATTGTGAGGCCCTCGGTGATGCCCTCGGTGGCGCTCTTCCGCCATTTCTTCAGCCTGCGGCTGACCGCGGCGGAGAAGCGCTCATGATGCATCTCTTTCCTCGCCGTCAAGGGGATGGAGGGTGGTATCATCAGCTTGAAGATCACGAATAAGGTGGAGGGCTACCGGCAGTGCTGGGTCTACATGGACGTGTGCCGGACCAGCCCGCTCCTGATGATCCCGACGGACCTGGCTGAGAAGAACCCTGGGTGGGGGCATGCGAAGCTCACCGATCCGAGGGTGGAACCCGTCCTGGAATGGATGTCCGCGCACCGGGACGCGGAGGTGTCAGGGGCGGCTGTCGTCCGGGAGTACCTGCGATGGCGCATCACACCGCTTCAACACCACTCTCGGCCCATGTGGGAGTACACCGGCGCGAAGGACACGATGAGGTTGCACGCTGGCAGCCTAAAGCCAGAGGTACTGGACACGGCCCTGGCGACTCTGCTCAGCGGCCCCGCCGCGGACACTCCTGAGGATGCGCTCCCCCTGTACCGCTATTAGGACATGGCAGAACTGGTGGCGGAAATGCCACCTTTCGACCAGTGGGGGCTCGTGCCGAAAGGCCATGATAGGCCCCGCGAGAACCCCCTCGCAGTGGCACTGGACTCCGGAGGTGGCGACAACACTGAATACTCGGAGGAAACCACAAAGGAGGACACCGACCGGGCGCCACCGCGCCCCCACCGCTAGCTCTTCTGCGACCTCGGGGATGACAATGCCGACAGCGCGTAGCCCACGGTGGCGTCCCCTCGACTAGCCAGTGCTGAAGGTGAAGTAAGCTCCGTCACCACAGCCAACGGGCCACTCGCAGCGGGGGTGGACCTCGGCCAGAAAATGGACGAGCCCCCATCAGTCGAGATCCGTCAGAGAGCCGAGACTTCCCAGTCCCTCAAGGAGGGCGGCGCGGTGGCCGGGTCCACCGTGACCCGCTCCGGGAGCCCGAAAGGCGGTGCCGGGTGATACGTCCATTTTGCATCATGTTTTCCTACTGTTATTTATAATGTTTTTATGCATAATAATGCTTTTGGGAGTAATTCTAATGCTTTTTCTCACATAATATGCAAGGTTTACACAAAGAGGGAGAATACCGGCAGCTGGAATTCTGGACCTGGAAAAGCTACATCAGAGTTACCTATTCTGCACATCTCCAAATAAGCTGAAACTTCATGGAGATTTTTTATGGAATATTTAAGAAATAATGAAGCAAATAATCACCAGAGGGTGCCCACCAGGTGGGCACAACGCACCTGGGCGCGCCAGGGAGCCCAGGCGCGCCCTGGTGGGTTGTGCCCTCCTCGGCCCACCTATGGTGCCCCTCTTCTGGTATATAAGTCATTTTGACCAAGAAAAAATAAGGAGAGGACTTTCGGGACGAAGCGCCGCCGTCTCGAGGTGGAACTTGGGCAGGATCACTTTTGCCCTCTGGCGGAGCGATTCCGCTGGGTGAACTTTCCTCCCGGAGGGGGAAATCATCATCATCGTCATCACCAACAACTCTCCCATCTTTGGGAGGGCCATCTCCATCAACATCTTCAATAGCACCATCTCCTCTCAAAGCCTAGTTCATCTCTTGTGTTCAATCTTTGTACCGGAACCTTAGATTGGTGCTTGTGGGTGACTAGTATTGTTGATTACATCTTGTAGTTGATTACTATATGGTTTATTTGGTGGAAGATTATATGTTCAGATCCATTATGCTATTTAATACCCCTCTGATCTTGAGCATTATTATCATTTGTGAGTAGTTACTTTTGTTCTTGAGGTCACGGGAGAAGTCATGTTGCAAGTAATCATGTGAACTTGATATGTGTTCGATATTTTGATGATATGTATGTTGTGATTCCCTTAGTGGTGTCATGTGAACGTCAACTACATGGAACTTCACCATATTTGGGCCTATGGGAATGCATTGTGGAGTACTTATTAGATGATGGGTTGCTAGAGTGACAGAAGCTTAATCCCTAGTTTATGCGCTATTTCGTAAGGGACTGATTTGGATCCAAAATTTTAATGCTATGGTTAGATTTTATCTTAATACTTTTCTCGTAGTTGCGGATGCTTGCGAGGGGGTTAATCATAAGTAGGAGGTTTGTTCAAGTAAGAATAGCACCTAAGCACCGGTCCGCCCACATATCAAATTATCAAAGTAGCGAACATGAATGAAACCAACATGATGAAAGTGATATGATGAAATTCCCGTGTACCCTCAAGAACGCTTTGCTTATTATAAGAGACCGTTTTGGCCTGTACTTTGCCACAAAAGGATTGGGCTACCTTGCTGCACTTTATTTACCATTACCTTTACTTGCTCGTTACAAATTATCTTGCTATCAAACTACCTGTTATTGTAAGTGCACCTAGTGCCCCTTAGTGTTTTTGGTGTATTGAAGACTTATAGGTTAAGGGAATAATGTGTTTGTGAGTGTACACAGGTTCTATAAGTCTCTGAGGTGTTTGATATTTACGAAGAAAGTCGACCCCTAAAAATGAATGTCATCATTTGAAGACTTTGGTTTTCTTGAAGACTTTGAAAATGAGGAAATTGGTGTAACCTTGAAGACATTGATATTGATGCGAGGATTATGAAGCGTGAAGACTTTTGTTTTCATAGTTTCATTTTCTCTTTCTTGAGTCATAGGAAACACCGTACTGTTAAAGGGGGTCGAGGTAAAACTAACGAAAAGTTTCCAAGCGATGCTCATCTCAAAGCCTACACATATCCAATCCTTCGAGTGAAACCTTTGGAAATCTCATATAGTTCAGTCAATTTCTTAAGTGACAGAGACGAAGATCTTTTGTTCTCTGAGGAATTTGTTCTGACTGAGGAGTTAGGAATTTGCCAGTGCGGATTGCCTACAAGTGAGGAACATGATAGCCCTGAGGAATTCGAGAGCTCAAATTTCTGACCGTTGTTGTGCTACGCGCCAGCTGTCCCAAATATCTTATCCACCTAACGGTCATATCATTGAAGGGCATTTATGTCTTATCATGTTGGGCTGCTCCCTGGCTATAAATAGCCGCCCCCTTCAACCACTAGCTGGTTGGCTGCTCCAAGAGAAACTGACACTTGTCATTTAGAGGATCCCATCATCCGAGGACTTTGAGAGAAAATCATCAGTGAGGAAAACCCCAAAACCCAAACACCTAGAACCCAAAGTGATTGAGCATCACTGAAGAGATTGTTCCTGTGTGGAACCGACGCTTGTTACCTTTGAAGACTGTGCATCTTCCAGATGGTTAGGCATCAAGGTCTAGAGCATCCAAGAGGAATTGTGCATCGCCGGGTGACCTAGTCTGTGAAGGTTTGGAAGTCACCTGAAGACTTACCACGAGTGATTGGGCGAGGTCTGTGTGACCTTAGCTCAAGTATAATACGGTAAGGACTGTGTGTCCATTGGTTTAAATACCAAGCCGCTCCAACCAAACGTACAACCGTCAAAGCAGTTGGAACTGGTCTACCAAAGCATTGTCTTCACCGAGCTACTGATTCTATTTCCTCAACCCTTTCATCTCCTCGCATATGTGTTGATGAAATTGATCATTACTATTTGAAGACTTTGACTGAAGACTTTCTCAATTTCCTCAATCCTACTTCTTCAGTCATCTTGTCTTCTGCCTGCTTATCCTGTTTACACGTTACCTGTGCTCTGTCTATGTTTCATTTCATCATGATGACTATGATGTTGTCTTGTTTTGCATGCACCTAAGTACTTATTCCGCTGCTTGTAGTTCGTCACTTAGCAAATTCCTCAAGTAGTATTTACTCAGTGATGAATTTGTAAAAATTGCCTATTCACCCCCCTCTAGTCGATATAATGCACTTTCAATTGGTATCAGAGCAAGGTACTCCCTTGTTCTGTGTGATTTTGGTTTAACCACCTGGAGTTTTAGTTATGTCGACTCCAGGCATGATCAAGGTCTTGGCTGGGTGTCCTACCTTTGATGGGACGGACTACCCCTACTGGAAGAACAAGATGCGAATGCATCTTGAGGCAATTTACAACGATCTCTGGTACACTGTGGAAAATGGCGTTCCCTCCGTCACTCCTTCCGTGAACGCTGCTGATGTGAAGGGATTCTAGCAACTCGACTCTCAAGCGAAGAATATCATATGCGGCCATCTGAGCAAAGGACAGTATGGCAGAGTGAGTGCTTTGGAGTCTGCAAAGCTTATCTAGGACAGGTTGTCCAAGGTCAACGAAGGAATCTCAACCCAACATGATTCTTGAGTTGACGTTCTTCGCAATCTCTTCAATCACTTCAAAAGACTCGACAATGAAAATGTTCAGCAAACCTTCGATCGCCTCACTGACATCTCAAATGAGATTCAAGCACTTGGTGCCACTGACATCACCGACCATGAGGTGGTGAAGAAATTGCTGAGATCACTTGATTCCTCATTCGATACATTGGCACTGATGATTCAAGAACGTGGAGACTACAAGTCACTAGATCCTGCTGATATCCTTGAGAGGCTGAACACTCATGAATTCCAACAAGCTAAGAAGAGAGATCTCTATGGGCCAAGCTATGGAAGATCACGCGCACTGAAGGCCAAGGCAGTTTCCTCATCTGAAGGAGAAGATTCTGATAGCAGCCTTGGTGACCCTGAAGAACTAAGCCAGGAGCTAGCAATGCTCATGAGAAAATTCCAGAAGTTCTGAAGGTGTGGTCACTTTGGAAAATCTTCCAGAGGTGATGACATGAAATCAGATTCCTCATCCCGCGATTACAAGAAGAGGACTTGCCACAAATGCAAGAAACCTGGTCACTACATAACTGATTGTCCTCAGTGGGCGAAGGAATCAAAGAAGAAGAAGTACAAGGATGACAGTTCAGACGACTCGAAGAAAAAGAAGAAATCTTCAAAGTCCTCATTGTCAAAGTCTGCTAAGACTTCATCTCACAAGAAGAGCAGTTCGAAAAAGGCTCGGGCATTCATTGTCAAGGAAATGGATTCTGAAGCTGAATCTGAGGAATATGAGGAAAAGGAGGAATCTGAGGAGTCAGACTCTGGTGTGGCGAGCCTAGCTCTCGCTACTGCTTTTGTCAGCAAGTCCATCTTCAACACTGAGGAAAATGGCTTCCCCAACACTGCTGACGACGGCGACGATGACTACGCTCCCACCTATTGCTTCATGGTAAAAGGTGCCAAGGTACTCAAATATCCCTCCTCTGAATCAAGTGAGGATGAATCTGATTAAAAACTCAAACCTAGCTATTCCAAACTTGCTAATATTGCCATAAAACAACAAAAGGCTTTGGAAAAGGTTCAAAATCTGCTAGACAAAAGTGATGACCTGTTGGGTGAGGAAATGAGTCGAACTCAAACTCTGACTGATAATCTTCAACGACTACAGTCTAAGTTTGATAATCTTCAAGCCGATCATGAGCAGCTAAGGGTGAGTCATGAAGATCTTCAGAAGGAAAATGATTCATTACTTGCTCAACAGATCAGTTCTGCTCAGGAAGAATTTATTCCACCATGTTTGAAATGCATTGAACATGAATCTGCTAATTCTTCACCTGAAAGTTCAAATGCTTCTATTGCTGCAAATTCTTCAACTATCTCTGTGGTCACAATTGCCTCATCTGAGGATACCACAAGTATTACTGACGAAAATGCAGGGTTGAAGGAATTGTATGTGACAGGCATGTACAAAAGCCTCAAAGGGCATCAGACACTTTGTGATGTGCTCGAAAAGTAGATCTTGAACAGGAACCCTAGGAAAGAGGGTATTGCCTTTGAGTGGAAACTCAATGCCGATGGAACCTACTGGAAACCTAAGCAGTATCCCAAAACCACATGGGTTGCTGCAAAAGGACCTCCCGTAGATCCATCCACTTTATATGGCTTTACATCTGAATCTTCATATTCATCTGATGAGTCATTTGACTCCAACTATAAGCTGTTCAAAAATCAGAATGGTGAAGTATTTGCTAGATATGTTGGAACTAACTGCAGGAACGGTCCTCCTATGAAGAAAATCTGGGTTCCCAAAAGGTGCCTTGAAAGTCTTTAGGTGAATGTCCTCATGACACCACCTGTGAAGAATAGGAACCCCAGATCAAATTCTTCATATGGATCAAATTCCTCAAATGGATCCAAGTCCTCATATGATCATCATTGTGCTAATGCATCTGTTTCACAGGGAAAGTCTAAGGGGCATGAATATGTGCATTTTTCTTCAAATCATTATGTTCATAAAACCTCAAAGAATTTCTCTGCTTATTCATATGCATACTCTAACCCCTCTTCTGTGAAACGAAGTGCATTGGCTTCAATGCCACCCTTCTCTTATGGAGCTCGCAGAATGATGAACTCTTTGCCACCCCTCCAGATGTGGGTGGTGAAGAAAAAGAACTAATCTCTTATGCAGGGTCAGGTCTCCAGATGAACTTGAACGTCTGATGAATTTGCTGGAGACCTGAGAATGCTTGAAAGGACGCAGGCTGATCATGAAGAAATGATTTACTCATTTCTCACGTCCTCATACTGCTATATCTGTTGCACTATTTGATGAAAGAATATCTGATGAATTTGATGTCATATTCTTCACTTTGAAGTATATGAGTTCGTAAGTTGCACTAATTCATCTGCAGGATGAATCACCCAAAGCTACTGAGTGGGTCCTAGGCAGTGGATGTACAAATCACATGACCGGTGACAAGAGCTTACTGATGGACTCTGCTTTATCTCCATCGCATCTGAAGCATATCACCTACGCTGACAAAGGCAAAAGCAAGGTATTGGGTCTAGGTAGGGTTGCAATCTCAAAGGATCGACACATGGACAAAGTCATGCTTGTCGAGTCCCTCGGATTCAACCTCATGTCTGTCTCAATGCTTTGTGATCTTGATATGGTTGTCGTCTTTGGCAAATATCGCTGCTTAGTGCTCATGGAATCTGACAATTCCAAACTCTTTGAAGGCTTTAGGAGAGGAGACTTGTATATTGTTGATTTCTCTGTAGGACCACAGCCTGCCACATGTCTACTTGCAAAAGCTTCAGAAGGCTGGCTATGGCATCGTCGACTCGGTCATGCTGGCATGAGGAACTTGCACACACTTGTGAAGAAGAAGCACGTCATTGGCATTGAGGGTGTCAAATTCCTCAAAGATCATCTTTGCGGGGTTGTGAGGCTGGAAAGATGACCAGATCCATGCACCCCTCGAAGACTATCATGACTACCACTCGTCCTTTTAAATTGCTTCACATGGATCTCTTTGGCCCTACTCATTATGCCACTCTAACAAATGCTGCATCTCTATATGGCTTTGTTATTGTTGATGATTATTCTCGTTACACCTGGGTGCACATCATCACTTACAAAACTGAAGTGCAGGAAGTCTTCAGACGATTTTCCTCAAGGGCCTCGACGAATTTCGGTGTGAAGATCAAGCATATCCGGAGTGACAATGGGACCGAGTTCAAGAATACTGGTCTTGATGACTATCTTGATGAACTTGGTATTACTCATGAGTTATCTGCCCCATACACTCCTCAGCAGAATGGCATAGTGGAGCGCAAGAACAGGATTCTTGTTGAGATGGCTCGCACTATGCTTGATGAATACAAGACGCCTCGTCGCTTTTGGCCTGAAGCTATTGATACTGCATGCCACATCATCAATAGGGTATATCTTCACAAATTCTTCAAGAAGACCTCATATGAACTCCTCACTAACAAGAAACCCAATGTGAGTTATTTCAAAGTCTTCGGTGCTAAATGCTGGATTAGAGATCCTCATCACAACTCAAAATTTGCACCGAAAGCACACGAGGGTTTTATGCCTGGTTATGGAAAGGACTCGCACACCTACAGAGTCTTCAACACCTATCACAACAAGGTTGTTGAAACTATAGATGTGCGGTTCGATGAAACTGACGGCTCGCAAAGAGAGCACCTACCTCCTGTGCTAGATGAAATGTCTCCTAAGGAATCCATCAAGTTCAAGGCTATTGAGGATGTCATACCCACTAAAGAATCTCCTGAAGAAGTGATTCCAGATCATGAAGAAAATCATGCTGGTGCATCTGAAGAAAATGTAGCTGAAGAAAATGCTCAGCCCAATCAAAGTCGTCAACCTGCTCATCCTCGCGTTGCAAATGAAGTGCAGATTGAGAAAATCATCGACGACATCAACGCACCAGGTCCTCTCAGACGCTCAAAAGCTTCACATTTGTCTAACTTTTGTGGGCACTTTGCTTTTGTCTCTATCACAGAGCCCACCAAAGTTGTTGAGACATTTCTGGAGCCTGAGTGGATTCAAGCTATGCAAGAGGAATTACATCAATTCGAGCTCAACAATGTGTGGGAACTTGTCAAGCGACCAGACCCTCGCAAGCACAATATCATCGGTACTAAGTGGATCTACCGCAACAAGCAAGACAAAAATGGCCTAGTGGTGAGGAACAAGGCTCGTCTTGTAGCTCAAGGCTACACACAGGTTGAAGGAATTGATTTCGATGAAACTTTTGCACCTGTTGCTAGACTTGAGGCTATTCGCATATTGCTTGCTTATGCTAACCATCATAATATCATCTTATATCAAATGGATGTGAAAAGTGTATTCCTCAATGGTAAGCTTGAGGAAGAAGTATATGTGGCTCAACCCCCAGGTTTTGAAGATCCTAAGCATCCTGACAAAGTCTTCAGACTCAATAAGGCCCTCTATGGTCTCAAGCAGGCCCCTCGGGCGTGGTATGATACACTGAAGGAATTCCTCATGAAGAAAGGCTTCAAACCCGGTTCACTTGATCCAACTCTTTTCACCAAAACATATGATGATCAATTATTCGTGTGCCAAATATATGTTGATGATATTATCTTCGGCTGTACTAACCAACGTTACAGTGACAAATTTGCCTATATGATGAGTGAGGAATATCAAATGTCTATGATGGGAGAATTGAAATTCTTCTTAGGTGTCCAAATTCGTCAACAACGCAATGGCATCTTCATATCTCAAGAGAAATACCTCAAGGACATTCTGAGGAAATTCGGCATGCAAGATTGCAAAGGCGTCAAAATCCCTATGCCCACTAATGGCCATCTATGCACCGATGAAAATGGTAAAGACTTCGATCAAAAGGTATACCGCTCCATGATTGGCTCTTTATTGTATCTATGTGCATCTAGGCCAGACATTATGCTTAGTGTTTGCATGTATGCCCGTTTTTCAAGCTACACCGAAGGAATCACACCATAAGGTTGTGAAACATATTCTTCGATATCTAACTCACACTCCAACACTTGGATTATGGTATCCCAAGGGCTCGGCTTTTGATCTCATTGGATATTCTAACTCTGACTATGCTGGTGATCGAGTGGATCGCAAGTCAACATCAGGCACATGTCATTTTCTCGGACGATCCTTAGTATGTTGGTCCTCGAAGAAGCAGAACTGCGTATCACTCTCTACTGCTGAAGCTGAGTACATTGCTGCTGGTTCTTGCTGTGCTCAATTGCTGTGGATGAAGCAAACCCTCAAGGACTATGGCATCAATATGAAGAATGTGCTGTGACGCCCCCGGCCCGATCGTGCACTAATCATACACGCAAATGCACACGATCAAGCCTAAGGACTCACGGGAAGATATCACAACACAACTCTAAAACATAAATAAAGTCATACAAGCTTTATATTACAAGCCAGGGGCCTCGAGGGCTCGAATACATAAGCTTGCGAACAAGCGTCAGCGGAAGCATCAGATATCTGAGTACAGATATGAAATAGAAACAGAAAGGCCTTTAGAAAGGCGGGGCAAAATAAAACACTACGATCGAAAGGCGAAGGCCTCCTGCCTGGGACCCTCCGAACCTACTCCTGGTCGTCAGTCAACTCGTAGTAGTATCCATCCTCAGGGTAGTAGTAGTAGTCGATCGTCGGCAGGGCAGCTGTCTCAGGGGCTCCGTCATCTTGGTCACGACAAACTGATATGGGGAGAAAAGGAAAACAAAGCAACCGTGAGTACTCAGAAGTACTCAGCAAGCAAGGATCTACACTACATATGCAACATTTTCAAGGGGAGGCTGTATATGTGGACTGGGCTGCAGAAATGCCAGAATAGAGAGAAGGCCTAGTCCTATCGAAGACTAGCATCTTCAGCGGTCTTGCAGCAGTAGAAGAGAGTAGAACAGTACAATATAATGTAGTAGTATCATTAAGTCTCAACCTCACCCAGAGATCCTTTCTCGACTCCCTGCGAGAAAGCAATCCCAGAGCCATACAGTCATCAACCTCGTCCGGAGAGCCCTTCTCGACTCCCTGCGAGAAGCAATCCCAGAGCCACATATCCAAGTATCATCACGGGTATCCAGTTCTAGTTGTATCGATCGGGATACAACTCCGAGTGTCCTTTACCGTAGGACCGGCTATCGATAGAAATGTTCTTCCCTGCAGGGGTGCACCAACTTACCCATCACGCTCGCTTAACTCCGGCCGGACACACTTTCCTGGGTCATGCCCGGCCTCGGCCAAACAACACACCGCAACCCGACCTACAGCTCAGCAGAGAGGTCCCCGTCGGTCTACATCCTAAGCGCTCAGAGGTCTTGGGCCATCGCCCTGTGCACTCCGAGTCGTTGCGCGCAGGGAGAAGCCTGGCACCAGGAGGGCGCCGGTCCGTCCGTGCCGCCATGCTGAACTGGACGTCTGACAGAGCTTTCGGCTGATGCTACGATGCAGAACGCCCATACTATGCCCACGTGATGGTTAGTGCTATCAGGCCAGAGGCCTGCTCGGATCAAATATCCAAATCGTTAGGACTAGGGCTTGCGGTAACGAGCAGAGACTCACGAAAGATGTGACCCCGTCGCCCCGTCTCGAGGACTTGCGGCAAGGGTTAAGAATGCCCGGCCGTGCCTCGTATTCACCACTCGGGCACCACACTGGCAACCCGCCTTCACATCACACGCGGGTACCCCTCAGGGTCGACCCGCCTTTCCAAGTAACAATGTAAGGTCCAAGTATCCGTGTGTCCATAACATCAGGGAATCCGAGGTATCACCCTCATTGAATTCCCACTCGATGTATCCATCAAGGTGAACTAGGAGGAATCACCCTCACTGGGTCCACACTTGAGGTGTTGTACGACAGCGTCGTTATCGGAAGCGGTGAAGGAGGAATCACCCTCGATGACCACGACCGAATAACTACTCTACAGAGTTAACATCAGAAGTGCTACATGAGGTTTCACCCTCGACACTCGATAGTAACGCTGCAGTGTCGTTACAACTAAGGGGGGTGATGTGCGGTGTCGGGTCCTGGTCTTCAATCCCATTGATCGGGTCTTCTGACGATCCAGCGCGGCAGTCGGGATAAGTGGGGTCACTGATAGGTCTCTACCCAGCCTAGACTAAACAGTTTAGGATATGTAGGTAATTATCAACAGCAGGTTACAATGAACAGGCTATGCATCAGAATAGGTAAAGCAGCAGCAGCAGCAGCAATTCTAATGCAAGCATGAGAAATAGAATGGGCGATATCGGGATGATCAAAAGGGGGGGGCTTGCCTGGTTGCTCGGCGGCAAAGGCAAGGTCGTCAGTACTGGAACCAATCACCGGAGCTGCGTCGGCACCGGGCTCTATCGAGAGAGAAGAGGGGGAGGAAACAGTATAAATATAAAGCAAACAAGAGCAACACAAAGTACGACATGACAATGTGCAGTGCCGGGTGTGTCCTAACATATGGTTGCACGTCACCGAGGAAGGAGGGATCCATCCGGGAATGTTTTCCCGGTTCCGGGCATTTGTCAGATAGATGACCGGAGGGGAACGGTTGCATGTTCGGATAGTTAGAGACGTGTGGCGGACGAACGGACCGCGTATTCAGATTCGTCTCGTCGTTCTGAGCAACTTTCATGTACAAAGTTTTCCGATCTGAGTTACGGATTATTTTATATGATTTTCTAAAGCTTTTATTAATTTCTGGAATTTATTTAATTATTTAAATCAAACATTATCCGAAACAGTGTTATGCTGACGTCATGACATCAGCAGGCGTCCTGACATGTGGGTCCCACATGTCATAGACTGTTAGGTTAATTAGTGATTAACTATTTAATTAACATTTAATTAAACTAATTAATTAAATTAGACTAATCTAAACAGTGTTAATTAACTAATTAATTAACTAATTATTTATTTATTTTAATTATATTATTTATTTATTTATTTTTAATTTTTTTTTAGCTAGCACATGGCTAGGGCGGACACGTCCGGACGCGCACCCAAATGGGGCCGGACATGTCCGGAGCGTGCCCATTTGGGACCGGACATGTCCGGAGCCCAAATGGCACGCGAGGAGCGGGAGGGAAGAGACATTGGGGGGGGGGGGTGGGGGAGAGGGAGGGAGATCACGGACTAGAGGTCCCGGAATGAGGCGAGAGGTGGAGGGAGGCAAGGGGAGGAGGCGGAGCTCGCTACTGGCTGGCAGAGCGGACGCGCGCGCGTGGCGCGAGCGGCAGCGGCGGCGGCGGCGGTGCAGGCGCGCGGAGGCGAGGGGGGGCCGGAGCGGGTCGACGCGGGGCGAGCGGCGGGCCGGAGCGCGAAGCCAGGGAGGCGAGGGCGGCGCGAAGCGGGAAGGAGAGAGAGGCGGAGAGGGAAGGGATGATGGAAGAAGAGCGTCCGACGCGCGGCGGGGTCTAGAGGGGGGGAGACGGAGGAGAAGGAGGGGGGTTCCTCACAGCGGCGGTAGGGCACGGGGCAGCGGGCGCGGGGAGGAGGGGCCGGAGGAGGCGGCGCCGGCCGCGGAGCTCCGGGCGGCGAACGGCGGCGTCGGGCGCCGGGGAGGAGGAAGGAGGGGATCGGGGGATATGAGGCTAGGGTTCGGCCTGGGGATCGGGCCGAGGCCTTATAGGCCAGGGGAGAGGTAGCTGGGCCGGCCGGCTGGGCCTTGGCCCATATGGGCCGGGGGGGTTCTTTTTTTTTTTCTCCTTTTAGTTCCTGTTTTGGCTTTTGTTTTTTTTTACTTCAAAACACTTTTGTAAAATATGGGACTAGCCCAAATAAACATGGTGCATTATTAGTCACTGCTAGAAACTGGCTTGGTGTCCATATCTTTTTGGTTTGGATTTTATTTAATTGAAAAGGGGTTGAATAGTGCTATGTTGCTGCTGTTTCTTGTTGTTCGAGCCACTTAAATATTTTAGTTAACACTGCTGCTAATTTTATATTAGCCTCTGGATTATTTGCAACATGATGTACATTTTTGTTTCTGGATCTGAACAACTTTTAAATTTCACTTTCATTTAAATTTTGAATTTGACTTAGGAGTTGAAATGCATTATGGTGCAAATGATGATCATGCACTGTTAAACATGATGACATGGCATAATCAAAAGGGCGATTACTGTAGTTAACCACTGGGGGTGTTACATGTGCCACTCTACTGCGACAATGAGAGTGCCGTCAAGATTGCTCACAACCAAGTTCAGCACTCGAAGACTAAGCACATCCAGATTCGTCATCATTTTCTTCGAGATCATGTGTTGAAGGGCGACATCTCCATTGATCACGTGAAGACTGAAGATCAGCTAGCAGATATCTTCACTAAGCCCTTGGATGAGAAGAGATTTAGCAAGTTACGGTGTGAGCTAAATATCTTAGAATCTTCGAATGTTCTTTGAAAGGACACACATCCTAACACTTATGCAAAATTGATGACTTAGATGTGCAACACGCGAACTAACATTTATCTTCAATCAATGAAGCTTAACCCTCTAAGTGTGAAGAAATTAATGAAGAATCCGATTCTCAGAGCCCTACGATAATTGTACGCGGTGTCTGAAATCATCATTCTTATACGGTGGGACATGCCACCAACAAAAGTTGAAAATCTTCAAATTTGAGTTTTTCTTCATTTTTGCAAATTCTTCAAATTTTCAAATTCCTCAACTTTGGAATTTCCTCAAACTTTTCAATTGGTGTTCTTCATTGACTATATATATATATATATATATATATATATATATATATATATATATATATTTGATTTTTCAATGTCCTCAACAGCATTCATTTATTGCTAATTCTTCAAGTTGATTTTTCTCTAAGTGAACTTGATCGGACCCATTCCCCCTCTATGCTAAACTCAACCCAATCTGTTCACAAATTCTTCATGTGCATTCTATTTGAAACCCGTTCAAAATCTTCACTGTGTCCTTGACAGCTGAAGAATTTGCGAACGAAACATTAAAATTTTCATATCTAAATTTTCGGCTGTTGCCGCTCAAACTGTCCCGCTTCCCACGATGGATTAAACTACTCACCCACAATCCCCCACGATCTCCACCTCTCAGTACGTGGGTGACACATGTCGATAGGATAGTAAGGGTCAGGGGCATCTTCGTCCAAAATCTTCGGACGAACAATTTTTCACTGCGGCTATAAATACCCCCTGACCCTCCTCATACTCCATTTACTCCGCTCAACCTCAACTCTCCTCGCTCGAGCTCTCAGACCTAGCGCTGCCACTACACTCCATCATCGCCGGTGAGGAAGAGCTTCACTGCCTCGACCTCGTCACCGTCGTACTCGCGCCGGCCGCGGAAATCTTCACTCCGTCGTCGCCGTAGCTGTCTCCCGCCGCCAAGTTAGGGCGTGGGAGATCTGGACAGACGAACTTCCAAGTTCTAACTCCCAGTTCATCGTGTTCTTCATCAAGGGTAATTAAAATCTAATTTTACTGCCCTACTTTGATTCTTATGACTTTCCCAAAATTTTCAAAAGGTGTTTATTCTTCAACTCCCCACTCCATAAGCACCGGAATGCTTCTATTCCTTGATTTGTTTCTCTAAGCTCTGTTTTTCTTCAAGATTCCTCAATTGTGTGAATTTTCTAATCTATACAACTCTGGAACCTAAGTCAAGAATGCTTAGTGAAATTCTTCAAGACACCTATGGTCAAATTCCTCAAACTTGATACTTTTGAAAAATTTCTGAGAACGCATATGAACTCTCCAAATTCTTCGCATCTATACTCTGTTCATAGGTACAAATGTCTGCTGCTGAATCACTAAATTCTCATCAACTTAACTCATTTGCAGCGTTCCTCAAAGAAAATTTGCATACTTCCTCAGAAACATCCAAAGTTCAAAGTCCTGAAGTGAGGAAAATGGCAGATGGGAAGATACCTCAGAAGGGAGGCAAGAGGCCTGAGACAAACAAAATGTTTGAAATCCCTGAGGATATATATGATGAATACTGCACACCCGATGAAGAAACTCATGGGAAGGAAAACAAGAATCAGCGTGAAGTGCGCATCCAGAGAATTGAGAGGAGATGGGCAAAGGAATGGAGGGAATACCGTTATGTAACTCCAAAGTACATGAAGAAATTCGCCGTAAACCCTCCATGTCCAAGACCTCCTTTGGCTGCTGGCCAAGTAGCTGATCCCACCAGCGTCAGGCGAGGTGAGGACTTTCCAAAGGAATGGGCCAAGCGCCAAGCCAAGCTTTCAAAAGTTGCTAAAGAAGCAGTGAAGAAATTCAATGAGGATTCTCAAGCTGCTGCTGCTGCTGAGGCCTCTGCTAGCACATCTGCACCAAAGAAGGCCATGCTAAAGAAGTCTGCTGTGAAGAAATCTTCAAGCTCAATGCCCTCACGGCCAAGTTCTTCAATGGCAAAGTCCTCAGGGAAAAATCCTCCAGCAACTTCTTCAAGGGTTGTGCCAATCCCTTCAGTTGCTTCAAAATCTTCAGCTGCTGCCACAAAGTCCTCAACACATGTACACCTTGCAACGTGTCAGTGGACTGCAGGCTTTTCTATTGCATCAGGGGCTTCTGCATCATCCTCAGCACAACCACAATCTTCAAGTGGTCCAACTTTGTTGAAGGTCAAGACCACTGCTGGACGCGGAAAGAAGCCAAGTCCTCACAAGAAGCATGTGGCATTCCATGTTCCGTCTGATGACGATGATGAAGCTGATGACGAAGAATTGACTGAAATCATCCAGGATAGACTGGAAAGGGCTGCAAGAGTCAAAGGCAGCTCCGTGCCTCTTTATGCTGGATCCGAGGAAAATCCTCGATTTCATAGATCTATGGCATAAGGATCCTACCACTCCACTCCCTGACTTGAACCTGACTCCTGGTCAAAGTCATATGTTAACTGCCTTCATAGGCGAGGAAAAATGGAAATTTGAAAAGGCCAGGCGAGTCAAGAAGGACCAGTACAAGAAACAGCGCTTTCTGAAGAACAATGTTCTAAATATGTCTCCTGAAGAACTTGTAAATATGCAAAAGGAAATCAGAGACCTCAGTGATGAATTTGACCGATACCATGCAGATTGGCTCGGTGCCAAAGTCAGATTTGTCAAGATAGCCAAGAACCTCAAGGCAGACGTTGCAGCATCATCGCAACAGCAAATTCCTCAGGCTAAAGCATCTGCTTAGCAAACTGAAGAAAATGAAAGCGCAACTGAGAATACCAGGGCTGCTGAAGAAATTGCATCTCCTGAAGAACATGCCAGGGCAACCACCAATGTTGCGCCTGAAGAACAACCCAGGCCAGCTGAAGAATCTATTTTGCCTAAAGAAACTAAAAATGCCAGGGCGACTGCATCAGTCGTGCCTAAAGAAATTGCACCAACTTCATCTGATCCTTCTGCGAAATCCTCAAAGGTGAAGAAAATCACTCTTCCTTCTGCATCAGAACTGAAGAAAACTAAGGCTGCAAAGAAGGAAGCCGCAAGAAAGAGGAAAGCATCAACCTCTGCAGATTCCTCAGCTCCCAAGAAAGTGAGGACTTTGACGAGCTCTTTCACAGATCCAATTGATGATGTTCCAATTTCAATGGTACCATCAAAGGAACTAGTCCCATTTGGTGAAGAATATGACATTCCAGATGACACTGATGAAGAGAATCCTTCTGCTGCTTCCTCAGAGCAGTTGGATGAAGAAATCAATGTGGATGATGTTGTCTCCACACCACTGGTATCATCGCATGTGCCTCAGTTCACAGCTGAAGAGGCGGGCATTGAAGAAATTGAAGAAGACGTGGATATTGGCTCAACTACTCCTGTGCTGAATGATGACTATTGGGAAAATCTTCACCCCAATTCACCATTGGCCACACCTCTGCATCCAATTTCTCAGTCCCCTATGCAGACTGAAGAAATACTAACAGGGTCTGAAGGACGTCCAACTTCTCTCCATTTGATACCTGAAGAAATTCCAGCTGCTACAGCTGAAGAAATGGAAAATCAAACCACTGCTGAAGAACCTGAAGCTTCAATTCCTCAGTCAGCAGCACAAGAGGTTGTGACTCAAGAGGTTGTGAGACCATCAACTGCAAATCTTCAGCCCAAGCAACAGAATCCTCATGCAAAAAGGCCAAAATTCAAAGCTGATGATTTCTTCGCTGAGCATCATTTCTTCATTGATCTAAATCCATATGACTCAGCAAGACTTCAGCGCAAGAGGTTCTGGACTACAAGCCAGATGAATTTCTATGCGTCACTTCTGTTTGACAAGGACAAGGTATTTCAGCATCGTCAAATTCCTCATGTGGATATGGAGTCCATTCCTTGCTTCCAACCTGTTCTGAATGTTCTTCATGAAGCCGGGCTCCTGAATTTCTGTGCTGATATCTGTGATTGGAATGAAGAGCTAATTCTTCAATTCTATGCAACATTGCACCTCACTGGAAATGTGGCTGATGTCAACTCATGGGTGCTTGACTAGATGACCGAGAACACTCACTATAAAGGCCTGGCCTCTGAATTGCTTCATGCCGTTCCAGTCAGTCCTCCTGCTGAAGGCGCAAGGCTGATTTATGAAGAACCAGAACTTCCAAATCATCTCATGCAAGTGCTGATGAAGCCTTTGCGGCCTGGCCAAGCTCCAAGAACCATCTTCCTTGTAAAGGATTTATTATATGTGCCAAGGACAATCTACCGCATACTGACCAAAACCCTCAGTCCAATCAAAGGCCACAACTCAGAAGAAGAAGAAGTTGTTGGCATCATGAAGAATATGCTATTCAACATCATACACGGGATCCCCATTAAGTATCACGATTTCTTCATGAGGACTTTGGCAAATGTTGCTCTATCGCCGTTTGAATTGAAGCCTTATGCTCCATGGATAATGAAATTCATCAGAACCAGGTCTTCAATTCACTACAAGGCAGATTTTCAGAATCACCTCAGCTTTTTGCCTCCCATTGAAGTCCTCAAAAGGACTATTTCTTCAGTTGATGAAAAAGGCAAAGCTGCTGTTATTGATGAAGGCACTCGTCCATTGGATGGTCAGTTTCATAAGGCTGCATCTTACTCCACCAATGATGACTCTGCAACTCAAGACTCTACCGCAAAAGCCTCAAAGCAAAATCCTCAAGCCACAGCTACACGAGTGATGACTGATCGTGAGCTTCTTCTAAGTCTTCATTAGAAGGTCGATCGCAATCACAAGTGGGTCAAGCATCAATTTGGCTCAATTCTTCAGAACATGACTATCAGTCAGATCACTGTGAAGAAGAATCACTACTATGCGCATGAAATCTTCGATCACACTTGGGCCATACTTTCTCATCTCTACAGTGCTGAAGATCTCAAGCAGATGGACTTTCAGCAGAACTTTGACTGGGCTCATCCTCCTTTGAAGAAATTCAAGAAGGTTAAAGTTCCTCAGCTGGTAACCAGTTCATTTTCTTCATCACGTGAGACGGATGAAGCTAAGGATCTCGATGACACTGTGGCAGGCCCTACATCGAAAAATGACCCCGACAACACTGGCGCTCCTCCATCAACCTCATGAAGATATTCTTCAGGGGCGTTAATCCTCATTTTTTGTCCCTTTTGGTCATTTGATGACAAAGGGGGAGAAATTTGAGTTAGTCTTCAAGCGGGTCTCATATATGGGCTATTTTTTCCGTTAAGTTACAACCCTCGCTCTTCTGAAGTGTTTGTTGGTTGAGTTGTAAACTTAAGTCCGATGGTGGTCTGATACTTTTGAACTGCTTTCTGCATGCTTATTTCCTCAAGTACCTTAATGCATGCATGCTGAATTTCGTCAGACACCATTTTCCATCATGCATTTCAAATTCTTCATATTATATGTTAAATGCGTGAATGGATTAAAGATATAGGGGGAGATCTCCATGATATTATTCTATAATGTGCATTTGTAATCCAATGCAAATTCCTCAAATATGCACATCTTCAGGGGGAGTTCTTCTATATCTTGCAATCAAATTCCTCAATATCAGTATTTACACTTCATATGTTTATCCCCGTTGAAAACTTAACCTATTTGTCATCAATCACCAAAAAGGAGGAGATTGTAAGTGCATCTAGTTCCCCTTAGTGATTTTGGTGTATTGAAGACTTATAGGTTAAGGGACTAATGTGTTTGTGAGTGTACACATGTTCTATAAGTCTCTGAGGTGTTTGATATTTACGAAGAAAGTCGACCCCTAAAAATGAATGTCTTCATTTGAAGACTTTGGTTTTCTTGAAGACTTTGAAAATGAGGAAATTGGTGTGACCTTGAAGACATTGATATTGATGCGAGGATTATGAAGCGTGAAGACTTTTGTTTTCGTAGTTTCATTTTCTCTTTCTTGAGTTATAGGAAACATCGTACTGTTAAAGGGGTCGAGGTAAAACTAAGGAAAAGTTTCCAAGTGATGCTCATCTCAAAGCCTACACATACCCAATCCTTCGAGTGAAGCCTTTGGAAATCTCATACAGTTCAGTCAATTTCTTCAGTGACAGAGACGAAGATCTTATGTTCTCTGAGGAATTTGTTCAGACTGAGGAGTTAGGAATTCGCCAGTGTGGATTGCCTACAAGTGAGGAACATGATAGCCCTGAGGAATTTGAGAGCTCAAATTTCCGACCGTTGATGTGCTACGCGCCAGCTATCCCAAATATCTTATCCACCTAACGGTCATATCATTGAAGGGCATTTATGTCTTATCATGTCGGGCTGCTCCCCGGCTATAAATAGCTGCCCCCTTCAACCACTAGCTGGTTGGCTGCTCCGAGAGAAACTGACACTTGTCATTTAGAGCATCCATCCTACGAGAACTTTGAGAGAATCATCAGTGAGGAAAAACCCAAACACCTAGAACCCAAAGTGATTGAGCATCACTGAAGAGATTGCTCCTGTGTGGAACCGACGCTTGTTACTTTTGAAGACTATGCATCTTCCAGACAGTTAGGCATCAAGGTCTAGAGCATCCAAGAGGAATTGTGGATCGCCGGGTGACCTAGTCTGTGAAGGTTTGGAAGTCACCTGAAGACTTACCATGAGTGATTGGGCGAGGTTTGTGTGACCTTAGCTCAAGGAGAATACGGTAAGGACTGTGTGTCCTAGGACTGTGTGTCCTTTGGTTTAAATACCAAGCCGCTCCAACCAAACATACAACTATCACAGCAGTTGGAACTGGTCTACCAAATCATTGTCTTCACCGAGCTACTAGTTCTATTTCCTCAACCCTTTCATTTCCTCGCATATGTGTTGATGAAATTGATCGTTACTGTTTGAAGACTTTGACTGAAGACTTTCTCAATTTCCTCAATCCTACTTCTTCAGTCATCTTGTCTTTTGCCTGCTAACCTGTTTACACGTTACCTGTGCTCTGTGTATGTTTCATTTCATCATGATGACTATGCTGTTGTCTTGTTTTGCATGCACCTAAGTACTTATTCTGCTGCTTGTAGTTCATCACTTAGCAAATTACTCAAGTAGTATTTCCTCAGTGACAAATTTGTAAAAATCGCCTATTCACCCCCCTCTAGTCGATATAACGCACTTTCAGTTACCGACTATTTCAGTGCTTGAAGAAAATACCTTGCTGAAAACTACTTGTCATTTCTTTCTACTCCTCGTTGGGTTCGACACTCCTACTTATCGAAAGGACTACGATTGATCCCCTATACTTGTGGGTCATCAAGGCTCTTTTCTGGCGCCGTTGCCGGGGAGTGAAGCGCTCTTGGTAAGTGGAAATCGGTAAGGAAAAATAATTACTACGTGCTGAAATTTATTGTCACTTGTTACTATGGAGAATCATCCTTTGAGGGGTTTGTTCGGGGTATCTTCACCTCAACCGGAACCACAATTAGTTACCATTCAACCTACTGCACCTACTGAAAATATTGGTTATGAAATTCCTTCGGGTATGATAGAACAACTGCTAGCTAATCCTTATGCAGGAGATGGAACCGAACATCCTGATATGCACATGATATATGTGGATGAAATTTGTGGATTATTTAAGCTTGCAGGTTTGCCCGGAGATGAAGCTAAGAAGAAGGTTTTCCCTTTATCTTTGAAGGGAAAAGCATTGGCATGGTATAGGCTATGCGATGATATTGGATCTTGGAACTGGAATCGATTGAAATTGGAATTTCACCAAAATATTTCTCCCATGCATCTAGTTCATCGTGATCGGAATTATATATATAATTTTTGGCCTCGTGAAGGAGAAAGTATCGCTCTAGCTCGGGGGAGGCTTAAGTCGATGTTATATTCATGCCCCAATCATGAGCTCTCAAGAGAAATTATTATTCAGAATTTTTATGCTCTCCTTTCTCGTGATGATCAATCCATGCTCGATACTTCTTGTACTGGTTCTTTTATGAAGAAGACTATTGAATTCAGATGGGATCTTTTAGAAAGAATTAAACGCAACTCTGAAGATTGGGAACTCGACGAAGGTAAAGAGTCAGGTATTAAGCTTGAATTTGATTGTGTTAAATCTTTTATGAATACCGATGCTTTTCACAAGTTTAGCGCTAAATATGGACTTGACTCTGAGATAGTAGCCTCTTTCTGTGAATCATTTGCTACTCATGTTGATCTCCCTAAGGAGAAGTGGTTTAAATATCATCCCCCTATCAAAGAAGAAATTAAAGAACCGGTCATAGCTAAAGATGAAACTATTATTTACAATGTTGACCCAGTTGTTCCTACTGCTTATATTGAAAAACCACCTTTCCCTGTTAAGATAAAGGAACATGCTAAGGTTTCAGCTGTGGTTCGCAAAAGTAATATTAGAGCACCAAAACCTGCTGAACAAATTAAAGTAGAACCTAGTGTTGCTATGGTTAAAGATCTCCTAGTAGAAAATATTGATGGCCATGTTATTTACTTCTGTGATGAAGCTGCTAGAATTGCCAAACCCGATGAAAAAGATAAACATAGACCCGTTGTTGGCATGCCCGTTGTCTCAGTTAAAATAGGAGATCATTGTTATCATGGTTTATGTGATTTAGGTGCTAGCGTGAGTGCTATTCCTTTTACCTTATACCAAGAAATTATGAATGACATAGCACCCGCTGAAATAGAAGGCATAGATGTTACTATTAAACTTGCTAATAGAGACACCATCACATCACTTGGGATTGTTAGAGATGTTGAAGTCTTGTGTGGGAAAATAAAATACCCTACTGATTTCTAGTTCTTGCTTCCCCACAAGATGACTTTTGTCCCATTATCTTTGGTAGACCTTTCTTGAACACTGTCAATTCCACTATAGATTGTCATAAACAAACTATCAGTGTTCGCTTTGGTGATGAGTCTCATGAGTTTAATTTTTCCAAATTTAATAGACAACCTCATAAGAAAGAATTACCTAGTAAGGATGAAATAATTGGTCTTGCTTCTATTGCCGTGCCTCCTACTGATCCACTAGAACAATATTTGCTAGACCATGAAAATGATATGCACATGCATGAAAGAAATGAGATAGATAAAATTTTCTTTGAACAACGACCTCTGCTCAAACATAATTTGCCTATTGAAACTCTAGGAGGTCCTCCTCCACCTAAAGGCGATCCTGTGTTTGAACTAAAACAATTGCCTGACACTTTGAAATATGCTTATCTTGATGAGAAAAAGATATATCCTGTTATTATTAGTGCTAACCTTTCAGAACATGAAGAAGAAAGATTATTGAAAATTCTGAAGAAGCACCGTGCTGCTATTGGATATACTCTTGATGATCTTAAGGGCATTAGTCCCACTCTCTGTCAGCACAAGATTAATATGGAACCTGATGCTAAACCTGTTGTTGATCATCAATAATGATTGAATCCTAAGATGAAAGAAGTGGTAAGAACTAAAATATTAAAGCTTCTGGAAGCAGGTATAATCTATACCATAGCTGATAGTAGATGGGTAAGTCCCGTTCATTGTGTCCCTAAGAAGGGAGGTATTACTGTTGTTCCTAATGATAAAAATGGACTTATCCCACATAGAATTTTTACTGGCTATAGAATGGTAATTGATTTCAGAAATTTAAATAAAGCTACTAGAAAAGATCATTACCCTTTGCCTTTTATTGATCAAATGCTAGAAAGATTATCTAAGCACACACACTTTTGCTTTCTCGATGGATATTCTGGTTTTTCTCAAATACCTGTTTCGCAACCTGATCAAGAGAAAACCACCTTCACTTGCCCTTTCGGAACTTATGCTTATAGACGTATGCCTTTTGGTTTATGCAATGCACCTGCTACCTTTCAAAGATGTATGACTGCTATATTCTCTGACTTTTGTGAAAAGATTGTTGAGGTTTTCATGGATCATTTTTCTGTATATGGAACATCTTTTGATGATTGCTTGAGCAACCTTGATCGAGTTTTGCAGAGATGTGAGCAAACTAATCTTGTCTTGAATTGGGAGAAGTGCCACTTTATGGTTAATGAAGGTATTGTCTTGGGGCATAAAATTTCTGAACGATGTATTGAGGTGGATAAAGCTAAAGTTGATGCAATTGAGAAAATGCCATGTCCCAGAGATATGAAAGGTATTCATAGTTTCCTAGGTCATGCTGGTTTCTATAGGAGATTTATTAAAGACTTCTCTAAAATTTCTAGGCCTCTTGCTAATCTTTTACAAAAGGATGTTCCTTTTGTTTTTGATGATGATTGTGTAGAAGCCTTTGAAACACTTAAGAAAGCCTTAATTTCTGCACCTATTGTTCAACCACCTGATTGGAACTTGCCTTTTGAAATTATGTGTGATGCTAGTGACTATGTTGTTGGTGCTGTTCTAGAACAAAGAGTTGATAAAAAATTAAATGTTATTCATTATGCTAGCAAAACTCTAGACAGTGCCCAAAGAAATTATGCTACTACTGAAAAAGAATTTTTAGCACTTGTGTTTGCTTGTGTCAAATTCAGATCTTATATTGTTGATTCTAAAGTTACTATTCACACTGATCATGCTGCTATTAAATATCTTATGGAAAAGAAAGATGCTAAATGTAGACTCATTAGGTGGGTTCTCTTGCTACAAGAATTTGATTTACATATTACTGATAGAAAAGGAGCTGAGAACCCCGTGGCTGATAACTTATCTAGGTTAGAGAATATCCTTGATGACCCACTACCTATTGATGATAGCTTTCCTGATGAGCAATTAGCTGCAATAAATGTTTCTCATAACACTTCTTGGTATGCTGACTATGCTAATTATATTGTTGCCAAATACATACCACCTAGTTTCACATACCAACAAAAGAAAAAATGCTTCTATGATTTAAGACATTACTTTTGGGATGGCCCACATCTTTATAAAGAAGGAGTAGATGGTATTATTAGATGTTGTGTACCTGAACATGAACAGGAACAAATCCTACGGAAATGTCACTCCGAAGCTTATGGAGGGCATCATGCGGGAGATAGAACTGCTCACAAGGTATTGCAATCTGGTTTTTATTGGCCTACTCTCTTCAAGGACGCCCGTACGTTTGTTTTATCTTGTGATGAATGTCAACGAATTGGTAATATTGGTAAGCGTCAAGAAATGCCTATGAATTATTCACTTGCTGTTGAACCATTTGATGTTTGGTGTGTTGATTATATAGGACCTTTTCCTTCCTCTAATGGGTATACACATATTTTGGTTGCTGTTGATTACGTTACTAAGTGGGTAGAAGGTATTCCAACTAGTAGTGTTGATCATAAAACTTCCATTAAAATGCTTAAAGAAGTTATTTTCCCGAGGTTTGGAGTCCCTAGATATTTAATGACTGATGGTGGTTCACACTTTATTCATGGTGCTTTCCGTAAAATGCTTGCTAAATATGATGTTAACCATAGAATTGCATCACCCTATCATCTTCAATCTAGTGGTCAAGTTGAACTTAGCAATAGAGAAATAAAACTAATATTACAGAAAACCGTTAATAGGTCCCGAAAGAATTGGTCTAAGAAATTAGATGATGCACTTTGGGCCTACCGAACAGCATATAAAAATCCTATGGGTATGTCTCCCTATAAAGTGGTTTATGGAAAAGCTTGCCATTTGCCTCTAGAGTTAGAACACAAAGCATATTGGGCAATTAAAGAACTCAACTATGATATCAAACTTGCCGGTGAAAGAGGTTATTTGATATTAGCTCACTAGATGAATGGAGAACCCAAGCTTATGAAAATGCCATGTTGTTTAAAGAAAAAGCTAAAAGATGGCATGATAAAAGAATCCAAAAGAGGGAATTCAAAGTTGGGGAATATGTTCTTCTATACAACTCTCGTTTCAGATTCTTTGCAGGAAAACTTCTCTCTAAATGGGAAGGACCATATATCATTGAGGAGGTTTATCGCTCTGGAGCTATTAAAATAAATAATGCCGAAGGTACTAACCCAAAGGTGGTCAATGGGCAAAGAATTAAACACTATATCTCAGGTACGCCTATTAATGTTGAAAGCAATATTATTCAAACCATGACGCCTAAGGAACACATAAAAGAGACCTTCCGGAACACTCCAGAATAATTAAAAAAGAGGAGGTATGTGATACGGTAAGTAAAAGCACTCCAAAAAATCCGCAAAAATATTTTCAGTCAGTTTTGAAATATATAAAAAATTGGGAAAATAAGAACCAACCAGGAATGCACCCGAGGGGGGCACAAGACACCAGGGCGTGCCTGGGCCCCCTGGCGCGCCCAGGTGGGTTGTGCCCACCTCGGAAACCTTCCCGACTCCGTTTTCCTCCCGTTTGCTTGTTTCCCAAGATAAAAAAAATATTTATATACCCCCCGAACGTATTGACCACTGTATCACGGAGAAATCTTCTGTTCCTCTTTCTTGCTGTTTTTTGTCAGATCTGTTAAGCCAAGCATCATGTCTTCTCCCTCCTCCAACAAAGTAGAAGAGGATGCTTGGTTGATGAAGATGGAATTAAAGAAAGAGGAACCAGAAAAGACCTTCAAGGGTGACAAGGTCAAGGAAGTCGAGGGAGATCAAGTTCCGAAAGAGGGGCAAGCCGTTCCAGCAACAGAAGAAGAGGACATCCTTCAGCCTTACTATGATCATCTTACCCCTACTGAAATTGAGACTTTTAGGATCATCGAAACGGTTGGTGTGCAAAATAAATATCTCACTCGTGAAAATATTCTGTTGCAAGAGCATGTCATCGCCCTCCAGAGCATTATCCATAGATTGGAGTACCTCCTGAGCCTGAAGTGTGACACTACTACCTCATCACCACCACCACCACCTTCTTCATCACCAAAGGAGACTTGAGTTCATGGTATGGGCACTCCTCTTAGCTTTTTCCAAGCATGGGGGAGGTGCCCCGGTATCGTATCATCACCACTGTCTTTGCTTTTATCTATTTTAGTTTGATCTTTAGTTTTCCTATGATTTAGTTGAATAAAAGCTTAGTTCGATCCTTTCTTTTTGAGTGCTTTCTTAGTGATCTATCTATGTAATCGTGTTCGAGATATATAATAAAGAGTAGTTTGAGTTTTGTTCCTTTATTTTAATGTTTTAATAAAAAGAAAGGAAAATAAATGAAAAAGATCATATGCTAATCTTATGGTAAGTAATGACATCACATAAGGAAAAGTATAACTGGTAAAATTTGTTGGAGATTGACAAACATAACATTGGTCAATGATGCAACTCATGAAAGAATTAATAAGGGAAGAGAAGATTCACATGCAAATACACTATCTTGGACATCTTTTATGATTGTGAGCCCCCATCAAAATATTATATGCCAAAATTGTTGACATTGGACAAGGAAGACAACGTAATGATTTATGCTTGTTCATATTCACAAAGAAGTTATATTGTCATAGATCCTTTAACATGTGGTGCTTGCTAGATATCTTTTCTAGCAAAAAATTCCACACTAAGTAGACATACTACTTGTGCATCCAAAAACCCTTAACCCAAATCTTATTTTGAGAGTCCACCATACCTACCTATGGATTGAGTAAGATCCTTCAAGTAAGTTGTCATCGGTGCAATAAGGCAATAAAAATTGCTTCTAAATGTGTTGGATCATTTAGTGTAAGAGAAAATTGAGCATTGTACGAACTTGTGATGCCAAAGTAATAAAAGCGACGGACTGCATAATAAAGGTCGCTATCATAAGGGGCAATACAATGTGACGTTCTTTTGCATTAAGGGATTTAGCATACAAACAAATAAGCGCATGACAACCTCTGCTTCCCTCTGCGAAGGGCCTATGTTTTACTTTTATGGATTCACTTTTATGTAAGAGTCAAAGTATTCTTCCCCATTCCTTTTTATTTTCTCTTTTAGCAAGCATCATGTGGTGAAGAAAGATCTAGGCATATATATCCAGTTGGATATGGGAGGGCATGAGTTATTATTGTTGACATCACCTTTGAGGTGAATACGTTGGGAGGCAAAAACTATAAGCCCCTATCTTTCTATGTGTCCGGTTGAAGCTTTTTGCTCATGTGTATGCGGTGAGTGTTAGCAATCTTAGAAGACTATATGATGGTTGAGTATGTGGACTTGCCAAAAGGCTCCGACAAGTGACCCTTCCTGAAAATATGATGAATTGTAGTTGCAAAGTTGACTAAGAACATAGTTTGTTGGTTTTCAATAAGGTTTATGCTTTATGCTTCAATGTTGTGATGAATTGTTACTTGTTCATGAGAAGTTATATGATAAAAGTTGTTTGATAAAGTTTATGTTAAAAGTTCCCTGCTGTTATAATAATATGCATGATGCTTCTATGTCTGTATTTTGTTTTTATCGACACCTCTCTCTCTAAGCATGTGGACATGTTTTTCGATTTCGGTTTTCGCTTGAGCACAAGCGAGGTCTAAGCTTGGGGGAGTTGATACGTCCATTTTGCATCATGTTTTCCTACTGTTATTTATAATGTTTTTATGCATAATAATGCTTTTGGGAGTAATTCTAATGTCTTTTCTCTCATAATATGCAATGTTTACACAAAGAGGGAGAATACCGGCAGCTGGAATTCTGGACCTGGAAAAGCTACGTCAGAGTTACCTATTCTGCACATCTCCAAATAAGCTGAAACTTCACGAAGATTTTTTATGGAATATTTAAGAAATAATGGAGCAAATAATCACCAGAGCGTGCCCACCGGGTGGGCACAACCCACCTGGGTGCGCCAGGGAGCCCAGGCGCGCCCTGGTGGGTTGTGCCCTCCTCGGCCCATCTCCGGTGCCCCTCTTCTGGTATATAAGTCATTTTGACCTAGAAAAAATAAGGGGAGGACTTTCGGGACGAAGCGTCGCCGTCTCGAGGCAGAACTTGGGCAGGAGCACTTTTGCCCTCCGGCAGAGCAATTCCGCCGGGGGAACTTCCCTCCCGGATGGGGAAATCATCGTCATCATCATCACCAACAACTCTCCCATCTTTGGGAGGGCCATCTCCATCAACATCTTCAATAGCACCATCTCCTCTCAAACCCTAGTTCATCTCTTGTGTTCAATCTTTGTACCGGAACCTTAGATTGGTGCTTGTGGGTGACTAGTAGTGTTGATTACATCTTGTAGTTGATTACTATATGGTTTATTTGGTGAAAGATTATATGTTTAGATCCATTATGCTATTTAATACCCCTCTGATCTTGAGCATGATTATCATTTGTGAGTAGTTACTTTTGTTCTTGAGGTCACGGGAGAAGTCACGTTGCAAGTAATCATGTGAACTTGATATGTGTTCGATATTTTGATGATATGTATGTTGTGATTCCCTTAGTGGTGTCATGTGAACGTCGACTACATGGCACTTCACCATATTTGGGCCTAAGGGAATGCATTGTGGAGTAGTTATTAGATGATGGGTTGCTAGAGTGACAGAAGTTTAAACCCTAGTTTATGCGCTATTTCGTAAGGGACTGATTTGGATCCAAAAGTTTAATGCTATGGTTAGATTTTATCTTAATACTTTTCTCGTAGTTGCGGATGCTTGCGAGGGGGTTAATCATAAGTAGGAGGTTTGTTCAAGTAAGAACAGCACCTAAGCACCGGTCCGCCCACATATCAAATTATCAAAGTAGCGACCACGAATCAAACCAACATGATGAAATTCCCATGTACCCTCAAGAACGCTTTGCTTATTATAAGAGACTGTTTTGGCCTGTACTTTGCCATAAAAGGATTGGGCTATCTTGATGCACTTTATTTACCGTTACCGTTACTTGCTCGTTACAAATTATCTTGCTATCAAACTACCTGTTACCGACTATTTTAGTGCTTCAAAAAATACCTTGCTGAAAACTATTTGTCATTTCCTTCTGCTCCTCGTTGGGTTCGACACTCTTACTTATCGAAAGGACTGATCCCCTATACTTGTGGGTCATCACCGAGGTGATGCTTGAAGACGGCGGCAATGTGCCGCTCTCTGTGAAGAAGAAGAGGAAATGGATTGTCAGCGACGAGTAAGTCACCGTGCCCATCCCCGCTTCTTATGTTTGCAGTTCTTGTCTGAGCTCAGGGCTGACCCCCCATTTGCAAAGGCGTTCCGTCAGTGATGAGAAAAAGAGGAAGAAGGTGGCGTGGGTGAAGGCGACCCTTGGCTCGAAGGAGGCGCTGGTGCCCGCTGGGAGCACCGGAGGGCGCTAAGAGGCCGCCCGCCCCCCAAACGCCGAGACGGAGCGTACGGGGGCTGAGGGAGAGCTGGCTACTGATACGTCTCCAACGTATCTATAATTTTTTATTGTTCCATGCTATTATATTATCTGTTTTCGAAGTTTTATATGCATTAATATGCTATTTTATATGATTTTTGGGACTAACCTATTAACCTAGAGCCCAGTGCCAGTTTCTATTTTTTTTCCTTGTTTTAGAGTTTTGCAGAAATGGAATACCAACCGGAGTCCAAACGGAATAAAACTTTCGCGATGATTTTTCTTGGACCAGAAAACACCCAGGAGACTTGGAGTGCAAGTCAGAAGAGCCGCGAGGCGCACCCAGGGGGGTAGGGCGCGCCCCCCGACCTTGTGGGCCCCTCGTAGCCCCTCTGACCTAGATCTTTCGCCTATATATACTCTTATACCCCAAAAACATCCAGGGGGGCAACAAAACCACTTTTCCACCGCCGCAACCTTCTGTACCCGTGAGATCCCATCTTGGGGCCTTTTCCGGCATCCTGCCGGAGGGGGATTCGATCACGGAGGGCTTCTACATCAACACCATTGCCTCTTCGATGAAGCGTGAGTAGTTTACTTCAGACCTACTTGTCCATAGCTAGTAGCTAGATGGCTTCTTCTCTCTCTTTGATTCTCAATACAAAGTTCTCCTCGATGTTCTTGGAGATCTATTTGATGTAATACTCTTTTGCGGTGTGTTTGCCGAGATCTGATGAATTGTGGATTTATGATCAGCTTATCTATGAATATTATTTGGATCTTCTCTGAATTCTTATATGCATGATTTGATATTTTTGCAAGTCTCTTCGAACTATCGATTTGGTTTGGCCAACTAGATTGGTTTTTCTTGCAATGGGAGAAGTGCTTAGCTTTGGGTTCAATCTTGCGGTGTCCTTTCCCAGTGACAGTAGGGGCAGCAAGGCACGTATTGTATTGTTGCCATCGAGGATAAAAAGATGGGGTTTTCATCATATTGCTTGAGTTTATCCCGCTACATCATGTGATCTTACTTAATGCGTTACTCTGTTCTTATGAACTTAATACTCTAGATGCAGGAAGGAGTCGGTCGATGTGTGGAGTAATAGTAGTAGATGCAGAATCGTTTCGGTCTACTTGACACGGACGTGATGCCTATATTCATGATCATTGCCTTAGATATCGTCATAACTTTGCACTTTTCTATCAATTGCTCGGCAGTAATTTGTTCACCCACCGTAATAATTTCTATCTTGAGAGAAGCCTCTAGTGAAACCTATGGCCCCCGGGTCTATTTTCCATCATATAAGTTTCCGATCTACAATTTCTGTTTCCTATTTCTTTTACTTTGCAATCTTTACTTTCCGTTCCATAAACCAAAAATACCAAAAATATTACTTTACCGTTTATCATCTCTATCAGATCTCACGTTGCAAATAACCGTTAAGGGATTGACAACCCCTTTATCGCGTTGGGTGCAAGGTTGGTGTTTGTTTGTGCAGGTATTCGGTGACTTGAGTGTTGTCTCCTACTGGATTGATACCTTGGTTCTCAAAAGCTGAGGGAAATACTTACTCTACTTTGCTGCATCACCCTTTCCTCTTCAAGGGAAAAACCAACACAAGCTCAAGAAGTAGCAGCTGCCCCTCCTGAGCTGCAGGTGGGCGTGACTGCCGAGGCCGAGGCGGACAAGCCTCAGGCGCCCCCTCCGGAGGTGAGGACGCGCCCCTCGTAGGGCCTGGCGTGGGAGAAGGTGCGGCGACGGGGACGGCAAAGGTGCCCAGTCTCCTGCCAGACGCCTCCCTCAACACGAAGGAGAATGACGTGGGGCGCACCACTGAGAACTCTTAGACCGCACCTGTGCATAAGGCCCCCGCATCCGGCCTGGTGAGTCCCTGCAGCATGCTGCATCAGCCGAGCATGGGGGAAACCTTGGCGAGCCCTCCACTCCTGGTGAGCGACACCGGGGCCTCCTCGGCCATGACAACGGTGGGTAGCGAGGGGCCGGGCCCGGACAGGGCCCTCGCACTCGTGAACTGTCGCGCCTTGCTCAGGCGTGGAGCCTTGGGTGACGCCAAGGCCGCGCTCGATCGGCTCGGGGTGGATTTCCAGGATGCCGAAGCGTGCCTCGTCGAGGAGCGCCTGAGGCTCACTGAAGGGTGGTGCCAGCTCGATGTTGCCATCAAAACGGGCCAGCGCCAGAACGAGGATGTCTGTGCGAAGAGCGAGAAGGAAGCTGCCGAGGCAAAGGTGACCTACGCGAATGCGCTTGCGGAGGATGAAAAGGCCGCCCAACGTCGCACAGAGGCGAAGGTCCGCTTGAAGGAGCTCTAGGATCAACAGGCCGCACAAATGCAGCTGCTCCGGGATCTCGAAGCCCGTGAGGCAAAGCTTGCGGTCCGCGAGACAGATCTTGCGAGGATGTCAACTGAGCAGGCCTCAGAGCGGGAGCATCTGGAGATGCTGGGGCGCCAGATGGCATGTGAAGTCCCCGATTCAATCGTGCACTAATCATACACGCAAATGTGCACGATCAAGATCAGAGACTCACGGGAAGATATCACAACACAACTCTAAACACAAATTAAGTCATACAAGCTTTATATTACAAGACAGGGGCCTCGAGGGCTCGAATACATAAGCTTGAAATACAAATGAGTGAGCGGAAGCAACAATATCTGAGTACAGACATAAAGTAAGCAAGTATGCCTTAAGAAGGCTAGCACAAAAGCAACAACGATCAAAAAGGCAAGGCCTCCTGCCTGGGAGCCTCCTAACTACTCCTGGTTGTCGGTGCTCTCCACGTAGTAGTAGGCACCGTCGGGGTAGTAGTAGTTGTTGGCGGTGGCATATGGCTCATGGGATCCGCCATCTGATAGCAGCAATCGGGTACAGCGGGAAAAGAGGTAGCAAAGCAACCGTGAGTACTCATCCAAAGTACTCGCAAAACTTACATCAGATTTACACTACATATGCATCGGTATCAATAAAAGGCTAGTATCTATGGACTAAACTGCAGAATGCCAGAATAAGGGGGGAGAAGCTAGTCCTATCGAAGACTACGCCTTCTGGCAGCCACCATCTTGAAGTAGTAGAAGAGAGTAGCTGGTATAGTAACAAGTAATATCGTATAGCAATAATCCTACTCGGAGATCCTCTCCTCGTCTCCCTGTGAGAGAGCGATCACCGGGTTGTATCTGTCACTTAAATGGGTGTGTTTTATTACGTATCCGGTTTAGTTGTAAGAGGTCGGAATACAACTCCAAGTTGTCCTGTTACTGTGGACACGGCTATTTGAATAGATTACTTCCCTGCGGGGGTACACCACATTGCCCAACAGGCTCGATTACTCTGGCCGAACACACTTTCCTGGGTAATGCCCGGCCTCGGAAGAGCAACACATCGTAGCCCTACCTAGGCTCTCCAGAGAGGTCAGCACGTCGGTCTACATCCTAAGTGTGCATGGGTCTTGGGCCCATCGCCCGTTGCACTCCTGCACTTTGCGAGGAAGATCAGGATCAGTGTTGGCTACCTCCTTGTACAAGGCAGGTGGTTACACGGACCACCCGGGCGCGTGCCGCTCAACTGTGATGTTTGAAAAGCTTTGGGAGAAAACGTACGACGCCGAGTGCCCATATCTGTTCCCGCATGGCGGTTAGTGCGTATAGGTCAATGATCAACTCGAATCAAATATCCAAATCTCGTTAAGCGTGTTATTTTGAAGTAACCGCGGACAACGACCAGGGACCAGGCCCGCCTCTCTCCTAGGTCGTCTCAACCTGCCATGTCGCTCCGCCACAAAGTATCACTCAAGGGGGCGTCGGGAACCCAGGCCCACCACTACCTGGATGGAACCACCTGTCCCTTCAGCCCCCACATCCATGAATCTCTCATGGGGCCTCTACGAGCCGACCCGACTTTAGTCATAACATGTATCATGTATACCCGTGATCACCTCCCGGAGGGATTACGGCCCGGTAGTATAGCATGGCAGACGGACAAGAATGTAGGGCCACTGATGGAATACTAGCATACCTATACTAAGCATTTAGGATAATAGGTAAAAGTATCAACAACAGTATCAAGGACAGGCTATGCAACAGTATAGGATCAACCGATAAGACAGTAACAATATCACTACTCTAATGCAAGCATTAGAGGGAAAGAGAAGGCGATATCAGAATGATCAAGGGGGTTTTGCTAGCCTGGAAGCTCTGCCGAGAAGGAGGGGTCGCCGACACCGTAGTCGTACACAGCAGCAGCGTCAGTCTCGGTGTCTATCGGAGAGAAGAGGGAGAAGAAACAATAAATACAATGCAAACAGATGCATCACGATGCATGACATGACAATATGCAGTGCTAGGATCGACCTATCACACAGCTAAGTGGTACAGATGAAGAGGGAAAACACCTGTGAATGTTTTCCCGGGGTTTGGCATTTTTGGGACAGATGAATCGGAGGGGAAGGATCCATGTTCATCATGCTAGAGGCATGTGAAGATGTACATATTGCATATTCGGATTTGTTACATTTTTCTGAGCAATTTTCATGTATAAATTATTTTCATTAGAGTTACGGTTTATTTTATATGATTTTTCAAAGTTTTAAATGATTTTCTAATTTACTAGATTTAATTTAAATTCAAAAATTAATAGCAATAATGCTATATATATACCCAGAAGTGTACCCAGACAGGCCACACAGGGGCTGATTGGTGGGCCCTGTTGACTGGGTTAACAACCCAATCAGAAGAGGCTAACAGTGGGACAAGAGGGCCCAGTCAGCAGTTGACTAGGTCAGCGCTGACTGATCAACTGGCGGGTGGGGCCCTGGTGTCAGTGACAGTGAATACTAAACAAGGTTAATTAATTTTAACTGAGGTTAATTTGCTAGTGGGTCCGAGTGGAAGTGTCAGCGGACTAACCTAAACGCTACAGGGCCGGGCCCACTGTCAGTGCTATTAGCGCGGGATTAGTGCGGAATAATTAACTGCCTGATGTGGGGGACCCACGCGGCAACGACCCAGCCAGCGCTTGAACGCCGACGCGCGTCGGTGGCCTCCACCCGCGAAAAAGCTCCACATAGCTGGAATCGGAGCGGGAGTCGTGTTCGAACGCACGCAATGGCGCGCGTTGAATGGCGGTGGTGGCAGGCTCAGGGGTGGCCTCAACCGATGGCGGCGACGACGCGGAGCGGCGGCCGGAGGTGCAGCGTGCACAGGACGAGCCGCAGCAGCGGGCTCGCGCACGGGTGGCGTGGGTCACGGCATGGCGCGGGCAGGCGTGGCCCAGGCAAGGGCGCGGCCGCGGGGTGGCGAGCGCGAGCAGAGCCAGGGCGTGGCGAGGCGGCGGGGAAGTCAACGGCGGCGGCTAGCTACGATGGCGATGGCAACAACAGCAACGAGCAGCGAATGAAGCAGCAGGGAGAGGGGAAGAAGCGGAGCTCACCCAAGGAGCACAAGGGGGCTCTACGAGGGGGTTAGTAGCAGCAGGGACGGCAGATCGATGCGGCGAACGGCGAAGGCCGAAGGAGGGGGGCGAGCTCGATCCGGATGAAGGGGAGGCGCCCAGCTCGAGCCCGTGGTCTTGGACGATGCAGAGGACGACGGCGGATCCTATGGACACGGTGGTTGGGCGCGGGGGTGACGTTGGCCACGGGATTCACGGCGGCGTGGCCATGGCGTCTTAGGTGGGTATTCGGGGTGGAAGAAACAGTGCGGGGAGGAAGAGGGGGGAGGACTAGGGTTTGTCGGGGGGGCTCGGGAGGGCCTTCTTATCCTCCCCAGTGCTCCTGTAGCGTCGCGGTGGCAGCATCCATGCGGTGCAGCGCGACGGACGGCGATGGCGTGCCCCGGCTTCGAGTGTGGTTAGAGGAGAACGAAAGGCCAGCGCTGTTGGGCTGGGCCGCACTGTGTGCACATAGAGCCCAGTCCAACAGTGCACCCTGTTCTTTTCTTTCTTTTCTTTTTTTGTTTTTGTTTTTCTTTTATGTTTTGTATTTCCTTTAGCCACTAATTGGCTTTTGTAAAATATGTAACTAGTCCCATAAATAACATTGCATTATATACCACTGCCACAAAAAGTTGGGAGGCATTTAAAAAGCTCTGGAATTTTTTATAAAGTGATTAAAATATTGCTTTGGCCCATGTTTTACTTGTTTTAGGGCATTTAACTATTCTATTAAATGTTGGTTTCACAATGACAATTATACAGTGATTATTTTAAATATTATGAACATTTTTGTTTTACTGTCTGAAGAAATATTTTATTTGACTTTATTTTAAATTTGAATTTGGCTTTGATTTTTAACAATTGGCAATTTGGCTTAGTTAAACTTGATGACATGGGACCATTAGTGTGAGGTCACTGTAGCATGATACTGGGGGTGTTACATGGCCGACGCCCAGGAGGCCCATGCGAAACACGTCTCCGAGGCCAACGCCCAGCTGGAGGCTAAGGAGAAGAAGGACCAAGCGGACACCGACGCGAATATAGCAGCGGGTCGCCAAGCATTCGCCGAGGAGCATAGCAAGGAGCTGAAGCAGCGGGAAGATGCCTTCGAGGCGAAGCTTGAGAAGTTCCGGCAGGAAATCACCGGTCTCAAAGTGACGCTCGACGAGTTGGAGACCCGCCAGGCGGCCGCGCGGCAGGCCCAAGCACATGCCGAGGCCGAGCTGGCTCCCCTTCGGCTTCAGGTGTGGGGCGCTGCCAGTGCCGCCAAGCAGGCCGAAGGCGAGGCAGGTCAAGAGCAGGGGTAGCAGCTCGAACGCACCGGGGCGCTCTCCTCACTTGAGCTCCGAGCCCGCAACGCTCTGAGCTCCATCTGTAAGGAGAAGCTTGAAGCCCTCCTCGTGCCCCATGACACCGACTACGTCAAATTCTCCACCAAGCTCGTGGAGGGGCTCGAAGACGGGGCCCGGAAGGTGGACGGCATCTTGGAGGAGGAATGCCGCGACCTCTTCTCACAGGCGGGGACCCGCGTCTTCAGCTACCTTCTCCACGACGAGCCCAACTTCGACTTCGGCAAGGTGATAACCCCCGTCCTCGAGGAGCTTCGTGACGGCCTCGCGGAAGCTGTAGAGGGCCATGTAGACGCGCTGCTTGGGAAGTTTTCCTGCGACAGCGGCGAGGGCTCCGACGCGGCTGACGGGAGCGAGGGTGATTGCGCTGGCAGCGGCGGCGGCAGCGCTTCCTCCTAGGGTTCCCCTTTATTATCCTGTAACAGATCAATGCAGCCTCGTAGGGGCATGAAGACAATTGTTTTTGCTTAAGTACTTCATGTTATGCTGCAATGAACACTCGTGCTGTCGTGAGGCTTTCTCCTGAGGCTTCTTTTTCCTTTTTTGCTTGCCTTTGCGCTCTACGTTGTTAGGACCCAGCCCCCGCGCGGGCCTCAACCATCGCTGGTATGTCAGGTCTCGATGCCTGAACAAGGCTAGGGGGTGAGGGGCACCGGGAGCTAGTGAGGGCTCCTGAGGTGCGATCCTGAACAAGGCTAGGAGGTGAGGGGCACCGGGAGCTAGTGAGGGCTCCTGAGGTGCGATGCTCAGGGAGCCCCCCTTTGACGCACAAGTGGCTCGCGTGAAGGAAAATGCCAGCACTCGTGAGGTTGCCCGAAGGGGAGGCTTGAAAGATGAAGAGGGTGACTCGCGAGATATTTAGACCTAGATTTTGTGGAGTGCAGCGCCTGGTGACTCGTCGCTTGCAGGGTGCGCCTCGCGAGGCTTCTGCTCACAAGATCTCCTGCCGAGAAGGTCGATGTGGATTGGCTCCCGAGGCAGGGCCTGTGAAGCTTGTCGAGGCTCAAGCGGACTAGGTGCCTTGCCTTTGGGTCACCTCGCGAGGTCTCCTGGGTGATCTGCTCCTGAGGTAACTGCGCATAGAAGGTTTCCATCTCGGCGGAGTGGTGCACGCTCGTCGGCTCTCTCATGGGCGTTACGCGAGGAGACTAGACACCAGGGACCTTGGTGGGATGGCGTGCACGGCAGCAGGCCCACGAGCCAGAGCCCGATTACTTGGGTTTTTCAGTGCTGCTAAGACTGACCCGAGCACAGCCACTGTGTCTAGCCCCCGCTCACGTGAGGCTCAAGAGGGAGGTCGCGAGCGCGCGCGGCTCGCGATGTAAAAATACCACGAAAAAGCAACACAAATGAAAGATCAAAGTTTTACTGAAGCAAGATGACAATTTCCATAACACAAGCCAGAAAGAGATGTGGCTGTCGTGTCCGGCACGGATCAGCTTGAGATTGGTGCAACCCGTGGGGCGCCCTCAGTTACACATCCGAAATAGAAAAAGAAGGGCTACCGTGTCCTGCACGGGTCAGCTTGAGGTTGGTGCAGCCCATGGGGCGCCCTCAGTTTGTCGTTTCGCCAGCGCGGAGCATGGGGCTTCCACCGGGGTGTGGGTATGCTCGCTGCTCGATCGTTCCGCCAGCGTGGAGCATGGGGCTTCCACTTGGGCATGGGCGGGAGCTCTTGTGTGCCCGTCAGGCAGACGCATTGAGAGTCTCCGGGCGTGTACAACCCCATTTCGTTCGTACATGTGAGGGTCACGGGTAGAACTTGCAGAGCGGGAGCGGCGCGCGCTCGCCAACTCTCTCTTGGTCGTTACGTGAGGAGATGAGGCGCCAAGGACCTTGGTGAGGTAGCGTGCACGGGGGCGGGCCCGCGAGCTAGAGCTCGATGACTTGGATTTAGCGGCGCTGCAGGGACGGACCCGAGCACAGGCGCCATGCCCAGCCCCTGCTCATGGAACAGTCAGGAGAGGAGTCGTGGGTGCGCGGCGTTCTCAAGGCGACATTGCACCAAATACACTGTTATGTAAGCAACATAAGCTTATCAGAGCATAGTCAAGATTCGTTACACAACCAAAAAGAGATGCAGCTGCCGTGTCCGACACGGGTCAGCTTGAGCTTGGTGCAGCCCGTGGGGCGCCCTCAATTCAAACAAACCAAAAATCACCTGGCAACGCGGTGTTGAAGGAGCGTTGGGTCGCTTGATGAGGTGCGTCGTGGAAGCTCGCCTCTCAGGGGCCGAGGGACTCCCGGCACCCTGGCGGCTCACGAGGGGCATAAGGCTCGCGCGATCCCATCATGATCCGTGCCAGCCTTTAGAAGGTGGCGCCATCATTCCTCAGGCCGAAGGGCACGCGGGCGTAGTTGGTGGCGAGACCCACGCCCCGGCCGGTGCGTGATGGCCAAAAGTGGTCCTGAGGGCAGGCCTTGTTGAGGCTCGTGAAGTCGATGCATATACGCTCCTTGCCGCCCTTCATGGGGACGACGATCGGGCTGGCGGGCCACTTGGAGTGGTGCACCTCACGGATGGCTTCGGCTTCTTGCAGCTTGTAGATTTCCTGGACAATGAACTCTGGCTTCCCGGGCGCCCGGCGCCACGTTTCTTGCTTGATGGGGTGTGGACTAGAGCACGCCGCTAAGTGGTGCTTGATCACCTTCCTCAGCTCACCGGACAAGTCAGACGCTCTCCAGTAGAAAACACCCGAGCTTGCCCGAAGGAAGGTGACGAGCATGACTTCCTATGCGGGAGGAGGGCAGGCGCCGATGGCGAGGGCAGGACCTGAGCCGCTGCTGTCAACCAATGCCTTTTTCATCTGGGCGCAGTCTTGGGAGAACAGTTGCTTCTTCTTCGCGGGCGCGGCCTCGGGAGGCTCGACCGCGTCCTCGTCAGCCAAATGCGCGGCTGCGGCGGCCTTGTAGACGTGCTCAAGGGAGTAGACCGCGTCCTTCTTGTCGCAGGCGATGGTGATGACGCCGCTGCAGCCAGGCATCTTGAGGACGTTGTAGCAGTGGTGGGTCACCGCCATGAATTTGGCGAGTGCTGGGTACCCCAGGATGGCGTTGTACGGCAGGCCGATGCGCACCACGTCGAAGTCGATGAGCTCGGTGTGGTAGTTCTCGCAGGTGCCAAAGGTGACGGGTAGGCGCACCTGCCCCAGGGGGGATGGTAGAACCATCAGTCGCCTCGGAGAAGGGCTTGGTCGGCATCACCTGGTCGTAGGGCACTTGGAGCGTCTTGAAGGTCTCGGTGGAGATCACGTTGAGGCTGGTGCCCCCGTAGATGAGGGTCTTGGTGACCGCGACGTTGCTGATGGTGCGAGTGCACAGCATGGGGAGCACGCCTGAGCCAGCCGCGGAGTTGGGGTGGTCCTTGGAGTCGAAAGTGATGGCGCACTGCCACCACTTGAGGGGCCGCGCAACTTCAGGCCTCGGGAGGGCGGCGTTCACCCCGCGAGAGAACTGCATGAAGTGGCGATTGGACGCGGGGCCTGAGCTCTGTCGAGGATGCAGGCTACCGCCTAAGGCCCTTGGTAGCCCCCGACGCCCTCAGTGAGCTGGTCGAAGTTAGCGACGAACTGGTCGCAGAGCTCATTCCATTAAGAAATCGAAGGCTCGGGGAGGTTCTCGAGCCAGGAGCGCGGGCCGTCCTTGAGGGCCATGGGGAACCAGTTCGCCATGACCTTGTCATCGCCGTTCGCCGCCAAGATGCTCAGCGCATAGAGCTGAAGGAACTCCGTGGGGTTGAGAGCGCCGTCATAGCGCGGGGGCGGCTCCAGCTTGAACTTCGCGGGCCAAACCACCCGGCGTAGCTCACGGGTGAAAGCACGGCAGCCGACGCCGCTCGAGGGCACACCACCCGCGAGGGCGGCACGGTTCTGGCGCCCAGCCGCCGCGACATCCTGGACAGCCTGGTCCTGGCGCTGGCGCTGTTGCTCGAGGAGCACACGCTCATCAGGCGGCGCGTGATGGATGATCTGGCAGCTGGCCTCATCTCGGACTGGCGAGGGCGCTCCGCAGGGCAGGTCACGTGCCCGCGCGTCACGCCGAGGCTCGCCAAGGCTCGCCGCACAGAGGAGGCGGTGGAGGTGTGCCGTGCGCCACGTGCCCGGCACGAGACGACAGAGGACGGAGTGAGTGGGAGAGTGTCGGGGCGTCCCCAGCGGCGTTGACGAGCTCGGTGATGCGACCCAGCCAAGCGGCGTAGCCGGCGTCTGCTGGACGGTAGCGGAGCAGCTCACGCGCCATGAGTAGCGCGGCCTGCGCGTTCGGCGGCCCACGACGGGCGAGGGAGGAAGAGGCCGTGGCGGTCCGCCCGTCTGCCTGCACGGCGGGGTGCATGGAGGAGTCCTGGTGCTCGCGAGCGGGAGGGTCATTGGCGGCGGCGGCTGCAGCCCCGCCAGGGCGGCGGCGGTGGCCGCGGCCCACATACTCCGTCTGGGCCACGCGTCCCGCCCTGGGCTCGGCACGCTCGCGGCGAGCGTCGGCCATGAAGCTAGCGGAGTGGAAGGCGGGGCGAAGCGGAAGAACGACAGCGCACTCCTACCTGGCGTGGGAAATGTCGGAAACGTGGCTCCGGGGACCCAAAGGTTCGAACACTGGGGTGCACTCCTTCTTACCGCCCCGTCCTTGCCAACAGCTAAACCACGACTTGCTCGGGCCATGTTCGCCGGATGTTGTGGGTTAATTTTAGGACCTTGGCATGGATCATGTGGTGCACTAGAAATAAACTTATTATATAATATATTTATCCATCCAGGGCCACCGATGCGATTTACAAACCATGCAGATTTTTGCAGCTCTGGAAACCCCTTAGCAAGCGGCGAGAGGGTGGCCATCCACAAATTGACAAGGAAGTACAAGGAATTGGTTCCCTGACCGATTAGAGCATCTACAACCAGGCATCCCATACCCGCCTCAAACCCCCAGGTGGACGGCCCGGTAAATGACCGGTCAGAAAAACCCGACCCAAGCGGGCGCCTCAAACGGGTCTCAAACGGCCGGGCTGACTGGCACCCCTCATATCTGGCCCAAATATGGGGCGGATATGGGGATGCACGGGCGCGTCCGCCATGTCAGACCCGATATGCCTACCCTACCAATATGTTGTGTTCTTTGGACAATATGATTGTCTAGGATGAGGGTGTGATGGTGTTGCCCAAACCAATGATTTTGAAGCTCCTGGAGAACAAGTTCAAATCCGGAAGATCAAGATGCAAATCAACTTATGAACTTTCTGCAGATGCATCAAAATCTTCGAGATCATCAGGTGCGCGTGCAGCTACTTAGTGATCGGATCATATTTGGACCCACAATGGAAACCAATGAGAAAATGGGCATGATTGGTTTGCTGCCAATATTTGGCTAGTCAAATGTTGGCATTGCCAAATATTGACAATACCAATACTTGCCAACTATTGGCAACTTTGTGTGAGATAGGGAAGACAACTCGGAAACCAATCAAGTAGTAGCCAATACTTGGCACAATGCCAAACATTGGCATATGCCAATTTTTGGCACCAAACCAATTATGCTTAATGTTTAAGTTGTGCACTTAAAATAAATTTTATGTAAGAACTATGTATTTTCGGTACCAATATTTTGTTATTTACGTGTGGCATTGGCGTGTATGATGGACGCGCATGGATTTGCATGGATTTAAGAGTCCGGATTTGAGGTATGTGATTGTCGGGCACGAGATATGAGGGGTGGTCTGAATGCCTCCGCGGGCATGCTTGGACGCGTCCGCCGACTTATAGAAGGCCGGGTTTGCCAAGTCCGGTTATAGATGCTCTGATGATCACTTATCCTCCTTGGGACCTTATGTTATTTTGCGGGCTTGTTGAGTCGTTGCCCTCAACACGCACCTTGTCTTTTATTTTTCATTTGAAACCTTGATGTATTGTGTGAACCTCTGTGGTTGTACGTGGTTATGGATTTATTTATAAAACGAGCCATGAAGCATTTTTAGCATTGCTTGCTAACAAAAGAAAGTTAATACTGATGCGCTGGGTTTTTTTATGTGAAATTTTCTATTAATCTTTAATCATGGTAGTACAACGAACACTAGAAATAATAAAGATTACATTCAGATTCATAGACCAGCTAGGGTCGGTCTTTGTAAGTAATGTTTAGATTATATGGCCAAAAGCTACCCTGTCAATATTTTAGTCATGACTAGAAACTTATCTTTGTTTGGATCATGACCAATTCTTTTTGGCAGGTCAATGCTCCCTTGCTCACTCTAGTTCAATTTCTTGCTAATGTTAGCAAATCATGGGCCAGTAAAACCTCAACCAAAATATCAATTAGTCAAATATTTAGCGAGAAAAGCCTAGGCTAAAACCAAACGCACCTTACAACCTGCTCGCCCACTGACACAACCCAACGAGAAGAAAAATAAACCATGAGTGTGTGGACGCTGTTTCCCAAACCCAAACCCACGCACGCACGCTGGCACCAATTCATCATCTGTACTAGTACTACAATCCTCGAGTGAAAAAGTTGCTGCTTGTCGGCTTCCTCGTAACCCGCGCCTTGCTAGCTAGCTCTCCCTCACGGCCTCACCCCGTGCATGGATGTCGATCGGTCGCTCCCCTCACGCTCGCCCTCCCCCCGCGCCAGTATATAACCATCCCAGCCATCCACCATCCCCAACCCCAACCCCATCAAGAAGCACACAGACACAGAGAGACAGAGATACTACTGTGCTAGCTAGCTGGATTTTTGGGGGCAGCGCGTTCTTGTGCGTGTGATGATGGAGGCGCACATGGAGCGGGCGCTGCGGGAGGGGGTGACGGAGGCGGAGCGGGCGGCGCTGGAGGGGACGGTGCGGGCGCACCACACCTTCCCGGGGCGGGTGCCGGGGGCCACCTGCACGTCGCTGGTGGCGCAGCGCGTGGCGGCGCCGGTGCGCGCGGTGTGGCCCATCGTGCGCAGCTTCGGCAACCCGCAGCGGTACAAGCACTTCGTGCGCACCTGCGCGCTCGCGGCCGGCGACGGGGCCAGCGTCGGCAGCGTCCGCGAGGTCACCGTCGTGTCCGGCCTCCCGGCCTCCACCAGCACCGAGCGCCTCGAGATCCTGGACGACGACCGCCACATCCTCAGCTTCAGCGTCGTCGGCGGGGAGCACCGCCTCCGCAACTACCGCTCCGTCACCTCCGTCACCGAGTTCCAGCCGGGCCCCTACTGCGTCGTCGTCGAGTCCTACGTCGTCGACGTGCCCGACGGCAACACCGAGGAGGACACCAGGATGTTCACCGACACCGTCGTCAAGCTCAACCTCCAGAAGCTCGCCTCCGTCGCCGAGGAGTCCGCCGCGGCGCCTGGCTCGCGGCGGCGCGACTAGAAAAGATGAGACCAGAAGAGCGCTCCCGGCAGTTCCTGGTGGGACCGCGCAACCTGGCGTGGTGGCGGCGGCCGGACGGCGCCGTGGCTGTTAGTTGGAGACTTGGAGTACTCTGCTATTTCGCACCCCTTTCCCTTTTCCTTTTCTGTTTGTTTTCTTCCCCCCTTTTTCCGTTGGTGTCGAAGAGCCTTCGGCGTGAGCAAGCAGCCTCCTTTTCTTGTGTATTATCATCATCTTTGTTCTTTTCTGTGGCTGCCGTTTGTGCAATTTCTGAGTTCCTGATGGCTGGCGACAGCGATGCTCAGCAGGGGCAAAAATCAGGCAGCTGCCGCCGGTTGCTCTCAACAAGATGGCCCTGCGATCATATTTTTACATTTCATCTTTGTACCGTACCGCGAATACAATAATGTTCTCATTCTAATCAATGTGCAAACGTATTGAACGGCAGCAGTAATTCCCTCCAAAACAGAGAGATTCCTCTGCTTTTGGCATCCTAGATTGCTGGTACTAGTAAGATCGAAATTGCAAAAGCCGTTCCATCCCCATTTTAGAAAATTAGGCGATTCCAAATAATCCCTAGCACTAGCAGGATCAACGCTAATTAAATCGTACTACTGCTACTGCTATTGGTTGAGCGAATTTGACCAGATTAATGGAACCAATCAGAAGAGTGGTTGCAAAAGCAGTGGCCACCGTCTCTTGCTAGCCAAAGCGCGGTGCCACTTATAAAAGAGCAAGCGGCATGGATTAGGATTAGGACAAGTCGGTCCTTAAAGCAAAGCTTCTCCAGGAGAGGAGTGTGCATAATACGCCGGGGCGGTGGTGGCCAGGGAATAGCTGGGTAGCAGCTGACTAACCGCTAATTGGGTGGCTAAGCTGCTCTGTGGGGTCACTGTGTGGCTTCATGGGTCTCACGACTTTTTTCAGCACTTTATTTTTCCAGGAAGGAAGGATAGGCAAACGGAAGACAGTACTGCAGATAGAGATATTGTATTAAAAATATACAGTCCTCTGCCAATTAGTATAGTGTCTATTGGTGGTGTCCAATGATAAAAAGGAAACGAAAATAATACTACTTGGCAGAGTAACAGCCGAACTGCAGATTTTTGACATCTCGTCCCGAACGCCCTGGTTGTCATTGGATCGAGCGCACGAATCTGAGCGCACCCAACTCGCCACGCGATCACTGTTGTCTCGTTCGCGTCCAGACCGAATTCACCTGAACGACCCATTTTCCCCACACCCACACCCACTTCCTCACACTCCCCACTGCCTCCAATCTCATCCACCACCCACCTTCATCCATCCCTTCCTTCCCGCGACGACCTTCCATGGCGATCCCCCGGAGATGGTAGCACACGTATTCGGTGTTTTTATCGGCGCAGTGGGGATCTGGTGGCCCGGGAACGAATGGAGACGGCGGCAAGGAGCCGCGGCGGAGGAGTGTGTGCTCCTCGCGCGAGCGTGGCGGGGAGGGCCCGTTGCAAAGGAGTTGCTCATTGAGCTCGAACTGGGCCACAGGCGAGGGGGGAAGCGGTCAGTCGACTTGGAGCCCAACAACGCAGATGCTGCTGCTGGAGGAGGAGGTTGATAAGTCTCAAATGTACCTATAATTTTTTATTGTTAAATGCTATTATGTTATCATTTTATATGCTTTTTATAGGTTTTTATATTATTTTTCTGGACTAACCTATTAATTTAGTGCCCAGTGTCAGTTCATGTTTTCTGCTTGTTTTTGGTTTCGCGGGAAATCAATATCTACAGATGTCAAAATACGTTGCCGATTTAACACAATTTTTTTTGGGTAACAAGAAACATTGGAAGCTTCGGGAAGAGATGAGAGGAGCCACGTGGCTCCCACATGGACACATGGCGAGGCCGGGGGGGGAGGGGGGGGGGGGGGGGGGTCGCGCCACCTATGCATGTGGGGCCCCTCGATACCGCCTCAGTCCAATTCCACCGCCATAATTCCTTATAAATAAAGAAACCATCTGTCATACCCCCGGAAGAATTTTATCGCCGCCGCAAGCCTCTGTTCCGAAGAGATCCCATCTAGAGCCATGTTTCGGAGTTCTGCCGGAGAGGGAAGCCAGTGTCGGGAGGCTCTCCATCATCATTGTTACCTCCATGACCATGTGTGAGTAGTTTCTTTAGGACCTACGGGTCGATAGTCGTAGCTAGTGATGCAAATATGCCCTAGAGGCAATAATATAATGGTTATTATTATACTTCCTTAATCATGATAAAGGTTTATTATTCATGCTAGAATTATATTGATCGGAAACTTAAATACATGTGTGGATACATAAACAAATACCGTGTCCCTAGTGAGCCTCTACTAGACTAGCTCGTTGATCAAAGATGGTTAAGGTTTCCTAACCATAGACATGAGTTGTCATTTGATAACGGGATCACATCATTAGGAGAATGATCTGATGGACAAGACCCATCCGTTAGCTTAGCATATGATCGTTCAGTTTATTGCTACTGCTTTCTTAATGTCAAATACACATTCCTTCGACTATGAGATCATGCAACTCCCGGATACCAGAGGAATAACTTGTGTGCTATCAAACGTCACAACGTAACTGGGTGATCATAAAGATGCTCTATAGGTATCTCCGAAGGCATCTGTTGAGTTAGCATGGATCGAGATTAGGATTTGTCACTCCGTGTATCGGAGAGGTATCTTTGGGCCCCCTCGGTAATACACATCACAAGTAGCTTGCAAGCAAAGTGACTAAGGAGTTAGTTACGAGATGATGTATTATGGAACGAGTAAAGAGACTTGCCAGTAACGAGATTGAACTAGGTATGAAGATACCGACGATCGAATCTCGGGCAAGTAACATACCGACAGACAAAGGGAATTACGTATGTTGTCATAACGGTTCGACCGATAAAGATCTTCGTAGAATATATAGGGACCAACATGGGCATTCAGGTTCCGCTATTGGTTATTGACTTGAGAGGTGTCTCGGTCATGTCTACATAGTTCTCGAACCCGTAGGGTCCGCACGCTTAACGTTCGTTGACGATATAGTGTTATATGAGTTATGTGATTTGGTGACCGAATGTTGTTCGGAGTCCCGGATGAGATCATGGACATGACGAGGAGCTCCAGAATAGTCCGGAGGTAAAGATTGATATATAGGATGATGCTATTCGAACACCGGAAAGGTTTTGGAGCGTATCGGGTAGTCATCGGATCACCGGAAGGGGTTCTGGGAGGCCCCGGGAGGTCTATGGGCCTAATGGGCCAAGGGGAAGCACACACCAGCCCACAAGGGGGCTGGCGCGCCCTCTCCCTGGCCGCCGGCCCTAGAGAAAGGAAAAGGGGGAGGGCTAGCCCCTCCTGCCTTCCCCTCCTCATGGGAGAAAGGAAAGGGGGGGGGCGCCACCTCCTCCTGCCTTCTCCCTGGCGCCAAACAAGGAAGGGGGGGCGCCAAACGGCAGGCGCCCAAGGGGGCCGGCCGGCCACCTTGGGGCGCACCCAAGGCTGCCTCCCCTCCCCCACCTATATATATGAGAAGGAGGGGCGCCACACAACGGACCACGACAATCTCTTAGCCGTGTGCGGCGCCCCTCTCCACAGTTTCGTCCCTCGGTCATATTTTCGTAGTGCTTAGGCGAAGCCCTGCGGAGATAGCATCACCACCACCGTCATCATGCCATCGTGCTGCCAGAACTCATCCACTACTTCGCCCGTCTTGCTAGATCTAGAAGGCGAGGACGTCACCGAGCTGAATGTGTGCTGAACGCGGAGGTGCCGTACGTTCGGTACTTGATCGGTTGGATCGCGAAGAAGTTCGACTACATCAACCGCGTTAATAAACGCTTCCGCTTACGGTCTACGAGGGTACGTAGACACACTCTCCCCTCTCGTTGCTATGCATTTCCATGGATAGATCTTGCGTGTGCGTAGAATTTTTTTTGTTTTCCATGCTACGTTTCCCAACAGTGGCATCCGAGCCAGGTCTATGCGTAGATGATATGCACGAGTAAAACACAAATGAGTTGTGGGCGGTGATGGTCATACTGCTTAACACCAACGTCTTATTTTGATTCGGCGGTATTGTAAGATGAAGCGGCCCGGACAAACCTTACATGTCCACGTACATGAGACCGGTTCCACCGACTGACATGCAACTTGTTTTGCATAAAGGTGGCTGGCGGGTGTCTGTTTCTCCAACTTTAGGTGAATCGAATTTGACTACGGCCGGTCCTTGAAGAAGGTTAAAACAGCAAACTTGATAAATCACCGTTGTGGTTTTTGCCGTAGGTAAAAACGGTTCTTGCTAGAAGCCCGTAGCAGCCACGTAAAACTTGCAACAACAAAGTAGAGGACGTCTAACGTGTTTTTGCAGGGCATGTTGTGATGTAATATGGTCAAGACGTGATGTGATATACGTTGTTGTATGAGAGGATCATGTTTTGTAATATCGACAACCGGCAGGAGCCCTAGGTTTGTCTCTTAATTATTGTGTGAAATGCAAGCGCCATGTAATTGTTTTACTTTATCGATATGCGTTAGCAATACTTGTAGAAGCAATAGTTGGCGAGACGACCCCGACGCAACGATGGAGATCAAGGTGTCGAGCCGGTGACGATGGAGATCATGACGATGCTTTGATGATGGCCATATCATTTCACATATTTTGATTGCATGTGATATTTATCCTTTATGCATCTTATTTTGCTTAGAACGACGGTAGCATTATAAGTTGATCCCTTCACTAAATTTCAAGATAAAAGTGTTCTCCCCGAGTATGCACCGTTGCTAAAGTTCGTCGTTTCGAAGCACCTCATGATGATCGGGTGTGATAGACTCTACGTTCACATACAACGGGTGTAAGCCAGTTTTGCACATGCAGAATACTTGGGTTAAACTTGACGAGCCTAGCATGTACAGACATGGTCTCGGAATACTGGAGACCGAAAGGTCAAACATGAGTCATATAGTAGATATGATCAACATAGAGATGTTCACCATTGATGACTATCCCATCTCACATGATGATCGGACATGGGTTAGTTGATTTGGATCATGTATCACTTAGATAACTTGAGAAATGTTAATTTAAGTGGGAGTTCATTAGTAATTTGATTAATTGAACTAAGTTTTATCATAACATAGTCAAAATATCTTTGCAAATTATGTTGTAGTTCAATAGCTCACGATGTAGCTTCCCCGTTTTTTGATACGTTCCTAGAGAAAACTAAGTTGAAAGATGATGGTAGCAATAATGCGGACTGGGTCCGTGATCTGAGAATTATCCTCATTGATGCACAGAAGAATTATGTCCTTAATGCACCGCTAGGTGACAGACCTGCTGCAGGAGCTGATGTAGACGTTATGAACGCTTGGCAAGCTTGATCTGATGACTACTTGATAGTTTAGTGCGCCATGCTTTACGGCTTAGAATCGGGGCTACAAAGACGTTTTGAATGCCATGAAACATATAAGATGTTCCAAGAGCTGAAATTAGTATTTCAAGCTCATGCCCGTGTTGAGAGGTATGAGACCTCTGACAAGTACTTTGCCTACAAGATGGAGGAGAATAGCTCAGCCAGTGAGCATGTGCTCAGAATGTCTGGGTACTACAATCACTTGAATCAAGTGGGAGTTAATCTTCCAGATAAGATAGTGGTTGACAGATTTCTCCAGTCACTATCACCAAGCTACTAGAGCTTCGTGATGAACTATAAATATGCAAGGGATGACGGAAACGATTCCCAAAGCTCTTCGCGATGCTGAAATGGACGGAGGTAGAAATCAAGAAGGAGCATCAAGTGTTGATGGTTAACAAGACCACTAGTTTCAAGAAAAAGGGCAAGGGAAAGAAAGGGAACTTCACGAAGAATGGCAAGCAAGTTGCCACTCCCGTGAAGAAGCCCAAATCTGGACCCAAGCCTAAAACTGAGTGCTTCTACTGCAAAGGAAATGGTCACTGGAAGCAGAACTGCCCCAAATACTTGGCGGATAAGAAGGATGGCAAAGTAAACAAAGGTATATTTGATATACATGTTATTGATGTGTACCTTACTGGTGCTCATAGTAGCCCCTGGGTATTTGATACCGGTTCAGTTGCTAAGATTAGTAACTCGAAACAGGAGTTGCAGAATAAACGGAGACTAGCTAAGGGCGAGGTGACGATGTGTGTTGGAAGTGTTTCCAAGATAGATATGATCACCATCGCACACTCCCTCTACCTTCAGGATTAGTGTTGAGCCTGAATAAATGTTATTTGGTGTTTGCATTGAGCATGAACAAGATTAGATTGTGTTTATTGCAATACGGTTATTCATTTAAGTCAGAGAATAATTGTTGTTCTGTTTACATGAATAAAACCTTCTATGGTCATACACCCAATGTGAATGGTTTATTGAATCTCGATCGTAGTGATACATATATTCATATATTGATGCCAAAAGATGCAAAGTTGATAAGGATCATGCAACATACTTGTGGCACTGCCGTTTAGGTCATATTGGTGTAAAGCGCATGAAGAAACTCCATGCGGATGGACTTTTGGAATCACTTGATTATGAATCATTTGATACTTGCGAACCATGCCTCATGGGCAAGATGACTAAAACTCCGTTCTCCAGAACAATGGAGCGAGCTAATGACTTATTGGAAATAATACATACCGATGTATGCGGTCCAAAGGCACGCGGCGGGTATCATTATTTTCTAACCTTTACAGATGATTTGAGTAGATATGGGTATATCTACTTGATAAAACACAAATCTGAAACATTTGAAAAGTTCAAAGAATTTTAGAGTGAAGTAGAGAATCATCGTAACAAGAAAATAAAGTTTTCTACGATCTAATCGTGGAGGTGAATATTTGAGTTACGAGTTTGGCCTTCATTTAAAACAATGTGGAATTGTTTCACAACTCACGCCACCTGGAACACTACAGCGTAATGGTGTGTCCAAACGTCGTAACCGTACTTTATTAGATATGGTGCGTTCTATGATGTCTCTTACCGATTTGCCTTTATCATTTTGGGGTTATGCATTAGAGACAGCCGCATTCACGTTAAATAGGGCATCGTCTAAATCCGTTGAGACGACACCGTATGAACTTTGGTTTGGCAAGAAACCTAAGCTGTCGTTTCTTAAAGTTTGGGGATGCGATGCTTATGCCAAACAGCTTCAGCCTGATAAGCTCGAACCCAAAGCGGAGAAGTGTGTCTTCATAGGATACCCTAAAGAGACCATTGGGTATACCTTCTACCACAGATCCGAAGGCAAGATTTTTGTTGCCAAGAATGGGTCCTTTCTAGAGAAGGAGTTTCTCTCAAAAGAAGTGAGTGGGAGGAAAGTAGAACTTGATGAGGTAATTGTACCTTCTCTCGAATTAGAAAGTAGCACATCAGAGATAACTGTTCTCGTGATGCCTACACCAACTAGACAGGAAGCTAATGATGATGATCATGAAACTTCAGATCAAGTTACTACTGAACTTCGTAGGTCAATCAGAACACATTCCGCACCAGAATGGTACGATAATCCTGTCCTGGAAGTCCTGTTATTAGACCAAGGTGAACCTACGAACTATGAAGAAACTATGATGAGCCCAGATTCCGAGAGATGGCTTGAGGCCATGAAATCTGAGATAGGATCCATGTATGAGAACAAAGTGTAGACTTTGGTGGACTTGCCCGATGATCGGCAAGCCATAGAGAATAAATGGATCTTCAAGAAGAAGACTGACACTGATGGTAATGTTACTGTCTACAAAGCTCGACTTGTTGAAAAAGGTTTTCGACAAGTTCAAGGGGTTGACTACGATGAGACTTTCTCACCCGTAGCGATGCTTAAGTCTGTCCGAATCATGTTAGCAATTGCCGCATTTTATGAAATCTGGCAAATTGACGTTAAAACTGCATTCCTTAATGGATTTCTTAAAGAAGAGTTGTATATGATGCAACCAGAAGGTTTTGTCGATCCTAAAGGTGCTAACAAAGTGTGCAAGCTCCAGCGATCCATCTATGGACTGGTGCAAGCATCTTGGAGTTGGAATATATGCTTTGATGAGGTGATCAAAGCATATGGTTTTATACAGACTTACGGTGAAGCCTGTATTTACAAAAAAGTGAGTGGGAGCTTTGTAGCATTTCTGATATTATATGTGGATGACATATTGTTGATTGGAAATGATATAGAATTTCTGGATAGCATAAAAGGATACTTGAATAAGAATTTTTCAATGAAAGGCCTCGTGAAGCTGCTTATATATTGGGCTTCAAGATCTATAGGGATAGATCGAGATGCTTAATAGGGCTTTCACAAAGCACAAACCTTGGCAAAGTTTTGAAGAAGTTCAAAATGGATCAGTCAAAAAAAGGGTTCTTGCCTGTGTTGCAAGGTGTGAAGTTGACTAAGACTCAAAGCCCGACCACGGCAAAAGATAGAGAGAATGAAAGTCATTCCCTATTCCTCAGCCATAGGTTCTATAAAGTACGCCATGCTGTGTACCGGACCTGTTGTGTGCCTTGCCATGAGTTTGGCAAGGGGGTGCAATAGTGATCCAGGAGTGGATCACTGGACAACGGTCAAAATTATCCTTATGTACCTAAAGAGAACCAAGGAAATGTTTCTCGGTTATGGAGGTGATAAAGGGTTCGTCGTAAAGGGTTATGTCGATGCAAGCTTTAACACTGATCCAGATGACTCTGAGTCTCAATCTGGATACGTATTGAACGTGGGAACAGTTAGCTAGAGTAGCTCTATGCAGAGCATTGTAGACATAGACATTTGCAAAGTACACACGGATCTGAATGTTGCAGACCCGTTGACTAAAACCTCTCTCACACGCAAAACATGATCACACTCTAGTAAACTCTTTGGGTGTTAATCACATGGCGATGTGAACTAGATTATTGACTCTAGTAAAATCTTTGGGTGTTAGTCACATGGCGATGTGAACTATGGGTGTTAATCACATGACGATGTGAACTAGATCATTGACTCTAGTGCAAGTGGGAGACTGATGGAAATATGCCCTAGAGGCAATAATAAAATTGTTATTATTCTATTTCCTTAATCATGATAAAGGTTTATTATTCATGCTAGAATTGTATTGACCGGAAACTTAAATACATGTGTAGATACATAATCAAATACTGTGTCCCTAGTGAGCCTATACTAGACTAGCTCGCTGATCAAATATGGTTAAGGTTTCCTAACCATAGACATGAGTTTTCATTTGATAACGGGATCACATCATTAGGAGAATGATGCGATGGACAAGACCCATCCGTTAGCTTAGCATATGATCGTTCAGTTTATTGCTACTGCTTTCTTAATGTCAAATACATATTCCTTCGACTATGAGATCATGCAACTCCCGGATACCAGAGGAATACCTTGTGTGCTATCAAACGTCACAACGTAACTGGGTGATCATAAAGATGCTCTACAGGTATCTCCGAAGGTATCTGTTGAGTTGGCATGGATCGAGATTAGGATTTGTCACTCCGTGTATCGGAGAGGTATCTCTGGGCCCTCTCGGTAATACACATCACAAGTAGCTTGCAAGCAAAGTGACTAAGGAGTTAGTTACGAGATGATGTATTACGAAACGAGTAAAGAGACTTGCCAGTAACGAGATTGAACTAGGTATGAAGGTACCGACGATCGAATCTCGGGCAAGTAACACACCGACATACAAAGGGAATTACATATGTTGTCATAACAGTTCGACCGATAAAGATCTTCGTAGAATATGTAGGAACCAATATGGGCATCCAGGTTCCGCTATTGGTTATTGACCGGAGAGGTGTCTCGGTCATGTCTACATAGTTCTCGAACCCGTAGGGTCCGCACGCTTAAAGTTCGTTGACGATATAGTGTTATATGAGTTATGTGATTTGGTGACCGAATGTTGTTCAGAGTCCCGGATGAGATCACGAACATGACGACGAGCTCCAGAATAGTCTGGAGGTAAAGATTGATATATAGGACGATGCAATTCAGACACCGGAAAGGTTTCGGAGCGTATCGGGTAGTCATCGGATCACCGGAAGGGGTTCCGGGAGGCCCCAGGAGGTCTATGGGCCTAATGGGCCAAGGGGAGGCACACACTAGCCCACAGGCGGGCTGGCGCGCCCTCTCCCTGGCTGCCGGCCCTAGAGAAAGGAAAAGGGGGAGGGCTAGCCCCTTCTGCCTTCCCCTCCTCATGGGAGAAAGGAAAGAGGGGGGGGGCGCCACCTCCTCCTGCCTTCTCCCTGGCGCCAAACAAGGAATGGGGGGTGCCAAAGGCCAGGCGCCCAAGGGGGCCGGCCGGCCACCTTGGGGCGCACCCAAGGTTGCCTTCCCTCCCCCCACCTATATATATGAGAAGGAGGGGCGCCACACAATGGACCACGACAATCTCTTAGCCGTGTGCGGCGCCCCTCTCCACAGTTTTGTCCCTCGGTCATATTTTCGTAGTGCTTAGGCGAAGCCCTGCGGATATAGCATCACCACCACCATCACCACACTGTCGTGCTGTCGGAACTCATCCACTACTTCGCCCGTCTTGCTGGATCAAGAAGGCGAGGACGTCACCGAGCTGAACGCGGAGATACCGTATGTTCGGTACTTGATCGGTTGGATCGCGAAGAAGTTCGACTACATCAACCACGTTAATAATCGCTTCCGCTTACGGTCTACGAGGGTACGTAGACACACTCTCCCCTCTCATTGCTATGCATCTCCATGGATAGATCTTCCGTGTGCGTAGAATTTTTTTTGTTTTCCATGCTACGTTTCCCAACAGCTAGATGGTTCTCTCTCTCTCTCTCTCTCTCTCTCTCTCTCTCTTTCTTTGGATCTTCAATACCATGTACCCCTTCTTCCTTGTGTGATTGAGATCAATCCGATGTAATTTTGTGGTGCGTTTGTTGGGACAGAATGAATTCTGAGTTTATGATCAGATTGTTCATTGGACCTATTTGAATCTTTTGAGATTTATTTGCTTTATAATTAAGTAGGTATGTATGTTTTCCGATCTATTTGTCTTCTCTGGCTAAGATTGATCGGTAGATCTTCAGAGGGTATGGTTCAATCTTGTGGTGATTTCTATATCCTAGTGACAGAATGGGGACAAGACACGAATTGTATTATTGCCACTAAGGAGAAAACGACGGGATTTTATCTTATTGCTAGGTTTCTTCCCGTTTACATTATGTCATCCTGCTTAAATCATTACCCTGTTTCTTATGAACTTAATACTTTGAGATGCATATTGGATAGAGGTCTTGGGATGGAGTAATAATAGTAGATGCAGTTGGATTAATGGTCTACTTATCATGGACGTAATGCCTATATGAAATTATGCCATGAATGATCATAGTCATACTCGTTGCTATTGTTTACCATGCCGTTTGCCTTATTTTAAGACACGTACCACTAGTGAACCTATGCCCCACGTCTATTCTTCCATTAATACAAGCCTCTACAAAATTGCTCTTTCTTGTTTGCTTTTACTTTTGGTGCATAGTTATCTATCTGTTTGCATTTAATCTTGTAACTAGTAAGACAAGGGGTTTGACAACCCCTTTGACAAGTTGGATGCAAGTATTATTTTTGTTCGTGTGTAGGCACTATTGACCTTGTTAGCTTGGTGAAGATATCAACTGAGAGAATAGTTTGCTTCTGTGCTATATCACCCTTACTCTTTAGGGCAAAACCCAACAACTCCTACGGGAGTAGCAGAGGCCACAAACACCGGTGGCTATCTGCTCCCATTTCGACGCTACGACAGCAGATGAGGGCGTCGAGAGCCACCATAAGACGCAAAGGTCAAGGATCCGTCGGCATAGGTGCTATTGTTGGCGGAGGAGGCCTTGATGTCATCTCGACTAGCCGCCGCATCCCACCGCCCGAGCCCTTTGTTTCCCCAACCGCCGTCATTTGAAGATCACCTGCAGCCGCCATTGCCTCGTCCGCAACCGGATCCGAGCTGTCGCGCGTCTCCCCACCTCGGTTCCGTGCTCACCACCGTGTCGGCGAGTCAGGAGCCGCGCTACTCATGCTTGCAGCCGCCACAACGCGCCCCTGCAGGTCTGCCACTCCGCGTCGCCGAGCGCCTCGTGCGCAGCCCAGCCGCGTCCGTCACCCGTGTGGACCTCCTGCGCCAAGCCGACCTGACCATGGTTTGCCTCTAAATGTTGTCATGTACTGTATTCATTTTTTTGACATGTCTTCGAATGTTTTTTGCGATGGCAAAATTGACATGTTTTTCGGGTAAAAACAACTAGTATTTACCATGTCAAATTCACTACAACGTGCATGGCAAATTAACTTTCTACACCAAGGCAAATTCACCTTTTTATAGACCATGGCAAAAACATTTTTTATGTAACATGGCAATTTCTACCACTTTTTTGCTATTGCAAATCGAAAGGCGGCACATGATGACAACTCCTTTTCCAATTCATGTAAGAAAATTTTAACTAGACGTATGGGTTTATTCAAAAACTATAAACATGGTAAATTTTCACTTTTTTGCCAATGGTAACTTAAGTGGGAAATTTTGGTTTCTTTTAGTATGAATGACATGGCAAATTTTAGCATGCATCTGCCACTGCGATTTATTTTGTAATTACAAGGTAAATGCAATCTTCCAGGCTTCTTTTGTGTTTTTGGAGCAGAGAAAGTGTTGGCTGTTTTCACGGGCCTAACAATGCAATTTTGCCATGTCTTTTCAAATATGACAACGCACATCGGTGTTTTAATAAAAAAAAAAGGGAATTGCCATGTTGTAAATCATGCAGTCAACAATTATTGCAATGTTTCAATTTTTAGGAAATTGGCATGTTTTTTAGAGTTCTTATCATGTATCATGTCAAAAGCTACCAAAATTGTTCCCGGCGCCGCCGGCAAGCGCGCCTCTAATCTTCATCACTTGAATCAGGTGCGCCTGTACTGCATCCCATTTTTTGTGATGATTTGTGGGTTCAGATCTAGCTCATGCGTTTTTTGCAATTGCGAGGTGTTAGGCAGCCTGCTAAATTTTGTGAGTACTGTGAACAATATGGACATATTTTGCCATGGTTGTGTATAAAATAGTCCCTCAATTTGCCTTGTGAGTAGTACATAATTTTAGCATTTTTGTCTTATAATGCATGGCTTTAGCAAAACATGGCAGTTTCTTAGATTAAAATTTCTCACACCATGGCAACTTTAGAATTTGTTAGTTCATTCACATGACAATATTTCGATAGTTTGTGTCCTAAAATCATGGCCCATCTCAGATTATTTATTTCTAATGGTCATATGAAAAATGTAGGCTATTTTTGACCTTTACTCTTCCCCTAACCATGTTCTTCAAAATGTTTTCTTGCTCATCGGACGGAAATTGCCATCACTATCGATATTCACATGGCAATTTTGATACTTAGATAGTTCATAGACATGATCATTTTTGGATTCTTTTGGAGGTGAAACCACATAATCTTATTAAGATCAGACTTAGTTGGTCATAGATTTCCCATTTACGAACCTGTTGGAGCATATGCAGATTTTTTGAAATTGATCACACCCATGGCAAATCATTTTGGTCAATAAGTCGATCCATAATTTTTGACCATTGGCAGTATTTTTTGCTCATGTTTGATGTTATTTTAGTTCTACTCAACTAATAGTTAAAATGGCAAGGAGGTGATCACTACATTTTAGTAACTATGTGTCATCATTTCATCAATGCGGTGATCCATAAATGACAACTTTAGTTGTTTTTGCCATAGCAAAGTTAAGATGTGTTGATACATCATCTTTAACGCTGTTTTTGTCATGGGAAAAAAATATACTTTTTGCCATGGCAACTTTAATGTGTTGTTTGCCATGGCAAATTAAGATGTTTTAACAAGACAATTTGGAGTTCTATTCACACCGCAATTAACACTTGCCATGGCAACTTAACATATGTTGCCATTAGCAACTTAAGTTTGTTTTCCCACACGTCGACCATGGAAAATTAGCAATTATAGCCATATCACAACTTAAGTTTGTTTTGCCACGATAGTTTTATATTTCTTTTCTCTACACAACATTTTTTTAAGATGAATTATTTATTTGGCTAGGAAAAATTTTACTCTTTTAAACCGTGGCAAAGTTATATGTTTTGAGCATGCATTTTTTTATTATACGACCCATGGTAAATTCATACTTCACACCATGGAAAATTTACTTTTTGAACCATGGCAAACTATGTGTTTACACCATGTCACTTTTTTTCTTCTGAACCATGACAACGTTCTTATTTTTTACCATGGCAATTTTGTTAGATAGACCATCACAAAATTAGTTTTTTGGCCATCGCAAACTTACTCTTTTGTAACCGTGGACAAAGTTTTGTCAATGGCCATGGCAAATTCAACCTTTTTATGTGCCATGGCAATTTTACCTTTTTATTTTGCCATGGCAATTTTACCTTTATATACTTGGCAAATTTACTTTTTTTACATACATGGCAAACTTATTACATATACCATGGCAAATTTAGTAATTAAATATGGAAAATTTAGATTATGGACCATGACAAATGTAGTAATTGACCATGGCAAAGTTAGTTAATGACCCACGGCAAATTTGGTACATGGAATGTGTACATGGCAAAATCCCTATATTCATATAATTTGTTCTCTTAGAGAACAAATTTCCAAACTTGCCATGTGTACATGGCAAAATCCCTGTATTCATATAATGACATGTTTTCAAAGATATTTTTTCCCACTTTTGCCATGCACCCATAACAAATCCCAAAAGGTTGCCATGTGTTGTTAGACCATGGTATATTTAATATCTATACCATTCCAATTTTGCTAGTTTCACAAAGGCAATTAATTATTTTTTAGACCATGGCAAATTTAATATATATACCATGGCAATTCTGTTAGCTTCATCATGACAAATTAATTAATTGGACCATTGTAGGTTTGTTGGCAGCATGGCAATTTAATTATATTAGACCATGGCAAATTTAACAGTTCTACCATGGCAAAAAAATAGTTAGACCATGGCAAATTAATTAGTTGTACAATCTGTAGTTTTTAGGTATCATGGAAAATTTAATTTCTATACCATGGCAATTTTGATAGTTATACTATGGCAATTTTTGTCTTAATAAAAACATTTCTTCGTATTGTTTTGGCCATGCTAATTTTTATTCAGTTTTTCATGGCATTTTTATACTTACCATTTTGTAAAATATTTTCTCTATACACTATCAAAGTATGTTGACGTGGCAATTTTTTCCCTACCCATATCAAATTGTTTTTGTTGGCATGTGTCTACTATACGGTAACTATCTTGATTTTATTTTTTATCCACACACGCTTTGTGTGTTTTTGAAATCAAGATTATGTTGTACTCGTACTATATTTTTCTGCAGCTAGTTTTATCATCTAAACGTGTCAAAAATGAGACAATACATGTTGAATTTGTTGGCTATGTGGTAGTTTGATTAAAAGTAGGATGGTGAATTTGTATGCCTTTTAGTCATTTTAAGTCGGTTGCAAAAAAAAAAAATAGTTTCTTCCAAAGGCCTTCTTCCTCTTGAGCTAAAACCGGGCTTTTTGGCCAGTTTATCTGGCTGTTTGTGTATACAAAATAGTTTTGAGCATTTTTTTCATTTTTCCTTTACTTTTATCTAAATTGGCCAAAAAGCCCACAAAGGGCCTTGCTGTCATCAGCGTTCGGGCTGGCGGGTAGTTCAATCGAACAGAAACATTCGATCTAGAGGAACAATCATACTGAATGTTTCGTATGGTCTGGCGCCTCCCCACACCGAACGTTCGGGCATTATCAGCGCCCAAAAGAAAAAGGTCCATCTTTTTTGAGAAAAAAGATTCAAATCTATTATCAAAATTAATCGAAAGTACAAAGCATCTCAAACATAATAAAAATTATATCGAGATTCCTAGACCACCAATGACCTCTACCGCCGCCAGAACGAGCCATCGACACGCCGTTGTCGTCGCTCCCCTATCGGACCCATGAAGGAGAGTCACCGACGCGCCGCTGTCGATGACAGCTGGAAAGTCTTCATTTATAAAACTAGACAAATATGAGCGCTAACTTTAGCGGTATTGCTAATACCACGAAGTAGATGTCACATATGTGAAAGCCAGCGTGAAGTTAAATAATAAAGATACCTCTAGGAGAAATTAAGTAGATTTCTTCAACAAATTTGAAAATATTACGAAAAGAGGAAAAAAATCAGCACCTTTTAAAATTGGTTTATTTACAAAATTTCAAAAATCAAATTTGTTCTAGAAAAATAGGTACTCTAGAATGTTACCATTTTTACGCAATTATTTTATTTTATAAATTATTTCCCTTTTGCCTTATATTTTTCCTTCAAAATTTTAATGTTCAAAACTGTTCACTATTAGAAGAGAAGGATGTTTGTTCTATGAAACAATCATGCACACTAAGCATGGTACCAAAATCTGATAATGAGGTCCAGCATAATATGGCTAGATTTCTTGTGGTGGAATTGGTCCATCCGGGTTCAAATCATAGACTTGACACATGTGCTTACACTTTATTTATTTATTTATTTAAAGGCTTTTGGTGCTATTATTTCACTGATATTGCATGCATGTCAACTACAAGACATCAGTGTGACTTCGCCAATCTAAAGATCGGTCGCTCGTTATCTAGAAGGTGCTAATAGGAAAAGGGTTTGCATGCGTGCATTCATGTGGGTGCGTGTGCGCGTGTGTATGTGAGCTCTGCGTCTGTGCTGTATTTCTAAAAAATGGTTCGCAAATACACCTACATCCATGGGAGCTTAACCACATGTGTCACCTCAAGATAATAACGATAGTCATAGAGAAACTCCAGTAGATACGCCATATCCTAGTCTCCAAAGTTGTCTTGTGTTGGGGAACGTTGCATGGAAAACAAAAAAATTTCTACGCACACACAAGATCTATCCATAGAGATGCATAGCTACGAGAGGGGAGAGTATGTCTATGTACCCTCGTAGACCATTAAGCGGAAGCGTTTATCAACGCGGTTGATGTGCTCGTACACCTTCATGATTCGCCCGATCAAGTACAGAACGCACGGCATCTCCGCGTTCAGCACACGTTCAGCTCGATGATGTCCTCGCCTTCTTGATCCGGCAAGTCGGGCGAGGTAGTAGATGAGTTCCGGCAGCACGACGGCGTGGTGACGATGGTGGTGCAACTATCTCCGTAGGGCTTCGCCAAGCACTACGAAAATTATGATCGAGGACGAACTAGAGGGAGAGGGGCGCCGCACACGGCTTGGGGATCATGGTGTGTGTTGCCCCTCTCCCTCCTCACATATATATAGGTGGAGGGGGGAAGAGGAGGTAGCCTAGGGCGCCCCCAAGAGGCCGGCGGCCAGCCCTAGGGCTTGCCTAGCCGCCTCCCCCTCCATATATGGACATGGGGGGAAGGAAAGGGGGTTGGCTGCCTTAGGGCGCCTCCCCCTTCCTTCCCTCCCTTCCTTGCGTGTGGGCAGGGGTGGAGGGGTGCGCCAGCCCCTTTGTGGGCTGGTGTGCTTCCCCTCTTTGGCCCATAAGGCCCAGCACTTACCGGTGGCCTCCCGGAACCCCTTCCGGCACTCCGATAAATACCCGGTACTTTCCGATACCTTTCCGGTGACCGAATAGTATCATCCTATATATCAATCTTTACCTCCGAACCATTCCGGAGCTCCTCGTCATGTCCATGATCTCATCTGAGACTCCGAACAACATTCGGTCACCAACGCACATTACTCATATAGTACTATATCGTCAACGAACATTAAGCGTGCGGACCCTACGGGTTCGAGAATGATGTAGACATGACTGAGACGCCTCTCTGGTCAATAACCAATAGCGGGACCTGGATGCCCATATTGGCTCCTACATATTCTACGAAGATCTTTATCGGTCGAACCTATGACAACATACGTAATTCCCTTTGTCTGTCGGTATGTTACTTGCCCGATATTCAATCGTCGGTATCTCCATACCTAGTTCAATCTTGTTACCGGCAAGTCTCTTTACTTGTTTCGTAATACATCATCTTACAACTAACTCCTTAGTCACTTTGCTTGCAAGCTTCTTGTGATGTGTATTACCGAGAGGGCCTAGAGATACCTCTCCATCATACGGAGTGACAAATCCCAATCTCGATTCACGCCAACTCAACAGACACCTTCGGAGATACCTGTAGAGCATCTTTATGATCACCCAGTTACGTTGTGATGTTTGATAGCACACAAGGTATTCCTCTAGTATCCGGGAGTTGCATGATCTCATGGTCGAAGGAATATGTATTTGACATTAAGAAAGCAGTAGCAATAAACTAAACGATCATATGCTAAGCTAATGGATGGGTCTTGTCCATCACATCATTCTCCTAATGATGTGATCCCGTTATCAAGTGACAACTCATGTCCATGGTTAGGAAACCTTAACCATCTTTGATCAACGAGCTAGTCTAGTAGAGGCTCACTAGGGACACGGTATTTGTTTATGTATCCACACATGTATTTAAATTTCCGGTCAATACAATTCTAGCATGAATAATAAACCTTTATCATGAATAAGGAAATATAATAATAACAACTTTATTATTGCCTCTAGGGCATATTTCCATCAGTCTCCCACTTGCACTAGAGTCAATAATCTAGTTCACATCGATTAACACCCATAGTTCACATCGCCATGTAACTAACACCCAAGGAGTTTACTAGAGTCAATAATCTAGTTCACATCGCCATGTGATTAACACCCAAAGAGTACTATGGTGTGATCATGTTTTTCTTGTGAGAGAGATTTAGTCAATGGGTCTGCCACATTCAGATCCGTATGTATTTTACAAATTTCTATGTCTACAATGCTCTGCATGGAGCTTCTCTAGCTAATTGCTCCCACGTTCAATACGTATCCAGATTGAGATTCAGAGTCATCCGTATTGTTGTCAAAGCTTGCATCGACGTAACCCTTTACGGCGAACTCTTTATCACCTCCATAACCGAGAAACATTTCCTTAGTCCTCTTTAGGTACCTAAGGATAATTTTCACAGATGTCCAGTGATCCACTCCTGGATCACTATTGTACCCCCTTGCCAAACTCATGGCAAGTCACACAACAGGTCTGGTATACATCATGGCATACTTTATAGAACCTATGGCTGAGGCATAGGGAATGACTTTCATTCTCTCTCTATCTTCTGCCATGGTCAGGCTTTGAGTCCTACTCAACTTCACATCTTGCAACACAAGCAAGAACCCTTTCTTTGACTGAACCATTTTGAACTTCTTCAAATTTTTACCAAGGTATGTGCTTTATGAAAGTCCTATTAAGCGTCTCGATCTATCCCTATAGATCTTGATGCCCAATATATAAGCAGCTTCACTGAGGTCTTTTATTGAAAAATTCTTATTCAAGCATCCTTTTATGCTATCCAAAAATTCTATATCATTTCCAATCAACAATATGTCATCCACATATAATATCAGAAATGCTACAGAGCTCCCACTCACTTTCTTGTAAATATAGGTTTATCGTAAGTTTGCATAAAACCATATGCTTTGATCACCTCATCAAAGAGTATATTCTAACTCTGAGATGCTTGCACCAGTCCATAGATGGATCGCTGGAGCTTGCACACTTTGTTAGCACCTTTAGGATTGACAAAACCTTCTGGTTGCATCATATACAACTCTTATTTAAAAAACCCGTTAAGGAATGCAGTTTTGACGTCCATTTGCCAGATTTCATAATCATAAAATGAGGCAATTGCTAACATGATTCGGACAGACTTAAGCATCGCTACGGGTGAGAAAGTCTCATCGTAGTCAACCCCTTGAACTTGTCGAAAACCTTTCGCGACAAGTCGAGCTTTGTAGATAGTGATATTACCATCAGCGTCCGTCTTCCTCTTGAAGATCCATTTATTTCAATGGCCTGCCGATCATCGGGCAAGTCCACCAAAGTCCACACTTTGTTCTCATACATGGATCCTATCTCAGATTTCATTGCCTCAAGCCATTTGTCGGAATTTGGGCTCATCATAGCTTCTTCATTGTTCGTAGGTTCGCTGTTGTCTAACAACATGACTTCCAGGACAGGATTACCGTACCACTCTGGTGCGGAACGTGTTCTGGTCGACCTACAAAGTTCAGTTGCAACTTGATCTGAAGTTTCATGATCATTATCATTAGCTTCCTCTCTAGTTGGTGTAGGCATCACGGGAACGGTTTTCTCTGATGTGCTACTTTCCAATTCGAGAGAAGGTACTATTACCTCATCAAATTCTACTTTCCTCCCACTCACTTCTTTCGAGAGAAACTCCTTCTCTAGAAATGACCCATTTTTAGCAACAAAGATCTTGCCTTCAGATCTGTGGTAGAAGGTGTACCCAATAGTTTCTTTAGGGTATCCTATGAAGACACACTTATCCGATTTGGGTTCGAGCTTATCAGGCTGAAGCCTTTTGACATAAGTGTCGCATCCCCAAACTTTAAGAAACAACTTAGGTTTCTTGCCAAACCATTCATACGGTGTCGTCTCAACGGATTTAGACGGTGCCCTATTTAATGTGAATGCGGTTGTCTCTAATGCATAACCCCAAAATGATAAAGGCAAATCGGTAAGAGACATCATAGAACGCACCATATCTAATAAAGTACGGTTACGACGTTCGGACACACCATTACGCTGTGGTGTTCCAGGTGGCGTGAGTTGTGAAATAATTCCACATTGTTTTAAATGAAGGCCAAACTCGTAACTCAAATATTCACCTCCATGATCAGATCGTAGAAACTTTATTTTCTTGTTACAATGGTTCTCTACTTCACTCTGAAATTCTTTGAACTTTTCAAATGTTTCAGATTTGTGTTTCATCAAGTAGATATACCCATATCTACTCAAATCATCTATAAAGGTTAGAAAATAACGATACCCGCCGCGTGCCTCAACACTCATTGGACCGCATACATCGGTATGTATTATTTCAAATAAGTCATTAGCTCGCTCCATTGTTCTGAAGAACAGAGTTTTAGTCATCTTGCCCATGAGGCATGGTTCGCAAGTATCAAGTGATTCCAAAAGTCCATCCGCATGGAGTTTCTTCATGCGCTTTACACCAATATGACCTAAACGGCAGTGCCACAAGTATGTCGCACTATCATTATAAACTTTGCATCTTTGGCATCAATATTATGAATATGTGTATCACTACGATCGAAATTCAACAAGAATAGACCATTCATCAAAGGTGCATGGCCATAAAAGATATTACTCATATAAATAAAACAATCATTATTCTCTGATTTAAATGAATAACTGTCTCGCAATAAACAAAATCCAGATATAATGTTCATGCTCAACACTGGCACCAAATAACAATTATTGAGGTCTAAAACTAATCTCGAAGGTAGATGTAGAGGTAGTGTGCCGATGGCGATCACATCGACCTTGGAACCATTCCCGACGCGCATCGTCACCTCATCCTTAACCAATCTTCGTTTATTCCGCAGCTCCTGTTTCGAGTTACAAATATGAGCAACCGAACCAGTATCAAATTGAAGGAAATATGCCCTAGAGGCAATAATAAAGTTGTTATTTTATATTTCCTTATTCATGATAAAGGTTTATTATTCATGCTAGAATTGTATTGATCGGAAACTTAAATACATGTGTGAATACATAAACAAATACCGTGTCCCTAGTAAGCCTCTACTAGACTAGCTCGTTGATCAAAGATGGTTAAGGTTTCCTAACCATAGACATGTGTTGTCATTTGATAACGGGATCACATCATTAGGAGAATGATGTGATGGACAAGACCCATCCATTAGCTTAGCATAATGATTGTTCAGTTTATTGCTATCGCTTTCTTCATGTCAAATACATATTCCTTCGACTATGAGATTATGCAACTCCCGGATACCGGAGGAATACCTTGTGTGCTATCAAACGTCACAATGTAACTGGGTGATCATGAAGATGCTCTACAGGTATCTCCGAAGGTGTTATTTGAGTTGGCATAGATCGAGATTAGGATTTGTCACTCCGAGTATCGGAGACGTATCTCTGGGCCCTCTCGGTAATACACATCATAAGCTTGCAAGCAAACGACTAAGGAGTTAGTCACAGGGTGATGTATTATGGAACGAGTAAAGAGACTTGCCGGTAACGAGATTGAACTAGGTATAGAGATACCGACGGTCGAATCTCGGGCAAGTAACATACCAATGGACAAAGGGAATTACGTATGGTGTCATAACGGTTCGACCGATAAAGATCTTCGTAGAATATGTAGGAGCCAATATGGGCATCCAGGTTCCGCTATTGGTTATTGACCGAAGAGGTATCTCGGTCATGTCTACATAGTTCTCTAACCCATAGGGTCCGCACGCTTAACGTTCGATGACGATATAGTATTATATGAGTTATGTGATTTGGTGACCGAATGTTATTTGGAGTCCCAGATGAGATCACGGACATGATGAGGAGTCTCAAAATGGTCGAGAGGTAAAGATTGATATATAGGACGATAGTATTCGGACACCGGAAGTGTTTCGGGGGGGTACCGGGTACTTATCGGGTCACCGGAAGGGGTTTCGGGCACCCCCGGCAAAAGTTATGGGCCTTATGTGCCAAGAGAGGAAACGCACCAGCCACAAGGGGCTGGTGCGCCCCCATAGCAGGCCGACCTAGGTGGAGAAGGAAAGAGAGGAGGGAAAGGAAAGTGTGGAGTAGGACTCCCGCTTCCTTCCCTCTCCCCCTCCTCTTTCCTTCCCCCTTGTTCATACAAGGAAAGGGGGGCACGCGGCCAGGGCAGGAGCCCTAGGGCCGGCCGACCACCTATGTGGTGCGCCAGGCTGCCTCCCCTTACCCTACCACCTATATATATGTGGGAAGGGGGCGCCTAGCACACACCAGATCAATTGTTAGCCGTGTGCGGCGCCCCCTCCACCGTTTACACCCCCGGTCATATTTTCGTAGTGCTTAGGCGAAGCCCTGCGGAGATCACTTCACCATCACCGTCACCACGCCGTCATGCTAACGGAACTCATCTACTACCTCGCCATCTTGCTGGATCAAGAAGGCGGAGGACGTCACCGAGCTGAACATGTGCTGAACGCGGAGGTGTCGTACGTTCGGTACTAGATCGGTTGGATCGCGAAGAAAGTTCGACTACATCAACCGCGTTGTGAAATGCTTCCGCTTACGGTCTACGAGGGTACGTAGACACACTCTCCGCTCTCGTTGCTATGCATCTCCTTGATAGATCTTGCGTGTGCGTAGAATATTTTTTGTTTTTCCATGCAACGTTTCCCAACACAAATACCCAGGCGCTACTACGAGCATTGGTAAGGAACACATCAATAACATGTATATCAAATATACCTTTGTTCACTTTGCCATCCTTCTTATCCGCCAAGTATTTGGAGCAGTTCCGCTTCTAGTGACCATTTCCCTTGCAGTAGAAGCACTCAGTTTCAGGCTTGGGTCCAGCTTTGGGCTTCTTCACGGGAGCGGCAACTTGCTTGCCATTCTTCTTGAAGTTCCCTTTCTTTGCCTTGCCCTTTTTCTTGAAACTAGTGGTCTTGTTAACCATCAACACTTGATGCTCCTTCTTGATTTCTACCTCCGCCGATTTCAGCATCGCGAAGAGCTCAGGAATCATTTTCATCATCCCTTGCATATTATAGTTCATCACGAAGCCTTTGTAGCTTGGTGGCAGTGACTGAAGAACTCTGTCAATAACACTCTCAACTGGAAGATCAATTCCCAGCTGAGTCAAGTGGTTATGATACCCAGACATTTTGAGTATGTGTTCACTGACAGAACTGTTCTCCTCCATCTTGCAGCTATAGAACTTGTTGGAGACTTCATATCTCTCAACCTGGGCATTAGCTTGAAATATCAACTTCAGCTCTTGGAACATCTCATATGCTCTGTGGCGTTCAAAACATCTTTGAAGTCCCGGTTCTAAGCCGTAAAGCATGGCACACTGAACTATTGAGTAGTCATCAGATCAAGCCTGCCAGACGTTCATAACATCTACAGTAGCTCCTGCAGCAGGTCTGTCACCTAGCGGTGCATCAAGGATATAATTCTTCTGTGCAGCAATAAGGATAATCCTCAAGTTACGGACCCAATCCGTGTAGTTCCTACCATCATCTTTCAAATTAGCTTTCTCTAGGAACACATTAAAATTCAAGGGAACGGTAGCACGGGCCATTGATCTACAACATAGATATGCAAAAACTATTAAGACTAAGTTCATGATAAATTTTTAGTTCAAATAATCAAATTACTAATGAACTCCCACTTAAATCAACATCCCTCAAGTTGTCTAAGTGATACATGATCCAAATCAACTAACCCATGTCCGATCATCACGTGAGATAGGGTAGTCATCAATGCTGAACATCTCTATGTTGATCATATCTACTATATGACTCACGTTCGACCTTTCGGTCTCCAGTGTTTCGAGACCATGTATGTACATGCTAGGCTCGTCAGGGTTAACCCAAGTATTCTGCATGTGCAAAACTAGCTTACACCCTTTGTATGTGAACGTAGAGTCTATCACACTCGATCATCATGAGGTGCTTCGAAACAACGAACTTTAGCAACAGTGCATACTCAGGGAGAACACTTTTATCTTGAAATTAAGTGAAGGGATCATCTTATAATGCTACCATTGTTCTAAGCAAAATAAGATGCATAAAGGATAAACATCACATGCAATCAAAATATGTGACATGATATGGCCATCATCATCTTGTGCTTTTGATCTCCATCTCCAAAGCATCAGCATGATCTCCATCGTCACCGGCACGATGATACGTCTCCAACGTATCTATAATTTTTGATTGTTCCATGCTATTATATTATCTATCTTGGATATTTTATATGCTATTTTATATTATTTTTGAGACTAACCTATTAAACTAGAGCCCAGTGCCAGTATCTGCTTTTTTCCTTGTTTTTGAGTTTTATAGAAAAGGAATATCAAACGGAATAAAACTTCCGCAATGATTTTTCTTGGACCAGAAGACACCCAGAAGACTTGGGGAGAGGGCCAGAAGAGTCCTGAGGATTCCACAAGCCCTCAGGGCGCGCCCCCTGGCTTGTGGGCCCCTCGGGAGTCCACCGACCTCCCTCTTAGCTATATAAATCCTAAAATATTCCCAAACCACCAGAGGCATCCACCAAAAATAGTTTTCTGCCGCAAGCTTCTGTTCTCATGAGATCCCATCTTGGGGCCTTTTCCGGCGATCTACCGGAGGGGGATTCGATCACGGAGGGCTTCTACATCAACCCTATTGCCCTACCGATGATGTGTGAGTAGTTTACCACAGACCTACGGGTCCATAGCAAGTAGATAGATGGCTTCTTCTCTCTCTTTGATCTTCAATACAATGTTCTCCTCGATGTTCTTGGAGATCTATTCGATGTAATACTTTTTGCGGTGTGTTTGTTGAGATCCGATGAATTGTGAGTTTATGATCAGATTATCTATAAATATTATTTGAGTCTTCTCTGAACTCTTTTATGCATGATTAAATATCTTTGTATTTCTCTTCGAATTATCGGTTTGGTTTGGCCAACTAGATTGGTTTTTCTTGCAATGGGAGAGGTGCTTAGTTTTGGGTTCAATCTTGCGGTGTCCTCACCCAGTGACATAGTAGGGGTAGCGAGGCACATATTGTATTGTTGCCATCAAGGGTAAAAAGATGGGGTTTATATCATATTACTTGAGTTTATCCCTCTACATCAAGTCATCTTGCTTAAGGCGTTACTCCGTTCTTATGAACTTAATACTCTAGATGCATGTTGGATAGCGGTCGATGTGTGGAGTAATAGTAGTAGATGCAGGCAGGAGTCGGTCTACTTGTCATGGACGTGATGCCTATATTCATGATCATTGCCTTGGATATCATCATAATTATTCACTTTTCTATCAATTGCTCAACAGTAATTTGTTTACCCACCGTATGCTTTCTTCAAGAGAGAAGCCTCTAGTGAAACCTATGGCCCCTAGATCTATTTTCCATCATATATTTTCAGATCTATAAAACCAAAAACCCAAAAATACCTTGCTGCAATTTATTTGTTTTTACTTTGTTTTACGTTTTAGTAATCTTTTATATCCATCTCTATGAGATCTCATCCTTGCAAGTGACCTTGAAGGGATTGACAACCCCTTTATCGCGTTGGGTGCAAGTGTTTGATTGTTTGTGCAGGTGCATAGATTGGAGACTTGATCGTACCTCCTACTGGATTGATACCTTGGTTCTCAAACTGAGGGAAATACTTATCTCTACTTTGCTGCATCACCCTTTCCTCTTCAAGGAAAAAACCAACGCAAGCTCAAGAAGTAGCAGGAAGAATTTCTGGCGCCGTTGCCGGGGAGGTTCTACGTCAAGCCTACCAAGTACCCATCATAAACTCTCATCTCTTGCATTACATTATTTGCCATTTGCCTCTCGTTTTCCTCTCCCCAACTTCTAAAACGTTTTCAGAAAATCACAAAAATATTCGCCTTTTTATTCGCCCTTCTTCCATTTGTCTTTTTGTTTGCTCGTGTGCTAGATTGCTTGCTTTGTCATGATGACTCAAGAGAATACTAAGTTGTGTGACTTTTCCAACACTAATAATAATGACTTTATTAGTACTGTTGGGGATATAACTATTGGGTATGACCCGCCCAGGAGGGGCCGGGTCATACCACTGGCGGCTTACAGATGAAGATGGCGGGTCATGAAGCAAGCCTATTGAAGGCCCAAAACCCAGAGGCGACTTGAGGCCCAAGAGGATGAACCGCCATATGATCAACTTGTATTATAAGGCAAGCATAGTTAGTCGCCGAGCCGGACACATTGTGTATGAGCCGGCCGGGACTCTATAAGCCGCCGGGCATCAACCTGTGTATATAAAGGGGTGACCCGGCGGCGGCTTAAGGCAGGAAAACAATCAATCGAAAGCTAGGTCAAGCGTATTCGCTCCCTGGTAATCGAAACTCCAGCAATACAACTGAAAGCAGGACGTAGGCTTTACCTCATTGAGAGGGGCCGACCCTGGGTAAACTCTCTGTGTCTTTTGACCCGTTCAACCCCTTCAAGCTAACCTAGTTGCGATGGCTCCACACCTAAGTCCTTTTGCTAGGGCATCCGCCGTGTTAAGTCCACGACAGTTGGCGCCCACCATGGTTTCGAGTTCTTGAAGGGCAACTTCGCAGGGATCAAGGGATACGCCGTGGGCCGGATGACCAAGAGTCATCGCGGCAAGCTCTACATCGACGACGCAGGCTAGGGCCCCGAGGCCGGCTCAATCGAGTACGGGTACCGGGTCCCCTTCGACGGAATCCATGTCTTCATTGGCAAGATCGGTGAGTAGGAGCCTGAGCCGGACACCTGCACCGACATCGTCGAGACGGCTCAGCGTGCACGACCTGCCAAGTTTCAACCCGCCATAAAATGCGCCTTTGTTGGTTGCATCCAAGGGGCGGATCCTGAGGAAGGAACTGTATCTGGTGGAGAGACGGCCATCTACTCTGGTGATGAGTCCTCAACCGGCGAGACCGAGTCAATGTATTAGTTACAAGACGGCCGGTTTGGTGGCTATTCCGATGGTGACAGTATTCCAGACCCTAATGAGCCACCGAACAGAGTCGCGATCTTCATGGCCGGCACTCAATCGGTGCTCAATTCGTCAACTGTTGCAGCCATGACTTACGGTTCAACGGCCGCGGCAGCGGCCGGGGCAAGTAACTCTGCGCGCTCGCCGGCTCAAGTTTTATCTGAGCTTTTGGAGGCTTTGGCGACCTTATTAGCTGCAGAGGTAACACCGAAAAATAAAGCACAGCATAAGGTGGATGTTGCGAAGCTGCGAGATGAGATAGCTCAAGCCAAGGAGGAGTTCAATGCTGAAAATACTAGGATGGCGACAGAACGAGCCGCCCTGGACACTGCGTCTGAACGGATTCAAGCAGAGAATTTCCGGTTAAGCCTGGATCAGAATGCATCTAACGCCGTTCTGCGAAGGAGGCACCAGAGTCGTCTACCTCCGGAGTACGATGCAAGGAATCTTTTCAACACACCTGGGGCTGGAACTAGTAACCCGCCCGTGGTGAACTGGGTTGTAGAGGTGAGCGGGACGGGAGCGATGGTTCAGCCACGTGCTGCAGACCCGCCCCGTTTGAAATTGACCCCGCCCCGGCATGTCCCAACACCGCGAGGTCATTATTCTAACCCCTTGGACAATATGATTGCGGCAGCTACGCGATTGGCGGCTCTCCCTGTTGAAGGTGACTCACCAGCCGCGATGGAGATACAGAGAGCCGGAGAGCTTCTTCAGATGGTGGTGGCACAACAGGCGGCTTATTCATATAGTCGGGAACGGATTCATTCAACCCCGCGGCCAAGCCCGAGTTATAGCAGGCATATTGACTCGCCAGCAGTTTCAAGAAGTGAGCGGCACAATAACCAGCCTCGTAGGCATGACCCGCCGCGTGTTGATAACGATGCTCAGACTTTGGTAGATCAGGGCAGGGCACGTCGGGAGGCTGAGCTGGCGGCTCAGTTGACAGTTCATCAACAATCTCCGGTTTACCCATCGGCATCCATGGAGGCAGGAGTAACCTCTAGAACCCTTGGGGTGCCATGCTTAGTGCCGGCTTTACGTAATGAGCGCCTGCCCAAGGATTTTAAGGGCCCTCGCAAAGTGCCTAATTACACAGCGGATCTGCCCCCAGAGGCTTGGATTGAGAGTTATGAGATGGCCATGGAGATGTTGGATGTTAGTGATGCTGCGTGTGCTAAGTACTTCACTATGATGTTGGATGGACCAGCGCGCACTTGGTTGAAGGGATTGCCCCCTAACTCCGTCAGTTCATGGGCTGAGTAGAAGACGCGTTTTATCCAAAATTTCAAAGACACGTGCAAGCAGCCTATGTCGATTCTTGATTTAGACTCTTGCGTCCAGGGTGAGGGCGAGTCAACCACCCATTGGGTACGCCGGATATCAACTATTATTCACTTGTCGGACAGTATCAACGCCGGTTCAGCCGTCCTGATGTTGGAAAAGAATTGCCGTTTCCTCCCCCTTAAGCAGAAGCTGGGGCGGCTTAAGCGCCACTGCAATGATATGGGAGAGCTCATGGCGGCTCTTGTCAAATATGCTGATTCTGATAGCACCAAGGACCCCGAGTCCGATGAGGAGAAAATTGGGAAAGGGAAGAAGAATGGCAATGCAAAGGGACAGCAGCATAATCCGGCGGGTCAAGGTAACAATGGTAAGCGCAAGCAGTCGGACGGTGGTTCAGATTTTGTGGCGAACACCAATACGCAGAGTGGTAATCAGCGTCTCAAGTTGAAGTCATCAGTGCCCCGGTTTGGCGGGCCAAAGTTCAACATTGAAGCGATGATGAATCAGCCCTGCCCAAAGCACGGTATGCAGGATAAGCCGACCAGCCATCTATGGAAAGATTGCTTCATCATGAAGGAATATAGAAATTCTAGTTTTTTCCAAAATAATCATGGCCCGCATGGCGGGTCAGGATCCGGCTCTCACGGACTTGGTTTTGGGCATGGCGGCTCAAGCTCCGGCTTTCAGGGCCAAGGCAATCAAGGTGGTTTTAATCAGTAATCTGGTCAACGGAATCAGCAACAACAGTCTGTTTATCAGAGTAATCCGAAGCAGTTGAATAGCGGTCAATATCACATGTTTACCACAAGCCTATGCAAACATGATCAGAAGCTTCATAAGCGAGCGGTGAACGCGGTTGAGCCGGCGGTTCCTCGGTACTTGCGATGGTCTGAACAGCCTATTGTGTGGAGTCGTGAGGATCACCCGCCCCGGGTTGACAATCCGGGTCAATTGGCTTTGGTGGTTGCGCCTCAGGTTGGAGGGTACAAGTTTACTAAAGTACTTATGGATGGAGGCAGTAGTATCAATATCCTTTACTATGATACTTTTCACCGTATGAATTTGACTGACAAAGATCTTAAGCCGTCTTCTACTGTCTTTCATGGGGTGGTGTCTGGTAAGTCGGCGTATCCAGTGGGTAAGATAACTTTGGAGGTAGCTTTTGGCGATGATCGCGATTACATGGCTGAAAAGTTTACCTTCGAGGTGGTCAAGATTCAGAGCCCTTATCACGCCTTGTTTGGGCGGTCGGCTTATGCCAAGTTTATGGCGCGGCCTTGTTATGTTTATCTGCAGCTCAAAATGCCGGGTCATAAGGGCACCATCATGGTGCATGGTAACAGGAAGATAGCTCTGGAATGTGAAGAAGGCGACGCTGCTTATGCTGAGTCTGTTTGTGCAACAGAGGAATTAAAGTTCTACAAAGATAATGTTGACCCGGCAGATATGACACCTTTGAAAAAACCAACTACAGAGCATGATCCCTTGTTGAAGTTTAAATCGGCAGATGACACCAAGCTGGTTGACTTTGTTCCTGGCGACTCAGCCAAGCAGTTCAGTATCAATGCTAATATGGATCCGAAATAGGAAGGCGCGCTCATTGAGTTCATCCGTGAGAATCGGGACATCTTTGCATGGAAACCTTCAGACATGCCAGGTGTACCGAGGGAACTCGCTGAGCACACTCTCAATGTTGATCCAAAATTTAAACCGGTCAAACAATTCCTTCATCGTTTTAATGAAGAGAGACGCAAGGCCATTGGTGAGGAAGTGGCCCGGCTCTTGGCGGCTGGGTTTATTGTTGAAGTTTTTCATCCTGAGTGGTTGGCTAACCCGGTGCTGGTACTTAAAAAGAATGGCACTTGGCGTATGTGTGTGGATTACACAGACCTTAACAAGGCCTGTTCGGCTGACCCTTTTGCTCTCCCTCGTATTGATCAGATCATTGATGCTACGGCGGGTTGTGAGCATTTGAGTTTTTTGGATGCTTACTCTGGTTATCATCAGATCAAAATGGCAGCTAAGGACCAGGAGAAGACAGCTTTTATCACTCCCTTTGGAGCCTTCTGCTATGTGTCTATGCCTTTTGGGCTCAAGAGTGCCCAGGCAACTTATCAGCGGTGTGTTCAAAATTGCCTACATGACCAGATTGGACGCAATGTTCATGCTTATGTGGATGATATTGTCGTGAAATCCAGGACGAAAGAAACTTTGATAGATGATTTAAAAGAGATCTTTGACAATCTCCGGGTCTACAAGATGATGCTTAACCCGGCCAAGTGTGTCTTTGGTGTGCCAGCAGGCAAGCTGTTGGGTTTTTTGGTTTCTAAAAGAGGCATAGAAACTAACCCGGAGAAAATCAAGGCTATCACTTCTTTGGGTAAGCCGGCGTGTATTAATGACGTGCAGCGTCTGGCAGGTCGTATTGCGGCTTTAAGCCGGTTTATAAGCCGTTTGAGCAAAAAGGCTATCCCTCTGTGTCAGATGATGAAGAAAACAGATCATTTTGTCTGGAGTGATGCTGCTAATCAGGCATTTGAGGCATTGAAAAAGCAGTTGGCTGAGCCGCCAATCCTTGCAGCTCCTATTAATAAGGAGCCCTTGTTGTTATATGTAGCTGCTAACAGTCAAGCCATCAGTGTGGCAATTGTTGTGGAAAGAAAGGAATCAGGCAAGGAATATCCGGTTCAGCGGCCGGTTTATTATGTCATTGAGGTACTCATTGAATCTAAGCAGAGATACCCGCATTGGCAGAAGCTAGTTTATGGCGTGTTCATGGCTAGTCGTAAGTTGAAACAGTATTTCCTTGGTCATCCCATCACTGTGGTCAGTTCTACTCCCTTGGGAGATATTATCCAAAACAGAGAAGCCACAGGTCGGGTAGCCAAGTGGGCCATTGAGCTTGGACCCCATGGTTTGAAGTATGTGCCTCGGACAGCTATCAAGTCTCAAGCACTTGTGGATTTCATTAATGACTGGACAGAGTTGCAGATGCCTGAAGAAAAGCCGGATAGCACATATTGGACTATTCATTTCGATGGATCCAGGCAGTTGGAAGGCTCGGGGGCTGGAGTTATTTTGACCTCCCCACGAGGTGATAAATTTTGTTATGTTCTAAGGTTGATGTTCCCTTGTACTAAAAATGCAGCTGAGTATGAAGCTTTGCTCCATGGTCTTCGGATGGCTAAAGAGATGAATCTGAGCTGGGTGAGGTGTTTTGGCGACTCAGACTTGGTGGCTCAGCAAGTTTCAGGCACTTGGGATTCCAAGGACCCACTCATGGCGGCTTATCGCCGAGAGGTTGATGCTATTGCTGGTCATTTCAAGGGTAATCAAGTGGAGCATGTTGATCGCAGGAAAAATGAGGCTGCTGATGCGTTAAGCCGGCTAGGGTCCCAGCGTAAGCCGGTACCGCCTAATATCTTCTTGATATTTTGCATAATCCTTCGGTTAAATTGCCTACGCAGGAAGATCTTGCTATTCCTGACCCGGAGGCACAGTTGGTGGCGGCTCTCCATGTTATTCTTGATTGGACAGTTCCATATTTGGCTTATATGACCCGGGGCGAGTTACCTGAAGATGAAACTTTGGCCAGGCACATAACCCGGCGATCTAAGTCAATGACTATTGTCAATGGTGAGTTGCACCGATGCAGTGTTACAGGGGTGTTTCAGTGTTGTGTTTCTCCTGAGGAGGGCCGTGAGATTCTACGAGAGATTCATGAAGGAGATTGTGGCCATCATGCCGGCTCTAAGTCTCTCATGGCTAAGGCTTTTCGTCATGGGTTCTATTGGCTGATGGCTCATGCTGATGCAGAGGATTTGGTTAGTAAGTGCGATGGTTGTCAAAAAAATTCAAGACAAGCTCACGTGCTGGCTCAAGAATTGAGGATGATTCCAATTACTTGGCCATTTGCAGTCTGGGGGCTGGACATGTTTGGACCTTTTAAAAGATCCAAAGATAAAAATACTCACCTCCTGGTGGTAGTTGACAAGTTTACAAAGTGGGTTGAGGCTGAACCGGTCAGCAAGTGTGATGCAGTGACGGCGGTTCAATTCATCAAAAAGGTGATCTTTCATTTTGGATACCCTCATAGTATCATCACTGATAATGGTACCAATCTGTCTAAGGGTGCTATGAAAGAATTTTGTCAACAAGAGCATATTCGTCTTGACGTGTCATCTGTGGCCCACCCCCAGTCCAATGGTCAAGCTGAAAGAGCCAATCAAGAAATCTTGAGAGGAATAAAACCCCGGCTTATGGTCCTTTTGCAGAGGACGCCGAGTTGTTGGGTTGAGGAGTTGCCTTCGGTGCTATGGAGTATCAATACTACCCCCAACAGATCTATGGGTTACACGCCTTTCTTCATGGTTTACGGAGCAGAGGCGGTTCTCCCTAGTGACATCCGTCATGACTCGCCCCGTGTGGCGGCTTATGTTGAAGCTGATAATGAAAAAGCACGTTAGGATGCTCTTGACCTTCTGGATGAAGAACATGACCTTGCGGCGGCTCGTTCAGCGATCTACCAGCAAGACCTGTGTTGTTATCATAGCCGCCTGGTTAAAACCCGGACCTTTCAAGAAGGTGACTTGGTGCTCCGGCTCATCCAGGATCAAACTGATATGCACAAGTTATCCCCACCTTGGGAAGGGCCCTTTGTGGTCAGCAAAAATCTGAACAATGGGTCATACTACCTTATCGATGTTCGAGACCACAAGGACTCACGCACATCAGAGGAGGAGACCCGCCGGCCGTGGAACATTGCTCATCTTCGGCCCTATTACACCTGAGCCACCAGCTCTTATGATGTACATATTTCTACCAATGTATATATTATGATTAGTATAATAAAGCCGGCATCCCTGATAATTCAGGGCCTCTGTCGTTTCATTTCTGAAAATCTGAGTCTTTATTGTCAATTCATAAGATCACTTGGGGGCTTCCTGCTCACTGAGCATAGCTATGATTACCCTCTTGATCCGGCTTGCATGCCTTGTTACAAATAACATGGGGGCTTCCTGCTCATTGAGCATAACTGTGACTACCCTATTCCTCCGGCTTATACGCCTGGGTTGAAAGATTACTTGGGGGCTTCTTGTTTAATGAAACAGAGCTTTGTTGTCCCATGTAATAGGCTTGGACGCCAGGTGTATTCACCAAAAATCCGGGTTATCTTGCCTTTGTATACCTGCCACTCCGACCAGGTAATCCTGGAATGACTCACCGTACTCTTGACAGTCAATCTTAAAAAGACCCTAAACTTGTCAAAGTTAAAACGGCGATTGGTCATGTGAGGCCCGGTTTACAGGTTTGAATGAAGGATTAACTCAGTGGTTGTGCAGCCCTTGAATAGCACTTGATGTTGAGGCTTGGCAGCCTATGAAAGCCTTGTATTATTTGATTTATCTTTGCTTTGAGCATCTTTTGGGTTCATCTTTTGTACCATATTGATATATGGTTTGAAATTGATTTAGGCCACGTAGCCTTGATCCTTATAACTCATGTTTGAGTATATCCGGAGTTTTGATAACCCGGCCTGGTTCTGGACGATAAGTCGCCAGTGTGTTTTGATTATGCGCTTGGAGTTCTGCGCTCCAAGCCCTTGAGATGTACCCTTGCTGCGTACGGCGTTGTAAGCCGGCGGTATGAATAAATGGAACAGGGTGCTGGGCTATTACACTTACTGCATATGGCGTGGTAAGCCGGCAGTATGAACAAATATCACAGGTATGATATTTACTTGTTATGAGTATGAGGTTTGTATAATCCCGCCCTGGTTATGGACTATACAGTCACCAGTGGATTTTCTGCGGAGTATTATGACCCGCCCTGGGGTAAACCGCCAGGGCAAATGTTATCTGTGTGTGCAGGCAATATGATAAACATGATCTGCATGATTGACGATATTATGAGCATAAGTGCCAGATCTTCAACATCGGATCAGCGGCTCAAAAGTAGTATACATAAATATGCACGGTGGCATGGTAGATCATCCTTTTCAACTACTTATTACAAGGCATTGGACGGCCTAAAAGAATCAAGTGTTTTTTATGCACACAACATCCAATGATGTGGATGGTAAACCGGCTTTTGCATCAGTTGGTTTGGTCTTGGCGGGTTGAGGCTGCCGGGTCATCCTGCGCCGCTTCTTCTTCCTCCTCTGTCGTCTGGAAGTTAGGCAATGACCAATCGATCCCAGTCAAAGCTTTGAAAGCAGCTTCATCATCTATAAGAGTTGACGGGTCAATGTCAGGAGCGAAGGTGTGCTTACGTGTTGGTGGGATAAGGTCCACAACCTCATACATTGGCGCCTTCACTTTGGCATTTTCAGCATCGTAAACCGGATGATATTTGGAGAGATCAGTCTCTTGGGCCAATTTGCTTGCAAAGGGACGCATTTCCCTTACTATTTTTGTGAAGTCCTCGGCACTGAAGGGAGACCCATCTTCTTTTAAACTCGGGCAGTCGGTGGCTAGTTCTGCCGGGTCAAGTTCTGCTTGCCATGCCTTTGCCCGGCTCAAGGCCGTGATGGCACCGGCTCTGGCGGCTGGTTGTTTCAATTCTTCAATTCTTTGTGGCAGCACAGATAGCTTTTCCAACATTTCCTTGATGAGGGAAGGCGGTTGCTTCTTATGGGTGGAGGCAGAGATAGCTCGTTGAGCGCCAGTGTATAATTGCTCTATACGAGTATAGGCAGCTTTCAGCTTCATGCGCATGTCAGAGCCAAAGTGGGAGATTCTCGAGCTTGCGTTGCCAAAGAGATTGGTAAACCGGCTAAATGATTGTTCAAGGCATGGATGATGAAAGGTTGAAATATATTATCGCTTACCAAAGATGGCGGTTGTCATGCTATTGATTTGATGTTTTAAACTGGATAACTCATCGGTAACCGGCTTAAGGGCAGCCTCAGCATCTTCTGCTCTTTTTTGTAGAGCTGCCTTCTCGGTTTCCCAGCCGTCTCTCTCAGCACTGAAGTCCTTTTTTAGTTTTTTAATATTTTCCAAAGTGGTCTTCAGCTCTGCTTTGGCCTTGGAAGTCTCAGATTGCTGGGTCTGAATGTTTTGCCTCAGATCGCTGACTTGAGATTCCTTCATGTTCAATTCAGCCTGTCACATAATAAGGCAGGCAGTATGACGTTCTGATGATCATTTTATTTTAAGTCCCAAGCATAATACAAGTATTTTACTTGGCACTTGGGGGCTAATGCACATTGCCCTTTTCTTGAAGACAATTATGTGATGACCCGGCTACACTGTTATAACTATAGCCGACTCATGGGGGCTACATACTTGGATTTTGTTCACAATTATGGTGATAAGTCCCGGCTTATAGATGCTGAATAAGCCGGCCCTTGGGGGCTACACGCGAAACTGAGTACTACAATTTGAAGTCCCGGCTTAACTTGTCAGTTTAAGCCGGCTCTTGGGGGCTACATATGCAAAGTTAAGAGCTACAATTTGAAGTCCCGGTTTTAGCTATGCAGCTTAAGACGGCCCTTGAGGGCTACTCGTTTTGATTCTGTAACTCCCAAGACGCTATGACAGTAATGAAAGATTAAAGAGGTTATTTGAAGTCTACAGTATATTCAATTCTATCATATCCAGTAGACTTGGCGGCTGGCAGAGATATATGGAAAAGATGGTAGTGGTTACCTCAAAACGTTCCTTCATAAGGTTGACCAGGCCGGCTTCAAAGTCACGGCTGGTGTGAAGGCGGTTTAGATAGCCTGAATAAATCCCCTGAGCGTTGAACTGGGCATAGCCTTCCAAGTCCACTTTCCACTTACCCTTATCAACAGCAGAAAATTCTTCCTTGGCGCTATGCTTGGATAAGACGGTGGGATTGCCTGGTGCTGCATAAGCCGTCCCAGTGACTATGACATCTTCAGTATCTTGAGCCGGCTGAGCGGGGCTGGGCGGTTTAGCAATTTCTTCATCAACATTCATTGTGTCCATAGTAATAAGGGGCTCTTCTGGTGGCAGGTCATCCATAGCCGTTTCTGAAGTTCGAGGCATGGATTCAGACACGGTCTGCTTCTCCGAGTCAGTAGCCTTGGGATCTTCAGCCGGCTTGTTAACTTTAAGCTTTTTGCTGGGCTTGGCCATGGCGCTGACAATAACAACTCATGATGAGATTAGTGTATTAATGGAATAAGGTACTAAGGCAAACAGGCTTAAGTATTTTTTACCCAGGAACAGTTTTGAACAAGGGAATTTGAGTCCCAGTTGAGTCGCCAGAGGAAGAATGAGAGGTCCCCTGATAGTTTGAATCAGATGGGTTAAGAGGTTGGCGAAAAAGACCCGCCTTGGGGTAAGCTAAGTCAGAAATATGTGAAACCTCTGGACGACGCTTGCGAGGAGCCGGCGTGTTTGGTAAGCCGGAAGAAAGAATCCCGCCACCACTGTTCCGAGTTGTGCGGCGAGCTTCATGCTGCTGCTTCTTCAAAATAAAGTTGGGATCCAAGTAAGCTAAAGGGTGAGAAAACCTTACTTTCCGGCTTGCTTGATGAATTTTCTGTCTTGGCAGAGGTTCTGAGTCGGAGGAAAGGATAGTTACCTCTTCACCATCTGCGTGGCTGCCTTCCGCATCATCCTGATAGTGATCAATGTCAATAAGATGAACAAAAAAGGAGCCAAGAGAATCAAGCTCTACCTCCGACTCTTCATCAAGAGTAAACGGATCAACTACTTCTGATTTCTTCTTGGCAGGTTTCTTAGCCAAGATTTTGGTCCTGGTCTTCTTGGCCAGTTTATCTTGAAGCCTTTTCTTCCAGAAGGGGGAGTCAGCCTGCAGAGGTTCAAGTAAGAATGAAAAGGCAGATTGACAGATAATGAGTTAATAAAAGTTGTTCACAAATACTCACAACTGGCGGCTTGTTGAGGGTGCAAAAAGGGTTCAGCCCCGTCTTGCTACAAGTGGCCAAGTTTTCACTCAGCAATGTCTTGACCATCTTATTGAGGCTCTCATCATCCAATTGCACTTGACTGTAGCGTTGTGGATCTTTGACATCACAGGTATACTCACACATTAAGCCGGTCTGGCGGCTTAAAGGTAAAATTCTCCATGCGACCCAGCATCGAACTAGGTCAACTCCAGTTAAGCCATTGGCCATTAAGGCTCTGATTTTTCCAAAAATGGGCATATATTTGGCTCGTTCTGCTGTGCTGCTTCGGTCAGGGAGGGGGTGCCTATTGCTAAGCCGGCTCGGACGATAACCCGGCAAAGGATTTTTACCTTCTGGAGATGTGTCTTGGGAGTAAAACCAAGTCTGGTTCCAATCCTTGGGATGACTGGGAAGTGCAGCGGCTGGGAAAGTAGCTTCTTTGCGCCTCTGGATTGAAATGCCGCCTAGTTCTAGGCTGGGCCCGTCTGTGAACTCAGTCTGGCGGTTCAAGTAATAGAATTCCCTGAACAACTCTACAGTGGGTTCCTGTTGAAGATATACTTCGCAGAAAACTTGGAAGTTGCAGATGTTTGAAACAGAGTTGGGCCCAATATCTTGCGGATGAAGTTGAAAGAAGTGCAGCACATCACGAAAGAATTTTGAGCCGGGAGGAGTGAACCCCCGGAGCATGTGATCAGTGAAAACTACAACTTCATCCTCTTTTGGTTCAGGGGTGGTCTCGGTTCCTGGGGCCCTCCAGTGGATCACACTCTTTTTAGCCAGGACGCCTTCATTTACAAATTCAGTAAGGATTTCTTCTGTGACAGTGGAAGCGACCCAGTTGCATGAGGTGACAGTTTTGGTCATTTTGAGGATGAAGGCCTGAAAGGAAAATATTGCCGGTTTAAGATTATGTTGTTAAGCCGGCCAATGATTGAAAAGTAAGTGTCATAAAGCTTGACATGATTAAACCGGAAGGCAGTGGCCGATCATACGAATTGTGAACACGTATTGGCGGCTTAACAAGGGAACTAATGGTACATGGCGGGTCACGGTTTGTCAGTTAAGCCGCCCAAACAGTTGCCATATTTCAGATCTATAAGTGAGGATTTGCTAAGTGATGGACAAACAGATTCCATAGATCGACGCTACAATTTTGGATCTGCAACAGTTCAGAAAATGAAATAAATTCTAAATCTAAGGTGATGGCAGCAGAAGAACTTGTATGCCCAGATGAGATTTTTGTACAGAGGGGTATCTTTTACTATTGGAAACGAATGCTAAAACCATTACCGCATAACTTTGGCACGATGTTTAGATCTAACTATGTGATCGAGAGAAGGAAAAGAGGAACGGCGATGAACTCCGATGAACTGAGCAAACCCTAGTGCAGATCTGATGCGAAGCGAGAGGGGTACCTGTCGACGCTGATGGACAGCGGGAGTGCACCGCGTTGCTCTGGACTGTTCAGGTTGATGCAGCGGCCGGAGTTGAAGATGCTGGAGGCGGACGGCGGCGGCGGAGCTCGAGCGCTGTGGAGTCGCAGGAGGAAGAAGATGCAGAGGCAGAGGTAAAAGTGAAGACAGGGGCCCCCTGTCCCTATTTATAAGGAGTTGAATAAATAGCATGCGCGGGAATCGAGGAGGCTGAAAAATGGTTATGTGGCTATGTGAACGCCTCGATTTTCGGAAGGACCATCAAGATAAAGATCTGTGGAGATATTCTGGGCTTTGTGCGAAATTGATGTGCAACGATGCCATGATGGATTAACACGATTTTGTGAACTGACGTCATGGCGGGTTACAGAAAAATTCATAAAGTTGATGATGGAAGATTCTGCTAAGTCAGGTACTGAAGATTGATGTGAACGAGTTCAAATCAACCTGTGGCCTAATGTTGGGGATATAACTATTGGGTATGACCCGCCCAGGAGGGGCCGGGTCATACCACTGGCGGCTTACAGATGAAGATGGCGGGTCATGAAGCAAGCCTATTGAAGGCCCAAGACCCAGAGGCGACTTGAGGCCCAAGAGGATGAACCGCCATATGATCAACTTGTATTATAAGGCAAGCATAGTTAGTCGCCGAGCCGGACACGTTGTGTATGAGCCGGCCGGGACTCTGTAAGCCACCGGGCATCAACCTGTGTATATAAAGGGGTGACCCGGCGGCGGCTTAAGGCAGGAAAACAATCAATCGAAAGCTAGGTCAAGCGTATTCGCTCCCTGGTAATCGAAACTCCAGCAATAAAACTGAAAGCAGGACGTAGGCTTTACCTCGTTGAGAGGGGCCGAACCTGGGTAAACTCTCTGTGTCTTTTGACCCGTTCAACCCCTTCAAGCTAACCTAGTTGCGATGGCTCCACACCCAAGTCCTTTTGCTAGGGCATCCGCTGTGTTAAGTCCACGACAAGTACTCCAATTGCCCCCGGAACTAGTGCGGTATCTTATGAAATTAATGCCGCTTTGCTGAATCTTGTTATGAAAGATCAATTTTCTGGCCTACCGAGTGAAGATGCCGCATCCCATCTAAATACTTTCGTTGAGTTATGTGATGTGCAGAAGAAAAAAGATGTGGATAATGATATTGTTAAATTGAAGCTATTTCCGTTCTCACTACGAGATCGTGCTAAAACTAGGTTTTCATCTTTGCCTAAAAATAGTATTGATTCATGGAATAAGTGTAAATATGCTTTTATTTCCAAGTATTTTCCTCCCGCTAAGATCATCTCCCTTAGGAACGATATAATGAATTTTAAGCAACTTGATCATGAACATGTTGCAGAATCTTGGGAGAGGATGAAATTGATGATAAGAAATTGCCCCACTCATGGTTTGAGTTTGTGGATGATCATACAAATTTTTTATGCGGGATTGAATTTTGCATCTAGAAATCTTTTGGATTCCGCCACGGGTGGTACTTTTATGGAAATTACATTAGGAGAAGCTACTAAACTCCTAGATAATATTATGGCAAATTACTCTCAATGGCATACCGAAAGATCTTCCACTAGTAAAAAAGAGCATGCGATTGAAGAAATTAACACTTTGAGTGGAAAGATGGATGAACTTATGAAATTGATTGCTATTAAGAGTGCTCCTATTGATCCTAATGATATGCCTTTGTCTACTTTGATTGAGAACAATAATGAATCTATGGATGTGAATTTTGTTGGTAGGAACAATTTTGGTAATAATGCTTATAGAGGTAATTTCAACCCTAGGCCGTTTCCTAGTAATTCCTCTAATAATTATGGTAATTCCTACAAAAATTCTTATGGAAATTATAATAAAATGCCCTCTTATCTTGAGAACAATATTAAAGATTTTATTAATTCCCAAAAAGTTTTTAATGCGATGGTTGAAGAAAAATTGCTCAAGATTGATGATTTGGCTAGGAACGTTGATAGAATTTCTCTTGAGATTGATTCTTTGAAAATTAGATCTATGCCACCCAAGCATGATATTAATGAATCTCTGAAAGCTATTAAAATTTCTATTGATGAGTGTAAAGAAAGAACCGCTAGGATGCGTGCAAAGCGAGATTGGTTTGTAAAAGCGTGTTCTTCGAGTTTTTGCGAGAATAATGATGAAGATCTTAAAGTGATTGGTGTGACTCCTATTGAATCTTTGTTTTCTAATATAAATCTTGATAAATATGGGATTGGAGATGAGTCAACTTTAGCTAGAAGGCGTCCCAATGATTTGGAGTTTAAAGATCTTAATGAAAAAATTGATAAAAGTGGGATTGGAGAGGTCAAAACTTTAAGTAGCGATGAACCCACTCTTTTGGATTTCAAGGACTTTAATTATGATAATTGTTCTTTGATAGATTGTATTTCCTTGTTGCAATCCATGTTGAATTCTCCTCATGCTTATAATCAAAATAAAGCTTTTACTAAACATATCGTTGATGATATGATGAAATCTTTTGAAGAAAAACTTGAGTTGGAAGTTTCTATCCCTAGAAAGCTTTATGATGAGTGGGAACCTACTATTAAGATTAAGATTAAATATTATGAGTGCTTTGCTTTGTGTGATTTGGGTGCTAGCGTTTCCACGATTCCAAAAACTTTATGTCATGTGTTAGGTTTCCATGAATTTGATGATTGTTCTTTAAATTTGCATCTAGCGGATTCCACTATTAAGAAACCTATGGGAAGGATTAATGATGTTCTTATTGGTGCAAATAGGAATTATGTGCCCATAGATTTCATTGTGCTTGATATAGATTGCTATCGTACATGTCCTATTATTCTTGGTAGACCTTTCCTTAGAACGATTGGTGCAATTATTGATATAAAAAAGGAAACATTAGATTTCAATTTCCGTTAAGGAAGGGCATGGAACACTTTCCAAGAAATAAAATTAAGTTGCCATATGAATCTATTATTAGGGCTACTTATGGATTTAATACCAAAGATGACAATACCTAGATCTATTGCAATATGCCTAGCTAGGGGCGTTAAACAATAGCGCTTGTTGGGAGGCAACCCAATTTTATTTTTATGTTTTATGTTTTTGGTTCTTTTTTTTCAATAAATACACATTATTACCTCGGTAGTAATTGTGTTCTTGTGTTTTAGTTAGTGTTTGAGCCAAGTAAAGCCTTTGGGATACTTTGGTATATCGTTGATTTGATTTTTGCTGAAAAACAGAAACTTTTGCGTCCAGTAACAGGATTTTTTAAATTAACTGGAGCGTGGAAAAACTCTAAATATTTTACACAAGATTGATAAACAAATTTACTCTGGTGTCCTAATTTTTTAGGAATTTTGGAGTTACATAAGTATGAGAACAATTCAAATCTTCGCAGACTGTTCTATTTTTGACAGATTCTGTTTTCTATGTGTTGTTTCTTATTTTGATGAATCTATGGGTAGTATCGGGGGGTATGAACCATGGAGAAGTTGGAATACAGTATATATTACACAAATATAAATAAATAATGAGTTCACAACAGTACCTAAAGTGGTGATCTATTTTATTATACTAACGGATCTTATGAGTTTTCTGTTGAGTTTTGTGTTGTGAAGTTTTCAAGTTTTGGGTAAAGATTTGATGGACTATGGAATAAGGAGTGGCAAGAGCCTAAGCTTGGGGATGCCCAAGGCACCCCAAGGTAATATTCAAGGACAACCAAGCATCTAAGCTTGGGGATGCCCCGGATGGCATCCCCTCTTTCGTCTTCAATCCATCGGTAATTTACTTGAGGCTATATTTTTATTCACCACATGATATGTGTTTTGCTTGGAGCGTCTTGTATGATACGAGTCTTTGCTTTTTAGTTTGCCACAATCGTCCTTTCTGTACACACCTTTTTAGAGGGACACACATTAATCGTGAATTTATTAGAATACTCTATGTGCTTCACTTATATCTTTTGAGCTAGGCAATTTGCTCTAGTGCTTCACTTATACCTTTTTAGAGCACGATGGTAGTTTTATTTTATAGAAATTGTTGAACTCACATGCTTCACTTATATTATTTTGAGAGTCTTAAACAGCATGGTAATTTTCTTAGGTTATGAATTTAGTCCTAATATGATGGGCATCCAAGAGGGATATAATAAAAACTTTCATATAAAGAGCATTGAATACTATGAGAAGTTTGATTCCTTGCATTTGTTTTGAGATATAAATATGGTGATATTAGAGTCATGCTAGTGAGTAATTGTGGATTGGTAGAAATACTTGTGTTAAAAGTTTGTGATTCCCGTAGCATGCACGTATGGTGAACCGTTATGTGATGAAGTCGGAGCATGATTTATTTATTGATTGTCTTCCTTATGAATGGCGGTCGGGGGCGAGCGATGGTCTTTTCCTACCAATCTATCCCCCTAGGACATGCGTGTAGTACTTTGTTTCGATAGCTAGTAAATTTTTGCAATAAGTATGTGAGTTCTTTATGACTAATGTTGAGTCCATGGATTATACGCACTCTCACCCTTCCGCCTTTGCTAGCCTCTCTAGTACCACGCAACTTTCGCCGGTGCATTAAACCCACCATATATCCTTCCTCAAAACAGCCACCATACCTACCTATTATGGCATTTCCATAGCCATTCTGAGATATATTGCCGTGCAACTTCCACTGTTCCGTTTATTATGACACGCTTCATCATTGTCATATTGCTTTGCATGATCATGTAGTTGGCATAGTATTTGTGGCAAGGCCACCGTTTATATTTTTTATACATGTCACTCTTGATCATTGCACATCCCGGTACACCACCGGAGGCATTTATATAGAGTCATACCTTGTTCAAGTATTGAGTTGTAAGTAAATAAAAGTGTGATGATCTTCATTATTAGAGCACTGTCCCAAGTGAGGAAAGGATGATGGAAGCTATGATTCCCTCACAAGTTGGGATGAGTCTCCGGACTTTACAAAAAATAAAAGAGGCCAAAGAAGCCCAAATAAAAAAGAGAGGCCAAAGAAGCCAACAAAAAAATGAGAGAAAAGAGAGAAGGGACAATGTTACTATCCTTTTTCCACACTTGTGCTTCAAAGTAGCACCATGATCTTCATGATAGAGAGTCTCCTATTTTGTCACTTTCATATACTAGTGCAAATTTTTCATTATAGAACTTGGCTTGTATATTCCAATGATGGGCTTCCTCAAATTACCCTAGGTCTTCGTGAGCAAGCAAGTTGGATGCACACCCACTTAGTTTCTTTTTGAGCTTTCATACACTTATAGCTCTAGTGCATCCGTTGCATGGCAAACCCTACTCACTCACATTGATATCTATTGATGGGCATCTCCATAGCCCGTTAATACGCCTAGTTGATGTCAGACTTTCTCCTTCTTTTTGTCTTCTCCACAACCACCATATTCTATTCCACCTATAGTGCTATATCCATGGCTCACGCTCATGTATTGCGTGAAAGTTGAAAAAGTTTGAGAACACCAAAAGTATGAAACAATTGCTTGGCTTGTCATCGGGGTTGTGCATGATCAAATACTTTGTGTGATGAAGATGGAGCATAGCCAGACTATATGATTTTGTAGGGATAACTTTCTTTTGCCATTCTATTTTAAGAAGACACGATTGCTTTATTAGTATGCTTGAAGTATTATTGTTTTTATGTCAATATTAAACTTTTGTTTTGAATCTTATGGATCTGAACATTCATGCCACAATAAAGAAGATTACTTTGAAAAAAATATGTTAGGTAGCATTTCACATCAAAAATTCTTTTTTTATCATTTACCTACTCGAGGACGAGCAGGAATTAAGCTTGGGGATCATCTTAAAGGATAAACATCACATGCAATCAAAATATGTGACATGATATGGCCATCATCATCTTGTGCTTTTGATCTCCATCTCCAAAGCATCGGCATGATCTCCATCGTCACCGGCACGATGATACGTCTCCAACGTATCTATAATTTTTTATTGTTCCATGCTATTATATTATCTATCTTGGATGTTTTATATGCTATTTTATATTATTTTTGGGACTAAACTATTAACCTAGAACCTAGTGCCAGTTTTTGCTTTTTTCCTTGTTTTTGAGTTTTACAGAAAAGGAATATCAAACGAAGTCCAAATGGAATAAAACTTTCGCGATGATTTTTCTTGGACCAGAAGACACCTAGAAGAGTTGGGGAGAGGGCCAGAAGAGTACCGAGGACTCCACAAGCCCTCAGGAGCGCCCTAAGGGGGGGCGCCCCTGGCTTGTGGGCCCCTCGGGAGTCCACCGACCTCCCTCTCAGCTCTATAAATCCTAAAATATTCCCAAACCACCAGAGGCGTCCACCAAAAATACTTTTCCGCCGCAAGCTTCTGTTCTCGTGAGATCCCATCTTGGGGCCTTTTCCGGCGATCTGCCGGAGGGGGATTCGATCACGGAGGGCTTCTACATCAACCCTATTGCCCTACCGATGATGTGTGAGTAGTTTACCACAGACCTACGGGTCCATAGCAAGTAGCTAGATGGCTTCTTCTCTCTATTTGATCTTCAATACAATGTTCTCCTCGATGTTCTTGGAGATCTATTCGATGTAATACTTTTTGCGGTGTGTTTGTTGAGATCCGATGAATTGTGAGTTTATGATCAGATTATCTATGAATATTATTTGAGTCTTCTCTGAACTATTTTATGCATGATTAAATATCTTTTTATTTCTCTTTGAATTATCGGTTTGGTTTGGCCAACTAGATTGGTTTTTCTTGCAATGGGAGAGGTGCTTAGTTTTGGGTTCAATCTTGCGGTGTCCTCACCCAGTGACATAGTAGGGGTAGCGAGGCACGTATTGTATTGTTGCCATCAAGGGTAAAAAGATGGGGTTTATATCATATTGATTGAGTTTATCCCTCTACATCATGTCATCTTGCTTAAGGTGTTACTCCGTTCTTATGAACTTAATACTCTAGATGCATGTTGGATAGCGGTCGATGTGTGGAGTAATAGTAGTAGATGCAGGCAGGAGTCGGTCTACTTGTCACGGACGTGATGCCTATATTCATGATCATTCCCTTGGATATCATCATAATTATTCGCTTTTCTATCAATTGCTCAACAGTAATTTGTTCACCCACCGTATGCTTTCTTCAAGAGAGAAGCCTCTAGTGAAACCTATGGCCCCCAGGTCTATTTTCCATCATATATTTTCAGATCTATAAAACCAAAAACCCAAAAATACCTTACTGCAATTTATTTGTTTTTACTTTGTTTTATGTTTTAGTAATCTTTTATATCCATATCTATGAGATCTCATCCTTGCAAGTGACCGTGAAGGGATTGACAACCCCTTTATTGCATTGGGTGCAAGTGTTTGATTGTTTGTGCAGGTGCATAGATTGGAGACTTGATCGTACCTCCTACTGGATTGATACCTTGGTTCTCAAACTGAGGGAAATACTTATCTCTACTTTGCTGCATCACCTTTTCCTCTTCAAGGGAAAAACCAACGCAAGCTCAAGAAGTAGCACACGACACCTTGATCTCCATCATAGCGTCGGGGTCGTCTCGCCAACTATTGCTTCTACAACTATTGCTAACGCATAGCGATAAAGTATAGCAATTACATGGCGCTTAGTGATTGACACGCAGATCATACAATAATTAAAGACAACCCTAAGTCTCCTGCCGGTTGTCGTACTCATCGACATGCAAGTCGTGCTACGGGCAACTAGCAAGAACCGTTCTTACCTACGCAGAACCACAACGGTGATTATCAAGTTTGCTGTTTTAACCTTCTTTAAGGACCAGTCGTAGTCAAATTCGATTCAACTAAAGTAGGAGAAACAGACACCCGCCAGCCACCTTTATGCAAAACAAGTTGCATGTCAGTCGGTGGAACCGATCTTATGTACGTGGACATGTAAGGTTGGTCTGGGCCGCTTCATCCCACAATACAACTCCTTTGTGTTCTACTCGTGCATATCATCTACGCATAGACCTGGCCCATGATGCCACTGTTGGGGAACATTGCATGGAAAACAAAAAAAATTCTACGCACACGCAAGATCTATCCATGGAGATGCATGGCTACAAGAGGGGAGAGTATGTCTACGTACCCTCGTAGACCGTTAAGCGAAAGCGTTTATCAACGCGGTTGATGTAGTCATACACCTTCACGATCCGCCCGATCAAGTATCGAACGCACGACACCTCCGTGTTCAGCACACGTTCAGCTCGATGACGTCCTCGCCTTCTTGATCCAGCAAGTCGGGCGAGGTAGTAGATGAGTTCCGGCAGCACGACGGCGTGGTGACGGTGGTGGTGCAACTATCTCCGTAGGGCTTCGCCGAGCACTACGAAAATTATGACCGAGGACGAACTAGAGGGAGAGGGGCGCCGCACACGGCTTGGGGATCATGTTGTGTGTTGTCCCTCTCCCTCCTCACATATATATAGGTGGAGGGGGGAAGAGGAGGTAGCCTAGGGCGCCCCCAAGGGGCCTGCGGCCAGCCCTAGGGCCTGCCTAGCCGCGTCCCCCCTTCCATATATGGATATGGGGGGAAGGAAAGGGGGCTTGGCTGCCTTAGGGGGCCTCCCCCTTCCTTCCCTCCCTTCCTTGGCGCGTGGGCAGTGGTGGAGGGGCACGCCAGCCCCTTTGTGGGCTGGGTGCTTCCCCCCTTTGGCCGATAAGGCCCACCACTTACCGATGGCCTCCCGGAACCCCTTCCGGCACTCCGATAAATACCCGGTACTTTCCGAAATCTTTCCGGTGACCGAATAGTATCGTCCTATATATCCATCTTTACCTCTGGACCATTCTGGAGCTCCTCGTCATGTCCGTGATCTCATCCGGGACTCCGAACAACATTCGTTCACCAACTCACATAACTCATATAGTACTATATCGTCAACGAACGTTAAGCGTGCGGACCCTACGGGTTCGAGAATAATGTAGACATGACCGAGACGCCTCTCCGGTTAATAACCAATAGCAGGACCTGGATGCCCATATTGGTTCCTACATATTCTACAAAGATCTTTATCGGTCGAACCTTTATGACAACATACGTAATTCCCTTTGTCTGTCGGTATGTTACTTGCCCGAGATTTGATTGTCGGTATCTCTATACCTAGTTCAATCACGTTACCGGCAAGTCTCTTTACTCGTTCCGTAATACATCATCTTGCAACTAAATCCTTAGTCACTTTGCTTGCAAGCTTCTTGTGATGTGTATTACCGAGAGGGCCCAGAGATACCTCTCCATCATACGGAGTGAAAAATCCCAATCTCGATTCACACCAACTCAACAGACACCTTCGGATATACCTGTAGAGCATCTTTATGATCACCTAGTTACGTTGTGTTGTTTGGTAGCACACAAGGTATTCCTCCGGTATCTGGGAGTTGCATGATCTCATGGTCGAAGGAATATGTATTTGACATTAAGAAAGCAGTAGCAATAAACTGAACGATCATATGCTAAGCTAATGGATGAGTCTTGTCCATCACATCATTCTCCTAATGATGTAATCCCGTTATCAAGTGACAAATCATGTCCATGGTTAGGAAACCTTAACCATCTTTGATCAACGAGCTAGTCTAGTAGAGGCTCACTAGGGACGCGGTATTTGTTTATGTATCCACACATGTATTTAAGTTTCCGGTCAGTACAATTCTAGCATGAATAATAAACCTTTATCATGAATAAGGAAATATAATAATAACAACTTTATTATTGCCTCTAGGGCATATTTCCATCATCTTGGATTGTACACCATATTTTTCTATGAAGGTTGTGAGCAAACTCAGGCTTGACATAACATGCACTTTATATTTTGCCGACCCACCTATCAGCTCTATGTTCTCTCTTTGAATAAATAAATTCTGCCATCATTCGCATTGTGTTCAACATCATATAGATACTACAGTTTCATAGGCATTGCATTCAACATCGCATTGACATTGCAATTTTCGTCAGTGGAGCATGCTTTCAACATGACATTAGTGGAATTTAAATTGACCAATAACAAGAAATTGAAACACGGTTCGATTTTGTTGGCTTCTGCTATGCATTTTAAAGAAGAGATAGCATGAACATGGGTAAGCTAGTGAGAACTGCGTTGAAAAGGTGTTGGTGACACAATATTGCCTCTACATAGGAGATGCCATGTTACAAGAGTTTGGCTCAAACAATAGCATGTACCACTAAATGCAATTCTAAGTCCAAAATGTATCCCTACTCATGCATAGTATTATTATTTTTGGCAAGAAATTCGCGCATAATATTCAACACAAACTCAACATCTGCAACAAAAAATCATGATTTTCTATCTACTTCCTTGAATTTTTGAAAATAAGATTGACTTTATTGACAATAAGAAGGATGTTTATTTCTAACAATGGATTAAGATGCTAAAAAATTATGATGTTGCTTATGAAAGCTACAAATTGTCATTGAAAGAATGGTAACTCGTAAGAGAGCTTTTGGGGGTCATGCTCGAGGTTCGGAAAAATATTTTTTTCTAAGATTCCAAAACATTCGCACATGTACATAACCAAGTGTTATGGTGGATTTTAGGTTACACTCAAAGATTTAGACACCTGTGTCCTGCACACAAAAAAAATTGTGTTTTGGCGAAAAAGTAGTAGGTGCTAATTTCCATTAATGAAGGAAGAGGGTTTAAGTTTATAGTGAGAAAAGGTTAAATGAAAGGCTAATCCTAGGGCTTGGCAAATACAACCATCTTTTTACCTTCTCAATATTTTGTATGGAAAAAGATCTAGAAATATTATAAAGGTTCAAAGAAGCACAGAACACCTCAAACATAATAAAATTTACACCAAGGATTTTGCACCATTGGACGACCACTACCGCTATCAGAACGAGTCGTTGACGCCGCTTTCTTACCGGAGTCGGATTAACTTTGTCGATGATTGCTGGGAAGTCTTCATGCACGTGCCCCTAAGGACCGGTGCCCCAGAGCCATAGTCGTCGCCATGAACCCTTGAATGGATCTGAAGTGCCTAACACAAAACGTCGTCATTGCACACGCACAACGAGAAACTATAACCTCACCGCCACAAGGAGACGACATGAATGTATGTCAAAGCTCCATCGACTGCCTCCTGATGGAAGAACTCGAGGAGGATCGGAGCATAGAAGACCAGCTCGATGATGAAGCGGTGCCATCCTCCTGAACGCCTCCCCCTGCGCAATAATATCTAACCTAAACAACTAACCGAAGTTGAGGCACCGGGATCCTCTCCCAACCACCGACCGCCTGAGCGACAGACAGAGGAGAGGTGACAGGCTAGCCTGCAAAGTTTGGAGGGATGAGTGCCCTAACCGCCACAGTCACGAGAGGGGGAAAAGTCCTGACCAGAGACACAACGATTCGGAGCCTGGGCTCATATACTCTCGCTTGTGAACAGTAAATCAGTAAAAATAGCCAAAAAATTCTGAAAATTTGAGGCATCCAAGATGCTCGGGTGGGCAGTGCATGCAAAATTGGGTGATGTGGGAGGTTATAGAAAAAATAACAAAAATCGGGTCTATGAGAATGTTTGAAAAAAAATGCATTGTTCGGAGCTGATTTTCTTTTGTGTAGGGCTTCTCAAATGTCATTTAACCCTAAAATTTCGCACGCTTATAAGTGTTTTGGATTTACTATTCATCAGTTGCATGGCAGATGAGCCCACGCTCAGACTTGAATTATCGCCTAACCGGTGCCTTCTCAATCTTGTTTTTTATGGTAGACCAAAAAGTAGAGTTTCAAGGGGAACTTCTTTTTTGCGGGGGACTTTTTGAGGGGAACTTTGCAGATATACAGCTCGTCCTAACATCTAGTATATCCAAGATTTTGCTCAAAAATTGTTTATAAATTTCTTGAGCCAACCTTTTTTCTTTGAAACCGAAGAATAGAACGACACATGCTTTGGGCCGCCATTGATCCTTTCCCTTGGAAAGAAACAAACGGATCCAGTTCCGGCGGCGGCCGCCCACGGGGGACGCCGCCCTGGCTCTCACATGCACGAGCACGTCGGCGATGTAGCAAACTCTAAGAGCATGGTTAATAGTATAGCCAACGGCAGAAAAAACAATGCGGAGGCCGGTCTGCAGGCAGTCCGAAATCAACCCCGCCGAACCAGCATCACGATATGTGTTGTCAGGTGTATTTTAATTGTCACAACCAAATGCAGTGCCGTATTTTACCGTATTCCATGGTAGGCCCAAGTTGCTGGACACGTACCAAACCTGGGCGAGGCAGCATCCATACCTCTAATCTGGGCAATTGTCTGTGGGCGGTGGGACTAGTGATTTGATGGGCCATCATTTTTTCCTGCAGGTTTTCACTGTCCAAACGATTGATGAAGGAGGGTCTTCCTTGTCATGGAGGGGGAGATTACTTAAAGATCCTGGGTTATTAGCACTCTAATTATGGAGATTACTTAAAGATCATGGGTTATTAGCACTCTAATTACGGATCTACGGACAACAGTTTGTTCACAAACAGTATGGGGTTTGAACCATTTATTTGGAGATTAGCAGTGTAAAAATAGAGAAACGCTTACAAGGAAAGCAGGTTTAATTTTTCTTGAGAATAGTCATGCGTGTTAATTTCGAACTGGAAATGCAGTATTTTTTTGCTCACTAATTCGATGAGTTAGATATATTTAAAAAAAATCGTAGGCTGCACAGTTAAAAAAACAAAAGAGAGGGGCTCCATCGCTAATTGTATCATTATCAAGTGGGAAAGAGAGGATCTAGAGCTTCATGCGTGATGCCTAATGAACAATACTTTTAATTACGTTAGTTAGTTTGCTCAAAATCTAACACGTAACAGTACACTAATTAGAGGATTTGTCATTAAAAAAAGAAAGAAATACGCTGACTGCACGGGTGAGGATATCGCCCAGGATAGCCATGGCTCCAACAGGCAGCAACGGGCGAGACGCATGGTCTAATATAAAATTGATACTGTTCGCTGCCTGCAACGGGTCCGTGTTAAATTCATGCAGTATTGATTCAGAGTAGTCAAGTCATTGCTTCACCACGCGCATTCACTCGAGCTGACAATGGGCAAAGGACATACATTTGCACTATTCCCATACCTGTATATTGCGAGGTATACCTAGGAAAAGCCTGCCAGGAGTGAATCGTGAAGCATATTCCCACGAGGCGGATAACGAGCTACCTGACGCTCGGCCTATGCAACCCCGCCGGCTACATGAATTTGCCATGTCACTTATAACCAATCTTATAATTCACTCAAACAATAGTTAGTTATATTAGTATACTATTACATCATTAATATATGGTTCACATGTTTCTCTCACAAAAGGTGTTGGAGCTCGTGCTATAGCCGGCTGTAAGTTTGTAGCCCGCTTCTTTTCTCTCGCCTCTTCTCTCTTATCCAACTAAGCAAAACTATATTATTTAAAGTCTTACAACCCGCTACATCACCAACTTATTGTACTTGCTCTTTGCTCTAACGTGAAAGTCAAACTCATATCCAAACACATACTCCCTCCGTAAAGAAATATAAGAGCGTTTAGAACACGACTTTAGTGTTCTAAACGCTTTTATATTTCTTTACAAATGGAGTACTGTATATACCGCGGGCGACAAACCAAACCGCCCATAACTCCATCGGATTCCACCCAGCCCGCAGCTATTCCCGCTGGAGAGCGCTGGTGGCTGGTGGCCGGTGGCCTGGTCAGTTAAGAAATTTGGTTGACCATGCATGCAGCTGCACGCGCGCACAGTCCATACCTAGCCAGAGCACGCAACAGATACCAAAGTTCCAGCCAGTCTCCTGTCCACACATCAAAGTCAAATCCCCAACAACTTGATAGCAACAGTATCGCTGGGGGCCTCCACAGAAGTCAAAGCAAGCCGCAGTAGCGGCCTAGCGGGACATCTCCATGGCACGGGGCCTGCTGATAGAAAGTGTGTATAGTAATAGTACGATCTCTAGGATATGCATGCATTGTGAATTTGTGATGTTCCACCTTTGTCTATCCACTTTTGCAGCACTGCTACTCTACTAGTGCATGAATATATTGTTCTCACAGAGTTTCTAGATAAATTGGGTCCATCCATCAGATTAGGAGATTTCTAGCACGCAGGGGCGGGTAGCGCGGGGAAGACTTGTATGAAATCTTATATTAGGTGAGATCGTTAGATCAACCCTAAAAATTCATATTTAGATATTTTGAAATAATCTAATTTTTTTTATAACATACATGTGGATTTAGGGTATGTCTACAACTAAAAAAAAATCTGCTCAAAACTCAATGTACATTTAGAGATTCAAAAAGAAAAAATCGACTATGAATAGTGGCATCTTTGGGTGAATAGTACTTTGACACTATTCACATGCGGTTTTATCTTTTTTTGTTTCTATTAATGTAAGTCAAATTATGAGCTGAAACTTTTTGAGGTTATATATCAAACATTGATGTGTGTCTACAAAAAAATCGAGAATGTTTGAACATGTTCTTTTTAAAAACGATCTCATTGATCTCATCAAATGTGAGATCTCGCACACGTCTCTCCCCAGGTAGCGCGTCCCCTTTTTGTTTGGCTTTCGATTTTTTATCATTCATATCTTTTGAAGAAAGTTCACATTAAGTTTCTTTTGCATATTCGTGTTTCTGGTAACGAAGGCGTTAAGATCAGATCCATTCTAAATATGGTTTGACGAGCTTTAAAACCTTCGGTAAGTTTTGACTTCTGAATCTTTGTACGAATGACCTACAAACTCAAAAAGTTTCAGAACCTGCAACCGACAAAAATCATAAGTGTCTGAAACTGAAACTTAAAACTTGTTGTGCCCTCGTGCAGAATCTAATGACTTTGTGGATCGTGAGGCAATCAGGCGACCGAGACAACTAGGCAGGCGTGTCCCTGCGAGTTTCCGCTGGAAATCTCAGATGAAAAGTGGAGGGACTTCTACCAAGCCACACATATCTTTCTAGAGGATTGTTTCGGTATACTCTAATCTAACTCACTTTCTCTGGATTAATGGAATTTTAGCTTAGATGATTCATTGACCACCTAAATGAATTGAATAGAATTTAATTAGAATACTCCAAATAAACCCTCATGTGGTATTTGGAATCGAAAAGGGCCATTCTATCACTTTGAAGTTTAAATTTATCTACTGTAAAAAAATTAAATTTCTCCGTGCTTCTGAACTTTCGAAGGAGAAAAACGGTAATTGCTCCTTCCAAAGTCCAATACAATCTCCCTCTTTTCTCTTCCACCCACTTTTATGTTAGTTATTCTTTTCTTCAACCGGTCCAAACTTATGTCTTTTGTGCTTCTCCATCAAGATAGCAATGTGGCGGGTTGGGACGGGAATAGCTCATCCAGATCCATGCACATATCCAGAAGCCCATCCGTTGCTCATCCGCGAAGATATCCATCGGCCAGAACCTCTCCGCATTCCCATGCCCATCAGATATACAATTTATCCATGGAGCAATGAAAACAATAGGAAGGACTGACAATAGCAAGCGGCATGCTCGCTGTGGTCTTGGGTTGGGATGACATGGGGCCAACGACCGTTAGTGGACTCTCATAGTGGTGGTCTGGTGGGGAAGGTGTAATGTCGAAGCGCCAGAGCGACACACGTTGGTATTTCATGCATGTACACGAGAGAGGCAATGAAAACAATCTCAGCCTCTCGGGGGGTCCAGAGGAAGAGCTCTTATTCATCACTCTGTGATGATTAGTCGAGCAAACACACATGCGGGAGATTCTGGGCCGACCCAGATCGACTTCTTGCATGTATTGTGCATCCTCCTTTGGTTTCTAGCCTTTTTCTTGTTTCTGGTTTTCGCCTTCCTTATATTTTTTCCATACTTGTATCTAAAATGTAAAAAATAATTAAGAAATATTTATGTAGTTACAATAAATTATTCACTTATTTAAAGAAAAGGGTTACAAACAGGGAGAGGCGTTTTGGCTCTCGGGTCCAGGTGAACCCGAAATCTGAGCCGCCCCGGCAAGCATCGAGATCTGTTCTGCAGGTCACTGTCAAAGGAATACAAGAATTCAAAAAGATGTATACGCTGCAGGCCACAGTGTACGTACTGACGATTCCTGACGGGGGAGCGGACGGACGTTGCCTCTGTTAAGGGCTTACTCTGGACCTGTACCTGGTCACGTGGTACAGATATTTTGTTTGGACGCCCCCGTGTCAGCCATCCCCATATGTCAGGTGAAAGTAATGAAGGATGACAGATAGAAATATTGATTCGGTTTCTGGTTCAAATAAATAAATTAAAAAGATGATAGAGTACGGGTCAAGACATAAAAACTAAAGGAAAGATTGTCACAGACGTAGTTCATTGTGATTTTTGCAACAACAAAAAAAACTCAGACAACCCCGCCGCCCGCGCGAGCCACCATTGGGGTCCAACGCCGCCGCCCGCCTGCACCGCCGCCACGGAGGCGACCAACGCCGGCCACCTGTGCAGCTCGATCACCGTCGCCCACCTACGTACCTTGCCTACCACCGCGCACGGGAGCGACCAGCACATCCACCCTCGGGCCCAGCGCCACCGCCCACCTCTGCCATGAGGGCGACCACCGCCGCCCACCTGCGCCACGTAGGCGACCACCGCCGCCACTCGCAGGACCAGCCACTTCGTCCGATTCGGCTGCCGGCGCCACGGATTATTGTTGTACAATCAAGAGTGTCATTGTATGATCTGAAATATACAATCAATATACAGTGAACAGTCAAATATACAGTCAAGAGTGTTAAACAGTGACTGAATTTATGCTAATGAACTAGTGAACTCACAACAACAAAAATACGGTTCTAAAAAATCCTAATAAATCTACTTCTTGAGTTGGTTCTGGCTTGCAAGAGTACAATCCTACTGGACATATATAGCAGAGGTTATTCAGAACCAAATTGTCATTGTGGTTTTAGTACATGAATTGAGTGATAGTGGGATCGAACAACCACAAGTGTCATTGTCATTGTGGTTTCAGCAAAAACAAAATTTCTGCTAGCTAATCAAACCAGCAAACAAATAAAGGTTTTTGAGTTCCACTAGAATTGTCATTTTGCAATTAAAGTAAGATGAGAACAAGTGAAGTACTGAATGTGTTTGCATGATTCAGTCAAGTTTCATCCATATCATTGTCATTGTCATTGTCATTGAATGATTCAAAGTTTCACTAGAATTTGATCTTGCATCACACATTATGATTTAGTCAAGTTTCGCCCAGAATGACAAGTTAAACTTGACTGTCAAGTTTCATTCATCTCTGTTTGTGCATGATCCAGTCAGGTTCACTAGAATTTGATTTCGCAGTACCAATTTCAAACAACTCTCCATGATTCAGTTAAACTGCCATTGTCAATTTGCTGAGATCTTGTTTGAAGCTAGTACCCCACCCATATGAACAGCTCTAAAAATTGTCAAGGTACTAAATCCAGCCACATCAACTTTGACACAAACCTGAAGGTACTGAATCCTAACAGGTTGTTGTGTTAATATCAGCAGCTCTAAATGTGTTACGGTACTGAACTGAGCGTACGTGAGTCCCGTAAAAAAAATGAGTGTAAATGAATAAGTGATTGTTCGTACTGGAGAGCATGCCCGGTTAATGCTAGAGAAGCCTGAAAAGCATCCAAGTAATCTTCCTAACCTGGTATAGGAGAGATGCAATGTGTAAAAAAAAAATCCAATCCTTCATCAGATATCCCAGATCTGGTGAACTGAACTGAAACTAAATGGCCCAAGGGAGAAGTGGACCGACCTGCAGGAAGTGGAGTTGTGCGTGGGGGTCGTCGACGGGCACCAGCTTGTATGTGACCACCACAAACTCCTCATTTGCCTCCCGCTCATCTGTGCTGGTGACGGCGAGGTGGCAGGTCCAGGCAGGGAGGGGGCGCGAAGGCGGGCAGGCAGGAGCGCAGGGGTAGGGGGAGCGCCATGGCGAGGTGAAGAGGCCGGGTCGGCGAGGCGACGGACGGAGGATGGGGGAGGTAATGGTAGTGGATGTGGACACGGCCGCCATGGCCGGGGGCCCTTGGGGATGGAAGCGTCATTGGGCCGCCGCGCAAAATCCAAACTTCAGATCTGGAACCACGCGGCGGCAGCGCAGCACGGGGAGAGAAGCCGGCGCCGGCGTGGGCCTGGGCCCTGGGGGGAGGAGGGATTAAGGCGGGGTCGGCGGGGTAGATGGGGAGCGTCGTGTGGTGCGGGTGGAAGGTGGAGGTAGACTGGTGGGGGAGAAGAATCCAGAATCGTACGTGTCTGTCTGGACCAAAACTGACGCCGTCTGTGAATATATTCGCTAAGTGGGCCCGCTGGTGGAATTCTCTCCACAGAATACCGCGTGGAATACAAAGGCTAGCGCGGATCGCGAGGTGCCTGGTCGGTCCTGATTTCGGGTGCATCTGGACCCGGGAGCCAAATTGCTTTTTCGGTTACAAACATTTTTAAATAAATTTTATTTAATATTAGAAAAGTGGCCATGCCTTTTTCTAAAGCATTCATGTTTTTTTTCTAAATTACGTAATTATAAAAATGTTCTCTATTTTAATAATGTTTTTTATAATTTAAAAAGTGATCACATTGTTTCAAAAATGTTTGCGTACTTTTGAGAAATTGTTGATTTATTTCCAAAAATGCTTATGTCTTTTAAAATGTGTTCATGTTGTTTTAAAAATCAGTACAAATTGATTATATATTTACTGTGTGTTAAAAATGTTTCTTGTGTGCTTAGCTCTAGTAATTTCAAGTACGGGTTCGTTCAAAACTAAGTTTTCCGAGGCTATTGATTCGTACCTACTACCGAAGTTTGATAAAATATTCATCACATATCGAAAAATGTTAATAATGGATTTAAAAGAATATTTGCCGTGTATTTTAAAAAATCATGTAGAAGAAAACTTCGTTATAAATGGAAAAGAAAACATAGGAAAAATAAAAAGGAATTCAAACCGGAAGAAAACTGGCAAAGAAAAACCCAGAAAAGGAAAAACTGAAACAAAACCGGTGAAAACCAGCATAGTAGCGCTGTTCGACTTGAGCCGGTCCACCACGCTCGCCCTGTGCGATTGGCTGACAACCTGACGCGATGGGCGTCAGATAGGATTTGCCCCTGTGTGTTCTTCAGCTCCGCTTCTCTGTTTCTCTCGGAAAAGATTTGCCGCAGGGCGAAAGCAGGAAGAGGAAGGCCGCCGCTGCGATGCTCTTCGCGTTTCTATAACCCCAGAATTTCGCGCGGGTTTGAAGTTGGCCGGTAATCTGGATCTCCCAATCCCAAACTAGGTTTCCCTCGTGTTTTTCCTTGGGGAAATTTGCTCCTGAGGAGTCCTGGCATGCCCCCATATATTCCTACTCACCATAAATTGGCAGGATTTCTGCTCTTTTTTCACGTTTTATTAGGCGCCGTTGGCAATCCGCTGGATGTTGTTGTGGTCATCGGAATGAGTAGCTGCATTAGTGGAATGACGCCCGGATTGTGCCGGACTGTGTAAGGAATCTGTTTTTTTTTTTTTTTGAATTGTAAGGAATTTGTTGATTGGTTGTTGACAGAGAATTAGGGTTGGAGCACCTCGACTGTTTGCCCGTTTACTGTAAAGTCCGTCTCATTGCGTAGTTGATGGCTTGATGCATTCAATCAATCAATACTTCTCCCCTGTCGAGAAATGCATATTTTTAGGTTAAGACAAGGCTTTGCTCAACAATTACTCCATTAGTCTTGGTTTACTTGATATAAATTCACCTTCGCAAGTACTACCTCAGTACTAAAATATAAGATGTTTTTGTAAGCTAAAATGGCCTACCAAAACGTCTTATATTTTAATACAGAGGTAATAACTAGTACTTTTGAAATACAAATCTATGGTCATCAATCTCATGCCCTGTATATTATCGAGTAATGGTTGGTCAAAACCTCGTCTTGACGAAACAAAATACACCTTATATTCCTGGACCGATGTACTCTATATGCATCAGTTGCACTATCAAGTGTAGTCTGGAATTTGGACTCTGTAGCCTTGACAAAGTATATGTGGACGAATAATTTAGATTTGGGGGTGAATTATTTTCCTTATGTTTTCTCATTCCCTATAGTTTGACTATTGGCTTGATCTCCTCCCCTACCTTTTCCAAAGGAAAACTCATTTGCTGGAGAAAGATATATACAAGTACTCCGAAGTTGTCAAGGAGGAAGATACAACAGTAGCTAAACTAGTGTTGATGATGGTTATAAGCAGAGAGCTGCATTGCTGGCTCGAGTGTTAGTTACTCAAAACAATTCCAAACAATGGAGCCTAATCACCTGATAATTATTAGTTTCTTGTTTATTTGCTGGCCAGGGTAGACTTATAATCCTCCACATAATTAAGAAATGTCTATATACCGCCTTGTCGAGAAATCAGAAAGAGGAAGGCACTTGTTCCCAATATCCTGTTGAAGTTCTGATAGTTCAATGCTCCAGAACCAAACGGATCTAGCTTGCTGTTTCCTGACATAATTACTGTACTTCTGTCAGGACCAGTATTGTTACCTGCAGTTTCTTGTGTCCGTTGTCATTGATTCTGCCTTAGCTTTACTGTAATTCATATTCTCTTCTTCATTACGAATTAACTTGTTAATTTCACTTCTGTCTTAATTTTGTAGTTTTGATAAATCAGGGGAACAATCTGACTACCTTTTGTTTAACATATTTCGGATGCACGACTTCCCCTGCATAAGATACTGCTCCTTCTGGGGTTCTGAAATTCCAAATTTCAGAAATTCGTCGTGTTGTGCATTATTCGAAGTGCTGAAGAATTTGAAACGTGAAAGATGATGCAGTTTACTATTTGTCACTTGTTCATGCTAAGCATTCCTGTTGAGTTTAGGTGCCCAAACCACTAAGACTAATTGGACAAATCTGTAAGTATGCCCATAATAAACTGGTTTGGTGGCTTGGTATTTTAATCTGGGCACATGTCTAGGCATGATGTTGCTATGCTCTAAGGTACTGAAAAGGGATTTTAAGAAAAAACACTGCACAACCTCGCAATCATTTGAGGTATGGAAAGATTAATCAGTGCAGAGGCAGCCATGGATGATAGTGATTATGTTTTGTGTGACCCAATGAAATCGGCCCACCGCGCAGTATCAGCAGTAATAGTTCTTGCTGTGGAGAACTATTAGGAACATATGAAAAAACTATTAGGAACAAATGGATGATACTCCCTCCGTCCAATAATATAAGAGCATTTTTGACACTACACTAGTGTTAAAAATGCTCTCATATTATGGGACGGAGGGAGTAGTAATGTTTTGTGTGACCCAGTGGTTCTCAATAATTTCGAATTACTTATGAACATACGAAGAAAGCATAACTTCACTGCATAAAATCCTAAAAGGTTCTTGGCACTATCTTCATTCTGGACAATATGCACTTCCACGCGGTACAGCCAACCTTATTTAGGACAAGGTACACAGTAATAATTTTTTGTCACATGCCATGGGCAATCTACTGGCATCTTGATACTTCCTTTTTTGCTTGTTATTCAACAGTAGAACTTACATATGAAGTGTAGCATATATCACGCTAAAGGTGGATCCTCTATTCCCTTACGCAATGAATCTCAATATCCTTGTTGACATGCTAATCTTGGAGGACTCGAGTCAATGCATCTTGAGCTCGTTCTCTCCATCAACCTTATCTCAAAAAATTTGCGATCACTGACCAACTTTACATTGTTGATGCCTTCTTTATTTCCAGTAATTGAACCAACCAGCAAGGGAGGAGGACAAGGTCAGTCTTGTTACAGATGGAGTTCAAGAAGCTGGGATAACAATCTTTCAGTACCTCAAAAATCTTGATTGAATCGCTCACCTTGTCTATCATGCCCCGACACAGAATGATACAATCATGTGGAGTTCCGCTTGCAATTAGCCCAATACTCCGCCACAAGCTTAGCAAAGGCTGATTGTTTGTCTTCCAACAGCTTTGCGGGTGTGTCGTATTCTAGAAGCTTACCTGTAGAAGTCATCAGCACTCGTCATAAAATCTAGTAAGTGTAGTTATTAACTTATAACAAAGATCAGGTTTAATGCCATTGCTCGTTTATCACTAGAGATTATGGGGAATGGACCAGAGATTTCATCACTTGATACATGACTGGAACTGTTTATAATAGTATAACGTACCGTAGGAAAGTACCATGACCCTGTCACTGTCTGTCACAGTTGGGACCCTGTGAGCAATGGTTATCACTGTGCAACTAGTGAACTGCTGCCTGATGACACCCTGTAGGATTGCATCAGTTGCGGAATCGATGGACGCCGTTGCTTCATCTAGCACTAGAATTTTGTTCCTACGGAGGAGAACTCTGCCGAGACAGAAGAGCTGGCGCTGTCCAACACTCCAGTTATCGCCATCATCACTCACTGCCATAGGCCAGAGGGAGAAATCATTTTAACCTTCCGGCAACTCAAACTGCTTGCTATGGTAATTCTTTTGTTCTGATAGAATGTTTAATATCTATGTAATACTTACCTACTGTATCGAGAAGAGCAGCAGTGCTGCTAATTGATCTCTTCAGCTGACACTTTTCCAAGGCCTGAAATGTCCAATGTAAGTAATCTAGTCAGATACATGAAACTTGAAGTGCTAGCAATCTAGTAAAATTAAACATGATCAGATTGTACATCATTTTATTTTCATCTGTCTTTGTTTAAGAAAAGCTCAGATCTTCTATTGCTTATGAATTATGATAAGAGAAAGTTCATTTAACATGGTTCTTTTTCAGAACTATACTAGTAAGACTTTTTATCGCCTTTCTCGAACTACTTTGCATCCTTTTTTTGCAGGAACATCCTGTTCTCACCTCCCATATCTCATCATCGGAATGCAGACCAAGGGGGTCCAAATTATTGCGCACAGTTCCTCTGAAAAGTGTAGGTTCTTGGGGGATAATACTCAGTTTAGTTCTTAGATCCTTGAGACCAATAGAGCAGATATCCAAGTTGTCAATAAGTATCCTCCCACCCACAGGATCAACGAGACGGAACAGTGAGCTGATGAGTGTTGATTTCCCGCTTCCTGTCCTCCCGACAACCCCAATTCTGTTTCCAGCAGGGAAGGTGCAAGTGATTCCTTTGAGAACAAGTGGCGTGTTTGGGCGGTATTTAATCTGCTCAGAAAAAAGTGCAAGTTATTGCAACCTATTATTATTATTCTCAATTTCCATGATTATGTGCAAAGGAGATTATATTTACCTTCAAATCTTGCAGGTCTATTCTTCCCTCCTGTGGCCATGAAATTGGAGGCCTGTTATCTGGTATTATGGTGGGAGGCTCTGATGGAAGGTGCATATACTGCTTGATTCTCTCGACTGAAATGATATAGTTTTCTAGGTAGGAATAGTACCGTGTCAGGAAAACTTGTGCCGCGGTCAAGCTTAAAGCATAGGAGAGGCAAAGACCCGCAAAGCCTGGAGATATATTTCGTAAGTGTTCATCAAATCTGCAGACAGAGTTAAAAAAAAAAAGGGATCTGTTCGCTGTAATGGTTATGTAGATACCTGGTGAAATTACTCCTGGAGGAACCAAAATAAGGAACAATGAAGATGTGAATATGGTCAAGCTTTGCAGTGCTTCCACTCTTATAAGAACCCACTCCTGCGCAGCAACCGTGTGGAAGAACATTGTCGCATCGTTGTCAATAAGCTGCAGGTTGTTGTGGATGAACCTGTCTGTTGCCGCGAAAGCCCTGATTGTCACCACACCAAGAATCGATTCTGATGCATAGTTCATGACAGGTGCCTTCGTTGTTCCATTAATTCTGACTAGCTCTCTGGCCGAGTCCACGTAGTACCTCTTCAGTATTTGAAAACAAAGCATCAGATTTTAAACTCACAAGACACATTTCATCGGTCATCTCCTCTGGATTAATTTCCTGAGCTTAATTGTTTGGATCAATGTACAGCAAAGTAGACGACTTACCTGAACATATACCATGGATATTGCGACTGGGATTGCTACAACTAAGACCTGCCAAGTTACAGTACCCATGACCAGCACTGTCGTTACCACCTCGATACCGCCAGTCACCACAAAAGCCATGGAGTAAGGTATGTCAAAGTCCAGAATGCTTAAATCTGATGAAGCCTGCAAAGAGATAAACCTTTGGTCAGGGATTAATCAGTACTACAGAAATTACATTTAGCTTGCTATGGTTATGTTATTCGGGCAGCGATACAGTAAAGTAACCATACCCTTGTCAATATTCTTCCAATGGGCGTCGAATCAAAGAATGACATGGGGGCCTTGAATACAGAGTCCATTAGACCTGTAAAGAATGCTTTGGAGGCCTTGAGTCCCAGAGTAGCAGCGAACAGGCTTCTGAGGTAGGCGAAGCAGCAGCTGAAGATGGCGATCCCGGAGTATGCCCCAACCAGAAGAGCACTACTGACATTGATCTGAACAGCCACGGCCAGCCAATATGTGGACATGATTTGAAAGACTGTGAAAAGCACTTGAGCTGCAACCATCCCACAGAGAGGTAAAATGCCCTTAGAGACTTCTACGTAGTCTTTGTATGGCTTCCATCCGAGGTTGCCGATCCCCTTCTCCTCCTCTTCTGTGAGCTGGGCCACTGAAGGACCCTTCGTCGAGACTTCGATTTCGCTGGGCTGCCGCGTTGCCAGCAATGCGCTCGGCATGATACCATCATCGAGCAACTGTTGCCCTTGGACTTGGTTCTCTTGGCTGGTGGTATCCAGTGCTGTGATTGAGGACTGATGCGCCGAAACTAGCTTCTCGAATGCGGTCCCGGATTCCAGTAGGTCTGCGTATTTCCCTTGCTGTTTAACTTGACCGCCTTCCATTACCTGTTGAAACAATCGCCGAGTATGATATAGAAGGATCATCGATATTACAAAATTTTGTGCAGCCATGTTCAGAAGATCTACTTACCAGAATCCTGTTAGTTTCAGTCAGAAATTCAACTTGGTGCGTCACAAGAACAACGGTCTTCTCTGAAAGTGCGGTCATCACACAATCCTGCAAGAACATTGACATCAGAACTTCGTGTGGCAGAAAACAAGCTGTTAGCATTACAGATTAAGAGCCCCCTCCTTACATAGAAAAGAACTGCAGCAGTGTGCGCATCGACCGCGCTGAAAGGGTCGTCTAGGAGGTAGATATCTGCATCACTATAGACAGCTCTAGCAAGCTGAATCCTTTGCTTCTGACCTCCACTCATGTTGAGCCCTCTCTGACCGATCTCTGTAAGGTCTCCATGATTGAAATTTTCTATATCCTTGTCCAAAGCACAAGATTTGATTGCCTTCTCATACAGTTCCTTGTCGAAAGGCTTTCCGAAGAGTATATTGTCGCGGACAGTGCCACTCTGTATCCATGAGTTTTGTGAAACATATGCCAGTGATCCAAATACATCAACCTGCAAAACACAATGTTAACATTCTGTTTTTGGAAATGGAGAAATGAGCATGATTTAATCATTCCATCTGCATAAAGAGCATATACTTTTTGCCACTTACTGATCCTGATGTTCTAGGTATCTCCCTAAGTAATGCATAAAGGAGCGAAGATTTTCCCGAGCCAACCGCGCCACAGACGGCCACCTTCTCTCCTTTGTTTATGCTAAGGTTGACATTCCTTAGCGTCAAATCGGCCGCACTCGCATTCCAGCTGAAATTTGCATCTTGGACATGAACCCTGATATCAGAGTTATGTGGAGGCGCCCTCTCCGCACCCTCTTTGATCTCTTCTTCTATGAGAAATTTCTCGATACGGTCCAGCGACACCTTGTACTGGATCATCATTGTCAGGATCTCAGGAAGGAACCTCACCGGCTCAGCCATGACCCTCAGGGTGGCCAAGACCGTGAAGAGGGTACTGGCATTCAGGGGGGCACTCCCCAGGATCGCCGTTGCGGTGTACATCACCGCGGAGACGACCGTCGGGGACATCCAGTACATGACGGCGCCGTAGGCCTTCTTCATCTGGGTCTCCCTCAACCATATGAACTCGGCGTCTCTGAGGGACTCGACCATGCTCCGGAACTTCTCCTCCCATGACTGCAGCTTGATGATCTTCATGCTGTTGAGCACCTCGGACGTGGACCGGAGCCTGTCATCCTGTGCAACCATGAACTTGGCCTGGTACCCTTGCAGAAGCTTTGCGAACGGCATGTTGAGGAAGCCGAAGATGATCAGGGGGACTAGACCCGGGACCGCCCCGAGCCTGAGCGCCCAGAAGAGCGTGCCTACTGCAAAGGCGAGCTGGAGCGGCGAGCTCCACGCCATGTGAAACCAGCTGAGAGCATCGCCGAGCCGGTAAGCGTCGACGGCAATGTAGTTGACTATCTCCCCGGTTGAATGGTTCTTCCTCCCCTGGCTGGACAGCTTGAGCTGCTTCTGAAAGATGGCCGCCATTAGCGCGGACCGGATGCGCATCCCGGTCCTCCTGGAGTCGAAGAACCAATGGCGCTGGGACAGCGACTCGACGAGCTTGATGACGAGGAGGCAGCCGACGAGCGACAGGCCGACGCGGTGATCCCTCTCTTCTTGGTAGCTGTACCATACGAACGCAAAGAGCAGTATAGGGGAGACGGCTATGGCCAGTGTTCTCATGAAGGCGTAGAAGCCGGCGATCATGATCTCCCTGAGGAAACACTTGCACAGGACGAGGGCGAGGCTGTTGGATCGCCCGCTCTGCGCCTTGTCCTGCCGATGGCGGCTCCATGCCTCGCAGAACCTACGTGAGGCTTGCTGTGCGCAGTCCTCGCCGGCGATGAGCGGGATGTCGGCGAGGTCCAGTGCTTTTGAGCGGCCGAGGCGGAGCAGAGGGTTCAGCCACGAGAAGGCGAGCTGGCTGAACAGGCCCGCCCGGTACAGCTCCGAGTCGTGCACCGCCTTGTCAATCAAGGGCTCCGACAAGCCGTCGTCGTCCTGGTGGCCACGGCTCCGCCGGAGCAGCAGCGAGCCGAGGGCGCAGAGCAGGAGGAGGAAGTTGACCGCCCACGCGACAGCCTCCGGCAAGGCTAGCCCGTGGCCCATGGCAAGGACCTCCGCATTGTACGCGGTGATCAGCAGCGAGAAGAGCGTCCACCAGAGAACGGACACGGCCCTGGCCGGCCTCGTCGGCTGGACGTGCAACGAGGCCGCCACGGCCACCCACACCAGCCCCCTGACGACGGAGGCCGTGGTGGCCGCCGCATCCGCAGAGCCCCTGAACGCGGCGACGGCGTACGCCGCCGCGACCGCCACGCAGCACGCGGAGACGGCGGCCACCCCCCACCGCCGCCTTGCGCCGCCGCTTCTCCCCCGTCCATCCCACCGCCCCCTGACGCAGGTCGCGAGCAGCGCGGAGGCGTAGGCGGCGAGGAGCACGACATTGACGCAGTCGATGAGACCCCTCTGCACGCACGGCGACGCGAGGGTGAGCCCGCCGCCCTCCTCCTGCCCGCAGGTCCACGAGGGCGACCAACCTGCCACGCACACATCCAATCCAAGCAAAGCAATGGCGATAAGCGAAGCTGGATGCACGGAGCATCAAGAATCAGGAAGGGTTTACAAGAAGAGAGGAAGCTTCATCTCGTCTCGTCTCGTCTCCCCCTTACCGAGAAAGGCCATGGCCGGATCGCGCAGCTTATCGGCCGTCCCTGCGCCTCGCATGCAGCGGCCGACGCGTCGCCTATTCCTGGGCAGGAGACGAGGAGGAGGGAAGCCCAGCCACCAGTCTAGTGCGTGCGTGCGTTCACGTATATGCGCACGCGGGTACGGACAGGAAGACAGACGGAGGATTTGTTTGAGATAGATAGCGGAAGAGAAGACCGCTCCGGCCTGTGGTGCCCGGAGGCCGCCCTGTAAAACTCGGACTTGTCCACCGTCGCTTTCGGCCGCGAACTCGTGGGGGAGGAGGTAGAAGAAGAGCAAGTCGCACGCTGGCGGCCTCGGCGTCTCCTTGTCGTTTTCCTCGTACAGGCATTGGTACCGGCTGGTCTGCGTATGGCGTGACGTGGCGACTGGCGACGGACGGCTGGCATGGCAAGGCCGGACAGGCTAGGCGCATTCATTCCGTCGCAGACGTGGCGTGAGACGGAAGGTGGCTCCTGATCGAGCTAAGAATAAGATGGTCCCAGATCGATACGAGCCGTTAATTTCGTATGATCCGATGACTAGGCTAATATATTACCCCCCAAAAAAAATGTTGTCAACGATCATGCGCGGTTAGGATTTTCACTTCCGCAAATAAGGAAATATAGTATACGCAATCAAAACATGAAGGCAAATAGGGAAAGATATGTCAAGAAAATCTATTTGGAAAGTGCGATCACTAAATCTATCAAGAATATCTTCTGTTTATTTTGTTTTACTTACCATATTTGTATAGTAAAACATTACCCTCAATCAATCGAAGACTAGGATTAACTTATCCTTTTAGTAGGGGGTAGAGAGCAAATGTTTCGAGTAAGATATATTTTTATTACTTTTCAAAAGAGGGACAACATCCCCGGTCTCTGCCTCGAGTGATGCATACAGCCCTCCATTACACATTTACGCACTATTTGGGCACCTATCATACTATCATTGTACTGTATGTGTTGAGATGAGATTAAGCAAAAAAAAGAGACGAGATTAAGCAAATTGATTGATATAAACAGCTAGCGTGGAAATGACGGTGTCTGCGCTGGGGATCGAAGAACCATCGAAGCGGAGATAGGTGCGTACGTGACGTAGTACGTACAGCCGGAGCCGGGGGCCAATTATACAGCGACAGTATTGAAGAGTGAGGCCTACGCCCACAGATCACCAACGACAGAATTTAAGTATGCGGGGTGCTTTCACAATTCAATGCAAGCAAGCGTGATTGCGCTCGTCTGGTAGCTACACGGTCCGTCGGATCTCTCGCCACCGTCTCCCATTGGGGAGCTGTCGATCGAAATGGGAGACGTCGATGAGTCGATCGACGGCTAGCTGATAGCTCGTTTTTCACGAGCTGGTATACCAAGTTTTTCTTGGACAAGGTCCGCATCTCCTGTCATTATTAGCTACTGTAATTATTGTATTAAAGAGGAAGCAGGTATATACCAACTCAAATTAGATCTGACGCTAACCGCAAAAAAAAAGAAGAACTGACGCTAGCTCGTTCCAAGTAGATCTGAAATCGATCGAAGGTGGACACGTCTTGACTAGTCGTACGTCTAGCTACTGGCGAAGTTTCCGCTGATTCACATGCGTTGTTGGCTTGTTGCCATAGGTTGATTAGACTGGACGCTGCATTTCTGCCGAGGTGTATCTGCTCTCGAGCTAAGAGCGGACTTAAATTCGGCCCTCAAATGCCCGCGGACGGGGTTAGGCACGTCTGCGGGCGCATCCGGATGGGTCCTCATATTTTCTTTCGTACATTCACATATTTCAAATCCGGACTCTTAAATCTATGCAAATACATGCACGTCGATCATGCAACACAATGTCGCACGTAAATAGCAATTGTTGGTATCAAGCATACATAGCGTTTACATAAAATTTATTTGAAGTGCCAAAATCAAGCATTGCCTTCTTGGTTGTCATTGTGGATCCACATATGCTCGACAAGATCATTGAGTAACTGCGTGTGCACCTGCTGATTTCGAAGATTCTGATGCATCTGCAGAAAGTTCATAAGCTGAGCCGCCTCTTGATCTTTCGGGATTTGAACTTGTTCTCCGGGTGCTTCGAAATCATGGGTTTGGGCTACACCATCATCCTCATCCTCGACAATCATATTGTGCAGAATAACACAACATGTCATCAGCTGCCACAAAATTTCCGATTCCCACATCATTGCAGCGCTCCGCGCAATTCTCCAATGAGCTTGAAGCACACCAAATGCCCTCTCCACGTCCTTCCTAACCGCTTCCTGCATTGTTGCAAAGTGGCTCTATTTATTGCCACGCGGCTCCGATATGGTCTTCACAAACGCCGCCCACTGAAGATAGATAACATCGGCAAGATAGTACCCCATGTTGTAGTCCCGGCCGTTGACAGTGTAGTTGCACGGCAGTGATTCTCCATTGCAAAGCCTCCTGAACACCGGAGATCGTTGAAGCACGTTGATGTCGTTGTGAGAACCGGACATTCCAAAGAAAGCATGCCAAATCCATAAGTCATGTGATACCACCGCTTCTAGTATGATGGTGGCCTCCCTGGTGTGACCTTGATACATTCCCCGCAAACCTTTGGGGCAGTTTTTCTATTGCCAGTGCATGCAATCAATTGATCAGAGTATTCCTGGAAACCCCCTTGCCTATTCAATAGCCAACAACTTCTCCGTGTCCTCCGCATTTGGTTCTCTGAGATACTCCGGTCCAAACACCTCAACCATGGCGCGAGCAAATTTGACAGTAGTCTTTAGGCACGTGCTCTCCCCCATCCTGACCATCTCACCTCCGCGTTCAACACACGTACGACTTGATGACGCCTTCACCTCCTCGATCCAGCGAGCGATGGTGAAGTAGTAGCTCGAGTCCTCCGGCAGCACGACGGCGTGGTTGCGGTGGTGGTGGAGAAATCTCAGAAGAGCTTCGCTAAGCACTACAGAGAAGAAGATGGCTAAGAGGGAGAGGAGGAGCAGCGCCGTGGCACGAATAGATCCGTATGGGTGCGGCTGCCCTCTCTCCCCTCCTCTATATATAGGGGGAAGGATGGAGGGAGGGGCGCCTCTAGATCCCATCTAGGGCTGGCGGCCACCAAGGGGAAACCCTAGATGGGTTTGTGCGCCTCCTCCTAGGTGCCTTGGCCCCCAAGGCAAGTGGAGGAAACCCTAGGGAGGCGCCCCACCTCCTCAAGCAACGTGGGAAGGGGGCTTGGGGGCGTACAACCCCTTAGTGGGCTGGTGTGCCCCCTCCTCTAGGCCCATGAGGCCCCACAACACTTGCCGGGGCCTCCTGAAACCCTTTTCGGTCATGCTGGTCATCACCCGGTACCCCCGGAACACTTCCGGACTCCAATACCCTTCGTCCAATATATCAATCTTCACCTCCGGACCATTCCGGAGTTCCTCGTCACGTCCGGGATCTCAGCCGGGACTCCGAACAACCTTCGGTAACCACCATAATGACTCAACTATACTTATATTGTCACCAAACATTAAGTGTGTAGACCCTGCGGGTTCGAGAACTATGCAGACATGACCGAGACACCTCTACGGTCAATAACCAATAGCGGGACCTGGATGTCCATATTGGTTCCCACATATTCTACGAAGATCTTATCGGTCGAACCTCGATGTCAAGGATTCAGTTAATCTCGTATGCAGTTCCCTTTGTCTATCGGTATGTTACTTGCCCGAGATTCGATCGTCGGTATCACCATACCTAGTTCAATCTCGTTACCAGCAAGTCTCTTTACTCGTTCCGTAATACAAGATCCCGTGGCTAACTCATTAGTCACATTACTTGCAAGCTTCTTGTGATGTTGTATTACCGAGTGGGCCCTGAGGTACCTCTCTGTCATACGGAGTGACAAATCCCAGTCTTGATCCATGCCAACTCAACAGACACCCTCAAAGATACCTGTAGAGCACCTTTATAGTCACCCAGTTACGTTGCGATGTTTGGTACACACAAGGTACTCCTCCGGTGTCAGTGAGTTGCATGATCTCATGGTCATAGGAACATATACTTGACATGCAGAAAACGATAGCAACAAACTTGATACGATCACATGCTACGTTTATAGTTTGGGTCTTGTCCATCACATCATTCTCCTAATGATGTGATCCCGTTATCAAATGGCAACTCATGTCCATGGCTAGGAAATCATAGCCATCTTTGATCAATGAGCTAGTCCAGTAGAGGCTTACTAGGGACATGTTGTTGTCTATGTATCCACACATGTATTTGAGTTTCCGATCAATACAATTCTAGCATGGATAATAAACGATTATCATGAACAGGGAAATATGATAATAACTAATTTATTATTGCCTCTAGGGCATATTTCCAACAGTCTCCCACTTGCACTAGAGTCAATAATCTAGTTCACATCACCATGTGATTAACACCCAATTAGTTCTGGGGTTTGATCATGTTTTGCTTGTGAGAGAGGTTTTAGTCAACGGGTAGGTTTGCAACATTCAGATCCGCGTGTACTTTGCAAATTTTTATGTCATACTGTAGAAACTGCTACCATGCTCCACTTGAAGCTATTCCAAACGGCTGCTCCACTATACGTATCCGGTTTGCTACTCAGAGTCATCTGAATTGGTGTTAAAACTTGCATCGACGTAACCCTTTACGGCGAACTCTTTATCACCTCCATAACCGAGAAACTCTATTCAGAGTCATCCGGATTAGTGTTAAAGCTTGCATCGACGTAACCCTTTACGCCGAACTCTTTATCACCTCCATAACTGAGAAACATTTCCTTATTCTTCTAAGGATAATTTTGACCGCTGTCCAGTGATCCACTCCTGGATCACTCTTGTACCCCCTTGCCAGACACGTGGCAAGGCACACATCAGGTGCGGTACACAGCATGGCATATCGTATAGAGCCTATGGCTAAGGCATAGGGGACGACCTTTTTCCTTTCTCTTTCTTCTGCCGTGGTCGAGCTTTGAGTCTCACTCAACTTCACACCTTACAACTCAGGCAAGAACCCCTTCTTGGACTGATCCATTTTGAACTTCTTCAAAATCATGTCAAGGTATGTGCTCTGTGAAAATCTTATCAGGCGTCTTGATCTATCTCTATAGATCTTGATGCCCAACATATAAGCAGCTTTACCCAGGTCTTCCTTTGAAAAACTCCTTTCAAACAACCCTTTATGCTTTCTAGAAATTCTACATCATTTCCGATCAACAATATGTCAACCACATATACTTATCAGAAATGTTGTTGAGCTCCCATTCACTTTCTTGTAAATACAAGTTTCTTGCAAACATTGTATAAACCCAAAAACTTTGATCACCTCATCAAAGCGTATGTTCCAACTCCGAGGTGCTTGCTGCAGTCCATAGAAGGATCGCTGGAGCTTGCATACCTTTTAGCATCCTTAGGATCGACAAAACCTTCTGGTTGTATCACATACAACCTTTCCTCACGGAAACCGTCAAGGAAACTTTGTTTTGACATCCATCTGCCAGATTTCGTAAATGAAAATGCAGCAACTGCTAACATAATTTCAACAGACTTTAGCATCGCTATGAGTGAGAAAGTCTCATCATAGTCAACTCCTTGAACTTGTGAAAACCCCTTTGCCACAAGTTGAGCTTTATAGATGGTGACATTACCATCAGCGTCTATCTTGTTCTTAAAGATCCATTTATTCTCAATGGCTTCCCGATCATCGGGAAAGTCCACCAAAGTCGATACTTCGTTCTCATACATGGATCCTATCTCGGATTTCATGGCTCCTAGCCATTTGTTGGAATCCGGGCCCACCATCGCTTCTCCATAGCTCGTAGGTTCACCGTTGTCCAACAACATGACCTTTAAGACAGGGTTACCGTACCACTCAGAAGTTGTACGCACCCTTGTCGACCTACGAGGTTTGACAGTAACTTGATCTGAAGCTTCATGATCATCATCATTAGCTTCCTCTTCAACTGACGTAGGTGCCACAGAAACATCTTTCTGTGCTGCGCTACTCTCTAGCTGAAGTAAAGGTTCAACAACCTTAACAAGTTCTATCTTCCTCCCACTCAGTTCTTTCGAGAGAAACTCTTTCTCGAGAAAGGACCCGTTCTTAGCGACAAACACTTTGCCCTCGGATCTGAGATAGAAGGTATGCCCAATTGTCTCCTTTGGGTATCCTATGAAGATCCATTTGCCCGCTTTGGGTTCGAGCTTATCAGGCTGAAGCCTTTTCACATAAGCGTCGCAGCCACAAACCTTAAGAAATGACAACTTAGGTTTCTTGCCAAACTATAATTCATACGGTGCCGTCTCAACGGATTTAGATGGTGCCTTATTTAAAGTGAATCTAGTTGTCTCTAATGCATAACCCCAAAACGATAGTGATAGATCGGCAAGAGACATCATAGAACGCACCATATCTAATAAGGTACGATTACGACATTCGGACACACCATTACGCTGTGGTGTTTCAGGCGGCGTCAGCTGTGAAACAATTCCACATTGCCTTAAGTGATTGCCAAACTCATAACTCAGATACTCTCCCCTTCGATCATATCGTAGGAATTTGATCTTCTTGTTACGATGATTCTCAACTTCACTCTGAAATTGCTTGAACTTTTCAGACTTTTCAGACTTATGCTTCATCAAGTAAATATACCCATATCTACTCAAATCATCGGTGAAGGTGAGAAAGTAACGATATCCACCGCGCGCGTCAACACTCATCGGGCCGCACACATCAGTATGTATGATTTCCAACAAGTCAATTGCCCGTTCCATTGTTCCGGAAAACGGGGTTTTAGTCATCTTGCCCATGAGGCATGGTTCGCATGTGTCAAGGGATTCAAAATCAAGTGACTCCAAAAGTCCATCAGCATGGAGTTTCTTCATGCGCTTTACACCAACATGACCTAAGCGGCAGCGCCACAAGAAAGTGGTATTATCATTATCAACTCTACATCTTTTGGCCTCAATGTTATGAACATGTGTATCACTACGATCGAGATTCAATAAACCATTCACCTTGGGTGCATGACCATAGAAGGTATTATTCATGTAAACAGAATAACCATTATTCTTTGACTTAAATGAATAACCGTATTGCAATAAACACTATCTAATCATGTTCATGGTCAACACAGACACCAAATAACATTTATCTAGGTTCAACACTAATCTCGAAGGTAGAGGGAGCGTGCGATGGTGATCACATCAACCTTGGAAACACTTCCAACACACATCGTCACCTCGCCCTTAGCTAGTCTCCGTTTATTTCGTAGCTTTTGTTTTGAGTTACCAATATTAGCAACTGAACCGGTATCTAATACCCAGGTGCTACTAGGAGTACTAGTAAGGTACACATCAATAACACGTATATCAAATATACTATTGTTGAAGTTGCCAACCTTCTTATCTATTGGGGTAGTTCCGCTATCAGTGACCATTCCCCTTACAATAGAAGCACTTAGTCTCGGGTTTAGGTTCAACCTTGGGTTTCTTCACTGGAGCGGCAACTGGCTTGCCATTCATGAAGTTTCCCTTCTCGCCCTTGCCCTTCTTGAAACCGGTGGTCTTGTTAACCATCAACACTTGATGCTCGTTCTTGATTTCTACCTTCGCGGCCTTAAGCACCGCGAACATCGCTGGGATCATCTCCATCCCTTGCATGTTATAGTTCATCACGAGGCTCTAGCAGCTTGGTGATAGTGACTAGAGAACCCTGTCAATCACTATCTTATCTGGAAGATTAACTCCCACTTGATTCAAGCGATTGTAACACCCAGACATTCTGAGCACATGCTCACTGGCTGAGCTATTCTCCTCCATCTTGTAGGCAAAGAACTTATCAGAGGTCTCATATCTCTCAACACGGGCATGAGCCTGAAATACCAATTTCAGTTCTTAGAACATCTCATATGTTCCATGGTGTTCAAAACGCCTTAGGAGCCCCAATTCTAAGCCGTAAAGTATGGCGCACTAAACTATCAAGTAGTCATCTGAACGTGTTTGCCAGATGTTCACAACATCCACAGACGACGCTAGAGGGGTTGGCACACCGAGCGGTGCATCAAGGACATAAGCCTTCTGTGCAGTAGTGAGGACAATACTCAGACTATGGCCCTAGTATGCATAATTGCTTACAATATCTTTCAACTTAGTCTTTCTCTAGGAACGTATTAGAACAGGGAGCTATAGCATGAGCTATTGATCTACAACATAATTTGCAAAGGTAACTTAGACCATTGTTCATGATAAATGAGTTCAATTAATCATATTACCTAAGAACTCCCACTCAAATCAACATCCCTCCGGTTGTTCGAGTGTAACACGATCCAAATTCACCAACCCAAGTCCGATCATCACGTGAGATGAGGTGGTTTCAATGATGAACATCTCCATGTTGATCATATCTACTATATGACTCGTGTTCGACCTTTCGGTCTCTTGTGTTCTGAGGCCATGTCTGTACATGCTAGGCTCGTCAAGTTTAACCCAAGTGTTCCGCATGTGCAACAGTGGCTTGCACCCGTTGTATGTGAACGTAGAGTCTATCACACCCGATCATCACGTGGTGCTTCGAAACGATAAACTTTTGCAACGGTGCACACTTGGGGAGAACACAATTTTATCTTGAAATTTTAGTGAGGGATCACCTTATAATGCTACCGTTGTCCTAAGCAAAATAAGATGCATAAAAGGATTAACATCACATGCAAATCATAAGTGACATGATATGGCCATCAACTTGTGCTTTTGATCTCCATCTCCAAAGCACCGGCATGATCTCCATCGTCACCGGCATGACACCATGATCTCCATCATCATGTCGCCATCGGGGTTGTCACGCCAACCATGCTTCTACTACTATTGCTACAGCTTAGCGATAAAGTAAAGCATTACATAGCGCTTAATGATTGACATGCAGGTCATACAATAATTAAAGACAACCCTATGGCTCCTGCCGGATGCCGTATGCATCGACATGCAAGTCGATATAAACTATTACAAACATGATCATCTCATACATCAAATATATTTCATCATGTCTTTGGCCATATCATATCACAACATACCCTGCAAAAACAAGTTAGACGTCCTCTAATTGTTGTTGCATGTTTTACGTGGCTGCTATGGGTATCTAGCAAGAACGATTCTTACCTACGCAAAGCCACAACGGTGATATGCAAGTTCCTATTTAACCTTATACAAGGACCGCCTTTGTCGAATCCGATTCAACTAAGGTGGGAGAGACAGACACCCGCCAGCCATCTTTATGCAACAAAGTCACATGTCTGTCGATGGAACCGGTCTCATGTATGTGGACATGTAAAGTTGGTCCGGGCCGCTTCATCCCACAATACCGTCGAATCAAGAAAAGACCAAGGAAGGAAGCAATCTGAATATCAACGCCCACAAACTCCTTTGTGTTCTACTCGTGATGTCATCTATGCATAGACCTAGCTCTGATGCCACTGTTGGGGAACGTTGCATGGGAAACAAAAAATTTCCTACGCTCACCAAGATCCAATCTAGGAGATGACCATCTACAAGAGGAGAGATTGGATCTACATACCCTTGTAGATCACTAAGCGGAAGCGTTAATAAACGCGGTTGATGTAGTCGAACGTCTTCGCGATCCAATTACGATCCGTCCTGCGAACTCCCGATCCAAGTGCCGAACACACGGCACCTTCGCGTTCAACACACGTACGGCTTGATGACGCCTTCACCTCCTCGATTCAGCGAGTGATGGTGAAGTAGTAACTCGAGTCCTCCGGTAGCACGACGGCGTGGTGGCGGTGGTGGTGGAGAAATCTCAGCAGAGCTTCGCTAAGCACTACGGAGAAGAAGATGGCTATGAGGGAGAGGAGGAGCAGTGCCGTGGCACGAATAGATCCGTATGGGTGCGGCTGCCCTCTCTCCCCTCCTCTATATATAGGGGGAAGGGTGGAGGAAGGGGCGCCCCTAGATCCCATCTAGGGGTGGCGGCCACCAAGGGGAAACCCTAGATGGGTTTGGGCGCCTCCTCCTAGGTGCCTTGGCCCCCAAGGCAAGTGGAGGAAACCCTAGGGAGGCGCCCCACCTCCTCAAGCAATGCGGGAAGGGGGCTTGGGGGCGTACAACCCCTTAGTGGGCTGGTGTGCCCCTCCTCTAGGCCCATGAGGCCCCACAACACTTGCCGGGGCCTCCCGAAACCCCTTTCGGTCATGCTGGTCATCACCCGGTACCCCCGGAACACTTCCAGACTCCAATACCCTTCGTCCAATATATCAATCTTCACCTCCGGAACATTCCAGAGTTCCTCATCACGTCCGGGATCTCATCCGGGACTCCGAACAACCTTCGGTAACCACCATAATGACTCAACTATACTTATATTGTCACCAAACGTTAAGTGTGTAGACCCTGCGGGTTCGAGAACTATGCAGATATGACCGAGACACATCTACGGTCAATAACCAATAGCGAGACCTGGATGTCCATATTGGTTCCCACATATTCTACGAAGATCTTATCGGTCGAACCTCGATGTCAAGGATTCAGTTAATACCGTATGCAGTTCCCTTTGTCTATCGGTATGTTACTAGCCCGAGATTCGATCGTCGGTATCACCATACCTAGTTCAATCTCGTTACCGGCAAGTCTCTTTACTCATTCCGTAATACAAGATCCCGTGGCTAACTCATTAGTCACATTGCTTGCAAGCTTCTTGTGATGTTGTATTACCGAGTGGGCCCTGAGATACCTCTCTGTCATACGGAGTGACAAATCCCAGTCTTGATCCATGCCAACTCAACAGACACCCTTGGAGATACCTGTAGAGCACCTTTATAGTCACCCAGTTACATTGCGACGTTTGGTACACACAAGGTACTCCTCCGGTGTCAGTGAGTTGCATGATCTCATGGTCATAGGAACATATACTTGACATGCAGAAAACGATAGCAACAAACTTGATACGATCACATGCTATGTTTATAGTTTGGGTCTTGTCCATCACATCATTCTCCTAATGATATGATCCCGTTATCAAATGACAACTCATGTCCATGGCTAGGAAACCATAGCCATCTTTGATCAACGAGCTAGTCCGTTAGAGGCTTACTAGGGACATGTTGTTGTCTATGTATCCACACATGTATTTGAGTTTCCGATCAATACAATTCTAGCATGGATAATAAACGATTATCATGAACAGGGAAATATAATAATAGCTCATTTATTATTGCCTCTAGGGCATATTTCCAACAGTCTCCCACTTGCACTAGAGTCAATAATCTAGTTCACATCACCATGTGATTAACACCCAATTAGTTCTGGGGTTTGATCATGTTTTGCTTGTGAGAGAGGTTTTAGTCAACGGGTAGGTCTGCAACATTCAGATCCGCGTGTACTTCGCAAATTTTTGTGTCATACTGTAGAAACTGCTACCATGCTCCACTTGGTGCTATTCCAAACGGCTGCTCCACTATACGTATCCGGTTTGCTACTCAGAGTCATTTGGATTGGTGTTAAAGCTTGCATCGACATAACCCTTTACGGTGAACTCTTTATCACCTCCATAACCGAGAAACTCTACTCAGAGTCATCTGGATTAGTGTTAAAGCTTGCATCGACGTAACCCTTTACGCCGAACTCTTTATCACCTCCATAACTGAGAAACATTTCCTTATTCTTCTAAGGATAATTTTGACCGCTGTCCAGTGATCCACTCCTGGATCACTCTTGTACCCCCTTGCCAGACACGTGGCAAGGCACACATCAGGTGCAGTACACAGCATGGCATATCGTATAGAGCCTATGGCTAAGGCATAGGGGACGACCTTTGTCCCTTCTCTTTCTTCTGCCGTGGTCGAGCTTTGAGTCTCACTCAACTTCACACCTTACAACTCAGGCAAGAACCCCTTCTTGGACTGATCCATTTTGAACTTCTTCAAAATCATGTCAAGGTATGTGCTCTGTGAAAATCTTATCAGGCGTCTTGATCTATCTCTATAGATCTTGATGCCCAACATATAAGCAGCTTTACCCAGGTCTTCCTTTGAAAAACTCCTTTCAAACAACCCTTTATGCTTTCTAGAAATTCTACATCATTTCCGATCAACTATATGTCAACCACATATACTTATCAGAAATGTTGTTGAGCTCCCACTCACTTTCTTGTAAATACAAGTTTCTTGCAAACTTTGTATAAACCCAAATTTTTTTATCACCTCATAAAAGCGTATGTTCCAACTCCGAGATGCTTGCTCCAGTCCATAGAAGGATCACTAGAGCTTGCATACCTTTTAGCATCCTTAGGATCGACAAAACCTTCTGGTTGTATCACATACAACCTTTCCTCACGGAAACCGTCAAGGAAACTTTGTTTTGACATCCATCCGCCAGATTTCGTAAATGAAAATGCAGCAACTGCTAACATAATTTCAACAGACTTTAGCATCGCTATGAGTGAGAAAGTCTCATCATAGTCAACTCCTTGAACTTGTGAAAACCCCTTTGCCACAAGTCGAGCTTTATAGATGGTGACATTACCATCAGCGTCTGTCTTCTTCTTAAAGATCCATTTATTCTCAATGGCTTGCCGATCATCGGGCAAGTCCACCAAAGTCCATACTTTGTTCTCATACATGGATTCTATCTCGGATTTCATGGCTCCTAACCAGGTCCATTGGCTCCCATGCAAACACACCCTTATTCACACGGAGGAAACCGACCAGCGCTTCTTCCTGGTCCGGTGGGAGACCAGCACCTATGGTGAAGGTGAGGCTTGAGCCCTCATCGTCGACCCGTACCTACTTTGTCTCAGCCCGGTCCTGAGAGAACAGAGGCTTCTTCTTCATGGGCGCGGCCTCCGGGACCTCTGGAGCGCTCTCCGCCTCCGGCCGCGCGGCCGCTGCGGCCTTGAAAGCGAGCTTGAGGGCCAGGAGGGCATCCTTGATGTCTCCCACCACAGTAAGAATGCTGCTGCTCCCCGGCATCTTGATGACGTTGTAGCCGGGGTGCGTCGCCGCCATGAACTTGGCGAGGGCCGGGTACCCGAGGATGGCATTGTACGGGAGGCCGATTCGGGCGACGTCAAAGTCGATGAGCTCAGTGCGGTAGTTGTTGCGCATGCCGAAGGTGACGGGGATGCGAATCTGCCCCAAGGGGACGATGGAGCCGTCGAGCACCCCGGAGAAGGGCCTGGTGGGGGCAAGCCGGCCGTAAGGCACCTGGAGCAGGTTGAAGGCTTCCACGGAGGGGATATTGAGGCCAGCGCCGCCATCGATGAGGGTTCAGGTGACCGCGATGCCGCTGATGGTGGGCATGCACAACAAGGGAAGCACGCCCGCGCCGACCGTGGTCTTGGGGTGGTCCCTGGAGTCGAAGGTAATGTCGGTCTCAGGCGCCAACCGGCCCGCAGGAGCCCCCTACCGCGGCTGGGCGGCCCCTAACTGCCGGAAGAACTGCTTGGCGTGGCGGCCTGGGGTCGGCACTTGCAACCCATCGAGGATGGCCGCAACGGCGTGGGGCACCGGCACCGCGAAGCGCGCGATGAACTGATTGCGCAGATCTTCCCAGGAGGCCACTGACAACTCCGACAGGCTAAGCATCCAGGCACGCGGCACGGCCATGAGAGCCACGGGGAGCCAGTTTGCCATGACCTTCTCGTTGCTGCCCGTCGCCTCGATGCTCAACTCGTACAGGCGAAGGAAATCCGCGGGGTTCCCGGCGCCGTCGTACCGCTGCGGCAGCTCTGGCCTGAACTTCGGCGGCCACCGCACCTGTCGCAAAGCGGGGGAGAAGGCTCGAAGGCCAGCGATGCCCCTGAACGCGCCTGGTGACCCGGCGGGTGGAGCAGTGCCTGCCATGGAAGCCGCGCAGTGCGGGAGGAGCGTGGTTGTTGGAGGAGCGGATCCTCGACACGCCCCCTACCTGGCGCGCCAAATGTCGGATTCAGGGCTCCGCAGACCCAAAGAAGGTTCGAACTCTGGGGTGTGTGCAAAGAACTCAACCTATCCAGCCAACCGAACGTGCCGCCCTACAGCCTAGCTCGAAGAACAGGGAAGAAGATGGACACGACAATTACCCAGGTTCGGGCCACTTTGCGGTGTAATACCCTACTCCTGCTTTGTGGTGGATTAGCCTCATGAGGGGCTGACGATGAACTAGTACAGAGGATGAACAAGCTCACGAGGCTTGCTCTGGTGAGGGTGAGTTGTTCTAGGTCCGATCGGATCTCCCCTTCTATGGTGGTGGCTAACCTATATATAGTGGCCTTGGTCCTCTTCCCCGAAAATGAAGGCGGGAAGGGATTTCACAACGGCCAATTTGAAAGGGGACAAGTAGTACATCTTATCCTGATGAAAGGTGGTCTTCGCCTCCAAAGCTTCTGGTCATGACGCCGCGGTGGGCTCGGCGATGACATCTGTCCTACCGTCTTGGCGGTCTTGGTCTCGTTGCACGGGAATGGAAACCTTTGGGTGATTCCTCGGGACCCCGCGCATGCGCTTGCCTCCTTAGCACGAAAGAGGAAACCTGCTGCTCTGCGCCCGCTGGCACCCGCCTGGCCTTGGTCGTCATGGCTTGCGTCACCTCAACCTCATGAGGTGGGACCTGCATAGAAATCTCCGCTCCTCAGGAGCCAGCCTAAGGAGGCCGCTCCCTCCGGAGGTCTTGATGCCGCCCGCCTCGTGAGGCTTGGCCCCTCGCGAGGCTCTTGTCTTGGAGGTGGTCTAGATGGGCCGTACCAGGCCGTCGATGGAGCCACGCCGTGGGCCGCAGGCAGGCAAGTCTGGGTACCCTGGTTCCCAGAACGCCGACAATCATGTCCACTTCTTCGTCCAAATTCGATGAATCGAAGAACTCATCTTGAATCATTTGGTCAAGCTCCGTCGGTCCATACTCCTCGTCCGACGAAGCATCGGAATCCATCATTTACCTAACAAAATCACAATAATTCTGGTCGGTCAATGTGTCAAACACATCAAGCGCAAGGCGGACCCGGAGAGTTGCCGGACGTACCACGGTGGCGTCCGGGTCGGCGACAACGTCCCCCGCGGCGAGGACGGGAGCGTTCTTCCAGAGCTGGCGGCGGAGAAACCGGGAACGGCTGCGGAGCGGGCGCGGCGGCGGAGCTGTGAGCAGGACGGCGTGGAGGAGGAAGAAGAGAGGAGAGAGCAAATGGATCCGGCAGCTCGGGGAGGGGGAGGGTTTATGCAATTTGGGGTCGGGTCGGGTTGTCGGGTCCGACATGGCGGGCGCGCCCGGGCACCTCCGTATCCGCCCCATATTTGGGCTGGATATGGGGGGTGCCGGTCAGCCCGGGCGTTTGAGGGCCATTTGAGGGGCCTGTCTGGATCAAAAAATCGTGACCGGGCGGCCCTCCCGGGCGTATGAGACGGGTTTGAGAGGTCCGGTTGTAGATGCTCTAAGATCCTCGTTGATGAACAATATAATCGAAAGATTTAGTAAGCTAAAAAATAGTTTAGCAAACTTTGACAACTATTTTGTGTGCTTGCAAAAATTTATCATGAGATGCCATTCATGGAGTCGTGGCAAAAGGAGAAAAGAAAAATCGATGCTCTAAAATATTATTTTTGAAATCATTTCGGAGTGTTGATTTTGTTTTTTTGCCATAACTCTCACAAATGTCACTTCATGATAAAAAGATTCAAGCATTCAAAACATTCGTCAAAGTTTTCCAAAAAAAAATCAGTTTTCCTATTGATTTCTTCTTCTTCTAATTTTACTGTTCATCCCGAATTCATTTGAGCTCGGAAGCAAAAGTGGACTTTCGGGTCAAGTGTTGGTTATATATTGAGTTCAGTATTATAGTCAACAAGTATAATAGTTAGGTATAAATGTGTAGCTTTTCTTTCCCCTCTCCTTCCTCCCCTCGATCTTCGCCAGCGAGCCTGTGGATTCGCCTCCCGTCCGCCCGTCGCTCCAGCGGCCGGTGGCGGGGAGGGGATTTATGGTGCCTCGTCTCCAGCTAGTAGATAGATAGGGTTTTAGTTCTTGCAGGGGCTGCGTTTGGACGGATGGAGGGGCTTCTTCTTCTAGTGAGTCTTCCGGGCTCCGATCCTCCTCAAGTTCTTCAACGGGGCTCCGGCGTAGATTCCTGCCAGCTCCTCGAAGCGACGAGGTTAAGATTTCTCGTTGTGCGTACGCAACGGCTATATTTGGTGTCAAATTCTTCAGATCGATTCAAGGATTCAACGGTGACTACGGTTCCGGGACGCGGGTCCATAGGGGCACGTGCGCAAAGACTTCCCTGCTGTCATCGACATGGTCAGGTTGGCTCCGGTATGGGAGCGGCGACAATGGCGTGTCAGCGGCTCGTTTTGGCAGCGGCAATGGTCGTTCGGTGGTCCATGGACCTTGATGTAATTTTTGTTATGTTTGAGGTATTTTGTACTTCCGGTGAATCTTTATAATAGATCTGATCTTTTCGCAAAAAAAGAAGAAGGTATAGATGTGTAATACTTTATTAATACATCTCTCACAAGGTTTATTGGAGACATGTTGTAGCCGGCTCTTAATCTACAACCCAATTCTCTTTTCATTTCGTAACTCAATAAAATATAATACTCCCTCTGATTCATATTAATTGTTGTTAAAACCGATCTATATAGACATATTTCAGTGCTAGATACATGCCTTTGAGCGACAACTAATATGGATCGAAGGGAGTATTTAAATTCTTATGACGTGCCTACATCACCTTATTATAACTGCTCTAAAGTATAAACTGATTATGACACTTTCGTTGAATTTTCGGCGAGCTCCATCATGGGCTAGGATTGTTGTATGCTTGAAATAGACTTTCGCCCCGCGTGTCCTCTGCATCTAATAGAAAGAAAAAAAATGCGGAGTAGCAAATTAGCAACACTAGCCCGTGCTTAAGCAGTCCAGACCAAAACTGCGAACCCTAGGCCGTGATTGATGCTAGAAGTACATTTACCTTTAACATACTCCCTCCGTCCCAAAATTCTTGTCTTAAATTTGTCTAAATAGCGCTTAGGCAAATCTAAGACAAGAATTTTGGGACGGAGGGAGTATTTATTTGTGAGGATAGGGCAGATAGCACACGTTTGAGCTAGGGAGGAGCAAGTTTTAGCAGCATGTCGACGAGAAGCTTTCTTGCAAATTGTAGAAGTGCATGCTCTAGCCAATGCAAACAAAAAATTGATCTGATGAAAGAGTCTAGGCAATACATTTATACGTCAACACTCTTTCTCACATGTGGCTCCTTCAGGCCTAAACATGGACTGAAAGTGGGTTGCAATTTAATTGCGCCAACCGGGTCTTGAACTCAAGACCTCTTAACTCCGATACCATGTAGAAATGCATGATCTGACCAATGTAATGAAAAGACAGATATGATGAAAAGACTAGGCTAGACATTTGTACGTCAACGCAAATGATTGTCAACGCAAATGATTGCCGTGCGCCGTGCGTGGTAGGGCGGAGAGCACACGTTTCGAGTAAGCTAATGAGCACATCTACACATCATTTGGGTACCAATCGTTGTACTACCGCATATCTTGAGACAAAACAATCGAGCAAAAGGCTGGAACAAACATAAACAGTGTGGAAATGACGTTGGCTGCGACGTTCAGACAGGTGCCGCCAATCATGCAGCGACAAGAGGTGGAACCTGGCTGCGCAGAATTAAAGAGTAGTACTAGTACTCCTAGTAAGTAAGCGGGGCTTTCACTAATGAATGCAGGCATGCGCGATTGCACTTCATGTACAGTATTTTTGGACAAGATCCGTGCCTCGTGTCACTAGTTACTATTGAAGAGGACGCACATATGCTATAGCTTGTTCCAAGTTGATCTGAAATCAAACTAGACATGCCCATATATATTCGAAATAGCTTTGCGTACGACGCTACGATCCTGTTGAATAAATAGGCAATTTTTCGATTAACTTAATCCACGAGTAAATCACTAACATGGCATTGACACAAATAATCGCATACCGATATTCAATCATGCAAGCACATACTACGCTAATTGCAAAAAGATCTACGTATAACGCTAGCATGGCTAAAACAGAAAACAGTAGGAGCGGGATAGACCAGTTATACCCTCCAGTAGGCTATGCAGAGGCCGCGGCGGCGGTGGCGGCAGCAGCGTCCTCGGCGGCCTTCTTGTCAGCCTCGAATTTCTCGGCAGCGAGACGGTCGGCGTCGGACTGCGACATGATGATGATGAAGACGACGTGAATGTAGAGGAAGTAGTGGATCGGAAGCGAGCAGTCGCGTAGTCGCTACTCAAAAACCTATTCGCCCATCTCCCGTACAGGAACCGGAGGGACGGGGTTTCGGAGACCTGCTCTCCCGTCGACCGTGTACGCGGCGGACGGGATGGAGTCACCGGCGGCAGCAGCAGCAAAGGAACGACGGTGGGCGTGCGCGTGGAGCAGATGTGATCAGTTCGTGGCGGCTAGGGTTAGGAGACACCGCACACTTATATTGGCGCAGCCGCGTGGAGAGACGTGGGCTCGACCCACGTCCGAGTCCGTGACAGCCCACGATCTGACCCACGTCCGAGTCCGTGACAGCCCACGATCCGACGTCTCAGATCGTGGCCCAACTGTCAGAAAACTCTTCGTTAATGACTGGCAAAAATAAGCGCGTAGGTGTGAGCTCGGCTTGGCTCATTCCCGCGGCGCGCCGAGGCGTGGCGGCGGAGGAGGAGTGCGCGAGGGTCTCTTCTCTTCTCAAGCTTCAATAGCATGTAAAAGAGAAACCCTTATAAGGAGGTCCAACTCCTCTCCAATTTTCAGGGTGGGACTAAACTTCCCACTACACCTAGTGCCAAATAAACCCACATGTGAGGACTTCCTTGTTGATGGTGCTCTATTGAGTACCGAGTCGTGTTTTCCAGGGTGAAAACTCAAGGTCTGGCCTTTTTTGGTTGTGCCTAGCAATGACCTTGTTGAAGGCATTGTTTTAGGAACACGATCTTTCTCCAGGGTGAAAACCTACGATCTTTGATCAGGCAACGACAATGTTTGTGCATTGTTTCCTTCCTGGAGGCGTTGTTTTTGGAGAACCTTCTTTCTAGTCCGGGTGTTGTCTTTGATGGTGGTTAGAGGGCTACTACTGCGGGTGATTAACCACCGTGGCAGGGCCATTTTTTCTTTTTTTTTTCTCTATGTATATTTTTTTGGCTGTGTGCATCCTAGATGTTCTTCGGCATCTTGTTGGTGCAGAGGCTGGGTGTAATTGATATCTACTTGATATTAATATATTCTCTTTTTTAAAATAAATAAATAAATAAATAAATATATTGATCGCAAGGTGCTTATAAATGTTTGATAAGATTCGTATTGATCAACAGCAACCTGTGGGTGGATGGTTAGAGGGACTGTGGTATCCCCAGCCCATCAGGGTTCAAGTCCTGGTGCTTGCATTTATTCCTGAATTTATTTCAGGATTTCCGGCGATGCGCATTCAGTGGGAGGAGACGTTCCCGTCGATAACGAGGTGCCTACACTGACTTCGTAAATTTCAAGATGATATGCCGGCTCAGTCCTTCGGAGGTGCTCATAGGGGTAGGGTGTGCGTGTGTGCGTTCATAGGGATGAGTGTATGCGCGTGTATATGAGCGCTTGCGTCTGTACTGTGTTAAAAAAAACAGTTAGCCTAGTAATACAATATATTTTCAATGGAGCCTAGTAAATATTTTGTGTGTAATCATCTTGGTTTACCTACCATTTTGTTGGTAATGTGATTATACATATAAAAAATGTACTTTAGGTCGGACAGTTGAGCCAATATTTTTTAACAATAATCAATATTTATCGATTTACCAAACAGAACATGAATTTATTTGGCTAGCCAATGAGACGTGGGACAGTTGAGCCGGCTTTTCAAACAAAGTGATAAAAAAAGAAAGTGGCAAAACAGGAAACGAAGGTGGGGTTGAGAGGGAGGGAAAGTTAGTAACTGAGACGGAACCTTCTGCGTTAGATCTCACCATAATTCTTTACTCCCAGATGCAATTTTTATGCGCCAAAAGCCAAAACCATATATAGTTATACGTCCATAGACCAGTTTTCTACAATCAGGGATGTCACTTGCTGACACCCGTGTGATACGTGCATAAGCAATTCGAAATACACTGTCCCTGGCTCGCTGCTGGGTAGAGGCAGCAATTCGTCCTGGCTTTGTTTACGTATATAACTCGTGTGTGGTGACAAATGAGAGATCTTGTGTGGCAGGAGACCTTCGATCACGGATCTTTCTTTATTCTGGGGTGCATAGATCATGTAGAAGCTTGTAGATCACGGAAGCCTTTGTCTGCTACTCCCTTCATTTCAAGATAATTAATGTTTAATTTTTAAGTCAAATTTCACTAAGTTTAACAAATCTACGTAAAAATATATTAACATCTACAGCATCAAATTTGTTTGAATGGTTAAAGGATGGTTGTACCTCTAGCCCATCCGAGATGAAACCCCTGGTTTGGCACATGCGTGTCTCATAAGCGGAATATTCTATCAGTGGGGGTCAACGTTTCCGCCGTCAGCGAGGCAACAATGATTACTTTGTCAATATCAATACGTGGCTGCTCAGTCCCTCGGAGATGCTCATAGGAATAAGATGTACATCGCGCGCTCATAGAGATAAGTGTATATGCGTGTATGTAAGCGTTTGCGTCTTTATTGTTCTTTTTGGAAGAAAAAAATCATTAGGTTCCTATGAAATATATTTTTATATTATATATATATATATATATTTCATATTATAGATCTTTATAGATTTTTTGATAGACTTACTCAAACTTTTATAAAATGACTTACGACAATCATATAACTTCATTTATTTTGAAATGGAAGGGGTATCAGTTTCTTCCGTCACAAGTTTGGTTGATTCTAGGCTACATGTAAATGCACGTGCGTGACGAACCAACCTGTGGCTGGGTGGTATGGAGGACAGTGCTATCCCCAGCCCACCAGGGTTCAAATCCTGGTGCTCGCATTATTCCTGAATTTATTTCAGGATTTCCGGCGATGCGCGTTCAGTGGGAGGAGACGTTCCCCTCGACTGCGAGGCGCCTGTAGTGACTTCGTCAATGTCAAGATGATATGTCGGCTCGGTTTCTCGAATGTGCTTATAGGAGTAGGGTATGTGTGTGTATTCGTAAGGATGAGTGTATGTGTGTATATATGAGCACCTGCGTCTGTACTGTGTTCTAAAAAAATGTGCGTGCGTCGGTGCCATTTTTTTATTCGCAAACCGAGCGTAGCTCAAAAGGTTAGGTTTCTTGTGGTTATGTTCCTGTTGACTACGCGACACCTATGGTGACTTCGTCAATCTCAGGATATGATACCGGCTCAGTACCTGAGAGATGTGTGTGCGCGCTCACAAGGGGTGTGTCTATTTGGGCATCTGCGATCGTACTGTGTTAAAAAATAGTTTTTTATTTGTATTACCCTATTTAGCAAGAGTTCATTTTAGTTTTTACGCAATTCAGCAAAAGTTTTATCAGATTCTATCTCATTTAGTGATCTATCATGTGAGCCTTGATCATCAGGTACACATGACTCGTCGCAATGCTGTAATTTCTCTTCTGTTGTTTTCCCCCTGAACCGGTTGAATGGCTTGGTCGAACATAACTTTTTTTCTGACGGTTGTTCGGTGCATGTGTTGGAAACATGCCCTAGAGCCAATAATAAAGTGGTTATTATTATATTTTCTTAATCATGATAAATGTTTATTATTCATGCTATAATTGTATTGATCGAAAACTTAAATACATGTGTGGATACATAAACAAATACCAAGTCCCTAGTAAGCCTCTACTACACTAGCTCGTTGATCAAAAGATGGTTAAAATTTCCTGACCATAGACATAAGTTGTCGTTTGATAACGGGATCACATAATTAGAAAAATGATGTGATGGACAAGACCCATTCGTTAGCATAGCATATTGATTGTTCAGTTTATTGCTACTGCTTTTTTAATGTCAAATACATGTTCCTTCGACCATGAGATCATGCAACTCCCGGACTCCGGAGGAATGCCTTGTGTGTATCAAACGTCACTTCGTAACTGGGTGATCATAAATGTACTCTACAGGTATCTCCGAAGGTGTCTGTTGAGTTGGCATGGATCGAGATTGGGATTTGTCATTCCGTATGACGGAAAGGTATCTTTGGGCCCTCTCGGTAATACAGCATCACAAGAAGCTTGCAAGCAAAGTGACTAAGGAGTTAGTTACAAGATGATGTATTACGGAACGAGTAAAGAGACTTGCCGGTAACGAGATTGAACTAGGTATGGAGATACCGACGATCGAATCTCGGGCAAGTAACATACCGACGGACAAAGGAAACTATGTATGTTGTCATAAAGGTTCGACCGATAAAGATCTTCGTAGAATATGTAGGAACCAATATGGGCATCCAGGTCCCGCTATTGGTTATTGACTGGAGAAGCGTCTCAGTCATGTCTACATCATTCTCGAACCCGTAGGGTCCGCACGCTTAACGTTCATTGACGATATAGTATTATATGAGTTATGTATGTTGGTGACCGAATGTTGTTTGGAGTCCCGGCTGAGATCGTGGACATGACGAGGAGCTCCGGAATGGTCAGAAGGTAAACATTGATATATAGGATGATGGTTGGGCCAAGGGGTAAGGCCCACGGGGCTTTAGGTCGATGCAAAAGGAAGTTTTGCGGAGATCGGGGACCAAACGCGAGGGACCCTGGCGTCTGGCCCTGGGCCAGACGCCGAGGACCATGGCGTCTAGGCCAGACACCGAGGACCGTGGCGTCTGGTGCTGGAATCCGAGAAAGACTCTTCCTTGCGTTCCAAACCGACTTTGGGGAGGCCCTTTCCCGAAGTAACGACCCCAAGGCTCAACATATAAATAGAGGAGCAGGGCTAGCCCCTAGAATACAAGATTTTGAGCCTCCTCTAGTTGATCTAGTTCTAGTTCTAGTTGGTCCTAGTTGACTAATTAGAGCTAGCCCTAGCTACCTCTAATCCTCATAATTAGAAGTCCAGTGTGGTTCTAATCTCCTCCTCTAGTTCATCCTCTGCTCTAAATCCGTTGTGCTTGGAGAAGCCCTGCGGAAATAGTTTCACCACCATCGTCACCACGCCGTCGTGCTACCGGAACTCATCTACTACTTCGCCCCTCTTGCTGGATCAAGAAGGCGAGGACGTCATCGATCTGAACGTGTGCTGAACGCGGAGGTGCCGTACGTTCGGTGCTTGATCGGAACGGATCATGAAGGTGTACGACTACATCAACCCCGTTGATAAAAGCTTCCGCTTAGCGATCTACAAGGGTATGTAGATGCTCTCCCCCTCTCGTAGCTATGCATCTCCATGGATAGATCTTGCGTGTGCGTAGAATTTTTTTTGTTTTTCATGCAACGTTTCCCAACAGTGGCATCATGAGCCGGGTCTTTGCGTAGATGATATGCACGAGTAGAGCACAAAGGAGTTGTGGGCAATGATGTTAATATTGCTTACCACCTATGTCTTATTTTGTTTCGGCAGTATTATGGGATGAAGCGGCTCGGACCAACCTTACATGTGCACGTACATGAGATCGGTTCCACCGACTGACATGCAACTTGTTTTGCATAAAGGTGGCTGCCGGGTGTCTGTTTCTCCCACTTTAGTTGAATCTAATTTGACTACGGCGGTCCTTGCAGAAGGTTAAATAGAAACTTGATAATCACCGTTGTGGTTTTGCGTAGTTAAGAACGGTTCTTGCTAGTTGCCCGTAGGAGCCACGTAAAAACTTGCAACAGCAAAGTAGAGGACGTCTAACTTGTTTTTGCAGGGTATGTTGTGATGTGATATGGCCAAGATGTGATATGACATATGTTGATGTATGAGATGATCATGTTTTGTAATAAGTTCTCGACTTGCATGTTGATGAGTACGACAACCGGCAGGAGTCTTAGGGTTGTCTTTAATTATTGTATGACCTGTGTGTCAATCACTAAGCTCCATGTAATTGCGTTACTTTATCACTATGCGTTAGCAATAGTTGTAGAAGCAAAAGTTGGCGAGACGACCCCGACGCAATGATGGAGATCAAGGTCTCGCACTAGTGGCGATGGAGATCATGCCGTTGCTTTGGAGATGAAGATCAAAAGCACAAGATGATGATGGCCATATCATGTCACATATTTTGATTGCATGTGATGTTTATCCTTTATGCATCTTATTTTGCTTAGAACGACGGTAGCATTATAAGATGATCCCTTCACTTAATTTCAAGATAAAAGTGTTCTCCCCGAGTATGCACTATTGCTAAAGTTCATCGTTTCGAAGCACCTCGTGATGATCGGGTGTGATAGACTCTACGTTCACATACAACGGGTGTAAGCCAGTTTTGCACATGCAGAATACTTCGGTTAAACTTGACGAGCCTAGCATGTACAGACATTGTCTCAGAACACTGGAGACCGAAAGGTCGAACATGAGTCATATAGTAGATATGATCAACATGGAGATGTTCACCATTGAAAACTACCCCATCTCACGTGATGATCGGACATGTGTTAGTTGATTTGGATCATGTATCACTTAGACAACTTGAGGGATGTTGATTTAAGTGGGAGTTCATTAGTAATTTGATTATTTGAACTAAAATTTATCATGAACTTAGTCCTAATAGTCTTTGCAAATCTATGTTGTAGATCAATGGCCTGTGCTATCGTTCCCTTGAATTTTAATGCATTCCTAGAGAAAGCTAAGTTGAAAGATGATGGTAGCAACTACACGGAATGGGTCCGTAACTTGAGGATTATCCTCATTGCTTCACAGAAGAATTATGTCCTTGATGCACCGCTAGGTGACAGACCTACTGCAGGAGCTAATGCAGATGTTATGAAGGTCTGGCAGGCTCGATCTGATGACTACTCGATAGTTCAGTGTGCCATGCTTTACGGCTTGGAACCGGGACTTCAAAAACGTTTTGAACGCCACAGAGCATATGAGATGTTCCAAGAGCTGAAGTTAATATTTCAAGCTAATGCCCGGGTTGAGAGATATGAAGTCTCCAACAAGTTCTTTAGCTGTAAGATGGAGGTGAACAATTCTGTCAGTGAACACATACTCAGAATGTCTGGGTACCACAACCACTTGACTCAGCTGGGAATTGATCTTCCAGTTGAGAGTGTTATTGATAGAGTTCTTCACTCACTGCCACCAAGCTACAAAGGCTTCATGATGAACTATAATATGCTAGGGATGACGAAAATGATTCCCGAGCTCTTCGCGATGCTGAAATCAGCGGAGGTAGAATTCAAGAAAGAGCATCAAGTGTTGATTGTTAATAAGACCACCAGTTTCAAGAAAAAGGGCAAGGGAAAGAAAGGGAACTTCAGGAAGACCGGCAAACAAGTTGCCGCTCCCGTGAAGAAGCCCAAATCTGGACCCAAGCTGGAAACTGAGTGCTTCTACTGCAAGGGAAATGGTCACTGGAAGCCGAACTGCCCCAAGTACTTGGCAGATAAGAAGGGTGGCAAAGTGAACAAAGGTATATTTGATATACATGTTATTGATGTGTTCCTTACTAGTGCTCGTAGTAGCGCCTGGGTATCTGATACTGGTTTTGTTGTTCATATTTGTAACTCGAAATAGGAGCTGCGAAATAAACAAAGATTGGCTAAGGACGAGCTGACGATGCACGTCGGGAATGGTTCCAAAGTTGATGTGATCGCCGTCGGCACGCTACCTCTACATCTACCTTCGAGACTAGTTTTAGACCTCAATAATTTTTATTTGGTGCCAGCGTTGAGCATGAACATTATATCTGGATCTTGTTTATTGCGAGATGGTTATTCATTTAAGTCAGAGAATAATGGTTGTTCTATTTATATGAGTAACATCTTTTATGGTCATGCACCCTTAGTGAATGGTCTATTCTTGTTGAATCTCGATCGTAGTGATACACATATTCATAATATTGATGCCAAAAGGTGCAAAGTTGATAATGATAGTGCAACATACTTGTGCCACTGCCATTTAGGTCATATTGGTGTAAAGCGCATGAAGAAACTCCATGCGGATGGAGTTTTGGAATCACTTGATTATGAATCATTTGATACTTGTGAACCATGCCTCATGGGTAAGATGACTAGAACTCCGTTCTCCGGAACAATGGAGCGAGCTAATGACTTATTGGAAATAATACATACCGATGTATGCGGTCCGATGAGTGTTGAAGCACGCGGCGGGTATCATTATTTTCTAACCTTCACAGATGATTTGAGTTGGTATGGGTATATCTACTTGATGAAACACAAGTCTGAAACATTTGAAAAGTTCAAAGAATTTCAGAGTGAAGTGGAGAATCATCGTAACAAGAAAATAAAGTTTCTACGATCTGATCGCGGAGGTGAATATTTGAGTTACGAGTTTGGCCTTCATTTCAGACAATGTGGAATTGCTTCACAACTCACGCTACCTGGAACACCACAGCGTAATGGTGTGTCCGAACATCGTAACCGTACTTTATTAGATATGGTGCGTTCTATGATGTCTCTTACCGATTTGCCGCTATCGTTTTGGGGTTATGCATTAGAGACAGCCACATTCACGTTAAATAGGGCACCATCTAAATCCGTTGAGATGACACCGTATGAACTATGGTTTGGCAAGAAACCTAAGATGTCATTTCTTAAAGTTTGGGGATGCGACGCTTATGTCAAAAGGCTTCAGCCTGATAAACTCGAACCCAAAGCAGAGAAGTGCGTCTTCATAGGATACCCTAAAGAAACTATTAGGTATACCTTCTACCATAGATCGGAAGGCTAGATCTTTGTTGCTAAGAATGGGTCATTTCTAGAGAAGGAGTTTCTCTCAAAAGTAGTGAGTGGGAGGAAAGTTGAACTTGATGAGGTAGTTGTACCTTCTCTCGAATTGGAAAGTAGCACATCAGGGAAAATCGTTCCCGTGATGCCTACACCAACTAAAGAGGAAGCAAATGATGATCATGAAACTTCAGATCAATTACTACTGAACCTCGTAGGTCGATCAGAACACGTACCGCACCAGGGTGGTACTGTAATCCTGTCCTGGAAGTCATGTTGTTAGACAACGACGAACCTACGAACTATGAAGAAGCTATGATGAGCCCAGATTCCGACAAATGGCTTGAGGCCATGAAATCTGAGATAGGATCCATGTATGAGAACAAAGTGTGGACTTTGGTGGACTTGCCCGATGATCGGCAAGCCATTGAGAATAAATGGATCTTCAAGAGGAAGACAAACGTTGATGGTAATATCACTGTCTACAAAGCTCAACTTGTCGCAAAAGGTTTTCGACAAGTTCAAGGGGTTGACTACGATGAGACTTTCTCACCCGTAGCGATGCTTAAGTCTGTCAAAATCATGTTAGCAATTGCCGCATTTTATGATTATGAAATCTGGCAAATGGACGTCAGAACTGCATTCCTTAACAGGTTTCTTAAAGAGGAGTTGTATATGATGCAACCAGAAGGTTTTGTCGACCCTAACGGTGCTAACAAAGTGTGCAAGCTCCAGCGATCCATCTATGGACTGGTGCAAGCATCTCGGAGTTGGAATATATGCTTTGATGAGGTGATCAAAGCATTTTGTTTTATACAGACTTACGGTGAAGCTTGTATTTACAAGAAAGTGAGTGGGAGCTCTGTAGCATTTCTGATATTATATGTGGATGACATATTGCTGATTGGAAATGATATAGAATTTCTGGATAGCATAAAAGGATATTTGAATAAGAATTTTTCAATGAAAGACCTCGGTGAAGATGCTTACATATTGGGCATCAAGATCTATAGGGATAGATCGAGACGCTTAATAGGACTTTCACAAAGCACATACCTTGACAAAGTTCTGAAGAAGTTCAAAATGGACCAGTCAAAGAAAGGGTTCTTGCCTGTGTTGCAAGGTGTGAAATTGAGTAAGACTCAAAGTCCGACCACGGCAGAAGATAGAGAGAGAATGAAAGTCATTCCCTATGCCTCAGCCATAGGTTCTATAATGTATGACATGTTGTGTACAAGACCTGATGTGTGCCTTGCCATAAGTTTGGCGGGGAGGTACCAAAGTAATCCAGGAGTGGATCGCTGGACAGCGGTCAAGAATATCCTGAAGTACCTGAAAAGGACCAAGGATATGTTTCTCATTTATGGAGGTGACGAAGAGCTCGTCGTAAAGGGTTACGTCGATGCTAGCTTCGACACAGATCAAGATGACTCTAAGTCGCAAACCGGATACGTATTTATATCGAATGGCGGAGCTGTCAGTTGGTGCAGTTCTAAGCAGAGTGTCGTGGCGGGATTTACATGTGAAGCAGAGTATATAGCAGCTGCGGAAGAAGCACATGAAGGAGTCTGGATGAAGGAGTTCATATCCGATCTGGGTGTAATACCCAGTGCATCGGGTCCAATGACAATCTTTTGTGACAACACTGGAGCAATTGCCATAGCTAAGGAGCCTAGGTTTCACAAACGAACCAAACACATCAAGCGACGCTTCAACTCCATTCGTGATTATGTCAAGGATGGAGACATAGAAATTTGCAAAGTACATACGGATCTGAATGTGGCAGACCCGTTGACTAAACCTCTTCCACGGGCAAAACATGATCAGCACCAAGACTCCATGGGTGTTAGATACATTACTATGTAATCTAGATTATTGACTCTAGTGCAAGTGGGAGACTATTGGAAATATGCCCTAGAGGCAATAATAAAGTGGTTATTATTATATTTCCTTAATCATGATAAAGATTTATTATTCATGCTATAATTGTATTGATCGGAAACTTAAATACATGTGTGGATACATAAACAAATACCAAGTCCCTAGTAAGCCTCTACTAGACTAGCTCGTTGATCAAAAGATGGTTAAGGTTTCCTGACCATAGACATGAGTTGTCGTTTGATAACGGGATCACATAATTAGGAAAATGATGTGATGGACAAGACCCATTCGTTAGCATAGCATATGATTGTTCAGTTTATTGCTACTGCTTTCTTAATGTCAAATACATGTTCCTTCGACCATGAGATCATGCAACTCCCGGACTCCGGAGGAATGCCTTGTGTGTATCAAACGTCACTTCGTAACTGGGTGATTATAAAGGTGCTCTACAGGTATCTCCTGATACGTCTCCGTCGTATCTACTTTTCCTAACGCATTTACTCTTATTTTGGACTCTAATTTGCATGATTTGAATGAAACTAACCCGGATTGACGCTGTTTTCAGAAGAACTACCATGGTGTTGTTTTTGTGCAGAAATAAAAGTTCTCGGAATGGAACGAAACTTTTTGGAGATTTTTTATGGAATAAAATAAAAATACTGGAGCCAAGAACCACCGGAGGGGGCCCCCTGGGTGAGCACAACCCACCAGGGCGCGCCCCCCCTCCTGGCGCGCCCAGGTGGGTTGTGCCCACCTGGTGGCCCCGCTGACCCTATCTCCGATGCTATAAAATCCTATTTTTGGAGAAAAAAATCAGGGAGAAAGAATTATCACGTTTCGCGAGACGGAGCCGCCGCCACCGCCTGTTCTTCATCGAGAGGCCAGATCTGGAGTCCGTTTGGGGCTCCGGAGAGGGGAATCTTCGATCTTCGTCATCACCAACCCTTCCCCATCGCCAATTCCATGATGCTCCCCACCGGGAGTGAGTAATTCCTTCGTAGGGTCGCTGGTCGGTGAGGGAGTTGGATGAGATTCATCATGTAATTGAGTTAGTTTTGTTAGGGCTTGATCCCTAGTATCCATTATGTTCTGAGATTGATGTTGCTATGACTTTGCCATGCTTAATGCTTGTCACTTTGGGCTCGGGTGCCATGATTTCAGATCTGAACCATTTATGTTATCACCATTATATCTATGTTCTAGATCCGATCTTGCAAGTTATAGTCACCTATTACGTGTTATGACACGCAAACCCCGGAGTGACAATAGTCGGGATACTTTCCGGTGATGACCGTAGTTTGAGGAGTTCATGTATTCACTATGTGCTAATGCTTTGTTCCGGTTCTCTATTAAAAGGAGGCCTTAATATCTCTTAGTTTCCTTATGGACCCCGCTGCCACGGGAGGGTAGGACAAAAGATGTCATGCAAGTTCTTTCCATAAAGACGTATGACTATTTACGGAATACATGCCTACATTATATTTATGAACTGGAGCTAGTGCCGTATCGCCCTAGGTTATGACTGTTATATGATGAATATCATCCAACGAATTCACCGATCCAATGCCTACGAGTTTTTCACATATTGTTCTTGCTAAGTTGCTATTGCTACTATTACACTTGCTACAAAATCATTGCTATCACTGTTACCGTTACTGTTACTACTACTATCAAAATTATCATACTACTTTGCTACTAATCATATTGCTACAGATAATTAATCTCCAGGTGTGGTTGAATTGACAACTCAGCTGCTAATAGTTGCAAATATTCTTTGGCTCCCCTTGTGTCGAATCTATAAATTTGGGTTGAATACTCTACCCTCGAAAACTGTTGCGATCCCCTATACTTGTGGGTTTTCAAGACCTTTTTCTGGCGCCGTTGCTGGGGAGCATAGCTATATTTGTTGAGTCACTTGGGATTATTACCAATTTATCACTATGAAGAATTTGAAGGATACCAAGACTAAGATTTTTCCCTCTAAGACGAGGGGAGGTAAGGAACTGCCATCTAGCTCTACACTTGATTCACCTTCTGTTATGAGTAGACTTGCAACACCACCACATGCTATTAATCCTGATATGTCGCAAGTTATCGATGATGCTACTTCTATGAATGCTACTCATGATAATGCTAGTACCTTACTTGATGATGGTGTGCCATTAGGTGATTTTCTTGATGAACAAATTGCTAGAGTTAGAGAGAATGAAATTACTGAAACTGATGAGATCACTGAAACTGATGAAATACCTGAAATTGAAAATCTTGAAACACCTATTAGACCTAGCTCTCCTAGATCTGAATTGCCTGAGATACCAGAGGGTTATGTTATGGACGGAGAGGAAACTAGAGATATTCTTGCTTGTAAGGATAGAGATGATCTGGAAAAAATATTATGCAAGTATAAAGAAAAGACTTTGAATGCTAAAATGAAATGTGATCCTAAGTTTGCTTCTTCACCTATCTTTGTTGATGATAAGGATTATGAATTCTCTGTCGACCCAGAGTTAATTACTTTGGTTGAATCTGATCCTTTCCATGGTTATGAAACTGAAACTGTCGTGGCACATCTTACCAAGTTAAATGATATATCCACCCTTTTTGCTCATGAGGATAAAATTCGCTATTACTATATCCTTAAACTATTTCCGTTCTCATTAAAGGGTGATGCTAAGACATGGTACAACACTCTTGCTCCTAGTTGTGTGCGTAGTGCCCAGGATATGATTTATTATTTCTCTGAAAAATATTTTCCTGCCCATAAGAAACAAGCTGCCTTACAGGAAATATTTAACTTTGTGCAATTGAAAGAGAGAGTCTCCCACAAGCTTGGGGGAGGCTTCTCCAATTGCTTAATGCTTTGCCTGATCATCCACTCAAGAAAAATGAAATACTTGATATCTTCTATAATGGACTAACCGATGCTTCTAGGGACTTCCTAGATAGTTGTGCTGGTTGTGTTTTTAGGGAACGAACTATTGGACAAGCTGAGGAATTATTGAATAATATATTGAAAAATTATGATGATTGGACTCCTCCTGAACCACCGCCTAAACCCACTCCAAAGAAGAGGGGTATCTTATATCTCAGTCCGGAAGATATGCAAGAGGCAAAGAAATCTATGAAGGAAAAATGTATTAAAGCAGAGGATGTTAAAAATTTAACTCCTATTGAAGAGACACATGGACTTGACACACCACCACCCAAGGTGGTAGAGGTAAATTCTTTAATGAAATTCAATGAAAGGGACAATCCTTATAATATGCATCCTAGTCAATGCCTTTATGAGTTTGATAATTACATTAGAAAGCAAGATCACTTTAATGAAAATGTTATGAAACAATTGAAATATAATTATGATATGATTGCTCGCTTGAGTGACTTGTTATTTAGAATCTCAAATGATGTTAGAGGTGTAGGAAAACATGCCTCTATGGTTCAAACTCAACTAGAGCAAGTTGCTAAATCTCAAAGAGAATTGCTTGCTGAAATGAATAATAATATAAATGACTTTGCTGTCAGAGTAGCAACTAGAGGAGGTAAAATGACTCAGGAACCACTTTATCCTGAGGGACATCCTAAAATAATTGAACAAGACTCTCAAAGAATTAACACTGATGCACCTAGTCCGTCTAAAAAGAAGAAGAAAAAGAAAAATGATAGGACTTTGCATGCCTCTAGTGAATCTGAAATAGAAAAACCTCCTGATAACGATAATGATGTTTCTATCTCTGATGCTGAAACTCAATCTGGTAATGAACATTCACCTAATGATAATGAAAAAGATAATGATAATGTTCATGAAGATACTCAACCAGACAATGATAAACAACCAGATAATGATGTTGAGATAGAACCAGCTGTTGATCTTGATAACCCACAATCTAAAAATAAAAGATATGACAAAAGAGACTTTGTTGCTAGAAAACATGGAAGAGAAAGAGAACCATGGGTCCAAAAACCCATGCCCTTTCCACCTATATCCACTAAGAAAAAGGATGATGAAAAATTTGAGCGTTTCGCTGAAATGCTTAGGCCAGTCTTTTTGCGCACTCGCTTGACAGATATTTTAAAGATGGCCCCTTATGCAAAATATATGAAAGACATCATCTCTAATAAAAGAAAAATACCGGAAGCTGAAATCTCCACTATGCTTGCTAATTATTCTTTTAAGGATGGAGTACCTAAAAAACTTGGAGATCTGGGAATACCAACTATACCTTGCTCCATAAAAAGAAATTATGTCAAAACTGCTTTGTGTGATTTAGGAGCTGGTGTTAGTGTTATGCCTTTCTCCTTATATAAAATACTTGATTTGAATACACTCACACCTACTGAAATATCATTGCAAATGGCTGACAAATCAACTGCCATACCTATCGGTATTTGTGAGGATGTGCCCGTTGTTGTTGCAAATGTTACTATTTTAACTGACTTTGTTATACTTGAGATGCCCGAGGATGACAACATGTCTATTATCCTTGGTAGACCCTTCTTGAATACTGCAGGGGTAGCTATTGATTGTAATAAAAGCAAAGTCACATTTCATATCAATGGTAATGAGCATACGGTGCACTTTCCGAAGAAACAATTCCAAGTGAATGGTATTAATGTTATTGAAAAAACTCCTACACTCACTAATGGAAGTTTTCAACTACCTCTACCTACTGCCAAAAAGAAATATGAAATGCTTATTGTGGGGGACATGCATATCCCCGTTGAGGTAACTTAGTGTTTTTATGAAAGTTCTTCGGTTTCATGCTAATCGAAGGTGGTTGTTAATAAGACTTGATCAACCTTATTAATGGATCATTTTTGAGAGGTATGAAGTTGATGAATTTAGTGGGCACAACCTTCTGTCCTTACCTTTTGTTTTCTGTTTTTCTTAGTTAAATAAAATAAAATGCCATGCCTTGTCTGTTTTCTAATTTTCCCGTGCAATAAAAAAAGACCCAAAAATAAAAGTTCTCAGAATGCCCCGAAAATTTAATACGATTTTTTTCTGAATACTTAAGAATTTCTAGTGCAAATAACATCAGAGGGTGGTGCTCCAGGTGGGCACAACCCACCTGGGCGCGCCAGCAGCCCCATGCGCACCCTGGTGGGTTGTGGTCCCCACGTGGGCCCCCTCACTTATCTCTTTAGCCCATGTCATCACCTACCTCCAGAAAAAAATCAACATTGCTCTCTCTCGTGTTCTTGCTCTCAAACCCGTGGATTTCGATCTCTTTGCTCGAAGCTCCATTTCCGAAACTGTTTTGGGGGATTACTACTTGGTATATGACTCCTCCATTGGTCCAATTAGTTTTTGCTTTAGTGGATTATATTTTGAATAATTAGTTACTCTTGGTGCTGCTGTAGATGAGCTTGCATGTTGAATTCTTAGAGTTCTAAGTATTTTGAATGCTCAATATGGCCTCTATGCATCCCTATGAGTAGTTGCTATCAATCTTGTGAAGTTTTGTTGACAAAATTTTGTGACCAAAAAATTTCAGAAATTTGTACGTGAATAAAATGAACTTCTTTGGAAGGAGTTCTTCGATGCGGAGGTCCTCGAAGGCATCTTCTAGTAGTAGCTCAACCCGTCGGTCTTATGTTGAACCAAGTGCAAGTTCAGTACGGGATGCTGCTACCAAATCATGCTTATGGCCATGCGACAATTTCATGTTGAGTGCAGGTATTATAGAAGAATTTGAGCAATAAGTTCACAATGCAGAGCTCGGTCCCTACATTCAAGAGCAAGGGAAGATATTATGTTCTTGAGAGCGAGGCCCATGCACACAACGCACAGGTTGTGGCTGCTCGGCAGGTTGAGGAGGCTGCACCGAGAGCCTTCGTGAGCTACCACTCTGATTTTTATGCAGGCCGCGGATGGTGATTACCAAGCTAGGCCAAAAGCCCAAGCTTGGGAGAGTACGTATTTCCATGGACATTATATTCATGTTCACACATTTCATTCCAGTTGTCGGTGTTCACACTTTTTCATTGTATTATCCATGTTAGATTTATTTTCTCGCTTTCTTCTTGTGTGTTTGAAAAACTTTGAGAAAATCCAAAAAATATTGCTCTGTTCTTTTCGGTTTTTCTTTCTAGTTTAGTTAATTGTAGTATTTAAAAAAAACCCAAAAAATATTTCCTTGTTCTTCTTTTGCTTGTTGGGAGCTTTCCCGTGTAAATAGTTTTTCTCGTTTTTTTCTCTCTTCAATTTGCTTTGCACAAGAAAAACTAAAAACTCCAAAAATATTTCAGTGTGTTTCTTTGAAATTCTTTTCCTTTTATTGAGTCATACCCAGGAGAAGACCATGATGAAAATGTTGAGTGGCTCTCATATGCATTACTGTTGATCTAACAAAGAGCTCAAATTGCCTTGTCTTTTCCTCCTGAATAAAGTGTTTGCAGATTCTAGCTTAGTCCACGGCACTCTTGCACTATTATTATTTTCATATCATTCGGTCATGCAAGTGAAAGGCAATAATGATGATATTTGATGAACTGGCTGGGGCAGAGAGAAACGGGTATGAACTCAACTTGTTTTGTTTTTGTAAATATGTTTAACCTAGTATCCATGATTCAGCCTATTATGATCAAACATGTTTGGAATGACAATTAGAGATTATAGTTTCTCATGCCATGCTTAAGTAGCTAGGAGTGGATAATGATTTATCTTGGATGTCGACATTGCGTTAAAATGATTGTGATATAGTATGATGATATGGTATCCTCCTCTGAATGTTCGAGTGGCTTGACTTGGCACATGTTCATGCATGTAGTTGAATCAAAACCAACATAGCCTCTATGATATTTATGTTCATGGCGTTCATATCCTACTCATGCTAGTATCCAATGTTACTTATGAATAATGCATGTTCATGACCGTTTTCGCTCTCTAGCTGGCCGCTTCTCAACCTATTTGCTAGCCTTCGCCTGTACTAAGCGGGAAAACTGCTTGTGCATCATAATCCTAAAACCCAAGTTATTTCAGATGAGTCCACCATACCTACCTATATGCGGTATTACCCTGCCGTTTTAAGTAAATTTGCATGTGCCACCTCTAAAAACTTCAAATAAACATCTATTTTTTGTGTGCCTGGATTGTTCATAGAGTGACAGGAGGTAGTCAATATCTTCCATGCTAAGAGGGTTATTCTCATGATGAGTGTTTATTCACTCGTCCTTGCATGAGAGGGGCGGTAATAGGGATTCCCAATCCCAAATTCAAAACTACAAATAATTAAACAAAACTCCCCCAGGAATGATGTTGGTATGGACAGTACCCGTGGATTCGGCTAGCCGTGGAGTGTGTTTGTTGGTGGAGGGGGAGTAAACCTTTACTTTTATCGCTTGGGAACCACCACTAATGTGTTTAGCATGGAAGATATTGATAACTAATGGTCACGAAGTAAACAGGAAGGGTGCATTTCTCAAAATTTCATTTATCTCTGTTTTAAAAACCTGAGCTCTGGCACCGCTGCAAATCACTGCTTCCCTCTGCGAAGGGACTATCTATTTACTTTTATGTTGTGTCATCACCTTCTCAAATAAGCACCAGATCTGAGAGCACTATTGTCATCCTCATGCATTATGTGTAGCTAATGTTGGATGCATCATGACTGGATCTTTTCTACCATGAATTACAATGTTTAGTCGCTGCTTGAACTTTGGAGGTGCTCTGCATTTATGTTTTGTGGTCTCAGAAAGGGCTAGCGAGATACCACTGTTGTCATATTATATCATGATTGTTTTGACAAAGTGTTGTCACTTGAGATGCTTTATTATTGCTCGCTAGTTGCCTATGCCATTGATATGAGTTAATATAATTTTTAAGGGCTATTGTCGACACGGTTAGTCATAATCTTTGCTGAAAACCTGGGTGCTACTTAAGCTTATTTATGTAAACAAGAGCAAAAGAGTTCATAATTTTTTTATTTTTCACTTTTAGTTTATCAACTGAATTGCTTGAGGACAAGCAAAGGTTTAAGCTTGGGGGAGTTGATACGTCTCCATCGTATCTACTTTTCCTAACGCTTTTACTCTTGTTTTGGACTCTAATTTGCATGATTTGAATGAAACTAACCCGGACTGACGCTGTTTTCAGCAGAACTACCATGGTGTTGTTTTTGTGTAGAAATAAAAGTTCTCGGAATGGAACGGAAGTTTTTGGAGATTTTTATGGAATAAAAGAAAAATACTGGAGCCAAGAACCACCGGAGGGGGGGGCCCTGGGTGAGCACAACCCACCAGGGCGCACCCCCCTCCTGGCGCGCCCAGGTGGGTTGTGCCCACCTGGTGGCCCCGCTGACCCTATCTCCGACGCTATAAAATCCTATTTTTGGAGAAAAAAATCAAGGAGAAAGAATTATCGTGTTTCGTGAGACGGAGCCTCAGCCACCTCCTGTTCTTCATCAGGAGGCCAGATCTGGAGTCCGTTTGGGGCTCCGGAGAGGGGAATCCTCGATCTTCGTCATCACCAACCCTTCTCCATCGCCAATTCCATGATGCTCCCCACCGGGAGTGAGTAATTCCTTCGTAGGCTCGCTGGTCGGTGAGGGAGTTGGATGAGATTCATCATGTAATCGAGTTAGTTTTGTTAGGGCTTGATCCCTAGTATCCATTATGTTCTGAGATTGATGTTGCTATGACTTTGCCATGCTTAATGCTTGTCACTTTGGGCCCGGGTGCCATGATTTCCTTCTTCCAAATACCATGAACCATTAAGGCAGAAGTTCTTTGAACCAAAAGATCACAACCAGAGTGCTCTTGATGAGTTCTCCATTCTACATCGTGAATCTGCCAGTCCTACCTTTCTGCATGGGTTATCCGGAAGAAATGTTGAGCTTTGCCCGACATACTAATCTATGCATCCACAACTCAGAAAGTTTATGTTCCTTTGAGTTGTCCCTCTTTAGTTGTATTCTGGTCTCCGTCTATCATTTGATAGTCAAGGGTATGTGTGCATTCGTGTTCATCGATGCCTATTATTCTTGTAGTCCGTCAAGCCGTTCTATTCCGGAATGACTAGGAGAAACAAACTCCAGTACCTCATCCATATCCCGGATTGGGTCAAAATAGTTGTGCTCCGCAGATCAAAATGCCAATCCAGCTTTTGATTTTGTTCTACCCTGAAGTATTACCATCTTTATATCAAGAATATCATGGGAATTGCACACCATCCTATGAACTCTTGGTACAGTGATACTTCTCACCATCATTATTCATTTCTCGGTCTCCGTGTTATTGTAACCGGAATACCGACAAGTGAATCGTGATGTGTGAAAGCAATACTCCTAGCAACTGTGTTGCCTGGTAGTTAAAGGACAATATTCTCATCCTTGGTGTGTTGGTTATTGAATCACCATCCTAGGACTGATCGTGCTACCTAGTCCATTTTTGTTGGTGCACTCTTCGATCGATGAGTTAGGATTGTGTCAATCCATCACTCTCTTGATCACATCGTCTTGCCCTGAAAAGCAAGATTGTTCTCGAGCTTAGTTACATATCGGTGGTTCGTGACTTTCCGAATATCTTCTCGGAAGTGCTACCAGGTTGTCACCTGACCGCTATGTTGAGTTCATGATCAAGTTGGTTTCTTGTAAACCACCCTTTCTCCAAGAATCTGTGTCGGATACCCTGAGCTAGTTGGTTAAGCTAAACAACAACTTGGAGAGTTGGAAGATGAGAGCTTGTCTGACTCAGTTCATTCCTAAGGGATATCCTCGTGTGTGTGTGTTGAAGAAAGATGATACTTTCATTGATTGATCTTTGTGATCAATTGTTGGACCTATTATCTTATCCAAACTTTGATTTGAGTATGGGCTATCATCAAATCAAATCAGAACCAACGATGTTCGTAATGTTGTCTTATCCGTGGTTGTTTCCTCGGGCATACACCATTATATCTTTTGGTCTGACCCATGCTATCATCTTGTTCACATAATCTTGTAACCCCATCTTATGGGAATCTTGATAAATTGTTGTTGAGCCCATCGACAACATCCTTATCTTGTCCATGATTCATGTTGAACATTTAAGTTAGTATTGGAAACTTTTGTAAGCATTTCTTCATGCTAGCTCATGGAGCATATGTTTGGATGAAAGAAGTGACTTCCTCTAATTCATTTGCATTCGATGCAAGTTGCCGCAGTGAATTCGAGAAAGTTTGTTTTGCCTCCTCTGGAATCATCCCAAGTTAGTCATGCACGTGCAAAGTGCTCTATGGTTTGATAGGTTGGCCGCCTCCACTCCATATGTGTTCCTAGCACACAAAGCCACTGATTGATTTGTTCAAAGAAAAGAAGTTCTTAAGTGCTAATCCTTAAGGACCCAAAGGTACATGCGCAGAACTTCGCTCTCCGCAATGATGGTTCCCAACCAGAACTCAGTAGTGTTTTATTATAAGGCTACTATGTGGTCATGCTTGTCTGGGACAACATGTTCACATGTGTGTAGCAGAACCAGCTCATGTTTTGGAGCTTACTACCGTAGTCCATTTCCTGAGAGTCTTGCAACGTCATCTCGCCGATTTGTGTTGCAATCCTTCTTTTCAGACATGATGAGTCTGGAATATCCTGACACCAACCAGATCTGAATCTCAGGCAGATATGATGGTTGGAACGTTTCTCAAGAACTGAAATATCGGTCTCTCTGTAACTCGGTAAAGTGGATGTCTTGGCCGACACACCTAGCCGGAAGATCTATCATTGTAGTATCTTGATTGAGCTATTTAACCAACTTCTCCATGAGGATTTAGTGCAACTTATTCTAGAAGTTGATCCTTAGGGGTCCTTGTGCTCTCGGTTTCCTCGATTATGCTAGAACCATTCAACAGTGGAATCACTCTCGTCTGTTGAGTTTCTCCCCAGTTACTAGAATCATTCCCAGCATTTGTAGTTTGCTCCCAGCTTGCACCGCCATTGTGCCATCCCCTATGGACTACCTTTCCCAGTAATTACTGATTAGGATCATCTTCAAAGTGGTCCTACCATAGATTCCATCCATTTCCGATGATAAGCAAAATCATCCCTTGTGTTGTCTTCAACAAGGTAATCCACATCATCCATACTAGTCCAAGTATGCCATTCTACCGAACTCCTCCAAACGATCGCTCGAGATTTGCCTTAGGCTGGTATAGAGAGTCTCAATGATCTCTATATCAAAAGTAATTCTTTTTGCCACTTAGGGTAATAAGTCTACGAGTCATTTTTCCTGAGGTGCCCCGTTATGGTATCATGGCAACTCAACTCCTCGCTACGTTGACAACCGTTCACCACCTTGTTAAGCGTGGAATTGTTGTCTACCTAGTGAACCTCCGTCATCTGTTTCACTCCATCCCTCTAGATGTATGCTTCGTGTCTCAGCTCGAGAGATGTTGCTATGTCTCATTCCGTGATTTGATCCTGAGTTGTTCGATCTTCGAGGAGATCGATCCTTCTAGAGTTTTTTCCTTTCCTCTCGTTGTCATGTTGGTTGGAGTTCTCGGAGCAAGACATCGAGACAAAGATGGTGATCGAATCAACGTACTTATGAAGTGCAATCTGGATCGTGAAGATTGTGTTAGTCTGCTTCCCCCCCCCCTCATCTTACCCTACGCTTGAATCTCGGGACGAGATTCCTGTTTAGTGGGGGTGAGTTGTCACATCCCTAGTTCTGGCTAGGCCAGTTTCATGTGTGCATCATGTTTAATTTCAAATGAAGTTGAAATGGGGATGACAGAAACCCTCAGCACCACTTAAACCAACTAGGGTTTACTAAAATCCTTTTCAATGAACCTGAAATGCCCTTCTAAAATGTTCATCATCTTTGCCTTGGTCTAGAACCTCTGACAAAAATGGTGCACAATTTCCTAGGACATCATTGGGTCACTGAATTAAATCTTATGTTATTTGCGTTTGGACATTTAAATGCTATAAAATATTTTAAATGTCCAAATAATCATAAACTGAAATGTTCCATGTTGTTTATATCCTAAACAGTGGGCATGAGCAGTTTGGTGATTTTCAAAAGTGCCTAGCTATTTTTAATAAAGCCACAAACTTGCAGGAATAATAGAAAACAGAAACTAAAATAGGAAAAGCAGAGAGAGAGAAGATACCTACCTGGCACCCACCAAAGCCCACCTGGCCGGCCCAGCTGGCCAGCCCAGCCACCTGGCCCCTCCCCTGTCGTCTTCCTCCTGCCAGGAGGACAGAGGCGTGTCGCCCGCGCGCGCACCGGACGCCACCTCCTACTTCCACCTCCTGCTTCCTCCCCCGCCCTCGACCGAGCGCCTAGAGGCGCCACGCAGCCCCCCGGTCCCTCGAGCTCACTCCCTCGAGCTCATCCCCTTCCTCTGCTCTCTTTCCTCTCGCACACCCGAGCGCCACCGTCATCGCCGCTCACCGCTGCCGCGCCCTGAGCCACCTCCTCGCCTCCCCGACGCATCCATCGGCCCCGCCGCATCGCCCTGAAGCTCTCCGCCAACGAACACGACGCCGGAATCCCCGCATCGTCGTCCCCGACCTCGTCTTGAAGCTTCGGCCGCCGGAGATCGTCGCCGTCGATTCGCCGACCCCAGCGCATCCCCGAGCTCGCTGACCACCTCATCGCCCTCGCTGTGAGCTCCACTGCATTTCCCCTCTCTCCTTTTGCTCGCCCCCGCACCGTAGCGCCAAACCCGACCCCGCCCGAACTCCGGCCGCCGCCACGAGCTCGTTTCCGGCGAGCTCGGTCCACCCCAGCTGCTGCCGCTAGCCGTGTTGGATGCGCGCGAGTCCCAGCACCACGTAGAGCCTCTCCGCCGTTGTTTTGGTCGCCGGAGGGGTTAACCCAAGCCCTCCGCCGCATCTACTGTCGCCGGCGTCGAGACACCGGCGGGTTTGACCCCGCTGACCCGGGTTTGACCCTGTTTGACACCCCAGGGTCACTGACGCGTGGGCCACCCCTGTTAATTGTTAGTTAGGTTTAGTTTAGTGCTAATTAACCTATATTAGTGCTTAACCTAACACTAACCAACTCTGTTAGTTAGTTGTGTCACTGACCAGTGGGTCCCACTGGTCAGGTTTGACCTGGACCGTCTCCGTTGACCTGCTGACGTCACACCGACATCATGCTGACGCAGTAAATCATTTTCTGGTTTTTAATAATTCAGGAAATTTCAGAAAATGCCCAAAACTTCAAAAATTCATAGAAATTAATCTGTAACTCCAAATGCAAAGATTTATATATGTTTTTGGATAAGAAAAATCCAATCTTTCCATCTGTACCATTTGCATGCATGTTTGAACAACCTAAGGTTGCTGTATATGGCAATTTGCATAATTGGCATTTAACTAAGCACATATGGAGTTTGAATTTGAACCCTTGGTTCAAACCAACTTCATTCAATCTGGTTTCTAGTTGCATTAGCTCAAACCACAACATATTGCCATGTCATGATCATGCATCATATTGTTGCATTGCATTGATTGTGTTCTTCCTTGTTTGCCGGTAATTGTCCCCTCTTAGTAGACGACCTACCGATGATGTGATCGATGACACCGATGAAGAACTATACTATCTTCAGAAGTGCCAGGCAAGCAAAACCCCCTTGTTCATTCCGATACAAACCCACTCTCTCGCTTCTACTCTCTTTTACTACATTAGGACAACAACAATTCAACTGTTACATGCTGCGGTAGTTGAACCCCTTTCCTCTGCATGACCTGTCATTGCCACAGTAAATAGATGAAACCCACTAGCATGAGTAGGAGTTGTTTGAGCCCTGGTGTGCCTACTCATTCATGCTTGTTTGTCATGCCTGCTATTGCTTAGAGTTGTGTCAGGTCTGATTCATCGGGGATGAATTGGAAAGTTGTGAACATGTCCTACTGCTGAGAGCTAAGTGTGTGAACACGATTTGGTAAAGGTATCGATGAGAGGCCATGTAGGAGTACATGGTGGGTTGTTTCATTGAGGCCGCCCTTAAGAACTGAGATCTGTATGCGTGATTTAAGATTCAGCTACTACCACACATTGGGATCCTTAATTGACTCTCTCGACTTATTAACCACCCCCGTCCTCTGTCCAGGAGTTGCAAGTAGTTTCTGGTGTTTGTAGTTGCTGGAGGCCGTGCGCAGCGCTGACCTTAGGGGTGGGCTGTGATGCGGTAGGCACGTGGCACGGTGTACCGGGTCGCCCGTTTGGTGTCTCGGGAACCCTGCACACATCGTTTGGGGCCGTTGAGGACACCCCGGCCGGATTTCCTTGCGGATGGAACCCGAATAGGCGATAAACCTGGACTAGAGACTCGTGTGTTTAGTCAGGTCGTGGCCGACACCCTCGCTGGGCTTCCGCTTGAAGGTTGCCGCGTACATGTCGTGTAGCGGCGATAAGTGGTGAAAGCGTGTGTGAAGAAGTACACCCCTGCAGGGTATAAAACTATTCGAATAGCCGCGTCCGCGGTAAAGGACTACTTGGTTGCCTGTACAGTTCATAGACAAGTGGAAGTGGATACTCTAAAACTCGCAAGATAAGCGTGAGTGCTATGGGTGGCGTTCTCGTAGGGAGACAGGAGCGGATCCATAGTGGTGTATTGATATGGTGAATATGTGGACTTGTGTACGCCACCTCAAAAGAGTTACCAGCATTCGTAGTTCAGGATAGCCACTGAGTCAAAGCTGGCTTGCTGCAGTTAAACTCCACCACCCTCTTTGTTGATACCAATGCATTTGTAGATAGTTCTGATGTAAGTCTTGCTGGGTACATTTGTACTCACGTTTGCCTATTTTATGTTTTGCAGAGAGACTTCAGTCTCGCTAGTAGTTCCAGGTGGACTTCGACGTTTAGCTTGTTACCTCAGCTATGATCTTGTGCCCTCGGCAAGATCTGGTAGATAGTCGGGCTTCTCAGCCTTTTTCATTTGTAGATGTCTGTACTTAGACATGATAGGCTTCCGCATGTGCTTTGACTTGTATGCTCTGAATGTTGGGTCATGAGACCCATGTTTGTAATACTTGGCTCCTCGGAGCCTAATGAATAAATACTCTGAGTCGTAGAGTCTTGTTGTGATGCCATGTTGTATTTGCCCATATCCAGCATATTGTGTGTATGATTGAAATGCTTGGTATGTGTGGGATCCGACAACCTAGTTGTTTATCCTTGGTAGCCTCTCTTATGGGGAAATGTAGTCTGGTGCTTCCACTGAGCCTTGGTAGTCCGCTACAGCCCGGTTTACCGGAGTCCTGTTAGCTTGCTACTGCTCCGGAACACTTAGACTGGCCGGCATGTGTCCTTCCTCGATCCTGTGTCTGTCCCTTCGGGGAAACGTCACACGGTGTCTTTCGGAGTCCTGTTAGCCTGCTACAGCCCGGATTCCCGGAGTCCTGCTAGCCCAGTTGCTACAGCCCGAATTCACTCGCTGATGACCGACCGTTCATTGCTGGGTCATGTATGCCTGTCCCCGTAAGTTAGCGCCACTTTGGGTTCACGACTAGTCATGTCAGCCCGGGTTCTCTGTCATATGGATGCTAGCGACACTATCATATACGTGAGCCAAAAGGCGCAAACGGTCCCGGGCCATGGTAAGGCGACACCCGTGGGAATATCGTGCGTGAGGCCGCAAAGTGATATGAGGTGTTACCGGCTAGATCGATGTGACTTGGAATCGGGGTCCTGACAAAAGGTATCTTTGGGCCCTCTCGGTAATACAACATCAGAAGAAGCTTGCAAGCAAAGTGACTAAGGAGTTAGTTACAAGATGATGTATTACGAAACGAGCAAAGAGACTTGCCGGTAACAAGATTGAACTATGAATGGAGATACCGACGATCGAATCTCGGGCAAGTAACATACCGATGAACAAAGGGAACTACGTATGTTGTCATAAAGGTTCGACCGATAAAGATCTTCGTAGAATATGTAGGAACCAATATGGGCATCCAGGTCCCGCTATTGGTTATTGACCGGAGAAGCGTCTCGGTCATGTCTACATCATTCTCGAACCCGTAGGGTCCGCACGCGTAACGTTCGTTGACAATATAGTATTATATGAGTTACGTACGTTGGTGACCGAATGTTCTTCAGAGTCCCGGATGAGATCACGGACATGACGAGGAGCTCCGGAGGTAAAGATTGATATATAGGATGATGGTTGGGCCAAGGGGTAAGGCCCACAGGGCTTTAGGTCGGTGCAAAAGGAAGTTTTGCAGAGGTCGGGGACCAGACACCAGGGACCCTGGCGTCTGGTGCTGGAATCTGAGAAGGACTCTTCCTTGCGTTCCAAACCGACTTTGGGGAGGCCCTCTCCCCAAGTAACAACCCCACGGCTCAACATATAAATAGAGGAGTAGGGCTAGCCCCTAGAACACAAGTTTTTGAGCCTCCTCTAGTTGATCTAGTTCTAGTTCTAGTTGGTCCTAGTTAACTAATTAGAGCTAGCCCTAGCTACCTGTAATCCTCATAATTGGAAGCCCAGTGTGGTTCTAATCTCCTCCCTCTAGTTCATCCTCCGCTCTAAATCCGTTGTGCTTGGTAAAGCCCTGCAGAAATAGTTTCACCACCACCGTCACCATGCCGTCGTGATGCCAGAACTCATCTACTACTTCGCCCCTCTTGCTGGATCAAGAAGGTGAGGACGTCATCGAGCTGAACATGTGTTGAACGCGGAGGTGTCGTACGTTCTGTGCTTGATCGGAACGGATCATGAAGGTGTACGACTACATCAACTGCGCTGATAAACGCTTGCGCTTAGCGATCTACAAGGGTATGTAGATGCTCTCCCCATCTCGTAGCTATGCATCTCCATGGATAGATCTTGCGTGTGCGTAGAATTTTTTTATTTTCCATGGAACATTTCCCAACAGCATGTACACACTACTTTGTCTTGATGAGTTACTTCTTCACATCAACAACTCTTTGTCAGTGGTTTCACCTCATTCTTCTTCAAGACATTTAAATTTTAATGTTGCATCCTACTGCACATAAGGGCATGTCCAGGGGAGACCTGCAAAACTCTGGTATATGTCCGTCCGAACACTTTTGTTCACTTTTGCAATCCAATGCGATCCTGTGTCGGTCCGTGAAGTGGTCCCGACGTCTATTTTCCGGCAAATCAAAGACAAACGTGGGGGAGCTATACCGGAGTTCAGACATCAACTTGGGACGTGTTTGGTAGCCCGTGTACACCTCAACCAGGCCGAGTTGGCCCAAAAAATGCATTTGGTTGTGTACGAGGTGGGCTGCCTCGCATCAGCATGAAACTTAAAGCAGCCCAAAGCCTGGCTCGCTGGAAACCCTCAAATCAGCAATTTCCAGCAAGCCGGGCTAAGCATGGCGCAAAGGCGATGCAGCTCGCACGCGAGGGAGCGAGGCGAAATCGAGGGGAGATGGCGGGAGATGAAAATCACGCGCGGCGGGCTAGCGTCAAATCTAGCCTCACCCCCCCCCCCCATTTACTCGGTCACCACTAGCTGTAGGACAAGCTCCTTGTCTGTTCTTAGCACCGGTGGCGATGGCTACTTAGATATGCGCAAGTGGCGGCTGATAACCAACAAGTATAGGGGATCACGACAGTTTTCGATGGTAGAGTATTCAACCAAAAATTATTGATTCGACACAAGGGGAGCCAAAGAATATTTGCAACTATTAGCAGTTGAGTTGTCAATTCAACCACACCTAGAGACTAAATATCCGCAGCAGAGTGATCAGTAGCATCATAGTATGTTAGTTGGATAGCAATAGTAAAGATAGCAACAGTAACGGTAACAGTAGCAGTGATAGTTTTGTAGCAATTGTGACAATAGCAGCAACAGTAGTAACTTAGCAAAAGCAATATGTGAAAAGCTCATAGGCATTGGATCGGTGATGAATAATTATGCTGGATAACATTTATCATGCAATAGTTATAACCTAGGGCACCACAGAACTAGCTCCAATTCATCAATGTAATGTAGGCGTGTATTTCGTATATAGTTATATGTGCTTATGATAAGAACTTGCATGACATATTTTGTCCTACCCTCTCGTGGCAGCGGGGTCCATATGGAAACTAAGGGATATTAAGGCCTCCTTTTAATAGAGAACCGGAACAAAGCATTAACACATAGTGAATACATGAACTCCTCAAACTACAGTAATCACCAAAAAGAATCACAATTATTGTCACCTTGGGGTATGCGGATCATAACACATAATAGGTGCATATAACTTGCAAGATAGGATCAAGAACATAAATATATTCATGAAAACATAAAGGGTTCAGATCTGAAATCATGGCACTGGGGCTCTAGTGACAAGCATTAAGCATAGCAAAGTCATAGCAACATCAATCTCGGAACATGGTGGATACTAGGGATCAAGCCCTAACAAAACTAACTCGATTACATGATAAATGTCATCCAACCCATCACTGTCCAACAAGCCTACGAAGGAATTACTCACACCCGACCTTGAGCATCATGAAATTGGTGATGGAGGATGGTTGATGATGACGATGGCGGCGAATGCCCCTGTCCGGAGCCCCGAACGGACTCCAGAGCTGGCCTCCCGATGAAGAACATGAGGTGACGGTGTCTCCGTATCGTAAAACGCGATGAAATTTCCTCTCTTATTTTTTTCTTAGGAAATAGGAATTTATAGGCTTGAGATTAGGGTCAGCGAAGCCTCGTGGGCCCCACGAGCCACCAGGGCTCACCCAGGGGGGTGGCTGCGCCCTGGATCCTCGTTGGTAGCAGGTGGCCCCCTCCAGTGGGTCTTTGCTCTAGTATTATTTATTTATTCCACAAAAAAATCTCTAAAAAGTTTCGTCCAATTCCAAGAACTTTTATTTCTGCACAAAAACAACACCATGGTAGTTCTACTGAAAACAACGTTAGTCCGGGTTAGTTTCATTCAAATCATGCAAATTAGAGTCCAAAACAAGAGCAAAGGTGTTTGGAAAAGTAGATACGACGGAGACGTATCAACTCCCCCAAGCTTAACTCATTGCTTCTCCTCAAACAATTTAGTTAACCAACTGAAAGTGATAAAGAAAAAACTTTTATGAACACTTTTGTTCTTGTATCTATATATATGCTTAAATAATACCCAGGTTTTTAGGAAAGATCATGACTAACCATGCAAATGATAACTCTTAGAAACTATATTCACTCATATCAATGGCATAATACACTAGCGAGCAATAATAAAATATCTCAAATGCCAACACTTTGTCAAAACAATCATGATATAATATGACAACATGGTATCTCGCTAGCCCTTTCTGAGACCGCAAAACATAAATGCAGAGCACCTCCAAAGTTCAAGCAGTGAATAAACATTGTAATTCATGATAGAAGAGATCCAGTCATGATGCACACAATATTAACTATACACAATGCATTAGAATGACAATAGTGCTCTTAGGACTGGTGCTTGTTTGAGAAGGTGATGACTCAACAATAAAAGTAAAATAACATAAAAGTAAATGGATAGAATGTCAGATTCAGGGCTCCGCGGACCCAAGAAGGTTCGAACTCTGGGCGTGTGCGAAGATCCGAACCAACCTAAGCCTCGCGCTCAATGCCCTACGGCCTAGCCTAGTCGAGATCGTGCAAGCAAGGAAGAAGACGAACACAATAGTTTACCCAGGTTCGGGCCACCTTGCGGTGTAAATCCCTACTCCTGCTTTGTGATGGATTGGCCTCACGAGGAGGTTTGGGGATGAACTAGTACAGTGGATGAACAACCTCGCGAGGGCTCGAGAGGTAAGGGTGGAATGGATCCGATCCCCTTCTACGGTTGTGGCTAGCCTATATTTATAGTGGCCTTCACTACTGCAGGATGCTGCTAACGCGACACTACAATCAGAGACCCTTCGACGAAATTGTGTGCGATGCATTAATCGCAAACGGCGATGTAAAAAAACATAAAAAAAGATGCAAAATGTTTGCGATGGCGGATACATCAAACACGGTTGAGATTTTAGTTGCGTGTGTGATGAGGGGCATACAGTTCAGTTCAATGAACTATTTGTGATGAGGCAGAAGAACAGAAACGGGTAGCCAAATGAAGGCGTGTGCGATATACGGCATACAGTTCAGTCGGATTAACCGTTTGTGATGAGGCAGAACAACAGAAACGGGCAGCCAGATGAAGGTGTGTGTGATATATGGCATACAGTTCACTCGGATGAACTGTTTGTGATTAGGCAACACAACAAAAATAGTCAGCCAGATCAAGGTGTGTGCGATATACGGCAAACAGGTTCCTAATGAGAAATGTGTGCGAAGACCCATAATAACATAGACAATTTCTGCTAACAAGTCATGTGTGTTGTGGGTAAATGCTTGCTGGTATACGATTGTCAGCGATTGATGAATTCATCACCGACAGGTTTCCAAGTATGGTCTATGTGCGTTGTCATAGCATACAGAACAACAATATATGTACTTATAAGGACTTGATTCCATAACCAAATTGAACATCCAATTACATAGGTGGCTAGTAGACACATGACCTTTGCACACACCAAAGTATGTTCCAAAATGCCTAGAAAACTCAAATAATGTATAAAAAAGCAAAACGAACGCTGAATAATTTCACATTTTTTAGGACGACACTCCTATAGTTGCATGTTGCCTCCGAAAATATATCAAGGCGGGAAGATACAGCGTATGTCGTTTCGCACACATATAGGTGACAAGTTCCCTCTGGGAACCATGAGGCTTCTAGAGAGAAGCTCCGGTTTGTAAGAAGTTTATACCAAAACTTGTCCCAAATTGGACTATTTTTTTACCATAGCATGTTGCTACCATGTCATAACTCCATGCCATGTTTCATGATTTTGAGGCAAGTTTTGGATTTACAGTAATTTTAAAACCAGGTTTCTCAACATTTACTGTCGAGTCGGCACCGCCCTAGATAGGCTTTTTCCTCGTGGGTCCCAAATGCCAGAATCCAAATCTGTCACTACCATGAAGCTTTTACTATTAAGAATTACATCCCATTTGGTGTGCTAGCTGAAAATAAGTTTGGTGGGTGCTGGCGGGCGCTAAGAACTTGCGGGTTCTGTAGTGAACAAAGATCAAAGCCCAGTATGAAAGAAAATATGGGTCAAAGCCGAGTTGAAAAGGGCAACAATATCTAACTCCAGCTTACAAAAGGTACAAAAGCATGAGGATTAATTGTTCATCAGGTTTACTCATAACCCAGATTGAACAGGGAAATAATTTCTAACTCAACCAAAGTTTTTGGCAGTCATAATCAAATGGATCGGTTCGATCCATAAAATCAATATCCCGGTACAAAAGATTTACTGGTCCATGATGACGACCAGTTGTTGTAAATATAAGCCGAGCACGATCAGACGCCCTTAGGTCGACCTGAAACTTCTTTTTATGCTGTTCAACATGTCCATACGTGAGAAATTTCTTGTTGAAAAACTTAATCCTCATGGACAATAGTGCCCTCGCATTCAACATGAGGAATGTGACAAAGCTAGTGTTTGCACTGTTGGATGCATATCCTTCCAGCGTTACTGTCTTCAAACGAATGTCATGAGATATGAGAAAATCCCGGTGCTTCTTGAACCATCGATTGGTTATACCTTTTTCTCCATGTGTTAGTGCCTAAATAGAGATGAAGATTGAAAACATTTAATGTCTAAAAAAGATGATGTTGAAAGAGGGATAGCTGAACAATTAATTATAGTACATTATATATGGGCTTTCAATGTGCGTGAAATCATCACCTTTATATACAAATTCTCCAGACATGGAAAACATTGCAGCAAGGCAATAATGTTGTTGAGATCAAAACACCACATACTGATATATAAGGTCTTGACAGAATCCACCACCACTGATAGGATGGACAAGCTCTTCATTGAGCATAGAACATAATATTAGCACTGAAAGTGTACTCCAAGATGATACTTAACTTATGCGCACAAACGAAAAATGCGAATTACAAAAGTGTACATGAATAATATACAGTACCTTAATAGGTGTGGAGGCAAACACCATCTCGAACCATTTAAACGGATCACGAATTGCACCCAAGGTCTCCAGTTTAGGCGCAGAGACCATAGTTATTTGCGAAGGTTTATAACAACAATCAAGGAGCAACCTTTGAAGTGAAGGGGCATCTTCGATGATGAGCTCCTGTCCTTCAAAATGAATTCCAGTGCTTACAAGGTGAGGCGACTTTATTTTGAGACAAGGGATATGGATTCCATTTCCGAAAACAAGCACCAAACACAATAGGGCAGGGCAACTGGAGTGGATGATGCTGTGCAGTGAGGCCTCCGACAGATGAACCAACACAAGCGCAAGTTTTTTCAGTAGTGGGAGTCAAAGCATTTGTACCAGATTGTCTGCTAGATGGCACCGGGTCAAGGTGGCAGTGTGGAGAGAGGAGGAAAACCATGAGATGGGCATCGGTGGTGAGGGCACAGATGCAGCTCTTGGTGGTAACCTATCGTTATACTAATGGTAGAACTCAAGCTGCTGGAGTTTATCGAATTAATGGGATGTCAGCCAAGCGGCCACCGCGCAGGGTATGTCCAGCAGGTAGCATGCCGGGATGCAGATGCGTTGAACGGAGCCCTGGTGGGAGGAGATGATCACTCCGGGGAGTTCAGACTCATCATCGACAGATAGCTAACGACAGTCAAGATTAAGAGACATGGCGCGCCACAGAGTGCGCCACCGAGATGCGAGGACTTGTGTGCGGCAGCCATCCTTGGTGGGGAGAAGGGAGATGATCTCCCCAAGGATGCCGTCCGGGAGATCGCTGATGCGGTCCGCCGGAGATTCTACTAGTTCCTCAGGTCCAGGGGGGCGTGACCGCTTCTGGCCGCGCAGCCAGGTCCAAGATCTACATTCGCCGGCGGCGCTGGCCGGAACCTCATTTGTGTACATACCAATGTGAAAGAAAAAATGGCAGAAACATACATGTAGGACATTTAAAATCAATTCTCAAGATCTGGAAGAAAAAAAGGCACAAACATATATGTAGGACATTTAAAATCAATTCTCAAGATATGGCCATGAATTATTAGCATGCACGCTAACCCTAGTCGGATTATTAGAAAAAATCATTTGTACAGAACAAACAATTAATCACTAACCCTATAGGGATACCATTCAAACAATCAATACACTATGTGCATCTAACGGATCTTAATTACTCTGATTTCATGGACTGAGAGAACATAACCATAGGATTCGTATTCCAAAAAAATTATAGAGGGGGGAGTAACCAGAGAAAACACATGATATGTTTGCCGCACAAATGGGTATATAGATGACTAACTGGGTTTCCGTCGGAGTCGCAGTCGTTGCCGGAGTTGTTGTTGACCTCCGGTTCCGGCTGGGGGGGGGGGCACGACGGCGCCGACGAAGTCAAGGTCAGGTTGCTGCCCGTGCAAGACCTCGTCGGCGGCGACGGCAACCTCTGTGCCCAGCTTTACGCATTGCGCGGGTGCTTCACCAGCACCGGCGCCACCACTCCCTCCGATGGTGCGCTTCGGCAGCATCCTAATACACTCCTGCGTCCAGACATTGGTGACCACTGTGGACCGGGGGTGCGGCCACCTATTATGGCCGGCGGCTCGGGTGCGCCATTAATATGGACCAGTGGGAGCAAGGCGGGCGGCGGTCAAAGGCTGTCTCGCCTCCCGGTGAGCCTGCGCGGCGGACTTCTGGCATTCCTACCATCATTTCACACAGCTACTCGCACGCCTCCCGGTGACACTGCGCAGCGAAAACGCCTCCCGTCAATTCACACACCTGGATGCATGCCTCCCGGTCTGCCTGCGTGGCGGACTGCTCGCATGCGTCCCGTCAACTCACGCCTGCTCGCACGGCACACGGGGCGCGTGGCAGCACGTATATTTTTTTGGTTTTTTGATGATTCATTCTGCCGCTTTACTGCTTAACCGAAGCATGGCACGGGCTAACGCAAACGGTCCGAATAAATAATCCGTATGAGATATTGGTTGCCAGTTATTAAAAATCTCCCGTTTGTAAGAAGATTATATCAAAACGTGTCTCAAATTTGACGAAAAAAATACAATATCACAGTCTACTGGTGTCCATATATGACACCATGATAAGTTTCATGAATTTCAACTAAGTTTTGGATTTGCTGAATTTTAAAAATCTATATTCTCGATGTTTTGAAATCTCTTGCATGGGGAAACATGCAGCCAGGGACACACATATGATTTTGCAATCCATTTTGGTGCACATGTAGCTCAAATTTGATTTTTTCACATTAAATCCCTAGGAAATCAATCAATGTATAAAACGGTCGAATGATCTCTGTTTTTTTTAAATTTTAACACGACACTCCTTTGGTCACATGTTCACTGCAGAAAAAGTTTGACATGCCTCAGAGTGGCAGTGGTGGTGCGGGATGTGTGTGTCTGTGTTTGTGGGGGGGGGGGGTTCCGGCGGTACACTACGAGTCGTGAGCCTCCGTGTGGGATTATTGATCATTTTGTGAGTCATATATGCCACATCAAAGTCATGAATTGGTTATTTAAAGCATTACACAACCCTTTCATACATACATGTTCGGGCCACATGCATGCATTGGTGGTCCTCTCGGACACTCCCTCGTGCGGTTGTCAGTGACGTGCCCATTCGTTAGCCCACAAAGGTTTTCAGTTTCCACCGACAATGAGAGGCATTTGACCAAAAGGTGGATTCATCTTGGCATGTGTGTGGTGTGGATCATGGTGAGATTCCATATCAAAGTTCAGGCACGTGCGTACACATGAGTCCCTCCCATCGGCTTGAAGTGAGGGGGCTACGCATCGTGGTGTGTAGTGCGTTTCCGGTTTGCGAAGCATGTGCCATGTCAAAGTTGTGCATTGGGTATTCAAACATCACATAACACACGGGCACATGCACGCGATGGTTTTGTCCTATGACACTCACTCGCGTGTGACTCTCTCTGTGGGCCCGTGAGGTCGTCGTTGTTCATTTGAACGTACAACGAGAGGGAGGTTAATTTGACCAACAAGGATGGTTCTTTTTTTGGTTTGTGTTACGTATATGCACGGTAGGAGTATGTAGTACATGTCAAAGAGGGGGCAACATGAATACTCTATATATATGCGTACGTCATAACCTCGCTCCATGTGGGGATTTTCCGGTTCCCGAGGCAGGTGCCACATCTAAGTTGTACATTGGTATTCAAACATCACGCAATACCATGCAGGCGGTGGTTACCCTATAGGAACTCACTCGCGTGTGGCGCTTCCATCCGTGGGCATGCGAGGTTGTCCTCCTTCACTTTGACCAAACGAGAGAGAGGTTAATTTGACCATCAAGGAATGATTCCTTTTTGGTTTGTCCTATACAGTAGAAGTACATATATACCACGCGTCGAATGGGGGCGTACATATAGCACATACCACGCATCATGAACCTCGCTCTCTGTGGGGACTTTTTGGATTCCTATATATGTGGTGCCATATCAAAGTTGTGCATTGCGTATTCAAACATCACACAAACACCTCTTTGTGCCACATGCAGACGGTGGTACGTAGTCCTATATAGGATGCTCACTCACGTGCGACGTACGCTTCGCTTTCTGTGGGCCCGCGAGTTCGTCGTCCATCACTTTGACCCAATGAGAGAGAGGTACTTTTGACGAACAAGGAGGATTAATTCTTTTAGGGCTGTGTTACTAGGTGTATAGTACGTGTCCAAGGGGGGGGGGGTGACCAGCATATATATACTAGATGTCACATGAACCTCACTCTGTGTGGGGACTTTGCGGTTTTTGAGGCAAATGCCACATCAAAGTTGTGCATTAGGTATTCAAAACATCACCATATATATGTTCTGGCACACATGCAAGCGATGGTTGTTGTCCTATGGCACTCACTCACGCGGTTATCGGCGATGCTTCCATCTGTCGGCCCGCTTGGTCCATACTTTCATCGACAGCGAGAGAGGTTAATTAATTTGACTTAGGAGGGGATTAATTTTTTGTTTGTCTCATGATATAGATCATGATGTGAGATTACGTATATATAATAGCGCATGTGTACACATGAATCCATCCCGCTGGATCGAGGGGAGGGGGGGGGGGCGAGCGCACGACACGTCATGAACCTCTTGCTCTGTGTGGGGACCTCTGCGATTTTCAACGCATGCACCACATCAATGTTGTGCATTGGGCCGGGTATTAAACACATATGATGCATCACACACCTCCATAAATATGTTCGGGACACACGCATGCAATGGTTGTCTTTGGACACACTCTCACTCGCTTGGTTATGGGCGGCAAGCCTATATATATTCGTGGGTCCGCGTGGACGTCCATCATTTCGACCAACGACGAGAAAGGTTACCAGGGTGGATTCTTCTTCTTTGCTTCAAGTTACCGTATAGTAGGTCGATCATTCCAAGCCTAATTAAGTTTGAGCGCATGCTACGCGTCATGAACCTCGCTCAGTGTGGGGATTTTACGGTTCCAAAGCATGGTGCCACCTCAAATTTGCGCATTGGGTATTCAAACACCACACACACCACTTCCATATACATACTTGGGCCACATGCACAGAGTGGGTTTGTCTTCATACAGTACTCCCTCCCGAGGTTATCGGCGACAAGCTAGCCCATTTTGCGGGGTCGTGTGGACGTCCATCACTTTGACCAACAACGAGCGGGAGAGGTTGTACGACTAAGTTGGATTCTGCTTGGTCCGTGTTACAGTACATCTTGGTGAGATGCCCTCCCCTCGACGTGTGTGTGTGGGGGGGTGGGGGGCTACTTCGCACTACCTACAACCTCCGTGGGGTCGGGGAAGTCCGGTTAATTTGTGAGGCACACGTACCACATCAATGTTGTGAATGGTAGTTAAATATCACACCACACCCTTTTCATACATATAGTAGGGCCACCCGCAGGTGGTTCGTATGTGGTCTCACACCCATCTCGCGCCAAAAGCACACATTTGTGGGTCGGCACACGGTCCACCTTTGTCGGGAAGTGAAAGGGGAAGTTTGACCATATATATGATGGACTCCTATAGGTTTTGTGTTACTGTAGGGTGAGATTTCAGACCTAGCTATTTGGGGGCATGCATTCGTAGCAAGGATTCCCTTACTACCGACACGAAGTGGAGTTCGTAGGGGGTGGCTGACTAGCAATACTGTGCTTTTGTGCGACAGGTGCCACATCAAAGTTGTGCATTGGGTATTCGAACATCAAACCACCCTTTACATACATATATTTGGTCCACATGCAAGTGTGTTCGTGTTCTGACCTTTTCCCGCGTTATTATTTTTGCAAATTTGTAAACAGCACACGAGTTGGATGCAGAAACCGTCTACGATTGGGGGACAACAGACACGGTTCGTCCAGACTACTCGAGTGCCACGCCCGTGCCCCTGCAGTCACTCACATCAGCACAGTAGATTGGGCTCCACGAGGCTTACCTCCCGCTCTCGGAAATATCTACTGCCTCGTAATCTTGAAAATATCTACCGCCTGGAAGGTTTTTATGTTTGATAGCACACGATTAGTATGTGTGGACCGTGTGCGAAGTCTGTTACTCCCACTCTGCTTCAATCCCTTGATTCAAATTTTTAGTAGCCCCGCATTGTTACTCCCGCCTCTGCATCCCTCGCAATCTCAAAAATATCTGCCCGCCCTTGATCCAAATTTTCAGTAGCCCCGGCATTTTACTCCCGCCTCTGCATGCCTCGCAATCTCAAAAATATCTGCCCGCCCTTGATCCAAATTTTCAGTAGCCCGGCATTTTACTCCCGCCTAGTAAAATTTTCACTTGCCGCGGTATTTCCTCAAACACCACCTTGCCCCCCCTCCACACACACCCCAAAACCTTTGCTCACACAGACACACACCACCCCTCCCTCGCTCGAAACCATCGCCGCTGCCGCCGCCTCCATCCTCAACCTTTGCCTGTGTGCCAGGGAGCTCGAGGAGCCAATGGCCCAAAAGAGGTTTATCGCGGCCTCTTCGCCTGGCGCCGGCGAGGTGGCCGCCGAGGTGTCCCCGTCGTCCTCCGCGGCTCTTTATCGATCCGCCATCACCGGTCGCCCGATCAGCCCGCCGCTGTGCCCCTACTTTGGTTCGAGGACTTCCCCGTCCTCCCTCGGGCCCGACCGCCAACGAGGTCCTACCTTGGGATCCGGCAGTGGCGGTGGGGGACGTGGGTCGCCGAGATTACGGACCGAGAGACCCACACCCGCCGGTGGCTCGGTAGTTTCCACACGGCCGAGCTCGCGGCCATGGAGTATGACCGCTGGCAGGTCCGCTACCAGGGCGCGGTGGCTAGGCTCAATTTCCCCTTTGGCACATGTCCGGTAAACCTCGTCCCGCCGGAGCCAGGGTGGTGAGCTCGGCTATGGCGCGGGAGGACTGCGAGGCGTGGGAGCGCCTCGAAGCCGAGGCCGCCGACGAGGCCTACATGCAAGAGCTCCGCCGGCAGCACCCGGAGCTCATGGAAGCGGAGCGGATGATCCTTGCCGACGCAGAGGGCGGCGAGGTTATCATGCTCTCCTCCGATGACGAGGTCGAAGGCGGCGAGGATGGCGGCACGGAGGGCGTCGAGGTGGGCGGCGAGGACGAGGAGATCGACGTCGATGAGTGGAGGAGTGTCTTCCCCAACGACGGCACCGGTCCGGACCCGGCTCGCGGCACACCATACCTAACGAGGAAGGATTGGCTCGACCTCCACTTCGATCGAAAGTAGTTTAGTTTAGTTAAAATTTAAGTTTTTCTGTTCAGTTATGCAAAACTATCTATGTTTATGTTTGAATGCATGCTACTTTCGGTTGAACCTGCTTTGAACTTGATCAAATTGAAGTTTACAACGTTAAGTTTAGGGAATTGACTAGAAATGGCCAAAAATTGCTAGAGTATATATATACTCCACTAAGGGTTTTAGTCCGTTAACTTTTAGGGGATCAGCTAGAGATGGCCTTATGCCTTGTTTATTTCAGTTCTTCACAATGTGATGCTCTATATGTGCAACTATTTGCCGCCCACATCAATTTCATCAATAACAGTTTCAACAATACCACTATGAATTACGATATTTGGTTGTTGTTAAGGATGTTGCAGTTAACACACCTTTTCTTTTTTTAACAATAACTAGTGTACTTTAGACATGCACAATACCAGTTTGAATGACTATATTTGCTTGTTTTTAAACGTTATGCCTGTTGCGGTTAACACACCTTCCACTTTCTGTTTTGCTTAACTAGCGTGCTTAAACCTGCACACTGAAGCTATCATTTGTAGATTATGTTGTCTACCATGGATTTATTTGGTTGATGTTTAGCCTGTTGTGCTTAACATGCCTTTATATGTACTCATACAGGACAATATTGAGAACAGCTGTTGTTTTCCATCGAGGTTAGTTTCATCGCATTGCTTATATATACTCACTGTTCAGGATATCGGTAGCTGGTACCATATAGCCTGGGGGCTGATAAGGGATTAATCGTCGAATTGGACATTTCACTGAATATATCTTTAACCCATTTATCGGTAGATTAACTAGGGTCATATTTAATATATCTGAGGCTACATAGCAACATGCATTGTACTGAATGACTAAATATGCAATCCCAGGCCACATAGCAACAAGGAAGAGTGTTACCTTAATGTTCTCATGATGTCTAGATATACATGTAATAAGATCTTATATAATGGGATGGAGGGAGTGTTGTACTACATCATTTTGCAATTGTTGTTTAGCTTCTAATATTAACTTGGTACTTTTAGGTACATATGTCATTGCCAAAGCTCCACACTTCGACCCTTTCTGCGTATGGGGCAATGAGATATTCATGAACCAGCATCAAGTGAGAAAACTGATAAAGATTGTTATTAAAGTGGGTCAAAAGATGTCAATCGAACTATTTGTTTACACTTTATGCAAGACAATAGTGAACTGCAGAATGGTAAGTAAGAACTCTGTAGCCTTCTTTTTACTGCCCGTAATGAGTTGTGTTAGATGACAATGTCTGAATCTTTTTCCTTTGTAGAGGATCCGGAAGCAGTTTACTCAAGGTTACCTCTCAAACTAGATGATTGGCGGGCGGCCATCACAAGGGGTTGGACTAGAGTCGTGTGTGCCTTCTGCATCGAGGAGAGCACAATAGGGCCATTCCGCTTCACCTTGTTCAGCAACCAGAATGTCTCTCGCCTCTTTATTTACCATCTTTAATAGTACAAGTATACAACCCTGGTTCATCATTCTTTATTTGGTGCTTATGTAATTCTTGAACATATGTACCTGTGAATCGAATAATGCATTGGTTGTTTGAAGCTGATGGATATGAATAAAGCTATAGCCTACTTTCAAATTCAAATTAGGTACAATTTTAAATAGCAGCAATTAAATTAGGGTGAAATTACGCTCTGCAGGTCATTACGACGCACACGGTCTATAAAGCACAGCGTGTGTGATATACATCATAATCCGACACGGTTCACAGAGAGGAAATGTGTGTAACCATGCACACAGTTGCCGTTTGCAAAGCGTGTGTGATGTCAGACATTATCACAAACGGTGCGGGAAAACTAAATGTGTGTGATTGTTGACCTATAGTACACGATTTACAATCATGAACTGTTTGTGATGTGCCAGGCATCATAAATGTAGAGCCAGTTTGGTACGTGCCTGAAAAAATCCCGTGCCTGGAATGTGCCTGGACTGCGCTTGGTTTTAGGTAAAACCATAGAACTCCGACTGCGATGCAATGCGAGCACAAACGAGTAGCAAGAATGAAGCATTTGGGATATTCGAGATATCAGAAACAGTTTTATAGGGACAACTGTATGCATCAAGGCTCCCTATCCCCGACGGTTTCTGGGTCGTGTGGGAAGGACCCCCCTATCGCAGTCACTCACTTGGCGACAGTTCAAAACGCCGTCGCAGAAAGGGGTTAAAAACCGTTTGTATAGCACCTCGCTGTACCAGTGCTTGGTCCTCTTCCCTCATATCTGGCGGGAAGGGATCCCATAATGGCCAATTTTGAAAGGGGACAAGAAGTACATCCTATCCTGACGAAAGGTGGTCTTCGCCTGCAAAGTTCCTGGGCGTGACGCAGTGGTCGGCTCGGTGGTGACATCCATCCTGCCGAGCTCGTGGTCGTGGTCTTGTTGCACCGGAACGGAAACCTTTGGGGGATTCCTTGGGAACCCGCGTCTGTCCTTGCCTCCTTAGAAACAAAGAAGAAACTGCCTCCTCTGTGCCTGCTGGCGCCCGCCTGGTCATGGTCGTCAAGGCTCACGTCATCGCAGCCTCGTGAGGCTGGGTACCTGCATAGAAATCTCCGCTCCTCGGGAGGCAACCTGGGGAGGCCGCCCCTCTGGAGGTCTTGATGTCATTCTCCTCGTGAGGCCGGGGGACCTCATGAGGGTCTTGTCTTCGTGGCCTTGTCACTGGGCCGTACCAGGCCATCGAGGGAGCCACGCCATGGGCCGCAAGCAGCAGATCTGGGTACCCCTGATCCCAGAACACCGACATAGACCCTTCGCGGAGGGAAGCAGGGATTTGTAGAGGTGCCAGAGCTCAAATGTTAAATCAGAGATAAATATAATTTTGGGAGGCATGCCTTTCCTGTCAGCGTCACGACCGAGAGTTTTCAATATCTTCCATGCTAAAAAAATTAGCGGTGGTTCCCAAGTGGTAAGGTAAAGTTTACTCCCCCGCCACCAAAAAACACAAGCCATGGCTAGCCGAATCCTCGGGTGCCCTCCATACCAACAACTTTCCGGGGGAGTTTGTTTTATTATTTTACAATTTTAATCATGGGACTGGGCATCCCGATTACCAGCCCCTCTCAAGCAAGGACAAGTGAATAAACACTCATCATGAGAATAACCCGCTTAGCATGGAAGATACTTACCGCCCCTTGTCGCTTCATGAGAGGTACGGGCACACAAAACAGATGTTCATTTGAATATTTAGCGGTGGCACGTGCAAATTTACTTGGCACGAGAGAGTAGTACCGCATATAGGTAGATATAGTGGACTCATCTGGAATAACTTTGGTTTAGGGATTTGGATGCACAAGCAGTATTCCCGCTTAGTACAGGCGAAGGCTAGCAAATAGATTGAGAAGCGACCAACTAGAGAGCGAAAACGGTCATAATCATGCATTGTGAATAATTAACATTGAATACTAGCATGAGTAGGATATAAACACCATGAAAATAAATATCATGGAGGCTATGTTGGTTTTGAATCAACTACATGCGTGAATATGTGCCAAGTCAAGTCACTCGAAACATTCAGAGGAGGATACCATATCATTATACTACATCATAACCATTTTAATGCATGTTGACACCCAAGATAAATCATTATCCACTCCTAGCTACTTAAGCATGGCATGAGCAACTATAATCTCTAATTGTCATCATAAACATGTTTATCATAATATGCTGAATCATGGATACTGTGTTAAACATATTTACAAAAACAAAAACAAGTTGAGTTCATACCCGCTTTTGTTTGCCACAGTCACTTCATCAAACATCATCATTATTGCCTTTCACTTGCACGACTGAATGATATGAAAATAATAATAGTGCAAGAGTGCCGTGGACTAAGCTAGAATCTGCAAACATTTTATTCAAAGGAGAAGACAAAGTAATATGGGCTCTTTGTTAGATCAACAACAATGCATATGAGAGCCACTCAACATTTTCATCGTGGTCTTCTCCTTAGTACAACTCAACAAAAGAAAAGAATTTCACAGAAACACACTGAAATATTTTTGGAGTTTATAGTTTTTCAGAAGAAAGCAAATTAATGAAAGAAAACAAAAACGAGAAAAACTATTTACACGGGAAAGCTCCTAACAAGCAAGAAGAAGAAACCAGAAATATTTTTGGGTTTTCTTTTAATACTACAACTAATTTAAACTAGAAAGAAAAACCGAAAAGAAGCGAAAAATATTTTTGGATTTTCTCAAAGTTTTTCAAACACACAAGAAGAAAGTGGGAAAATGAAACTAACATGGATTATACAATGAAAGAGGATGAACACCGATAACTGGAATGAAATGTGTGAACATGAATATAATGTCGGTGAGAAATACGTACTCCCCCAAGATTATGCTTTTGCCTAGCTTGGTAATCACCATCCGTAGTAGCCATCTGGTCCCATGTGGAAGTGTTGAGGCAGTGGCACCTGAGCGTCCCAATCCTGGACTTCATCCTCTGCCGCTGCCAACGCATTCCGGTAAGCAACGATGTCTCGTGGCATAACAGTGTATCCATTCCTGGCATGAGAGTCAAACAAAGCAGGTGTAGGCAACGGGATAACATCACGAGTAATCTCACTAAAAACCAAGTTATAACGAAGTTGGTGGGGAGGCTCAGGAGCATCAATAAAGTGGTAATTCTCCATCAACTGGTGATCTAAGTAAACTCTAGGCAACAAGTAATCATGAGGGCGTATGTTAACATTAAAATGTCTCGCTAAGCGAGTAGCATAAATACCACCATGAATTTTACCCTTAGTCCTATTAGTGTGCAGGTGGCGTGCAATGATAGCTCCAAGGTTATAAGTTTTGTCATTATGAAGTGTGCGAGGTAAAATGGCGAAGTCAAGGGCGCATAGCGTACCACCTTGCTCTCTAGCAGTCAAAAAATTTCCTATGAATAAAGCAAAGTAATGAATAGCAGGAAATTGCAAGCTAGTGGCACGGGCTTTTGACACGCCCCTTTCCTCTCCCACAGTTAAAGTGTGGAGGAAGCCCTCAAACTCCTCCGGTCGAGGCTCTCTTATTTCCCCATCAAAGGGAATAAAACATATCTCACAAAATTCCGCAAGTGGTATCTAATGATGTTCGGCATATAAATAAAAACGCACCATGGGAGGTTCGAGCCTAATCAGAAAATGAAAATTTTGCACAAAAGAATTCGTAAGGATGTGGTGTTGGTCACACTCATCTGCGAGGAAGTCGATCAATCCGGCATTTGCAATGAATTGCGTGAACTCTTAGTAGAATCCGGATTTGTTCATGAAGGCATTGTGCGGCCATTCGCACGGCCGGACCTTCGTCCTACGCGGAATGTTGATGTCACTATCCGAGAAGTCCCCAATGACTCCCTTGGCATTCCATTTCGAGGAACTCCTCCGGAAGAAGTTCATTTTTCCTATGAACAAATTTTTGAAATTTTTGGACCACAAAATGATATCGATAAAACTTAACAAGATTGATAGCAACTACTCATAGGGATGTCTGGAGGCTATATTATGCATTTAAACTACTTGGAACTCAAAGAATTCAACATGCAAGATCGTTTTCAGTAGCACCAAGAGCAGCTAATTATGCAAAATATAATCCACTAGAGCAAAAACTAATTAGAGCAATGGAGGAGTCACATACCAAGTAGCAATCCCCCAAAACACTTTCAGAAACGGAGCTCTGAGCAAGGATATCCAAAATCTCAGGTTTGGGAGCAAGAACACGAGAGAGAGAGAGAGCTACCAGGAATTCTTTCTAGAGGTAAGAGACAAAGTGGGCTGAAGGAATAAGTGAGGGGGTCCCTGTGGGGCCCACAAGCCACCAGGGCACGCTCTGGTGCCTCGTGGGCACCTGGGGCATCCCCTTGGGATGTTTCCAGTGCTAGAAGTTCTTAAATATTCTATAAAAATTCATGTAAAAATTTCGGATCATTTTGAGCACTTTCATTTTTGGGCTATTTTTTTATTGACGGATAATTCAGAAAACAAGCTAATCATGGCATTTTGTTGAATTTAACTAAAAATAACAGAGAGCAAAAAGTAGGTACAGAAGGTTGTGCTTACTAAATTCATCGACCACATGCCTCTCAAAATGAATCCATTAATAAGGTTGATCAAGTCTTATTAACAAACTATTTTTGATTAACATGAAACCGAAGAATCTTCGTATAACACTAGGTTACCTCAATGGGGATATGCATATCCCCAGTAATAAGAGTTTCATATTTCTTTTTGTCAGTAGGAAGAGGGAGTTGAAAACTTCCAATAGTAATTGTCGGAGTCTTTTCAATAACATGAATACCATTCACTTGAAATTGTTTCTTTGGAAAGTACACCGTATGTTCATTACCATTGATATGAAAAGTGACCTTGCTTTTGTTGCAATCAATAACATCCCCTGCAGTATTCAAAAAGGGTCTACCAAGGATAATCGACATGTTGTCGTCTTCGGGCATATCAAGTATAACAAAGTCCGTTAAGATAGTAACATTTTCAACTACGGCGGGCACATCCTTGATAACCCACAAGTATAGGGTATCGTTTGTAAACTTCTTCGATAAATAAGAGTGTCGAACCCAACAAGGAGCTAAAGGCAGAACAAATATTCCCTCAAGTTCTATCGACCACCGATACAACTCTACGCACACTCGACGTTTGCTTTACCTAAAACAAGTATGAAACTATTTGCAAGAATAAAATTACGAGTACTTTGCGAGAATAAAACTACGAATAAATTGCAAGGTAATAAAAGTGGATAGCTTTTGTCAATAAGAAATTCATTTGTCCCTAGGCAATCGATAACAAGTACCGGTAATCATTCTTGTAATTTTATATGAGGGAGAGGCATGAGCTAACATACTTTCTCTACTTGGATCATATGCACTTATGATTGGAACTCTAGCAAGCATCCGCAACTACTAAAGATCATTAAGGTCGTGAAACCCAACCATAGCATTAAGTATCAAGTCCTCTTTATCCCATACGCAACAACCCACTTACTCGGGTTTAAACTTCTGTCACTCTCGCAACCCACCATAAGTGAACCATGAACATATTGCAACACCCTACAACAGGGATCCCTCACGTTTGCGCGAGATGAAGGGCACCGTAGGACAGCACCATAAATAAAATATACAATCATACCAACCAAGATCACGATTAACCCATAGGACAAAACGGATCTACTCAAACATCATAGGATAGCCAAATATCATTGGAAAAGAATATATGGAGTTGAGCACCATGTTTAAGTAGAGATTACAGCGGAGAGAAGGGGTGTTACACCGCTGCATAGAGGGGGAGAAAGTTGGTGTTGACGGTAGCAAGATTGTTGATGTAGATCGCCGTCACGATCCTTGCCCCGACGGCACTCCGGCGCTACCGGGAGAGAGGGGAGAGAGACCCCCTCCTTCTTCTTCTTCCTTGGCCTCCCCCTAGATGGGAGGACAGTTCCCCCTCTGGTCCATGGCCTCCATGGCGGCGGAGGGGCAGGAGCCCCTCCGAGATTGGATCTCCCTCTCTGTTCTCTTCTGTTTCGCGCTCCCCAGATCTGGCCCTTCACTGTTTCTTAAATTCCCGGAGATCCGTAACTCCGATTGCGATGAAATTTTTACATGATTTTTTTTTCATAAATTATCTTTATTGCGCCAGAAGAAGGGCCCCAACCGATGTTCGAGGAGGGCACAAGATACCTGGGCGTGCCAGGGGGTGCCCGGCGCGCCCTGGTGGGTTGTGGTCACTGTGGGACCCCGTTTGCATTGATTCCACCTCCCAAAAATCATAAATATTCCAAAATAATTCTCCGTAAATTTTTATCGCGTTTGGACTTCGTTTGATATAGATTTTCTACGAAACAAAAAACATGCAACAAACAGGAACTGGCACTGGGCACTGGATCAATAGGTTAGTCCAATAAATCATATAAAAAGTTGCCAAAAATATGTGAAAGTTGTATAATATTGGCATGAAACAATCAAAAATTATAGATACGATGGAGACGTATCAGCATCCCCAAGCTTAATTCCTACTTGTCCTCGAGTAGGTAAATGATAAAAAAATAATTGATGTGGAATGCTACCTAGCATAAACTTGTCATGCTCCGTCTTCTTAACACAAAGTATTTATCATGCATAACCCCGATGACAAGCCGAGCAATTGGTTCATACTTTTTAACGCGCTTCAGCTTTTTCAACCCTCACGCAATACATGAGCACAAGCCATGGATATAGCACTATAGGTGGAACAGAGTATGATGATAGGGGTAAATATTGAGAAGACAAAGTAAGAAAGTCTCACATCGACGCGGCTAACCAACGGGCTATGGAGATGCCCATCAATTGATATCAATGCGAGGAGTAGGGATTGTCATGCAACGGATGCACTAAGAGCTATAAGTGTATGAAAGCTCAATATGAAAACTAAGTGGGTGTGCATCCAACTTGCTTGCTCATGAAGACCTCGGGCATTTGAGGAAGCCCATCATCGGAATATACAAGCCAAGTTCTATAATGAAAAATCCCCACTAGTATATGAAAGTGATTACATAGGAGACTCTCTATATGAAAAACATGGTGCTACTTTGAAGCGCAAGTGTGGTAAAAGATAGTAGCAATGCCCCTTCTCTCTTTTTTCCTTCTTTTTTTCTTTTTTTTCTTTTTCCTTTTTTTTTCTTTTTTTTCTCATTGTCCGGAGTCTCATCCCGACTTGTGGGGGAATCATAGTCTCCATCATCCTTTCCTCACTGGGACATGCTCTAATAATGAATAATGATGATCATCACACTTCAATTTACTTATAAATCAAAAGAAATAAAAATTACAACTCAATACCTAGAACAAAGTATGACTCTATATGAATGCCTCTGGCAGTGTACCAGGATGTGCAATGATCTAGCATAACAACGATATCAAAAAATGGACAAGCCATGGAAATATCATGCTAGCTATATTACGATCATGCAAAGCAATATGACAATGAATGCTCAAGTCATCAAAACGGAAGCGGTGGAAGTTGCATGGCAATATATCTCGGAATGGCTATGGCAAGGCCATAATAGGTAGGTATGGTGGCTGTTTTGAGGAAGATATAATAAGGCTTATGTGTGATAGAGCGTATCATATCACGGGGTTTGGATGCACCAGCGAAGTTTGCACCGACTCTCGAGGTGAGAATGGGCAATGCACGGTACGTGGAGGCTAGCAAATTGCGAAAAGGTAAGAGTGCGTATAATCCATGGACTCACATTAGTCATAAAGAACTCATATACTTATTGCAAAAGTTTATTAGCCCTCGAAACAAAGTACTACTACGCATGCCCCTAGGGGGATAGATTGGTAGGAAAAGATCATCGCTCGTCCCTGACCGCCACTCATAAGGAAGACAATCAATAATAAATCATGCTCCAACTTCATAGCATAACGAGAGACTATACGTGCATGCTTCGGGAATCACAAACCTTAACACCAATATTCCTACTAACCACAACCATTTACTAGTACCTCCCACATATTACCATCTCTATATCGCAAAACTATTGCAAGGAATCAAACATATCATATTCAGTGATCCATAAGTTTTATATAGGATTTTATGACTAACCATGCAATTGACCAATTCCTGTTGACTCTCTAAATAGATATAAGTGAAGCAAGAGAGTTTAATTCTTTATACAAAAGATCATGCTCTAACAAATTTAAGTGAAGCAAAAGTGCATTCTACAAATAATGGTTTTCTATGTGAAGAGAAACAGGCAATCCAAACTTCAAATGATATAAGTGAAGCACATGAAGCATTCTATAAAGCCACACTCAAAAGATATATGTGAAGTGCAATGAGCATTCTATAAATCAACCATGGACTATCTCATACCAGCATGGTGCATAAAATAAAAATGAAAACTAAACACAAAAGACGCTCCAAGATTTACACATATCACATGAACGAAACGAAGATGAAAACATACCGATACTTGTTAAAGAAAGATGGGATGCCTTCCGGGGCATCCCCAAGCTTAGATGCTTGAGTCTCCTTGAATATTTACTTGGGGTGCCTTGGGCATCCCCAAGCTTGAGCTCTTGCCTCTCCTCCTTCTTCTCATATCGGGACCTCCTCGATCTTTGATCACTTCATCCACACAAAACTCAACAGAAACCTCAGTAAGATCCGTTAGTATAATAATGCAAATCACTACTCTAAGTACTATTGAAAACCAATTCATATTTTATTTTTTATTGTAGCTACTATATTATAACTTTTCCATGGCATATACCATCGATAAAAATCGATAGTTTCATCAAAACAAGCAAAACAATGCATCAAAAACAGAATCTGTCTTAAACAGGACAGTCTGTAGCAATCTGAACACCTGCCACACTTATGATACTCCAAAAATTCTGAAAAATTAGAAAAAAAATAAAAAATTTGTATATCAAGACTGTGCAATAAGTTTCAGAAACTTTTGACGTTCCAGTAAAAAATGTAAAATTGCGCACTACAACCAAAGTTTCTGTTTTTTCACCGCACATACCAACAAGCAATCTAATCATCCTAAAGGCAAATCTTGGCACATTATTTTTATAATACAATGGATTTGTACAAGGGGATAATTATTTTTGTTGAAAAGTTTCTGTAATTAGGATTCACAAAGTTTCCATGGGCATGAACAAAGTTCAAGGCTAGCTCCCATTTTCACAATGCTCGTCCCTCTCACTTTCACTTTTCTTTTTCTGAAGTTTTAAGTTCCCCTCTATATTTTTTTGTTTTTAAAATTTATAAAAGCACTCAAAAGAAATAAATGACTCTCTAAAACTTCCAGGTTGTCTCCCTGGCAGCGCTTTTTTTAAAGCCATTAACCTAGGCATAAAGTGCTCAAGTAATGAATCCACCTGGATCCCAAGGTATATCAAAGCCAATTTTAATTAACAATGATTTGGCATTTAGTAGTGAGCACAAAGCAACATATATCATGCAATGACGAAGTATAACTCTCTTCCTATGCATCGGCGTGTCATACAAGAACAATTCATGCACATCAAGTAAAGGCCAATACATAGCATAAGCAGTTTCTTGCAATTTTATCGTGTTAGAAACATAGAGAGGCAGAGATGTAGTTCCTCTCTCATAATAATTGCAAGTAGGAGCAGCAAGCACATGCATATTATATTCATCAAAATCATCATGTGTAGTGGTAGAACGCAACCCATCAATATAATCCTTAATAAGAGCAAACTTCTCCAATATAGTGTAGTTTGGAGAATTCAAAAAGATAATAGGACTATCATGTGTGGGTGCAATAGCAACAATTTCATTTTTAACATAAGGGACAATAGCAAGTTCATCTCCATAAGCATAATTCATATTGGCATCAAGGCCACAAGCATAGCAATCATCAAGTTCATCAAAAAGGTATATTTCAAACGAATCAATGGGATCATAGCAATTATCATAGCATTCATCCTTCGGTAAGAACGAAGGGGCATTAAACAATGTATGAGTTGAAGAGTTACTCTCATTAGAGGGTGGGCACGGGTGATCAATCCGCTCTTCCTCCTCTTGTTCTTCACTCTCCTCATCATCTTTTTCATCCAATGAGCTCACAGTTTCATCAATTTCTTCTTCCATAGACTCCTGCAAAATATTAGTCTCTTCTTGGACAGCGGAGGCTTTCTCAATAAATACATCAATATCGTAATTGAATTTATAATTGTCATAGCAATATTTAAGGATAGCAAAATTTTCAGGTCTATAAACTGAATCATCAAAATCTTCAAACTTTTCAAACAAAGATTCAATTTCATAAGCACCCTTAAAAGCAACAAATACTTCTATTCGTTCCACATCATAGTAATCATATCTACCATTAGCATAAGAAGCTAAGGTTTCATTGTCATTAAATTTGCATGAAAAGGGAAAGTGTGGAGCATTCATCCTAGAGCAACAAGTATAATCATATCTAAAGCATAGATTCCAAGCATACCATTTCAACATATGAATTTGATCCCATAACAGTTTCCCTTTTTGTGTCAAGCGATAATCCCTAAAGTATTCACATTGATCCAACGTGTCTCCCATTATCAAGTTGAACGGGGTTTTCTCAGGATTATCAAAGTAATGCATAATATTTTTCACATAACGAGCATCGAGGGTTTTAGGAGGTTCCCCATCTCCATGAGTAGCAAGTACAACTAATTTTTTTGTTGTTTCGTTTTCCATATCCATAACTAAAGATAGAGAACTACTTAGAACAGGAAATAAAAACTACTTAGTGATAAAGCAAACAAGCACACACGAGAATATTCAACCCACGCTATTGCTCCCCGACAACGGCACCAGAAAAAGTTCTTGATAACCCACAAGTATAGGGGATCGTTTGTACCCTTCTTCGACAAATAAGAGTGTCGAACCCAACGAGGAGCTAAAGGCAGAACAAACATTCCCTGAAGTTCTATCGACCACCGATACAACTCTATGCACACTTGATGTTTGCTTTACCTAAAACAAGTATGAAACTATTTGCAAGAATAAAACTATGAGTACTTTGCGAGAATAAAACTATGAATAAATTGCAAGGTAATAAAACTGGATAGCTTTTGTCAATAAGAAAGTCATTTGTCCCTAGGCAATCGATAACAAGTACTGGTAATCATTCTTGTAATTTTATATGAGGGAGAGGCATGAGCTAACATACTTTCTCTACTTGGATCATATGCACTTATGATTGGAACTCTAGCAAGCATCCGCAACTACTAAAGATCATTAAGGTCATGAAACCCAACCATAGCATTAAGTATCAAGTCCTCTTTATCCCATACGCAACAACCCACTTACTCGGGTTTAAGCTTCTGTCACTCCCGCAACCCACCATAAGCGAACCATGAACATATTGCAACACCCTACAACAGGGATCCCTCACGTTTGCGCGAGACGAAGGGCACCGTAGGACAGCACCATAAATAAAATATACAATCATACCAACCAAGATCACGATTAACCCATAGGACAAAACGGATCTACTCAAACATCATAGGATAGCCAAATATCATTGGAAAATAATATATGGAGTTGAGCACCATGTTTAAGTAGAGATTACAGCGGGGAGAAGTGGTGTTACACCGCTGCATAGAGGGGGAGAAAGTTGGTGTTGACGGTAGCAAGATTGTTGATGTAGATCGCCGTCACGATCCTTGCCCCGGCGGCACTCCGGCGCTACCGGGAGAGAGGGGGAGAGAGCCCCCCTCCTTATTCTTCTTCCTTGGCCTCCCCCTAGATGGGAGGACAGTTCCCCCTCTGGTCCATGGCCTCCATGGCGGCGGAGGGGCAGGAGCCCCTCCGAGATTGGATCTCCCTCTCTGTTCTCTTCTGTTTCGCACTCCCCAGATCTGGCCCTTCACTGTTTCTTAAATTCCCGGAGATCTGTAACTCCGATTGCGATGAAATTTTTACATGATTTTTTTCCATAAATTATCTTTCTTGCACCAGAAGAAGGTCCCAAACCGATGTTCAAGATGGGCACAAGATACCTGGGCGCGCCAGGGGGTGCCCGGGGCACCCTGGTGGGTTGTGGTCACTGTGGGCCCCCATTTGCGTTGATTCCACCTCCCAAAAATCATAAATATTCCAAAATAATTCTCCGTAAATTTTTATCGCGTTTGGACTTCATTTGATATGGATTTTATGCGAAACAAAAAACATGCAACAAACAGGAACTGGCACTGGGCACTGGATCAATAGGTTAGTCCAATAAATCATATAAAAAGTTGCCAAAAATATGTGAAAGTTGTATAATATGGCATGAAACAATCAAAAATTATAGATACGACGGAGACGTATCAATCCTCACAAATACCAATAGGTATGGCAGTTGATTTGTCAGCCATTTGCAATGATATTTCAGTGGGAGTGAGTTTATTCAAATCAAGTCTTTTATATAAAGAGAAAGGCATAACACTAACACCGGCTCCTAAATCACATAAAGCAGTTTTGACATAATTTCTTTGAATGGAGTATGGTATAGTTGGTATTCCTGGATCTCCTAGTTTCTTAGGTACTCCATCCTTAAAGAATAATTAGCAACCATGGTGGAGATTTCAGCTTCAGGTATCTTTCTTTTATTAGTGACAATATCTTTCATATATTTAGCATATGGGGCCATCTTCAAAATATCAGTTAAACGATTTTGCAAAAAAGACTGGCCTAAGCATTTCAGCAAAGCATTTAAATTCTTCCTCATCCTTATTCTTAGATGGTTTAGGAGGAAAGGGCATGGGTTTCTGAACCCATGGTTCCCTCTCTTTGCCATGTTTTCTAGCAACAAAGTCTCTTTTATCATAACGTTTATTTTTAGGAGGTGGGTTATCAAGATCAACAAAAGGTTCTATTTGAACATCATTATTAGGTTCTTTAGTGTTGTCTGGTTGAGCCTCTACATGAACATCATCATTATCAATAGGTGAATGTTCATTACCAGATTGTGTCTCGGCATTAGAAATAGAAACACCATTACCCTTCTGAAGGTTTTCCTACCTCGGGTTCACTAGAAGAATACAAAGTTCTATCATTTTTCTTTTTCTTTTCTTTTTAGATGGACTAGGTGCATCATCATTAATTCTTTGAGAGACTTGTTCAATTCTTTTAGGGTGACCATCAGGATAAAGTGGCTCTTGAGTCATTCTACCCCCTCTAGTCATTACTCTAACAACATGATCATTCATAGTATTATTCATTTCATTGAGCAAATCATTTTGAGATTTAGCAACTTGTTCTAGTTGGGTTTGGACCATGGAAGCATGTTTATCTACACCTTTAACATCATTACCAATTCGAAACAACAAGTCACTCAAGCGATCAATCATGTAGGCATTACGTTTCAATTGTTTCATAACATACGCATTGAAATGATCTTGCTTAATAATGTAATTGTCAAATTCATACAAGCACTGACTAGCAAGATTATTATAAGGAATATCTCTTTCATCAAATCTTATAAGAGAATTTATCTCTACTACCTGTCTCGGTATGTCGAGACCATGTATTTCTTCTATGGGTGATAAATTCTTAACATCTTCAGCTTTAATACATTTTTCTTTCATAGACTTCTTTGCCTCCTGCATATCTTCAGGACTGGGAAATAGGATACCCCTCTTCTTAGGGGTTGGTTTAGGTGGTGGTTCAGGAAGTGTCCAATCATTATCATTCTTTAATATATTATTCAATAATTCTTCAGCTTGCCCAACAGTTCATTTCTTGAAAACACAACCAGCACAACTATCTAGGTAGTCCCTAGAAGCATCAGTTAGTCCATTATAAAAGATATAAAGTATTTCATTTTTCTTGAGAGGATGATCAGGCAAAGCATTAAGTAATTGGAGAAGCCTCCCCCAAGCTTGAGGGAGATTCTCTTCTTTAATCTGCACAAAGTTAAATATTTCCTGTAAGACAGCTTGTTTCTTATGAGCAGGAAAATATTTTTCAGAGAAATAATATATCATAACCAGGGGACTACGCACACAACCAGGAGCAAGAGTATTAAACCATATCTTAGCATAACCCTTTAACGAGAAAGGAAATAACTTGAGGATATAGTAATAGCAATTTTTTTTCTTCATGAGCAAATAGGGTGGCTATATCATTTAATTTAGTAAGATGTGCCACAACGGTTTTAGTTTCATAACCATGGAAAGGATCATATTCAACCAAAGTAATTAACTCCGTGTCAATGGAGAATTCATAATCCTTATCAGTAACAAAGATAGGTGAAGTAGCAAACTTAGGATCACATTTCATTCTAGCATCCAGAGATTTTTCTTTCGGCTTACATAGTAATTTCTTAAGATCATCTCTATCATTACAAGCAAGAAATTCCCTATCTATCTCTCCTTCTGTAATATATCCCTCAGGTACCTTAGACAATTCATATCTAGGAGAGCTAGGTCGAATTGGTGTTACATAATTTTCAGTTTCAATAATTTTATCGGTTTCAGCATTCTCAAATTCTTTAGCTTTAGCAATAATTTCATCAAGAAATTCACCTAGTGGCACAGTTTCATCAAGCAAAGTACCAGCATCATAAATAGCATCATTCATAGCAAAAGTAGCATCGACATATCAGAATTAATAGCAGGTGGTGGTGTCGCAAGCTTACTCAAAATAGAAGGCGAATCAAGTGTAGAGCTAGATAACAATTCCTTACCTCCCCTCGTCTTAGAGGGAACGATCATGGTTCTATCATCCTTAAGATTCTTCATAGTGATCAACAGATATAAATCCCAAGTGACTAAGCAAATAGAGCTATGCTCCCCGGCAACGGCGCCAGAAAATGGTCTTGATAACCAACAAGCATAGGGGATTGCAACAATTTTCGAGGGTAGAGTATTCAACCCAAATTTATTGATTCGACACAAGTGGGGGACAAAGAATATTTGCAGGTATTAGCAGTTGAGTTTTCAATTCAACCACAACTGGAGACTAAATATCTGCAGCAGAGTGATCAGTAGCACAGTAGTACGATAGTTTGATAGCAATAGTAATGATAGCAACAGTAACGGTAACGGTAGCAGTAATAGTTTGTAGCAATTGTGACAGTAGCAACAACAGTAGTAACTTATCAAAAGCAATATGTGAAAAGCTCGTAGGCATTGGATCGGTGATGGATAATTATGCTGGATAACATTTATCATGCAACAGGTATAACCTAGGGTGACACAGAACTAGCTCCAATTCATCAATGTAATGTAGGCATGTATTCCATTTATAGTCATACGTGCCTATGATAAGAACTGGAATGACATCTTTTGTCCTACCCTTCTGTGGCAGCGGGGTCCATAAGGAAACTAAGCGATATTAAGGCCTCCTTTTAATAGAGAACTGGAACAAAGCATTAACACATAGTGAATACATGAACTCTTCAAACTACGGTAATCACCTGAAAGAATCACAATTATTGTCACCTTGGGGTATGCGGATCATAACACGTAATAGGTGCATATAACTTGCAAGATAGGATCAAGAATACAAATATATTCATGAAAACATAAAGAATTCAGATCTGAAATCATGGCACTCAGGCGCTAATGACAAGCATTAAGCATAGCAAAGTCATAGCAACATCAATCTCAGAACATGGTGGATACTAGGGATCAAGCCCTACCAAAACTAACTCGATTACATGATAAATCTCATCCAACCCATCACCATCCAGCAAGCCTACGAAGGAATTACTCAAACCGGCGGTGAGCATCATGAAATTGGTGATGGAGGATGGTTGATGATGACGATGGCGGCGAATCCCCCTGTCCGGAGCCCCGAACGGACTCCGGATCTGGCCTCCCGATGATGAACAGGAGCTGATGGCAGCTCCGTATTGTAAAACATGATGAAACTTCCTTTCTTATTTTTTACTTGGGAAATAGGAATTTATAGGCTTGAGATTAGGGTCAGCGGAGCCTCGTGGGCCCCACGAGCCACCAGGGCTCACCCAGGGGGGTGGCTGCGCCCTGGTGCCTAATGGGTAGAAGGTGGCCCCTCAAGTGGGTCTTTGCTCCAGTATTATTTATTTATTTCACAAAAAATCTCTAAAAAGTTTCGTCCAATTTCGAGAACTTTTATTTCTGCACAAAAACAACACCATGGTAGTTCTGCTAAAAACAACATTAGTCCGAGTTAGTTTCATTCAAATCATGCAAATTAGAGTCCAAAACAAGAGCAAAAGTGTTTGGAAAACTAGATATGATGGAAACGTCTCAGCGGCGGAGGAGGTAGCAGACGCGGCAGCATCTGTGTTTGGTAGCAGGAGCTGCTTCTCCCCTTCCTCATGGACACCGTATGGTCGTCCTCGACTCAGCCATGCCCCCCCACCCTTTGTCCTCGTCGTCTTCAGTAAGCAACATGGCCCCCCTTCTCCCCTATGTTAGGTCAGTTGTTAGGCCGTTATGCAAGGGGTAGGACCGATTTCCCCATTTCTCAATGCACCCTCGATGTCGACTAGGTTATGGACACACAGACGAAGCCAGTAGTTTAGGCTGCAGCACTGATAGTGTGGTTCTGGCATGGCTCATGTTGATGCACAAGAGAGTTGTCCATCGTGCTGAGAGGCCTCTCATCCGTTATGGTCCAATGTTTAGCCGGGATCAGGACAGGATGGCGAATCTGAACTACATCTACAACTGCAATGACATAGAGGCTCTGTGGATGCTTCGAGTGAAAAGAGCATGCTACTTGTAATCTGCGTTGGTATTTCCCCGAAGAGGAGAGGATGATGCAGCACAATAGAGGTAAGTATTTCCCTCAGTTATGAAACCAAAGTTATCAATCCAGTAGGAGAACCAAGCAACACTATGTAAATAGCACCTGCACACAAGCAACAAATACTTGCAACCCAACGCGTGAAGGGGTTGTCAATCCCTCAACGTATTGAGATAGATTAAATTGTATAGGCTTTGATAAATACATCTAACAAAAATACAAAAAAATAAATAAAAGAAAATTGCAGCAAGGTATTTTTGGTTTTAATATGATAGGAAATAGACCCGGGGGCCATAGTTTTCAATAGAGGCTTCTCTCGAGAAAATAGCATACGGTGGTTAAACAAATTACTGTTGGACAATTGATAGAAAAGCAAATAATTATGACGATATCCAAGGCAATGATCATGTATATAGGCATCACGTCCAAGATTAGTAGACCAAAAAGATTCTGCGTCTACTACTATTACTCCACACATCAACTGCTATCCAGCATGCATCTAGTGTATTAAGTTCATGGAAAAACGGAGTAATGCATTAAGAAAGAAGACATGATGTAGACAAGATAAACTCCCGTATGAATAAACCCCATCTTGTTACCCTTAATAGCAACGATACATGCGTGTCATGTCTCTTTCTGTCACTGAGATTGAGCACCGCCCTGGTGCCTAGTGGGCCCCACGAGCCTCCTCTCGTGGCCTCCAGAAGCTTCCAGGGTCTCTTCTAGCCAGAAAAAAATCTCCAAAAAGTTTCGTGGCATTTGGACTTCGTTTGGTATTGATATTCTGTAAAGTAAAAAACAAGCAAAAAACAGCAACTGCCACTGGGCACTAAGTTAATAGGTTAGTCCCCAAAAATGATATAAAGTTGCTAGTAAATATATATAAAACATCCAAGATTGATAATATAACAACATGGAACAATAAAAAAATTATAGATACGTTGGAGACATATCAGCATCCCCAAGCTTAAATACTGCTCGTCCTCGAGTAGGTAAATGATAAAAATAGAATTTTTGATGTGGAATGTTGCCTATCATGTTCATCACATATTCTTTTCTTTTGTAGCATGGACATTTGGACTTTAAATGATTCAAAGCAATAGTCTATAATTTGACATGAAGACATCAATACCCAAGCATATCAATAAGCAACCATGTCTTTCAAAATATCAATGCTAAAGAAAGCTATCCCTAGCCCATTATGCTCAATCATTGATCCATTCATGAAACACACTCAAATATTAGCTACATCCAATGCACAAGTATAATAATAGTGTTCCCTAGTTGGTGCTTTATCACTACTGCAGGATGGTCCAAACGCGACAGTCCAATCAGAGACCCTTCGACGAAACTGTATGCGATGCATTAATCGCAAACGGTGGTGTAAGAAAACCGTCAAAAATGAGACGAATTGTTTGCGATTGCGCAGACATCAAACACAATTCAGATCAGAGATGCGTGTGCGATGCATGGCATACGGTTAATCCATACAAACTGTTTGCGATGATCCAGAACAACAGAAATGGTCAACCAGATGACGGTGTGTACGATATACGGCGTATAGTTCACTAGGATGAACTGTGTGTGATTAGGCAACATAATAGAAACGGTCAGCTAGATCAAGGTGTGTGCGATGGAGGGCATATAGTTGACTTGGATGAACTGTTTGCGATGAGCCAAGACAATAGAAACAGTTCAACTGAACAAGATGTGTGTGATACGCGGCAAACAGGTCCGTAATCAGAAATGTGTGCGAAGACCAATAATAACACAGACGATTGCTGCTAATAAGCCGTGTGATTTGCTCTGTCTACAGAAGAACAACATATATATATATATAACTAAAATAAACATCCAATTACATAAGTGACTATACAGATCATTCGTACACACATCAACAAACAATTGCATGCATTCTAAACTAGGAGAAATGATCGTCTAGTCATCTACTTCTTGTGACGCTCCCGCCACTACTCTGTGGCTCGATCCCTCATCTGGGGTAGGACAAAGACACTTCCTCATATCGACGATCCGCCTGTACATCTCGTAGCTTGTGTACGCGTCCTTGGTCGTGTGCTTGACGTGGTCTTCATCCAGTCTCTGATGCCAGGCACTGTGCCAGGCGTTCTTTACCTTATTGCTCTCATCCTTCATCTTCATGTAGTAGGGTCGATGATGGCCGAGGCGAGGTTAACCAGGGAGTTCTGTTTGTTGTTGGTGCTGCCCCAGACCTTGTAGTGGTCATGGATGTTGACCAGATTCTGGCAGGTCAAGCCCGAAACCTTGAGCGCTTTTAGGTCATTGGTGGTGTCCACCGTAGCGAAATTGTAGTCGGAGCTATTGATAAACCTGGAGAAATGCTCGCAAGGCCTTGTGGCCAGGTGGTAGTGGTAGACGAGGACGTCATGTCGCACGCACAATTGGGTGACAGCAACCTTCTGATCTTGCCCGGCACGACCGCTGGTGAACTCGAGGTCGAAGCCGACCACTTGGTACTAGTCCTCAGCAAGCAACTACTCCATAGTTTGGATGGAGCTCTCCACCGAGACCGGCTTGTTCGTGTACACCACCGAGAGGTCCTTCCCCCTCACGTGGGTGTCCACTATGTGATGCCTGGTGAACTACCCCCCGTTGTCGTCGTTGGCCGCTGGGAGCGCCATTGGAGCCACTGGGAGCGCCATTGGAACCGCTGGATGTCCTCTCTATATGTGTCGTCGTGGGTGTGCTTATTGTGTCGTGTGGCGTGAGAGATGAAGGTAAATGGCCGTGGGAATAAATGGGGGCCAGGCGGCCAGGATTCTTGACACGTCCACATGGCAGTTTTTGCAGCGGGTAACTGCATCGAGGCGCCGCGCCCGGCGCAACCGCATGCATAATGGTAGCACGAACGTACGTGATCGTGCGCCGGCCCCAAATACTGGGAGCATATGTGGAGGGACGCGGGTAGAGCGCGTGGAGGGTCGAGAGAGCAGAGCACGCACGGCGGGACGTGAGCAGAGCGCACCGTGGCCGCCTCAACCGCTAGCAACCACACACATAGAGCAGTTGAACACACAGGGAATGGTCGTCTACAAGCCGGCCAACAGTTGCGACGCTGCGTAGAGAGCGGCCGTGTGCTACTACCTCCGTCTTGGTCTATTAATCCCCTTTATCTTCTGTGCCATATTTTGACCTTAAATTTAGCTAACAAAATGTTAATGCATGTTATAAAAATTATATAATTGGAAACTATGTTCAAATACGAATCCAACGATATAATCTTTGGCGACATGCATTCACATTTTATCAGTTAAATCTCTAGTCAAAATTTGACACAAAAATACAAAGAGGACTTATAAACCAGGACGGGGTAGTAGGTAATTAAATCGCAAACATTTTTTTATTAACCGTATGTGTACGTGCCCTTTCGTCCTCCTCTCGCACGTCTTGTCACCCCGTTGCCGCAGACGGCTTCTAGCGCAAGCTTGAGCAGCGCGCGGGGGCGTTCTTTTGGCCAAACGATGGCTCGAAGTGGCACCAATGAATCGTCGGTGATCCCGTTCCCGCACAACCGCGCAGGTTCCCGTGCATAGCTGCGCAAGCTTCCCGCCCGACTCGGCGAAATCCCCCAAAATCCCAATGCTTACCGGCCTGCTATATAAATCCTCATGGTCGGCGAGTCCTGCGTCGCATTTTCCCTTCCCTCCCTGTAGCTTATCTCATCTGCTTCTCTCACAATCGCCAATGGCACCGGTCCGTCTGTGTCGCTCAGCCAATCTGCCGTCATCAGAGGACAGCTCCAGCTGGGAGGCTACACCGTGGCGGCGGCGCAGTCCCCGGCGTAGTGTAGTGCGCGTGGCGTCCCTGTTGGGTGTGCGCGCAACACCCACCACACGCTCCGCCGCCGCTGCCCGTCGGCAGCTGTTGCCGGCCAACGTTGCCGCCACTCCACCGTCTGCCACCGTGGCCGCCACACCACCGTTGAAAGCCAGGGCCATCGCCCGCTCCGCCGCCGCGGCCCGAAGGCGGGAGGTCGCCGTCGTGGCCGCCACCCCACTGTCGGCCACTATGGCCATCACCCGCTCCGCCACCGTGGCCCGAAGGCGGGAAGTGGCCGTCATGGTCGCCACCCCACCTTCGGCCGCCGTGGCCGCCAGCCCACCGTCGACCGCCGGGGTCATCACCCGCTCCGCCACCGCTGCCCGAAGGCGGGAGGTGGAGGTGGAGGCCCGCACGTGCGTCAGCGACCTTGCGCGCTACATCGAGTTCCTGCGGGAGGAGGAGCACCTCATCGAGCACGTAAAGAGTCTTACCGCCATTGTGGCTGCAGCACACGCCGCCGCATAGGCGAGGAATGAGGAGATCTACGAGGAGTCCCGCCGCTTTGAGAAGGGTTGTCTAGAGCGGCAGAGGGTGTTCGAGGTGAGCGTCGCTGAAGGTGTAGCAGTGGCAGGCACCGGATTGTAGTTGTCCAGCTCGTCGGTAGGATCCTCCTCCTCTGCCTCTTACTGAGCACGCTCGGCAGAGGAGCGGCTGTTAGAGATATAGTATTAAACCCAAAAAAATGATTCCGGCAGCGGCGGAGGCGGCGTGCCGCGCCAGCGTTGTTGTTGTCGTCCTCCGGGATGCCGTTGTTGAAGTCTTCAAGGCAGCACAAAATGTTCTTCACTTGGAAATCAAACATCCCATCGTCGCGCGATCGACGGGCGGGGCGCGGGAGGATGGCAACTCACAGTGCTACGAGGTAGCGGTCGACAGCAGCGTCCCATGACGCTGAGGGGGGCACGCCCATGGGCACGGGCGCGGCGGGTGCAGGCAAACACACGGGGACCGGCTCCATGATGGGTGCAGGGGCGCGCATGGGCACGGGCACGGGCGCTGGCGTTGTCATGTACATGACCTCGCGCGGGTCATGGGGACCTCGCTGACGCCCACGGCTTCCAGCTCTATGATAGTGCTCGGCGACTAGCCCGTCAATGCTACGGGGATGGTCGCTGGCGCGGGCGCGGGCATGGGAGCTGGGACGAGCGCGGGGGTGGCAGCAGCAACCGCCGCGGCCAGCTGGTTCAGGGCCATGTCCATGAGGCCCCATTCCTCATTATTTTCTATCTCGTCCGGCTCGGAGTCGACTTCACCAAACTGGAAGACTAGTGGCAGATGATCCTTCTGCGCCATGGCGTTGGTGGAGGTCTGCGGGAGGGGAATGGGAGGCGAACAGTAAGGCCGCCCGTATTAAATAGTGGCTCAGGCACCATTAATGGAGAGGATGCGAGCAAGGTGGGCGGCCATGGAAGTCAAAGGGCTCGCTTCCCAGTGAGCCTGCGCAGTGTACTGCTCGCATGCTTACCGGTGAGCCTGCGCATTGAAGGACAGCTTGCACGCCTCCCGGTCAGCCTGCACAGCGAACTGCGCTCGCACGCCTCCCGTCTACTCAAGCAGCTGTCCGCACGGCACCTCCTAGCCACTAAAAGTGTGACGCATGGCATCACGTGAATGGTTAACTGAACGCCCATGATTTAAATTATACAAACATTTGAGATGATAAGGTGGTAGCTATTTGTTTCAAAATGCTTTTGTTGGCTGTTGATTCGAGTGCGCCTTCTCTCAAATTGGACACGAAAAATACCACAGCATGTCGGGTGCCATTCCATGACAGCATGCCAAGTTTCATGAAATTCAGACGAGTTTTGGATTTACTAGAATTTAAAAACAAAGTATCTCAACATTTTGCTGGCAAGCAACGGTGCCCAGGTGTTTGAAATTCATTCCCATTTCTTGCATGGGACCTAAGGATGCACCCAAGGACACACATTTGATTTTTCAACCCATTTATATGCACTGGAGCATGTGCATGTACTTCAAATTTGAATTATGCACATAAAATTCCTAGAAAACTCAGTTGATGTATAAAAATATCCAAACGAACCCCGAAAAATTCCAAATTTTAACACAACACTCCTGTTGTTCTATGTTGACACTAGAAAAAATTTGAAAGCAAGAAGAGGCAATGAATATCGTTTCGTCCACAAAGGTGACACGTTCCCTACCGGAACAATGAGGCTTGTTGTGAGAAGCTTATACCCAAACCTACCCCAAATGGGACAGTTTTTTCACCATAGCATGTTGATGCCGTTCCATGATAGCATGCCAAGTTTCATGAATTTCAGACGAGTTTTGGATTTACTAGAATTTTAAAACCATGTATCTCAAAGTTTGAGGCCAAGCGACGGTGCCGAGGTGTTTGACATTCATTCCCATTTCTTGCATGGGACCTAAGCATCCAACCAAGGACGCACATTCGATTTTTCAACCCATTTATATGCACTGGAGCATGTGCCTGTAGTTCAAATTTGAATTATGCACATAAATGCATAGAAAACTCAGTTAAGGTATAAAAATGTCCAAACGAACCCCGAAAAAATCCAAAATTTAACACAACACTCATGTTATTCTATGTTGACACTAGAAAAAATTTGAAAGTAAGAAGAGGCAACAAATATTGTTTCATCCACAAAGGTGACACAATCCCTACCGGAACCATGAGGCTTGTTGTGAGCAGCTCCGGTTTGTGAGAAGATTATACCCAAACCTGCCCCAAATGGGACAATTTTTTCACCATAGCATGTTGATGCGGTTCCATGATAGCATGCCAAGTTTCATGAATTTCAGACGACTTTTGGATTTACTAGAATTTTAAAACCATGTATTTCAATGTTTGCGGCCAAGCGATGGTGCCGAGGTGTTTGACATTCATTCTCATATCTTGCATGGGACCTAAGCATTCAACCAAGGACACACATTTGATTTTTCAACCCATTTTTATGCACTGGAGCATGTGCATGTAGTTTAATTTTAATTGTGCACCTAAAATGCCTAGAAAACCAAGTTAATGTATAAAAATGTCCAAAAGAACCCTCAATAATTCCAATTTTTTTGACGACACACCTATAATTGCATGTTCACTGCAGATTAAAGCTCTAGCAATTCAAACACCCTCCTTTGCCGCTGTGACCCAATTATGCATTTCAAATCAAGTAGACCGCACACAGTTTATTATCACCAACCGTATGAGATGCAGTACAAAATATCTTGGAGCACCGTCAGACTAGTACGTATATGGCTTACGCGAGAAGGTGCGTCTGCTACAGTCCACAGCCGGCGCGTCAAGGACACTAGCTCGCTCCCCAAATATCATTTCACTGTTCAATCATCGCCACTGAAAGATGGGGACGTAGACTCGCGTCGTGAGGGCCACTTTGGTGGCCCACTCCGGCAAGAGCGCGGCCGCAGCCGCCATGCGCGTGGTAACAAGCTGCGTGAGCGCAGCCGCAATCTACGACCAGGCGGCCAAGGCAGCCCAAAAAGCCGTTGTTGCTGCTCAGGTGGCGGCAGCAACATCTGCGTCGGGGATAGCAACTAGCGAGAGCGGCACAGCAGCTGTCCGTTCCGCAGTGGCCACCTTAGCCCTAATGGAGGCCGCCCATGACCGTGTCAAGGCCGCCCACGCCCAGCTCATGGCGGTCACCGCACAAATCGAACGAAGCTTCTCCGACAACGGTCGGCAACCCACGATCGAAGAGTTGGCAATCGCCGAGAGCGTTCGAGCAGCCGTCCGTTCCTTCGCGGCATACCTTGCCACGACGGAGCCCGTCCAAGCCTAGATCGCGGCTGCTGCTACTTTTTGAGCTTGTGTTGATTTTTCCCTTGAAGAGGAAAGGATGATGCAGCAAAGTAGAGATAAGTATTTCCCTCGGTTAAGAACCAAGGTATCAATCCAGTAGGAGGCACAAGCAAGTCTCCAATATATGCACCTACACAAACTAACAAACATTTGCACACAACGCGAAAAAGGGGTTGTCAATTCCTTCACGGTCACGAACAAGAGTGAGATCTAATAGAGATAGGTATAAAAGATAAATAAAAGAGCAAACTAAAGTACATATAAATAAATTGCAGCAAGGTATTTTTGGGTTTTTTGGTTTATAGATCTGAAAATATATGATGGAAAATAGACCCGGGGCCATAGGTTTCACTAGAGGCCTCTCTCTTGAAGAAAACATATGGTGGGTAAACAAATTACTGTTGAGCAATTGATAGAAAAATGCATAATTATGAAGACATCTAAGGCAATGATCATGAATATAGGCATCACATCCGTGACAAGTAGATCGAAGCGATTCTGCATCTACTACTATTACTCAACAAATCGACCGACTCCTGCCTGCATCTAGAGTATTAAGTTCATAAGAACAGAGCAACGCTTTAAGTAAGATGACATGATTTAGAGGGATAAACTAAAGCAATATGATATAAACCCCATCTTTTTATCCTTGATGGCAATAATACAATACGTGCCTCTCTACCCCTTCTGTCACTGGGTGAGGACATTGCAAGACTGAACCCAAAACTAAGCACCTCTCCCATTGAAAGAAAAACCAATCTAGTTGGCCAAACCAAACCGATAGTTCGAAGAGAAATACAAAGATATCTTAATCATGCATAAAAGAGTTCAAAGAAGACTCAAATAATATTCATAGATAATCTGATCATAAATCCACAATTCATCGGATCTCAACAAATGCTCCGCAAAAGAAGATTACATCGAATAGATCTCCAAGAACATCGAGGGGAACATTGTATTGAAGATCAAAGAGAGAGAAGAAGCCATCTAGCTACTAGCTATGGACCCATAGGTCTGTGGTAAACTACTCACACATCATCGGAAGGGCGGCAAGGCTGGTGTAGAGGTCCTCCGTGATCGAATCCCCCTCCGGCGGAGTGCTGGAAAAGGCCTCAAGATGGGATCTCACAGGAACATAGGCTTGCGGCAGCAGAAAAGTATTTTTGGTGTGCCCCCTGGTATAGGGGCAATATTTGAGAATATATAATGGTGGAATTAGGGTTAGACGGTCTACGAGGGGCTCACAAGCCCTGGGGGCGTGCCCCTATGGCTTGTGGCCGCCTCATAGGTCTTCTGGCCTTCTCTCCAAGTCTCGTGGGTTTCTTCTGGTCCAAGAAAAATCACCGTAAAGTTTTATTCCGTTTGGACTCCGTTTGATATTCTTTTTTGTAAAAGTCAAAAACAAGGAAAAAAACAGAAACTGGCACTCGGCTCTAGGTTAACAAGTTAGTCCCAAAAATAATATAAAATAGCATATTAATGCATATAAAACATCCAAAACAGATAATATAATAGCATGGAACAACCAAAAATTATAGATACGTTGGAGACGTATCAGCCGCCCACGCCCAGCTCGTGGCGGCCTTTTCCAAAGAGATGGAGGACATGGATGGCGAGATGCTTGCCAAGTATGGTGTGAATGATGCCATGGAGCCCCTTCCCTAGGAGATTGTCGGGCGCGAGCTGGACATGGAGGAGGCGGCGGAGATCGACGAGTGTCAGCCGGAGTAGTACTCTTTGTTTAATTTAGAGCGCTGGTCTTTAATTTGTTAGGCAATGTTTAGGTCAGCTAGCTCTGTTTAATTGTTGAACTTGCTCGATTAAGAAGTGTGGGTGTTTTGTAGGCTCCTTTGTGTACCCAAATTATGCAATGACGTGGATGACCACTGTAACCAGGGATATTCGGACCAAAATTTGCACGTTCAAACTCATCACACACGGGGTAAGCTATATGAATCGTTTGTGATGTTCACATATTGTACACAGTGCTGAATAAGGGACCATGTCTGATGACACTTTGCGCGCCTGTTTTTTCGCTGCACCGATCCAAAATTGTTGGCTTCCGCGAAAATATCTACCTCCCTCCCCCTTACCAAAAGCCACATTTCCCCTGTTTCCGCCTTCCTTTCCAAGTTCAACCCTTCACTCCTTGCTTGCAGTGCCGCCTCCTCGCCGGCGACCCTCCTTCACGCTGCTCGGCCTCGTCGATCCAGGCAGGTAATCCACACCTGACCCCCATCCTCCTCCTCCTTCTACATCCCACATGCCCCGACCGCCAGCGCGACACCTTCCACCCAAATCACTGACCCCTCCCCCAAATAAGTGCCGCCCTAAGCCATGGTGCACGCAGTATAGCCAGGAGCTCAAGGTGCATTTGGCACCAGAGAAGCAAATCGCGTCCGCATGCACGGATGAGGTCGCGATGGCTGCCATTCATGCCAACCCCCAGGTCTTGGAGGAGCACCTCGCCGTCGTGGCCACCATCGACGCCTTGTGCGCCGACGCCGCGTCATGGTTGGCTGGTTTAAGCGACAGTTCGTGGCGGTTTCTCGAGGCCACCGTCGGTGCCTTCGACGAAGACTACGAGGTGTTTTCTCAGCGTGCCCGTGCTTACCTCAACTCGAGATCCAGCAGGTTGGTGCCCGGAGCGGCTCAGGCAACTCATCACTATGAGGAGGGCACCCATGATGTGGAGGCCTCACCCTCTTCCATGTCCAAGGAGCCAATCATCATCGATATCTCCGACGATGAGGAGCAGCTTGTCTTATTAGCTCACTATAAGTACCTATGTTCAGTTAGCTAGCTACGTCGGTTAAGCATGCTCGGTTTACCCGTTGCATGTGCTGCTCCTGCCTTTCCTTAACAAATTCTAGTGAATTGTCCTATCTACTTTTACCATGCAATCTGTTGCTCTAGTGTATATGTTCTATATGTCGTGCAATGTGGTGCTCACTTATTAACTGTTTGGTTAATGTGTTGTTGTGTTCAGTTAACTGTATGGTTCAATCCTGCAATGTGATGTTCAATTCTTCAGGGTGCAATTTTGTACTGTCTTCCATGTGAGAAATAAATCGAATTTATCTGTACAAAATACATGAGAAACAAATACAATTGCTATATTTCCAAGTTGTCAAGCATGCTTTGTTTGGTTAACTATCTGATCTTCTAGTATGTTATATATTGTGCAATGTGGTGCTCAGTTAATGTTTGGTTCATTTGTTGTGGTGTTTAGTTAACTGTTTGGTTCAATTCTGCAATGCGATGTTCAATTGTTGTGGGTGCATTTTGTTACTGTCTACCATGTGAGAAATAAATCAAATTTGGCTGTACTAAATACATGAGAAACAAATACAATTGCTATATTTCCAAGTTGTTAAGCATGCTTGGTTTGGTTAACTGTCTGATCTTCTATTAGGAGTATGTTGTATTGTGCAATGTGGTGCTTAGTTAATGTTTGGTTCATTTGTTGTGGTGTTTAGTTAACTACTTGGTTCAATTTTGCAATGTGATGTCCAATTGTTGTGGGTAGAATTTTGTATTGTTATGCATATGAGGAATAAATCGAATTTGGCTGCACTTAATACATGAGAAACATATACAATTGCTATATTTCCTAGTTCTTAATCATGCTTGGTTTGGATAAATGGGTTTTCCATTTGGCTCGAATTAATCTGATGAATTTGCAATGTGTTTATTTTTCCTCAACATATTTTACTGATAGCATGCCAACCCTCACTTAACCTGATCACTAACTACCTTATATGTGGTGCAGAGAAACAATGGGAAGCACTGAGGTTTACAATCGAGGTTTACACATGCATGGTCCTTTGTCTAATAGCACATTATTGTGCAATTGCAGGAACCATTCTAATATTTAGGTTTTTAACAATTTGGTCTTGCAGATGTAGGTCCTGTTGTCAGAGGTTTTAACCCATTGTTCGACCCTTTTTGCATATGGGGAAATGAGTTGTCCATGAATATCAGTCAAGTCAAGAAACTCGGAAAGATTGTTACGATAAAGAAATTAGCGACAAAAAACAACAAGATCTTTTTCTGCACAATGAAGAAGACATCAGTTCACTACAGGATGGTAATAACTATTATACCTTGGCTTTTTTTATTCCTTTGCCCCATTTTCAATCTAGAGAAGATATTTATGCACATCCTTGTTTTCAGGCCTTTCCAAAGCAGTTCACTGATGATTACCTCTCAAACTGCCTGTATGGTCAGGAGGCGAGGAAGGTATTCATACAACACCCACGGTTCAATATTGAAGTGTTCCTGAAGAGGACGAAGGATGGATGGTCAATCATCCACAGGCACTGGCCTAAAGTTGCAAAGACCTTCAACATCAATGAAGGCTCAGTATTCGCCTTCCGCTTCAGCAGTTTTTCAGATGAGGTTCATCTGTCTATGTACCATTTATGATGCTAATTTTGAAAAGTTATAGATGTTGCATGTGAAACTTGGTGCTGGTGCAGTTGTGTAATGGGGTAGCTGAGTGCTGAAGCTATATGATGTTGTACTCTGATGTATTTCAATTATGTAATCATGCTTCCTTAATACGAAAATGAAATATATTGTGTGCTTAATATGAAATGTCAATTAGATTAATAAATGGATTATTAATAATAGGATAATTAGCCTGCTAATTGGGTTTTTCTATTGCAAACGGTTATTGAGAAAACACCGTGGGCGATGACCTCAGACAACGCACACAATTTTTAGGAATAAAATGTGTTGGATCAATGAACAATCACACGCGACTTCCTCTTGAAAACTGTTTGCGTTAGGCCACCTTACGCAAACGTTTACCACATAAAAAGTGTGTGTGATGGACAGCCTATGCCACACAGTTTCTTCTACGCACCGTGTGTGATGCATTCAACAACGCAAACGATAAAACTGTTAATATCGTCTGCAATGGCAATGCTATCACAAATGATTTAGTGGGGAAAATTATGTGTGATGTACGTGTGAACGGAAACGTTTTCCCTGGATTGACAATGTGGTATGTACATACGAACGGAAACGTACTTCTTGAATTGACTGTGTGGGATGTACATACGAGCGGAAACGTATTCCTTGGATTGACTGTATGGAATGTACATACGAACGGAAATGTTTGTCTGGGACTGACTGTGTGGGGTGTACTTATGACCGGAACCGATTGGGCCTGTATAGTTGTATTTGATCACTCGCCCGTCGCACACGATCTCATTTTGGCAAGCGTGTGTGTGAAGGGCCTATCCCTCATGGTTTCTGCGTCGTGTGGGAAGGACCCACTATCGCCCACACTCATTAGGCGACGATTCAAAATGCCATTGCAGAAACTGTTTGTATAGCAGCTCGATGTACCAGTGTATAAGAGAAGATGCAGACTCAATAAATATAAAAATTGCATAAAAGTAAATAGATAGGCCCTTCACAGAGGGACGCAGAGATTTGTAGAGGTGCCAGAGCTCATAGTTTAAATTGAGAGATAAAGTTGTTTTGAGAAGCATGCTTTTCTTGTCAACGAAAACGACTAAGAATTCCTAATATCTTCCATGCTAGATAAATCATAGGCGGTTCCCAAACATAAAATAAAGTTTATTTCCTTTCCACCATTCTCACACAATCCATGGCTAGCCGTATCCACGGGTGCCTTCCATACCAACACTTTCCAAGGAATTTATTATTGATAACATAAAAGTAAAAAAAATATTTCGGGACTGGGCATCCCTATTACCTGCCACACTCTCGTGCAATGACAAGTGAATAAACACTCATCTTGAGAATAACATACCCAGCACGGAAAATATTGGCCACACCTTGCCGCTTCATGAGCGGTATGGGCACACAAAAAAGAAATTCATTTTGAAAATTAGAGTTGGCACATACAAATTTACATGGAACGACATGGAAATACCGTTTATAGGTAGGTATGGTGGACTCATTTGGCACAACTTTAGGTTTAAGGAGTTGGATGCACAAGCAGTATTCCCGCTTTGTACAAATGGAGGCTAGCAAATAGATTGAGAAGCGACCAACCAAGAAACAAAAATGATCATAAATGAGCATTAAACATAACTAACACTGAATAATGAACCACAAGTAGGATATAACTTCGTTGCATAACTATTGACTTGCGTGCTTGCATAGGTAATCACAAACCTTAACACCAATATTCTTACTAAAGCATAATTACTCACCAACATGACTCACATATTACTATCTCCATATGGCAAAACTATTGCATGGAATCAAGTTTATAATATCCAATGATCTTCATGAAAGTTTTTATTATACCCCTCTTGGATATCTATCACTTTGGGACTAATTTCACATCTTGTGCAAATTACCATTACTATTCTTAACTCTCAAAAAAGATTTAAGTGAAGCATGAGAGTATAAATATTTCTTCAAAATTTTCAACTCTCAAAATAATATAAGTGAAGCATGAGAGCATTTCTTCAAAAATTAAACCAACACCGTGCTCAAAAAGATATAAGTGAAGTACTAGAGCAATTCCCTAGCTCAAAAAATTTAAGTGAAGCACATAAAGCAATGCTAACAAATCATAATATTATTATGGCTCTCTCAAATAGGTGTGTCCAGTACGGATTATTGTGACAAACTAAAAGGCAAAACAAGCAAATACTCATATAATACAAGACGCTCCAAGCAAAACTCATGATATATGACGAATAAAAATATAGCTCCAAGTAAAATTACCGATGGTCGTTAGAAGAAAGAGGGGATGCCTTCCGGGGCATCCCCAAGCTTAGTTGCTTGGGAGTCCTTGAATATTACCTTGGGTTGCCTCGGGCATCCCCAAGCTTAGGCTCTTGCCACTCCTTATTCCTTCATCTATCATGATCTCACCCAAAACTTGAAAACTTCAATCACACAAAACCTTCTTGAGATCCGTTAGTATAAGAAAACAATTCACTACTTTAAGTACTGTTGCAAACCCATTCATATTTTGTTATTGCATTATACCTATTGTATTCTAACTTTACCATGCCTTATACCCCCTGATACAATCCATAGAGTCATCAAAATAAGCACACAATGCAACAAAAATAGAATCTGTCAAAAACGGAACAGTTTGTAGAAAACTGAATTAATCTCATACTTCTGTAACTCCAAAATTCTGAAAAATTAGGACGACATGGGAAATTTGTATATCAATCATTTGTAAAACATTCAGAATTTTTCCACACTCCAGCACATTTTAACAATTCTGCTACTGGACGTAAAATCTTCTGTTTTCCAATAGGATCAAGTCAACTATCATCCAACATAATTCTAAAGGCTTTACTTGGCACAAACACTAACTAAAACATAAAAACACAATCATAATAGTAGCATAAATTCATATTTATTAAAAAACAGAAAAGAAACAAAAAATTAAAAGATAACTATTGGGTTGCCTCCCAACAAGCGCTATTGTTTTACGCCCCTAACTAGGCATAATGCATACTTCCTCCATCACGGTTTAGAAGGCGCGCTGGAAAATTCTCTGGGACCAAGGTGGTTAGTGATTGGTTGTACCACGTACTGGAAAAAAGCATCGATTGTTAACTACGGTGCCAAATTAGTGGAGAAATTAATGCGCAGCGTGCCCCACAGCCAGTAAACGAGCAGGCCTAGCGCATGCAGTGGTGGAGACCGATCGCATGCAGCCCACGTGCACTCAAAATGGCCTAATTAACTCTGCATTAACTGCCAATACGCCTTAATCCTCTCCTATTATGAAAATTCATAAAAACTGAAGTGCGCCTTCTAAACTGTGACGGAGGGAGTAGATTCAAGTATTGTCTTCTTTCTTCTTATTTTCCATAGATGTGTTTTCATCAGGAGCTTTTTCAAATATAACATGAAACACATCATCCAAAGAAATTTTAGCATTATCAAGTTGTCCATCTACATATCCCCTTTGATTACTGGCTACAATCCAAGAATATTGTTGATTAACATCACTGAAAACCTGTTGGATCATATCCAAAATGGGAACTTCCTTTTTAAGGTTCTCATCAAAGATGCAGTCATTGCCAAGAAAATGTCTTAATAAATAATCACTATTGTAAAGGATCTCATCTATTACCGGTTTTTCACGGTTCATACCATAAAAATCAAAGATCTCCCTAGCTTCTCGCACTATGTAATCAAACTCATTCATAAGGACAAGGGTAGCTATCTTCTTAGCTCTAGGATCCTTTATAACAGGTAGCTCATAAAACAATCTTTGCAAGGTAGGATGAGTACAAATAAATCTTTTCTCAAGTTTAAGAACAAGTGCTGAAATAGCTTCTGCATAAGTTTTAGTTCTTTTAAGTATAGGAGCATCATCACAAGTCAAAGTTCCAACACAATTAAAGAATTCTTGTATGGCACCTTTTCCTATAACATTTCCTTGTCCCAAAACAAAAGTTTTAGCATCAAGATTAGTGGAACGTCCAATTTTAGGAGTTCTACCATCATCCGTTTCTGCCATACCAAAATCACTCATGATGATAGTTTCAAAGCAAGCAAACCAGCAAACAAGAAAAAGGCAAACGAAAAATATATTTTTTATTTTTGTAAAAACTTTTTAGAAGTGGGGGAGATGAAAACAAGAGGAAAATAGCAAATAAAGTAATTGCAAGCAGATGAGAGTTTATGCGTAGGTACTTGATAGATGTTGATGATGTCTCCCCGGGAACGGCGCCAGAAATTCTTCCTCCTACTTGTAATCTGCGTTGGTATTTCCCCGAAGAGGAGAGGATGATGTAGCACAGCAGATGTAAGTATTTTCCTCAGTTATGAAACCAAGGTTATCAGTCCCGTAGGAGAACCAAGCAACACTATGTAAACAGCACCTGCACACAAATAACAAATACTTGCAACCCAACGCGTGAAGCGGTTGTCAATCCCTCAACGGTGTTGAGATAGATTAAATTGTATAGGTTTTGATAAATAGATCTAACAAAAATACAAAAAAAATTGCAGCAAGGTATTTTTGGTTTTAATATGATAGGAAATAGACCCCGGGGCCATAGTTTTCACTAGAGGCTTCTCTCGAGAAAATAGCATACGGCGGGTAAACAAATTACTGTTGGACAATTGATAGAAAAGCAAATAATTATGACGATATCCAAGGCAATGATCATGTATATAGGCATCACGTCCAAGATTAGTAGACCGAAACGATTATGCGTCTACTACTATTACTACACACATCGACCGTTATCCAGCATGCATCTAGTATATTAAGTTCATGGAAAAACGGAGTAATGCATTAAGAAAGATGACATGATGTAGACAAGATAAACTCCCGTATGAATAAACCCCATCTTGTTACCCTTAATAGCAACGATACATGCGTGTCATGTCTCTTTCTATCACTGAGATTGAGCACAGCAAGATCGAACCCATCACAAAGCACCTCTTCCCATGGCAAGATAAATCAATCTAGTTGGCCAAACCAAACCAATAAATCGGAGAAGAAATATGAGGCTATCACAATCATGCATAAAAGAGTTCAGAGAAGACTCAAATAATATTCATGGATAGATCTGATCATAAACTCATAATTCATCGGATCCCAACAAACACACCGCAAAAAAGAGTTACATCAAATAGATCTCCAAGAACATCGAGGAGAACATTGTATTGAAGATCAAAAAGAGAGAAGAAGCCATCTAGCTACTAACTACGGACCCGTAGGTCTATGGTAAACTACTCACGCATGATCGGAGGGGCAACAAGGATGATGAAGAACCCCTCCGTGATCATTGCCCCCTCCGGCAGAGTGCCAAAAAAGGCCTCTAGATTGGATCTCGTGGTTCTGGAACTTGCGGCGGCGAAAAAAGTATTTCGTCGACTCCCCTAGGGTCTTGGGGATTTTAGAGTATTTATAGACGCGGATGTAGGTCAAGGCGGTGCCCATGGGCCCCACTACCCACCAGGGCGCGTCGGGGGCCTCTGGCGCGCCCTGGTGCCTACTGGGCCCCATGAGCCTCCTCTCGTGGCCTCCAGAAGCTTCCAGGGTCTCTTCTAGCCAGAAAAAAACCTCCAAAAAGTTTTGTGGCATTTGGACTTCGTTTGGTATTGATATTCTGCAAAGTAAAAAAAAACAAAAAACAACAACTGGCCCGGGCAATAAGTTAATAGGTTAGTCTCAAAAATGATATAAAGTTGCAAGTAAATGTATATAAAACATCCAAGATTGATAATATAACAGCATGAAACAATCAAAAATTATAGATACGTTGGAGACGTATCAGAGCACCATTCTCCAGGCTTGTGCAAACCTTCAGGGGCAGGGGCCTGCTAGAAGATAGCATCCACACCAGTCCGGAAGAGCAAGTAGCCATGTTCCTCCATGTTGTTGTGCATAACTAGAGGTTCAGGGTTATACACAACACCTTCAGGAGATCAATGGAGACCATCTCCAGGTACTTCAGGCAAGTGATGTATGCTCTTGGGAACTCAGAGGAGAGATGATCGTGGCACCAACCGGCCGGACTCCTACCCAGATTCACACTAGCACTAGAATAGCAAGACCAAAGAAAACAAGAACCACAAGTAGACATTTTAAAGATATCCAACTCCCGTAACTGCTCCCACAAGTTGGATTAGTATCTTCTCGATGCCTTCATTGTTGATTTGCGGATTCTTGATCTTGCATACTTCTTTCTTCTTCGATTCTAAAGTAGACGTTGCTTCGCATCTAGTCTCATCTCTAGCCTCTGTTCTAGCAACGAGTGCACAAACATCTATCAAATTTCGTTCTATCAATACATCGATGTATTCTTCTTCCCAATACCAAACTTGCATCCATCCTACACAAAAAATTGAGTGTAAGCAAAGAGCTATCGAAAATGCGCCGAATCCGGGAGCACAACCAAGCAAAACAAGCACATACCCCATCGTTTTTGCACTTGACGAACACCCATCCGGGATGTTCCGGCGTTGTAGACACGCGGCGCACGACCTTTCGTGGGTAGTCGTCGCACTTTATGAGCGGCAACGGTGCGCCGACGAGCCTTTGGGACAGCACTGAGCCCGGACGGCGGCTGGGCGTGTTTTTGCCGGCGAATCGCCGACGGGATAGATCCGAGCGGCTAGAGGCGGAGTCAATACCTGCATGCGGCCTGGGGCCATTATCGAGGCTGTGCGGTCCGGTACCTGGCCAATCCATGGCAAGGCGCAGCCTCCGGCGGTCGAGTGCGCTCAAATCCGGCCGGATCCGCTTCAAATCCGGCGTCCGGATGCGCTGAAATCAGGCGACCGGGGCTGGACAGCTCGGGGCCCGAGATAATGGGGTTGTAGCAAGGGTAGGGCGGCGGCGGACTTGTTGGACAGCGATGCCGAGAAAAATGGCGACGGCTAGGGGGCGGCTGGAGTGGGTGGAGGAAGGAGAGAAGAAAAAGGGGCGACTGTGTCCCCGACGAGCGGGCCAGAGAGGGCACGCGTCGCGCCCGTCCGCTCGTGTCCGTTTTGACACAAACACAGCCCAAATTTGGGCCGGGAATAAGTCAAAGGCGAACTTAAAACGGACATTTATCCGCTTGCTCTGGCGCGTTGGGCCACGTTTTCTGCTCGTTTACCCCAAACGGACGCGACCGTACCATTTGGAGTCGTGGGTTGGAGTTGGCGATCCTTTGTCTAGCAAAATATTCACTCTCACTTTTTTCCTTAACTCCGATGTGCAACCTACTTGTAACGAAACTGTCAAAGAAGGTTTTTTTTTTCGGTGTCAGGAAACAGTCAAAGAGGAAGAGTATTAGCAGACGAACTTTTTTGAAAAAACATTGATCAGCCGACGATGTTTGATTGCCCAGTTTATGCACATGTTTGGCAGGACAATTTGGAGCAGTCTGTGCCTATTAATCGTACATGTGGTCACTGTGTGAAGGACCACTGTTGCACGTGAGGGGGAAAACCAACTTTTGCCTTGGAAGGAAGGACAAAGGAGAGACCAACTTTCCACGGGGTGAAATCATGATGCTGCCAATGCTTTGGAATTTATCTGTGCGGGTCGATCAAGGCCCGGAGAGGAGCTCTCCTAATTTTGCGCAAGCGTGCTGCACGGTTTGTCCTTTCATGTCGCGTTATTTTGATTTCTTATGGCATAGCTCAGCACCAGCGTGAGAAGAAATCTGAGAAGACATCGCATGCCCACCACGAACCAAAATACTGGAAGTCTTCGACTGGGTAGGACAGACTGACAGCATATAGCAAAAAAAAAAACCTATCCTCCTGCAGCGCTGGGCATTAAGATCCCGATGCGAATGAATGCAGATCGCGATCTTCCTTATTTTTCCGTTAAAATCTGATCTTGATCTTCCTTATTTTTCCGCGAAAATCAGATCGTGATCTTATGTTACAAAATATCTGCACCTGAGTCATCAGGGAGCTATCAATTGTGTAGTAGTATATGTTTACACACAAATGCTGTGTATCCATGCCGGCCTCTTCTCCAAGAAGCCAAGGGGATGTCGCTTGTAATGGCCTCTACCACTCCTTTCGGCCACAAATAAAAGAAGGAAATGGATTTGCAGGTACTACTTCCGTCCTGATTTATTAGTCCTCATCATATTTTGTGTCATGTTTTGATCATGATTTTAACTAACAAAATATAAATTATACGTAACAAAAATAACATCATTGGAAAGTACATTCAAATACAAATCAAACAATATAATTTTTTGTAACATGCATTAACATTTTGCTAGTCAAATCCACAGCCAAAATTTGACACAAAATACAAAGAGGACCAATAAATCAGGATGGAGGTAGTAAGCATAAGCACCCACGAATATGATATACATTGAAACGATTGATGTCCATGTGGTGCCAAGTCCTTCAATGTTAGCCATCTTTTTTTTTCTGTCTCCTCCAACCCTAGTGGTTGAAGGCTTGCCATCGCCGCCTCGGTTCCTCTCCTCTCCCCCGTCCCACGATCTCGTTAGTGTCTAGAGGAGTGGAGACTAGTCCTTTCCATGCTTTCTTAGTCTTGGTAGGGTCTCGTGTGATGATGGCGATGATGCACTGGAATAAGGTCTCTCTAACCTCTCCTTACCTCGACGACGTCGGATCCGACCCCGACAAAGGGGTTGTGAGCATAGGAAGAATATCATACGGAAACCAACATTAGGTGAAAACCGGTGAAAACCATGAGAAAAAGATGTTTCGAAGTTTCAAAAAAAATCTGGGGAAAAAAGGGATGTTAAGAGCATGAATTTTTATTGCCACACAAAAATTCAAGTTGAAACACATTATGAGATGTGAGCTATGAAAAAGATAAAAACAGCGTTGAATAGTGCCGAACAGTAATGTCACTCTTCAGGACTGAATTTGTCTTTTTCATAGCTCACATCTCATAATGTGTTTCGACTTGAAATTTTGCGTGGCAGTAAAACATCACCCTCTTAACATCCCGTATTTTTTCAGTTTTTTCGAAACTTTAAAATATGGTTTCCGCGAAGTTTTCATTGAATATTGGTTTTCGTATGATATTCTCCCGTGAGCATATGTGTTGTCAGATCTGTTAGCTCTCTTCGGATCTTCGCAGTTGATGTGTCAGTCAAGGGAAGTGGTTGGTTGAGTCTTGGTGTGACGATTTTGGTGTCTTCTTTCAATTTGTTGGGTGGCATGATCCGGTTTCTCTGACCCTCTTAGCTAGTGGTGAAGAATTGCAAGCTTGTGTGGGGTGATGCCCCAACCAATAGTCCTCAAGCGATTTCTAGATCTTGTTTCGAGCGGCGAGTCACTATTGTTGTCTTTAAAGCCTCATATGGCGAGGGCGTTTGCAGGTGTGCCTTTCCTTTACTGTCGGTTCAGTGCAATTTTCAATCCCACGCTGGTGGCGTACAATCAAAGGAAGAGGATGGCTGGTCTGATTTTCCATATTATTTTAACTGATAGTTTTGCGCCCAATCGTTTTTCCATTGCAGTAGCTAATGTTTTCCTTAATAATTATCAGATCTAAGATGCCTTTTGGTGTCTTTTCTAAAAAAAGTGGTAAGTGTTAAGTAAGACCGCTACAAAGCGGGATTTTTGTTCCACAAATGCAGCCCCGAACTCTAAAACTAAATGAACAAGTTAGTCGGCCTATTTTGACAAAAGAACTATATTAATACTGAGAACATATCAATTACATCCAGCCTCTACATTAACACAATCTCATGAGATACTCAAGATATCATGAATGCGCACAAGTAAATTGTTAGAAGAAACACCGGGAAGGGGGCGCTGGCAACAACCATCATTGCTCAAAACCCCAGGTAATATGATAGGTTCTTAAAAAATAACACCTAAAGAAAGGGAATGACGACAAGCGCCACTGTCGATGGGCCCAACTGCAAAGACTAGATCATGCATTTTCACCTCAGAGAGGATTCTAAGTAAACTCCATACAACTCCTTCAACAAGGAAACGTTGTGTGAACGACGACATTGGCAGGCTCAACTTATGAAGGTTGGGCCTAGAGTTTCACCCATGGAACTCGAGTCCTGCAGTCTAAGAGCACCACCTAGTCGACGTCACCCTATGCTTCCACCACCTATCAATCCATCATTTCATATACAACCATGCAAATGCATAGGTCTGATGTGGACCTAGCCACACAATTACAATGACTAGGTAATTGCTCATGCATTGCATGCAACAGGGGCATATATATTCTAGTGGTTCAACATCAATCTTGTCCAACATATAACTTAGACCCACCATATTCTAGATTTTGGTAAGATTTAATTTGATTTGAATATGTCTAGAAGTTCTTGCTACTCCTCGATTTGAATGAAGTATGTATGAGACAAATATAAAACATAAGCGTGCAACTCCTAACTACTTAATAAAAAGAGAGATCCCACTTAAGATGAGAAACTTCATACTAAGCAACTTTCATTAAGCGAGGTTCATAATGGAAAACATTATCGGACACTTGTCGGTGAGTTTCATCGATTTGAAGCAACCAAGCGACTTGTGCAGTTCTATGCACGGTTGGCACCATACAGTACACGTCACCACATAAGGTCCAAGCCCATGTGAAAATAACACAAGAGGTAAAGAAGCACATAGAGAAGAAAATAAAAGAAAACATAGGTTGCTAGAGAGAATTACAGGATAGAGGGCTTCGAAGGTAATTAATTAAAATTAAAAAACAAATAATATGCTAGAAAATACCCCATCGACCTCAAACATTGAAAATGAACAAAATTGTGGTATTTCTTGCCTGGTGCGGCCGAGCTCAGTCGTACAGTGCACCGTCCTTTGCTCTGGAAGTCAACCCCCGGCATCGCCCTCTAGTATGAGTGCAAGCACGCATACTGTGCGTCATCTTGGAAATCTGGACTTTGTGTTAGTCAGCGTTGACATTGGGTACAAAGGGCAGTGCTTGTAATGTGCGCCATCTTTCGCTCTGAGGAGGAGCTCCTGCATGACCCGCATGTGGTACGGGCGCGGGTACGAGCACAAGCGCTCATATCGTTGTTCGTGTCGGATTTTTGGACCTTCTATTACCTCGTCCCGAGCGTAGTACGAGTTGGGGTACGACTGGGAGCGGTCGTACCATACGCCTTCTTTTCTTCTGGAGTTGCAGAACCTCATGAAAAAAATGGTGCTCCCTCCTCACGTTAGGCACATAGTATATTACAATAAAAATAGGAGGATGTATGCAATAAAACTTGAGCTACTAATATGCTAAAATTTTACCGACGAAGACTATTCAGAAACCAACTCTAATAGCAACTATGCAAAAAAAAAGAGCAAATGCAAATATGAATGCAACTAGACTCAAAGACACGAAACTAAGAAATACACATACTGACCTATGGGTTACCTCCCTGGCAGCGGTTTCTTTATAGCCTTATATCTATGATCCGCTTCTCTATTAATTCATCCACCGGGATCCCAAGAGATATCAGCTCCGAGTGTATGTCTTACCTCCGACTGGTTACAAAGGCACAGAGGAGAGACTTTTACTGTCACCTCGAATTACCTCAACATCCAAACCTAAACAACGGCAATAATATGATTCACGGCCAATCACGACGATAGTGCGAGCGAGGCCTCTTCTCAACATTCACGAAGGCTATTAACTCGAACCTAAACATAAGGTGTTGGATCATCTAAAGGAAATTAATTCTGATCATAGAGTTCATCCATATCCCCAAGAACAAGTATGACTACTCACTCATGTAAAGGGAAAACATAAAAGAGAGGGTCAAGTTACAAGCCAACATTGAGCCGGTGAAGGAAGAAGGCATGGCGGTGTTGGTGAAGGCGGTGCTGGTGGTGATGGTGGAGGCGGCACGGTGGATATGGCACCGGCCCGAAGGTCGGTCCACACAGTGGTGAAGCCTCCTCTTCTTTCTCTTAATCTTGTCCCTTCTTCTATGGGGGTGGTGTTGGAACATTAATGGAGGTCACGGACATTGATCTTGCATGAATGATGGATGACGGCGGCGGCTAGGGTTTTTTTATCGATATTTGTCGAGTGCATCATCCCTCTCGACAACACAGATTTGAAGTTGTCCAAGCGACTAGTCGCCTGCTTTCCTCCATCGAAAGATGCTTAGCTAGAAGCAACGAAGGAGGGAGCTGGGGAAGGCTGACGATGGCATTGAGGGGTTATATTTCGTAGATGCTTTGCCCCTTGCTTTACATAAATTGTTGTGAACATTAGATTATTCCAAGTTACTCTATTTATGTTGATTTTTATTTTGCACAACATCGGTTGAGATTACCAAAAATCAACAGGAAACCAAAGGGGGGAGGGGCGTGTGGAGGAAAAACCGGGGGATGAGATGAGGCGAAACTACCAACTGCCATTTAATAGTAGAGATTAGCTAATTGCTCGTGCATCGGAACAATGGGATACATATTCTAGTGGTTCAACACCAATCGTATCCACCATAAAGCCTACACCCATCATATTCTAGATTTTGGTAAGATTTTATTTTATTTGAGTATGGGCAGGGGAAGGTAAGGAAATTTTTTATTTAGTTGAGTTTTGTTAATGTGACACCCCCGGCTTAATCGTGCACTAATCATACACGCAAATGCACACGATCAAGCCTAAGGACTCGCTTGAAGATATCACAGCACAACTCTAAAACACAAATAAAGTCATACAAGCTTTATATTACAAGCCAGGGGCCTCGAGGGCTCGAATACATAAGCTCGCATACAAGCGTCAGCGGAAGCGTCAGATATCTAAGTACAGATATAAAAGAAAACACAGATAGGCCCTTAAAAGGCGGGGCAAAAGAAAACACTATGATCGAAAGGCGCAGGCCTCCTGCCTGGGACCCTCTGATCCTACTCCTGGTCGTCGGCAAGCTCGTAGTAGTAGCCACCCTCGGGGTGGTAGTAGAAATTGTCGGCGGGGGCCGCTGTCTCCTGGGTTCCATCATCTGGTTGCGCCAAAAGGATATGGGGATAAAAAGAAAGCAAAGCAACCGTGAGTACTCATCCGAAGTACTCAGCAAGCAAGGATCTACACTACATATGCAACATTATCAAAGGAAGGATGTATATGTGGACTGAGTTGCAGAAATGCCAGAATAGAGAGAAGGCCTAGTCCTATCGAAGACTAGCATCTTCAGCGGTCTTGCAGCATTAGAAGAGTGTAGATTAGCACAGTATAAAGTAGTAGTAGTAGTATCAACCTCACCCAGAGATCCTTTCTCGACTCCCTGCGAGAAAGCAATCCCAGAGCCATAATGTCCAAGTATCAACCTCGGCCAGAGATCCTCTCTCGACTCCCTGCGAGAAAGCAATCCCAGAGCCATACTATCCATTTCTAGTTGTATCGATCGGGATACAACTCCGAGCGTCCGTTACCGAGGATCCGGCTATGCATAGATTAGTTCTTCCCTGCAGGGGTGCACCAACTTACCCACCACGCTTGCTTAACTCCGACCGGACACACTTTTCTGGGTCATACCCGGCCTCGGCCAAACGACACACCGCAACCCTACCTAGAGCTCAGCGAAGAGGTCCCTGCCGGTCTACATCCTAAGCACTCAGGGGTCTTGGGCCATCGCCCTGTGCACTCCGAGTCGTTGTGTGCAGGGTGGATACCAGCACCACCTCGGATGGTCGGCACGATCCGACCGTGCCACAATGCTGAACTGGACATCTGACAGAGCTTTCGGCTGATGTCACGATGCAGAGTACCCATATTTATTCCCGCATGACGGTTAGTGCTATAGGGCCAGAGGCCCACTCGAATCAAATATCCAAATCGTAGTGTGTTGGCAGTGCTGTAACGAGCAGAGACTCACGATCGATGTGACCCCATCGCCCCGTCTCAAGGACTTGCGGCAAGGGCTAAGAATGCCCGACCACGCCTCGTATTCATATCTCGGGCACCCTCCAGGTCAACCCGTATCCACAACACTCGCCACTTAGGCTCACACGGGTACCCCTCAGGGTCGACCCACCTTTCCAAGTAACGGTGTAAAGTCCAAGTATCCGTGTGTTCATAACATCAAGGGAATCCGAGGTATCACCCTCGTTGGATTCCTACTCGATGTAACCGTCAAGGTGAACTTGGAGGAATCACCCTCGATGGGTTCACACTTGAGGTGTTGCACGACGGCGTCGTTATCAGGTGTGGTGAAGGAGGAATCACCCTCGATGACCACGGCCGAATAGCTACTCTACAGAGTTAACATCAGAAGTGCTAAACGAGGTATCACCCTCGGCACTCGATAGTAACGCTGCGGTGTCGTACAGATAAAAGGGGTGTGATGTGCGGTGCTGGGGCCTGGTCGTCGAGTCTTCCGATGATCCAGCGGGGTAACCGGGATAAGTGGGGCCATTATCCAACCTATACTAAGCAGTTTAGGATAAGCAGGTTGGTATCAACAGCAGTTACAAAAACAGGCTATGCATCGGAATAGGATAAACAGTAGCAGCAGCAATTCTAATGCAAGCATAAGAGAGAAAAATAGGCGATATAGGCATGCTCAAGGGGGGTGCTTGCCTGGTTGCTCGGCAGATGGAAAAGGAAACTCCGACGGTGAAGCAGTCGATCACCAGGGCATCGTCAGCGGTCTTGGGGTCTACCGGAAAGAAAGGGGGGAAGAAACAATAAATAACAGAACAATCAAAGCATCGCAAAATGTAACAAGGCAGATATGCGGTGCTAGGGGAGACCTGACGAAGGGATGCACGTTGCAAACGGAGCGGCAAAACATCCAGAGATATTTTACCAGCTCCGGGCAATTATTGGTCAGATGAACCGGAGTGGAAAGTTCCATGTTCATCATGCTAGAGGCATGTGACAGGTATGAGGAGGGCATATTCGGATTCGTCTCATTTTTCTGATCGTTTTTCATATATAAATCCTTTTCATCCGAGCTACGGTTATTTTCATATGATTTTCTGAAGTTTTAATCATTTTCTGGATTTATTTATATTAACAGAAATGAATTACTACGTCAGCATGACGTCACTATGATGTCAGCAAGTCAAACCGCCCGGTCCAGGTTAAACCTGACCTGCGGGACCCACCTGTCATAGACAGTGGGTTTAACAGCGTTTAAAATTAATCTAACAGACTTATTAATCATTGGGCCCGGCCTGTCAATGTCACTAACTAACTAATTAAATTAGATTTTTAATTAAAATAGTTTAGTTAGTTAATTTATCGAACGGGGCCCACTGGTCAGAGGCAGAGGGAACAGTAACCGCGAGTTGACCACGGTCAACTCGGTCAAACAGGCATCGGGGCCCACTGGCAGTCTCTCCGAGTGGGTCCCAGCCGGTGCCACGTCGGACGCCGGCGTCGAGCAGCTCCGGCGAGCGACAGAGAGGCGATGGTGGCCGGACTTTGCCCACAGGCGACGAAATCGTGCGCCGCGAGTACCTACGGGACGAGAAGGCTCGTGCGCGCCAACCTGCACCAACAGCAGCAGCTGCGGCGGCCGGAAACGTCAGATGCAACGACGGCCGACGGCGGCCATGGGCGGAGCTCGAGTAGTTAGGGGCTACGGGGCACGGATCGACGCACGGGGTAGCTCTACGGGTAGCTGAGAATCAGCCGCATCCAACGGTGGCCTCAAAAGGGCCAAGGAGGGAAGGTATCGACGGCGGCGTTGGATCGAGCGGCGGCCGGAGATCGGGGAAGCACGGGCGTGGTGATGTGGGGGGTTCCCATGCTCAAACTAAGCGGCTAGGCCACAACGAGGGAGCACTAGGAGCGCTACGGCGCCACTGGCGCGAGCTGAGGAGCACGGGAGCATGAGGCTAGCCGTCCATGGTGGACGGCGGAGCACGGGTGCGGTGGCGGCCGCGCATGAGTCTGTAAGCGAGCAGGAGAGGAGGGAGGAGGAACGGGGCTCACCGCAGCGGCTCACGGTGGCCTGTGGTGGCTTAGTAGCGCAGGGGAGGCACCGGAGGCGATGGAGCGCTCGCGGCGATCTCGTCGGCCCGAGGTAGAAGAAGAAGACGTAGGCGAGGGTGGAGCGGCTCCCGGCTCCGATTCGAAGACACAGACGACATGGCGGAGCTCGGCGAATCTCCTGGACACGGTAGCGGCGTTCGGGGCCACCGGTGGCCGCGGTGGTGACGACGGCGCGTTGGCGGTGGCGCTCGGGAGAGGAAGAAGTGGGGAGAGCGAGCGCGCACAAGGGAGAGAGGGGAATGGAGGGAGCGACCAGGGGGGAAGAACGAGGGGTCCTTATCCACGACGTGCGCGGCGATGCGCTGTCGAGCGAGGGGAAGGGGGGCCTGGCTGCGCGCGAGCATGCACACGCGGTGCTCGACAGCGAGCGCAGGTGAGCAGTAGGAATGGGAAGGGGGAGTTGGGCCGGGTGACTCAGGCCCAGTAGCTGCGGGCTTTTTCTTTTCTCTTTTTTGGTTTCTTTTATAGTTTCTGCTTGCAAATAGATTAGCCCCAAATGAAGTTTTGTAAAATAAGTAATTTTGTCAAATAATTATAGTGCAATATTTAGCACTGCCAGAAAATGGTTTGGAGGCAAGTGGACTTCATATAGATTTTATATTATATTAAATGGATTAAATGATGTTGTTGGGTACTGTTTTTGGTTGATAGAGTCATTTAAATATTTTAATTAATGTTGTTGTTATTTTTATAATTGTTTTGGGAATATTTGCAACATGATGAACATTTTAGTTCCTGGATTTGAACAACTTTTATTTTCACTTTATGTTTGAATTTCCATTTGAATTGGAATTTGAATCGGGTTTTGGTACTAATGATGATTACTCACTGTTGATCATGATGACATGGCATTACCAAAAGGGTGATTACTGTAGCTAACCACTGGGGGTGTTACAAATCTCCTCCACTACAAGAAATCTCGTCCCGAGATTTTAGGGGTGGAGTAAGGGGGAAAGATCTGGTTGCGAAATTCTAACGAATCTTTTCAGTCTTGGTTGCTCTTCTCGAAGAGGTAGATCCCTTACATGGATGTCTTCATCTCTCTGCTTCAGGTCATCATGATGAAGTCGTCATCCTTTCTTCGAGAATTCCAACGTACTTACGAATAGGTAAGGGGTAGCTTGACATCGATAGGATGCTATAAGGGGTAATCATATGGGGGTTATCCCATGAATGAGCACATGATTATCTCTCGAGTTGAACAAATAAAACAGCTCAAGAGCAAAGTACGAAGGTACGAAAAGAAGTTTCAAATGGATAGATAATCATTCGATGTCTGAACAAGGTGTGAAAGGGGTCCAGAGCAACGAGACTAAGTATTGTGTCTGGTACCAGATTTGATCACTAGAAAGGTGGCCCGTGAATTAAATACGCAGTCAAGCGTGAGAAATAACCTTTAGAAACAGGGGTGTACAGGAGAGTCAGGTTCCGATCATGTGGAACTGTGGGGGTATCGATCAAAAGTAGAGAGAACGGTGACAACTTAACGGTCACGACATCAAGGTATGTCAGAGGATAGCCTGTCAGTTATGTCGGTAACAACGGCGGTACCAAGGGCGAGGGACGAAGAGAACCATTTCCTGCTCGTTAGAACGAGGCGGACCAATAGGCAAAGTTCTCATCCATCGGGGGTTACCGGAATGTCATCAACAATAGTAACAGGGTCTCACTGACAAGGTTGTACATCGGAATGTTTTGTAAGCAGGGAATTATTTCTGCTTATATTATATAGGTCACAAGAAAGGTTAAACAAAACAATGGAAAGGAAAATGTGATTATTAATTTAATCAGAACAATGGAAAGGAAAATGTGTTTAAACACAAATATCAAAAGTATATCCTTCTCAAGGACAAGCGGAGGATGACATCCATGACAGGTTAGTAAGTAGATTTCCATTTAGGTAAAGAGGAGAGGAAATTCATGACGTTACCCCTACAACAGTGTTTGGATAAGTGATCAAGAAACATTTAGTATTGCACCTCCAATGTTCTTAAGGATGTTCGGAGTACCACAGTCATGCTTTGGGATAGCATTGACATGGTGTTCCGGGTAAGGGTTGGATATGAAGATCACAAGAGACACGAAGGAACATTTCCAATAATATCGCAGAACGTAAAGTATAACCCTACACGACCAAGTCTGGGTTGGTAGGAAGTCGAGGATATTGTCGATGATAACGCAATTCATCGAAGGACAAGGATGGTATTCCTCACCATGAATTTCAATTGACATCTCAACAGAAGTCAAAATGTTGATGTTGATTCCGACGCATTTGTCGAGAGGTTACAAGAAGATGAAGTCGATCAGCCAAATGATCAAAGCAGATGGAATAAAGTTCAAGGTCAATGGAACCACGGATTTTACGCTCGAACTCAGGCTGTGCAAGCAAAACAATAGGATGATGAAAGTTTGGCGTTGACTTAGCTCATTGCCAAAAAATTGCACCAGAAAGGAGGACCCGGTAGCACGATTAGGATTAGCGCGATAATATGTAGCCGATCAGGCTAGGGATGGCATGATGGAGTAGTAAACTTCCCAGCAACAAGTACTAGGGTTATTGAATAACCGAGCGGAATCGATTCATTGTTCGGTGGTCTCGGTTGACGACAACCCAGACCCGTGGAGTGACTATGTCAGGGAAAAGTATCACTCCATCGGAAAATTCTTAGAACGTAGTACAATAGGATGATATCCTCGAGATAGTAGGGCGTTAATACTCGAGGTAGTTCGGTATAGAGGTTGGACAGGCATATTGATTCGCAGAGGACAAGTATTTTAACTTATCCGGGAAATGGAATCAAGGAGGAAATATGGTCGGAACCACGATTGCAAAGGATCAATTCATAGATACAAGATGAACTTGTACCAAGGAAATAATTATTTTTACGAGCAGCTTCCATGATAAGTTCTACATCGGGTCCATGGGCATGAACGCAAAAGTTCAAGGTCGACTCCCACTTCTTCAATGCATAACCTTTCATTCACTCCTCGTTTTCGAAGAAATTGTAGTGCTGAAGATTTATCTGGTGAAGCACCAGAAGGGTATGACTCGCATAACCTTCGAGTTCACACGAGTTAGGAAAAGCATAGGTTCAACCCATCGGGACATTTTTACGAAGCTATACCACACAATAACAAGAGCGACAGGTACACACTCGAAAGCAAAGGGCTGGCGATACGGAGTAGATGATACAATTCGCCAGAGGCATTTTGTATCAGGGGAAAGTCGTCAATGATTTAAAATACGAAGGAGCTGCCGGATATTAATCCACCAAAAGATCAGGTGGTCCGCAAAGGATTTGATGTGAGTATCGGTACTCAACCAGAAGAAGAAGGGATGCAAAGGAATCGGTTTATGGAAACATCTGAATAAGCCAAAGATTGAATACGAAGGGTTTGCGATCCCAAAATCGGGGGATCAAAGGCAGAGGCTCTGATAAAAAGATGAGTATGTTGAATAGAATTAGATGGCCAATCAATCAAGGATTGATTTACCGAGAACCAGCTCATATCCAGAATGATGTCTGAGCCGAAAAGATGAATTCTAGGAATCGACGGATGATAGGGATTATTCTTATTCATATTGGATCAATAGACTCGGAATGACAATGACAAGGAATGCTAATGAATATTGCGATACATATGGATTTATCCATAATGCAGGCAGACAATACTTTCGGGAGCACTAGGCTGCAGAGGATCTTCGGGAGATCGAATTGCATTTCAAAGAATTTTGTGAGACATATGAACAACTTGGGATGAACGAATCCCCGATAAGTGTGAGGAATTATCCGCAGTGCGAAAAGCTGCATGGCAGTAGGCTCGAAGGATTCCCGGATTAACGAGGAGTATTACGGGGTATCTCGCACATAGAGGAGTAACTGGGAAAGAAGATACAAACGACAAGGATGGTTAGTTATCCACAGGGGTTTGTCGGTGGTCAGGAACTGCAAAGCAGTGGCACAGGGTTTCGGTTAACGTCTAGGAGTATCTTCAGAGTCTTCTGATGAAGCAGACGATCATCTGTGGTGAAGGAGCTCTCCGGAAGGAAGCGGTTACGAGAACCTAGTGTTAGAGTTAGCAAAATCTTTAACCGAATAGAAGAGAGATCAGAGTCCCAGAGTATGGACGAGGAATAAAAGATCCTAATACCACCCAATTGGCGACGTGGGCCCGTAAGCCACACAGCCAAGTTAGAAAAATAGTTTTCGGTTAATAGACCCAACTTCGACCAAGGAGTTGGAAAGGGGGGTTCCTACAGGCAGTCGGCTCTGATACCAACCTGTGACGCCCCCGGCATAATCATGCACTAATCATACACGCAAATGCACACGATCAAGCCTAAGGACTCACTTGAAGATATCACAACACAACTCTAAAACACAAATAAAGTCATACAAGCTTTATATTACAAGCCAGGGGCCTCGAGGGATCGAATACATAAGCTCGCATACAAGCATCAGCGGAAGCATCAGATATCTGAGTACAGATATAAAAGAAAACACAGATAGGCCCTTAAAAGGCGGGGCAAAAGAAAACACTATGATCGAAAGGCGCAGGCCTCCTGCCTGGGACCCTCCGATCCTACTCCTGGTCGTCGGCAAGCTCGTAGTAGTAGCCACCCTCGGGGTGGTAGTAGAAATCGTCGGCGGGGGCAGCTGTCTCCTGGGCTCCATCATCTGGTTGCGCCAAAAGGATATGGGGAGAAAAAGAAAGCAAAGCAACCGTGAGTACTCATCCGAAGTACTCAGCAAGCAAGGATCTACACTACATATGCAACATTATCAAAGGAAGGCTGTATATGTGGACTAGGTTGCAGAAATGCCAGAATAGAGAGAAGGCCTAGTCCTATCGAAGACTAGCATCTTCAGCGGTCTTGCAGCATTAGAAGAGTGTAGATTAGCACAGTATAAAGTAGTAGTATTATCAACCTCACCCAGAGATCCTTTCTCGACTCCCTGCGAGAAAGCAATCCCAGAGCCATAATGTCCAAGTATCAACCTCGGCCAGAGATCCTCTCTCGACTCCCTGCGAGAAAGCAATCCCAGAGCCATACTATCCATTTCTAATTGTATCGATCGGGATACAACTCCGAGCGTCCGTTACCGAGGATCTGGCTATGCATAGATTAGTTCTTCCCTGCAGGGGTGCACCAACTTACCCACCACGCTCGCTTAACTCCGACCGGACACACTTTTCTGGGTCATGCCCGGCCTCGGCCAAATGACACACCGCAGCCCTACCTAGAGCTCAGCGGAGAGGTCCCCGCCGGTCTACATCCTAAGCACTCAAGGGTCTTGGGCCATCGCCCTGTGCACTCCGAGTCGTTGTGTGCAGGGTGGATACCAGCACCGCCTCGGATGGTCGGCATGATCCGACCGTGCCACAATGCTGAACTGGACATCTGACAGAGCTTTCGGCTGATGCCACGATGCAGAGTACCCATATTTATTCCCGTGTGATGGTTAGTGCTATCGGGCCAGAGGCCCACTCGAATCAAATATCCAAATCGTAGTGTGTTGGCAGTGCGGTAACGAGCAGAGACTCATGATCGGTCGCCCCGTCTCGAGGACTTGCGGCAAGGGCTAAGAATGCCCGGCCACGCCTCGTATTCATATCTCGGGCACCCTCCAGGTCAACCCGTATCCACAACACTCGCCACTTAGGCTCACACGGGTACCCCTCAGGGTCGACCCACCTTTCCAAGTAACAGTGTAAAGTCCAAGTATCCGTGTGTCCATAACATCAAGGGAATCCGAGGTATCACCCTCGTTGGATTCCTACTCGATGTAACCGTCAAGGTGAACTTGGAGGAATCACCCTCGATGGGTTCACACTTGAGGTGTTGCACGACGGCGTCGTTATCGGGTGTGGTGAAGGAGGAATCACCCTCGATGACCACGACCGAATAGCTACTCTACAGAGTTAACATCAGAAGTGCTAAACGAGGTATCACCCTCGGCACTCGATAGTAACGCTGCGGTGTCGTACAGATAAAAGTGGTGTGATGTGTGGTGCTGGGGCCTGGTCGTTGAGTCTTCCGATGATCTAGCGGGGCAACCGGGACAAGTGGGGTCACTGGGGTCTCTATCCAACCTATACTAAGCAGTTTAGGATAAGCAGGTAGGTATCAACAGCAGTTACAAAAACAGGCTATGCATCAGAATAGGATAAACAGTAGCAGCAGCAATTCTAATGCAAGCATAAGAGAGAAAAATAGGCGATATAGGCATGCTCAAGGGGGGTGCTTGCCTGGTTGCTCGGCAGATGGAAAAGGAAACTCCGACGGTGAAGCAGTCGATCACCAGGGCATCGTCAGCGGTCTCGGGGTCTACCGGGAAGAAAGGGGGGAAGAAACAATAAATAACAGAACAATCAAAGCATCGCAAAATGTAACAAGGCAGATACGTGGTGCTAGGGGAGACCTGACGAAGGGCTACACGTTGCAGACGGAGCGGCAAAACATCCAGAGATATTTTACCAGCTCCGGGCAATTATCGGTCAGATGAACCGGAGTGGAAAGTTCCATGTTCATCATGCTAGAGGCATGTGACAGGTATGAGGAGGGCATATTCGGATTCGTCTTGTTTTTCTGATCGTTTTTCATATATAAATCCTTTTCATCCGAGCTACGGTTATTTTCATATGATTTTCTGAAGTTTTAATCATTTTCTGGATTTATTTATATTAACAGCAGTGAATTACTATGTCAGCATGATGTCACTATGATGTCAGCAAGTCAAACCCTCCGGTCCAGGTCAAACCTGACCTGCGGGACCCACCTGTCATAGACAATGGGTTTAACAGCGTTTAAAATTAATCTAACAGACTTATTAATCAGTGGGCCCGGCCTGTCAGTGTCACTAACTAACTTATTAAATTAGACTTTTAATTAAAACTGTTTAGTTAGTTAATTTACCGAACAGGGCCCACTGGTCAGAGGCAGAGGGAACAGTAACCGCGAGTTGACCGCGGTCAACTCGGTCAAACAGGCATTGGGGCCCACTGGCAGTCTCTCTGAGTGGGTCCCAGCCGGTGCCACGTCGGACGCCGGTGTCGAGCAGCTCCGGCGAGCGACAGAGAGGCGACGGTGGCCGGACTTTGCCCACAAGCGACGAAATCGTGCGCCGCGAGTACCTACGGGACGAGACGGCTCACGCGCGTCGACCTGCACCAACAGTAGCAGCTGCGGCGGCCGGAAACGTCAGATGCAACGACGGCCGATGACGGCCATGGGCGGAGCTCGAGCAGTTAGGGGCTACGGGGCACGGATCGACGCACGGGGTAGCTCTACGGGTAGTTGAGAATCGTCCGCATCCAACGGTGGCCTCAAAAGGGCCGGGGAGGCACGGTATCGATGGCGGCGTTGGATCGAGCGGCGGCCGGAGATCGGGGAAGCACGGGCGTGGTGATGTGGGGGTTCCCACGCTCAAACTAAGCGGCTAGGCCGCAACGAGGGAGCACTAGGAGCGCTACGACGCCACTGGCGCGAGCGGAGGAGCAGGAGAGCACGAGGCTAGCCGGCCATGGCGGACGGCGGAGCACGGGTGCGGTGGTGGCCGCGCACGAGTCTGTAAGCGAGCAGGAGAGGAGGGAGGAGGAACGGGGCTCACCGCAGCGGCTCACGGTGGCCTGTGGTGGCTTAGTAGCGCAGGGGAGGCACCGGAGGCGACAGAGCGCTCGCGGTGATCTCGTCGGCCCGAGGTAGAAGAAGAAGACGTAGGCAAGGGTGGAGCGGCTCCCGGCTCCGATTCGAAGACACATACGACATGGCGGAGCTCGGCGAATCTCCTGGACACGGTAGCGGCGTTCGGGGCCGCCGGTGGCCGCGGTGGTGACGACGGCGCGTCGGAGGTGGTGCTCGGGAGAGGAAGAAGTGGGGAGAGCGAGCGCGCACGAGGGAGAGAGGGGAATGGAGGGAGCGACCAGGGGGGAAGGACGAGGGTTCACTAGTAGAAAACAGGGCTTTCGTCACAGCCGGATCGGAGCATTAGTCCCGGTTCGAGCGGCTAGGGCGCTGGGCAGGCATTAGTCCTGGTTCAAATGTGACCTTTAGTCCCGGTTGGAGCCACGAACCGGGACTAAAGGGTGCGATCCCTTTAGTCCCGGTTCGTGGCTCCAACCGGGACTAAAGGTTACCTTTAGTCCCGGTTGGAGCCATGAACCGGGACTAAAGGGGTTGAGGCTTTAGTCCCGGTTGGTGGCTCAAACCGGGACTAAAAGTTACACCTTTAGTCCCGGTTTGAGCCACCAACCGGGACTAAAGGGGTTTTGAAATTTGTTTTTTGTTTTTTCATTTGTTCTTTGTGTTTAGTTTCTGTTTTAAATTGCTTATATCTTTTAGGATATTTGATGTTTTTGAGTGATTCTTTTTGCATTAGATTCAAAATTTTGTCTAGTTTCTGTTTGTGCCATTAGTTTTCAAATTTGAATGATTTAAATATGAATTTGTTCAAATTTGCTTCAAATCCTAGATTGTGAATAATTTGAGTTTAAAAATAGTTTTTAATTTAATTCTTTTTGCTCCTAGTCACATGTTAGACGGTGCTAGCAGATGTAGTAGACGGTAGGATTGGATGGACACCATCCCGGACTAAAGAGGTTCAAACTCTACCCCCCTGTGTATCGTCATTTCAGTTTTGTAAAAAACAAAAGAAAATGATAAAAACTTCAAAAATTAAAATCCTTCGAGATGTAGTTATGTTACTACATCTACTAGTTAGGAAAATTTAAAAACTTAAATTTGGACATGTTTTGCAAAAAAGTGTTATGAAAAAGTAAAACGGCCATATCTTTTGCATACGATGTCGAAAAAAAACGCATAATATATCAAAAAAATCAGCACGAAAATCCGCATCCGATTCCGACAGCCAAAGGCGATTTTGCAAATTTTAGAATCCTCAAATTCTTAAAGGAAAAAAAGTTATGCTCAAATTTCAGTTTTTTTTTTAATTTTGGTTAAATCTGGTCAAACTGTGGTCAAACTATGGTCAAACTACTTATTCAAGAAATATTAGTGTTACTAAATAATTATTTTAGTTTTTTTGAATTTTGGTCAAACTATGGTCAAATCAGGTCAAACTATGGTCAAATCAGGTCAAACTGTGGTCAAACTATGGTCAAACTATTTATTCAAGAAATATTAGTGTTACTAAATAATTATTGTTTTTTAGAATAATAGTTTCAAACTCAAACGGTGCTTAATGCTCAAGTTCAACTCCTAAGGGTTAATAGGATTGACAGCTTAGTATTGTTAGGAAAACAACAAGTGCAGACTTGGAAACTAGGGGGAATAGAACTCGAAAGTTAAGCGTGCTCAGGCTGGAGTAGTGAGAGGATGGGTGACCGGTCGGGAAGTTAGACGATTTGGAATGAGTGCTGATTAGAGATTAGAGATTAAATTCTAAAGCAGTGAGGAGGGAGGGGTGATTAGAGATTAAATTGTCAAATAATTCAAATATTTGAAAATAAGAAAAAATTTAAAACAAATTCAATTTTTTTTCTTCAAAAAATTCTTTTAGTTCTGGTTGGTGTTACCAACCGGGACTAAAGGCTCCACCTTTAGTCCCGGTTGGTAACAGCCCGAGCTCCAGCAGGCGGCCACGTGGAGCCCCATCTGTCCCGGTTCGTATAAGAACCGGGACTAAAGGTGTTGGGCTTTAGTCCCGACCCTTTAGTCCCGGTTCCCGAACCGGGACAAATGGGCCTTATGAACCGGGACAAATGGCCCTTTTTCTACTAGTGGGTCCTTATCCACGGCGTGCGCGGCGACGTGCTGTCGAGCGAGGGGAAGGGGGGCCTTGCTGCGCGCGCGCGTGCACGCGCGGTGCTCGACAGCGAGCGCAGGTGAGCAGTATGAAGGGGAAGGGGGAGTTGGGCCGGGTGACTCAGGCCCAGTAGCTGCGGGCTTTTTCTTTTCTCTTTTCTGTTTTCTTTTATAGTTTCTGTTTGCAAATAGATTAGCCCCAAATTAAGTTTTGTAAAATAAGTAATTTTGTCAAATAATTATAGTGCAATATTTAGCACTGCCAGAAAATGGTTTGGAGGCAAGTGGACTTCATATAGATTTTATATTATATTAAATGGATTAAATGATGTTGTTGGGTACTGTTTTTGGTTGATAGAGTTATGTAAATATTTTAATTAATGTTGCTGTTATTTTTATAATTATTTTGGGAATATTTGCAACATGATGAACATTTTAGTTCTTGGATTTGAACAACTTTATTTTCACTTTATGTTTGAATTTCCATTTGAATTGGAATTTGAATCGGGTTTTGGTACTAATGATGATTACTCACTGTTGATCATGATGACATGGCATTACCAAAAGGGTGATTACTGTAGCTAACCACTGAGGGTTTTACAGGTAAGATTTGATTTGAGTATGGATAGGCGAAGACAAGGAAAATTTTAATTTAGTTGATATTTTGATAAGATTTGATTTGAGTTAATTTAGGACATGGGAGGGGGACAAGGGGAGGGAGAGCTGGACGTCGGAACGTACAGTCCTCAACTCCCCTTAATACTAGAGATGTCCACACAACACATGTTGTTGAGCAGTAGTAGGGATGCCCGCCATCTCCACCCATCCCATGTTGCCGAGAGTCTAGACCGCCCACGCTGAGTTAATTTAGGCTTGTCACAAAGGTTACCTTGAACAAGGATGTAACCCACGCATCAAGTAGAGGTTGAGTCGCTAGACGCCATGTCGAGCACACTTAACCCAAGAGACATACAATCGCCGGAACGTGTCGCCGGGAACCTCCAATACAGAAGCTAAAACCCATTGACATGCAGCTTGTGGCGACAATTAGTAGCCTAGGGTTGTGCCGCCTGGAGCAAAATAAATGATGCTCTCAACCACGTTACTCGCTAATCGCCTCCATACATGGACCTAGAAGATGTGTCGCCACCGCCGTCGAGAAATGGAAACCGGGAAGATTCGTTGTGGCTGTGAATCACCATTGAGGTTATTAGTAATCTACGGATCTGTATGTAATTTTTGGGATATGTTGTAGCGAATTTACTTAATTTATAAATTTAGACTGCAAGTTTAAATATTTTATTACCCAACTAGGTACGCACCGTTCGTTGCCACGGGGTGAAATATTTTTTATCTCAATAATTTGGTAGCGTGAGTCATGCATGGTAAGTAAGTTAGTATGATTGAGGGGTGCACGGGAAGGTGCGGTGAAATATGGTATAAATCGAATGGTGTTCCACGTTATTGAAAAAGATAAGTTAAATTATTTTTTTGCGGGGAGAAAGAGAATTTATTAATCAAGCGGGGGCAATGTCTGCATTACAAAGAGCAGGTACCTCGTCAGGACCTGAGCGAAGCCACACCACAGTGCGCTTCTTTATTCTACCAAAGTTCGCTAAAAATTGGCTAACAGAGTTTTGTTCCCGTCTAACATGCTTGACTAAAAATTCTCTATCTCCTTTGAGAATATCTTTGATCTCTTGCACCAACATTAAGTTTGCTGACCGGTTCTCCACTGAGCTGGTAATAAGCTTAACAACCTGCACACAATCTGTTTGGGCAATGATTGGAAGATCAGTCCATTGAATCGCTATGTTTAAGCCTTCAAGGCATGCAGCTAATTCAGATTGCAGAGGCGAGGAGCACTGTCTTAGGTCCCGACAGGAGGAATAGATAATAGCATCGGCCGGGTCACGCAAGGCCATCCCAGCTCCCGCCGTTCCATCATTTTCAGCATACGAACCATCAATGTTCAGGTCAGACCAACCCGCTGGAGGAGGTTCCCATGTTGCCAGCTGCCTTCGATTCAAGTTTGCATGCGATACTACCTTCTTGGAGAGCTACGGTGCCACAGTCATCTTGCCCTTCACGTGATCCCCACTGGGATCCTTCTGTAGCGCCATCAGCGAGTTGATGTAGCTAGTGAGGAAGCGAGTGGATACCTCGACCGGTGGTGGACGCTTGTTGTGGACAATTTCGTTCCTCACGTGCCAGCAGCGCCACAAGGTCATGAGCAGGTATAGACGATCCTCCTCCGTCCTCTCATCAAGCACCTGTAGGAGCCACTCGGGGCCAGTATTCACCAGTCGCCGCACGTCCGGGAGACTCCATTGCTTCGCCATTGCCTGCCATAGCGCAACAGCCCGGGGGCATCAACATAGAGCATGAAATGTGTCCTCCGGCTCGGTGGCACATACAGGGCACAAGTTAGTAACCTCAAGATTTCGGTGGTGTTTATTAGTCCAGGTGGGGAGGCAATCAGTGGCTACACGCCAAGCGAACACACACATCTTAGGAGGAGCAGGGCACCTCCATAATAAAGCCCAGACGGCTCGCCACCCGTCCGGTGCCCTGCTCGCCGCCAGTGGCGAGGCCAGCCTCAAGAATCCGTAGGGTCATTGCTATTTGTCTGGAAAAACTTCTTCACAATGTACAGTAAATGAACAGTGTTTAGGCTATTTTCCTTGAAAGCTGTGGGGTCAGCTGACCCCACAGCCAACACATGGAATCGCCACTGCTCGCCGCGACTGAAGTAGGACGAAGACGATCCTCAAGCGCTAGCCGATACGCGCTCCGGACCGTGAAAACACCACTCTTCTCTGGTTCCCAAGCCAGCACGTCATCACCCATGCGAGGAGACGCATGGATTTTGATATTTTTTTCCACATCCACTAGGAGAAAAAATCGTTGGAGGAGCTCTATGCGCCAGCCACCATGATCATCCAGCAGCTCCGAGACTCTCCTTAGGCGGCATCTTCCCTGCTGGGTGGTAGGGTTTCCTGAACCACCACTAGGAATCCAATTGTCGCGCCATATGCGAATAGATCGTCCATTGCCCGCCCTCCAAATGAGCCCCTTCTTCAACAATTCTAAACCATGTACTATAGCCTGCCATGTAGGAGAAGCACCACTAGGGAACACTGTATCTTCCAAGTCTCCGTTTGGGAAATATTTGGCCTTCAAAACACGTACACACAGGCTGTCCGGGAAGGCAAGGAATCGCCATGCCTGACGTGCCAACAAAGCTTGGTTAAACAGCCGGAACTCCTTGAAGCCCATCCCACCATGTGACCTGGGTTGGATAAGTTTCTCCCAAGCTCGCCAATGCGTCTTCCGGCGACCCTTTTCAGCACCTCACCAATAGTTTCTAACCATACGCGTTAGATCATCACATGTCGATGCTGGCAAACGGAAAACACTCATCAAGTAGGTTGGCAGTGCTTGTGCAATGGACTTGATGAGTACCTCTCTACCACTCTGAGCCATTTGATCACACCACTCTACAAACCTTTTGGTGAACTTCTCTTGTATGTTCTGGAACCGGTCCTTGGACATCCTCCCATTTGGTGTTGGTAGCCCCAGATATTTTTCTTCGAAGCTCACATTCTGAACCTCAAGAACTCGCACAACATCTGCCCTGTCAGCTGGTCGACAGTGGTCCCCAAACATGATTGAGCACTTCTGGGGGTTAACAAACTGACCCATAGCCCAAGCAAATTCATCAAGCACCCCCCTGATCCGTGTAGCCTCACCTTCGGTGGCTCGGAAGAATAGTAAAGTGTCATCTGCAAATAATAGGTGTGATATCCTCGGAGCTCTCGGGCAGATTCTTAGAGGGGTGATATGTGCCTCCCTCGCATCCTTTTTTAACAGTGCCGCAAGACCATCAGCAACAAACAAAAATAAAAAAGGTGAAAGAGGATCTCCCTGCCGTAGCCCACGTGACGGTGCAAATGAATCTGAGCAGGCTCCATTAAGTTTAACTGAATATCTCACCGAGGTGACACATGACATAATCCACCTCACCCACCGGTGATCAAAGCCTAACTGTTGCATCACTCGCTCCAGAAAGATCCAATCCACACGATCATACGCCTTTGAAAGGTCCAACTTATACGCACAGAAGCTTCTGTCCGGGTTTTTTTCGTGCTTGATATAATGGGTACACTCGAATGCCATGAAAGCATTATCAGTAATCAGCCTCCCGGGTACAAATGCGCTTTGTTCCGGGGAAATAAGCTCACCTAAAAGTGGTCTCAATCTGTTAACAAGGCATTTGGATATGACCTTGTATATCACATTACAGAGGCTTATAGGCCGGAACTCAGAAAGCTTCTTTGGCTCATCAATCTTCGGAATTAACACAATGGTCGTCATATTGATACCCTCCGGCATGTGGCCTGATTCAAAAAACAATCTGACTGCAGCAATAATATCATCTCTAACAATTGTCCGGTGCTTCTGAAAAAATCTGGCGGGAAAACCATCTGGGCCGGGTGCCTTAAGGGGGCCAATCTGAAACATAGCATCACTAATTTCCTTATCAGAGAAAGGAGAGCAAAGCTTGTCATTCATCTCGTCCGTAATGAGACGCTCAAATAGGGACACCACATTGTCTGCATTAAGAGATGCATCAGCCATAAACAAATTCTTAAAGTAATCCATGGCCATACCTTCCATAACCTTCTGGTTAGTTTGTAACACTCCAGAACTGTCTTCAAGACCTTTGATTTTATTCTTTCTAGCTCTCCACACCGCTTTTTGCTGAAAGAATTTGATGTTCCGGTCGCCCTCCTTCAGCCACTCAATACGTGAACGTTGCCGCCAAAGCATCTCCTCTTTATATAGCAGCTCGTCCAAGTGATCTGAAGCCTTGCGTATAATGCTACGGCCTGCATTCATATTCATGAGTTCTTCCAACCTGGACCTTGATTTCTCAATTTCCTTTGTTACATTGCCAATCTTCTTTCGGCTCCATTCATGTAGCTTCCTCATAACTGAGTACAGGGACACTTTGATGTCATGCAACCCATGTTTCGGGCCACCTTCCTGCCAAGCTGCAGACACCACCTCCTCTAGTGCCGCCTCCCTCTCCCACAACACTTCATAGCGACGGGTACAAGCCACCCTGCCGCCTGATTCCGGAATGCACTTTAAGAACAGCGGCAGATGGTCTGAACAGGAGGAAATTAAGTGTTTAACTGAGGCCTCTGGGAATTTATTCCTCCATGCATTGTCTGCTACTGCCCTGTCCAAGCGAACCTGAACATTGGCCCTGCCGCTGCGTTTGTTATCATAAGTAAAAGGGTAGCCTGAGAAGCCCAGGTCAGAGAGATCACACGCCTCAAGAACATCTCGAAAAGCTATCATTTGTCCAGCTGACCGAGGTGTCTCTGACAGGTGCTCATATTCCCACATAACTTCATTAAAATCACCAGCTAAAAGCCATGGAACATCATCCTGAGCCCTTAATCTTTTCAGTCCCTCCCACATTAAGTGTCTATTTTCAACTCTTGGCTCGCCATACACAAAGGTAACACGCCATTGTTGATTATCAGCAGGTAGCCGGACATACACATCAATCCATCTTTTATTGCAATCACGAACATCAACATAAAAAGACTCATGCCAAAACAAAGCTAAACCTCCACTGTTACCCTCACTGCTAACTCCTTCAAAACCTCTTAGACCCAACCTATTACGAAGACGATACATTTTCTCTTTCTTTTGCCTAGTTTCACACAGGAAAATCATACCAGGGGAATGGGCTCGAGAGAGAGTCTGGATATCTCGAACTGTCGACGTGTTCCCTGCACCTCGACAGTTCCAAACGATGCAATTCATAGCTCCTGACGGGGCAGCGCACATGGCCCCGTCAGTACACCGGCGGCCCCTGGGCCGGTTGCCTCCTTTACCACCTCACACACCCTGCTGTCTGCACCATCCTTCATCTGCCAAAGCATACCTTCCATGAGGTCCACTGCACATTCAAAACATATCTTCCATGTTTTCCTGGCCGGAGCCAAGGCTTTCTTCTTCCTTGTTCTAGACTGATTGCATATAGTTTTGCCATGATCACTAGCCAGAAACTGAGCACCCATTTGCTGCACGTCGTTGTACACATGACACATATTTGCGAGGTGCAAATCATACAGTTCAGGTTTCATGCCATCATCCTGCATAGCGGCGTGCGCCTCAACCGGCCCCTGTGTAGCGACGACGACGACAAGTGCATACGGGATCATCGCCATGGGTGCCACAGATTCCCGTTCAGCCGGCTTCAGGCAAGCAGCGTCCACAGAGGGAGCCCCGTATGCGCCCCACCGGCTTCCAGGTAAGCCACAGGCACCCCCGGTGTGATCTTCACAGGCGGTACATGCGTTGCCCTCGCCACCGCCCTCCTCATCTGCAAAAGACGGCGATCTGCGGGGTCCCGGTCAGGCGGATCACAAGCTTTAGGTCGGAGCATAGCCATCGATCTAGGGATCCACAAGTATGCGCCTCCCATCCCAGCACACTCCTTGGCGAAGGGGCTGTGATTCATGTCGCTGCTGGACTCCTTCCTCCGTCTGTAGGCTGGACTCACTTTTTCCTCCATCCAGATCGGGACTACTGTAGTGCCACCCATAGCACAAGGCTTGGACGGCAGAGGGGCGGACGACAGGGACGGAGCTCCCGTGTAACCAACTGACACCAATGCGTTCTGGCTATTCTGTTAATATACTATTAGCGAAAAGTGCGTCTGACCCCAGCCCAAAAATATCATTGACCCCAGCCCAGCAGCTACTCCCTAAGGCCTCAGCCCATAACATCCTCAAAGTTAAAAATACTCAACAGCCAGCGGCAGCAAACAATGACAGAAGGCCCATTGCCCATTGGCCCAGTGCATACGCAGTTTCTATGAATCTGATTAATCCATGTACGTGCCTCAAAAAAAAAAAAGATTAATCCATGTACGCTGATGTACTCCTGTACCTGTACGCGAACAGACGGACGCCCTCGTCTCTTCGCCTCCTCAATTCCTCATCCTCGTCTCTTCGCCTCCTCGTCTGAATCCCTAATCTCGCAGCGAGACGGCGACGAGCGACGGCGAACTCAACGCCGTTTCATCTGATGAATGCAGACATCGGCCGACCGTCCGCCGCTGCATAATCTTTAATTTGCCAAGTGTTGGTTCTTCCCATCCCAGGTAATCTGCCGCACCCTGCGTCACTGCCCTCTTTGATCTCTCGGTCTCTACTGTCTACAACTCTACATGTGCTTTGATTTCGTGATGGGTATTGGGTAAGTAATATTTTTTTAGTTTCTCTTTGATTCGCCTAGGACCAGGAGGATATGGATAAATTTTTGTTGAAAGGTAAACGAACAGCACCAGATAGTAATATGGCAGGGACTTCAAGGGCAGTTAGATCAAGACAAGATCTTGCATCAAATATTGGTACTACTCCTCCGCCTCCGGCAGAGATTAACTTAGATGAACTTCCTCATGATCCAGCTGATCGAAAAAGAATAGGGCAGTACACAAAGAATCCTAAGAAGCAAGATGAGATTAGAAGAATATATTTGAACAGAGGACCTTACAGACCAAAAGAAGGCTTTAAATATCCTCAGAAAACCATCGCAGGAGCTGAACGGAGATTTAATCCAGCATGGTTTAAAGACTATCATTGGCTAGAGTACAGTGATAAGGTGCATAAGGCATTTTGCTTGTGTTGCTATCTATTTAGAGGTTCCATCGATGGCCAAGGTGGTAATGATGCATTTGTTGTTAAAGGTTTCTCTTGCTGGAATAAGAGAAAGAGACTAGATACTCATGAGGGTGAGGTTAGTAGCTTTCACAATGTTGCTGTTAAAAGATGTGATGCTTTAATGAATCAAAATCAGTCCATTAAGGTTGCCCTCGACAAGCAAACCGATATGACAAAGAAGCAAAATCTTATCCGGTTAAATACTTCTGTTGAATCAGTTAGATACTTGCTACATCAAGGGTTAGCTTTCCGCGGCAATGATGAATCGGAGGATTCAAAAAATAAGGGGAATTTTCGAGAGTTGGTACAAACATTAGCAAATCAGAATGAGGATGTAAGGAAGGTAGTCCTTCGGAATGCTCCAAAAAATTGCAAATGGGTGTGTCCAGATATTCAAAAAGAAATTGTGAGTTATTTTGCAAAGATGAATAACAACCATCACTATTTACTACTATAAATTTATTTTATGCAATTTATCTCGAGCACTCAAAATGACATTCTCCCTTGTTTTGCACAGATAACGTTGAATTCTATTCTTGAAGAGATTGGTGGTGATGTTTTCAGTTTGTTGATTGATGAGGCTTCAGATGTGTCAGATAAAGAACATATGGCTGTTGTCTTGAGATATATTGACAAGCTTGGACAAATCCTGGAACGTTTAGTTGGAGTTGTACATGTGAATGAAACATCTGCAACGTGTCTCAAGTCAGCCCTTGAAAAATTGCTTGCTAAAATTGGATTAAGCTTCAAACAAGTTAGAGGGAAATGCTATGACGGCGCGAGCAACATGCGCGGTGAGTTCAATGGCTTGAAAGCCAAAATTCTGGAAGAGAATAGATCAGCGTATTATGTTCATTGTTTTGCTCACCAACTTCAGTTGGTTATAGTGGCGATTTCAAAGAAGAATGAAGGTATTGCGGATTTATTTTACATGATCTCTCTTCTGTTTAATGTGGTTGGAGCTTCTTGCAAAAGAAAAGACATGATCAGAGAGAGTAACCGAGAAAATGTAAAAAAAGCCATAAGTAGTGGACGGATTAGTACTGGCACAGGGCTAAATCAAGATCAGTCACTTCAAAGGGCAGGAGACACCCGTTGGGGTTCTCACTATAGAACCCTTTCAAGCTTAATCCAGTTGTTCCCGTCAATTGTTAGTGTCCTGAATTATGTAGCAAAAGAAGGGAAGAAGGATTCCAAGAAAAGTGAAGCACGGGGCCTTCTATCATATTTTGGAACCTTTGATTTTGTGTTCTATTTGCACATGATGTTCCATATATTAGGGAGTGCCAATACTTTGTCACAAGCATTGCAACAGAAGGATCAAGATATCTTGAATGCCATGTCATGTGTGAAGTCAACACGGAATGATCTACAGCAACTAAGGGATAATGGATGGGAATCACTTCTGGACAAGGTATATTCATTCTGTGAAGAACATGACATTCCTAAGCTAAACATGCATGATGAATATGTCGATCGGCATAAACCAAGAAAAAGAACCAATATTACAAACCTTCATCACTACCAAATAGAGTGCCTTAATTCTGTTATTGATTGGCAACTTCGAGAGTTCGATGACAGATTCAATGAAGTGAATTCTGCATTGCTTATCCACATGGCTTCTTTCAACCCAAAAAACTCCTTTGCTGCTTTTAACTTGGAGAGTATATTGAAGCTAGTTGAGTTTTATCCTGATGATTTTAATTCAGCACAGTTGATGGATCTTGGTCACGAACTCCGGATTTACATTGACAATGTCCGAGCGGACCAAAGATTTGCCAATTTGGATGGCATTGCTGATCTTGCAAAAGTGTTGGTGGAAACTAAGAAGCATCTTGCTTTTCCTTTGGTGTATCAACTTCTCAAGTTGGTGCTAATTTTGCCAGTTGCCACAGCGTCAGTGGAGAGATGTTTTTCAGCAATGAATATTGTTAAGAGTGTTTTGCGGAACAAAATGGGTGATGAGTTCATGAGTGCTTGCCTGATTTGCTATGTGGAGAAAGACATATTTTCTACAATAACGAATGATGATGTGATTGATCTATTTAAGAAGATGAGAGATCGAGAAGGGAAGTTATAAAATGTGAGTCTCATATCACTTTATTTTTTTGCTTAATGATACATATTTCCTGCATTATTAGTTTCTAACTATTGTTGTGAATATAATATGTTCTTTTGTTCATCCTTTTCAGAAAGTTACAAATGAAGCGTTCCAAAGTCATCTATTTGCTTATTATTTCTGGAATATGTAAACAAGTTGTTTTATGACTTTGCTCAACCAATATTCGGTATGAATTTTTTATATGTAATAATAATATCACTGGCTCATTGCATATTGTTGCTCTTTATATCGCCCTCGGCCATTATCTATGTTATTGCACCGCCATAATTTCTGCTAGAGTGGGCAACGATTGACACGACACCAGTGCCCATTTTTTCTAACTTCGTCCCTGGCGGACGAAGCCGCAACTGGGCCATAGTACACCTGAGTGGTGCACATGGCAACATCGCCAGCGGCCTCAAGGCCAGGGCCATGCATCGGCAGCGGCGGCGGGGGCGTCAGCGACGGCGGCGGTGTCGCCACTGAGTCGCCTAACCCTAACTTAACCAAAAAAAAAAAGATTAGTTAACTAATTTGGAGTTCATGTAGTGTTGTAAAAGATAAGTAAATGAATATGATTGAGCGACATATTTGGAAGGTGCGGTCAAATATGATCTGGTGTGAAAACAAACCGGCTGTATGAAAAAAAAATCGATGGAGGAACATGATGGAAGGGAAAAACCGGTTGACTAAGAGTTCTGCCCGAAAAGAACGCTACTTTTTTGAAGTGGTACTATAGACTACTGACCAATGGTACATAAATATAAATAGTTCACATGATCCCTTAAAAAAAACAGTTCACATGATCACATATATCCACTTTTTTTCACACTAACAAATTAAACAAACAGCTTATTCTCTTCCTCTCATCAGTGATCACTAACGTCTTCAATTTCTCGAGAACGTGAGATCATCAACGGAATAGAGAACCTCCATTTTGCTAGCTGATTACGCAATGGAATGAAACATTAGATAGGAGAACCTCCCATGCGACCTAGCAGCTGGTCTCATTTAATACATCATGTTTCTTTAAGGGAGGTGTGACAAAGCGGCCGTCATTCTCCCGTAAAGATCACTGGAATCAGCTGACGCGTATTTCGAACGAAAAGTCGTATAGCTGAGTCTTTTGTCTTTGGACGGTTCTTGCCTGCCCCGATGTTGTTTCCACTCCCTTCACCTGCTCTAGAACAAACAAGATGCCATGGTAAAAGCTTGTCTTGTTGGTATTCTAGTTCTACATACTGAAGTTATTCGAGGAGAAGAGATAGCACGCATCATTCCTTGAGGGTAACAAAAATCTCATTTATTTATTTTTGAAACAAGGCAAAAGATTTGCCATTTTCATAGAATAAGAAGAAGTATTAAGGGTCTTGGCCAAAGGCCAAAATGTGAGATCGAGCTCACATGCACCCTTTGCTACAGTAAAATCGAAAAAATTATTAAACAAATTCAAAAAAATCTGAAATTTTTTGGCAACAAACATTGATGTGTGTTACATATGCGTGCTAATTTTCGTGATGAAATGACATTTGGGGAGGCTTCAGCAAAAAAGACAAAATCATGCTCGAAAAAAACTGTTTTTGAAAGCATTTTGGAGTATCCATTTTGTTTTTTTCACCGAGACCTGCATGAATGTCATTTTGTCATGAAATTTTGCACGCATGTAAAAAAGACATCAATGTTTGTTGTCAAAAAAATTCAGATTTTTTTGAACTTTTTAAATATTTTTTTTATATATTTACTGTAGCAAAGAATGCATCTGAGCTCGAGCTCACAAGAGCACTTTCGCAAATACAACATATCATTCTCGCGGCATGAAGATATTGACATGTGATCCCGTTCTATTTTATTTTATCTCCCTCGAATTATATATAGAGAGTGAAATGCGCCACCCGTCCATTAACTCAAAAAAATTTGCGAGAGAAATTTCCAATCTATTCATCAATCAAGGAAGTACAGAGAACACTAGAGGTAATAAAAATTACAACCAGGTTCATGGACCACCTAGCGATGACTACAATCACTGGAGCGAGCCCCTCCCTCACCGAAGCCGGGCAAACCTTATTATAGTAGACAATCGAAAAGTCGTCGTGCTAAGGCCCCAAAGGACCAGCGCATCAAAGCAGCAACCATCGCCGATGAAGAGAGTTGTAGATCGAAAAGATCAAACCTGTAACCACATGAACGAAGACAAACACAAACTGGATCCAAATAGATCCACCGAAGACCAGCACCGACCGAATCCTGCAAGATCCATTAACTCAGATTAATTGCACATTTTAGGCCAACAACTCAGAAATGATCAATTTAGGTCATGAACTCATTAATTTGGCCAAGTAAGATTAATAAAGATCCTGGAGGGGGGAAACAACCACGTTAGAGCATCAACAACGCCGGGCGCTAAGGGTAGGCGCCAGGATTCCTATCCTCCCCGATTGGAAGTTGGGCTGACTAATCCTGGCGTCCAGCCCGGCATCGACGCAAACTCTGGCCGCGAGTGCTGAACCTTTTTTTTCCCTTCCAATGAGTTAGAGCACGCGTCCAACGACCAGTTTTACGGCTGGGTCAGTGGTTACCTAGCGCCTATAGTTAGCGGCCAGCATTGTGTTAGCGAACGCCTCGATGATTTTTTTCAATTTTATGGAAGTTATTTTATTTTCCTAAGCGCCTATCTAAGCGCTTTGCATTGAAGATGCCCTTAGCGTTCCCTAGATCGCTGGTGTACCAATTATTTTTTACAAGGATCTACTTGTAAACTAACAAATTTTTCTCACAAACCATACTAATGACGTATGAAGGAAAAATGTAAAAAGTTCTTGCATTGCTTCGGACTCGGAGAGCCTAGGTCCTTTGGAGTTGGCAGGCGTCTCACTAACCACAAGAAAATAAACCAATTTGTATGATATGATGTAGCTCACTGGACAGGATTTCCTTCTAGTTTTGCTCATTCAGTTTTCTTCCTTTTGTTGGCGATGGTATCAAGTCCCTTTAGCTGGTTTCCTTCCTTTGACATTAGTTGTTTTGAAAGCAGTTTTAAACAAATAAATAAATGTTTAGAAAAGGATTTGCGTGATCGCGGGACTTTAGGAAAGGATTTGCATGATCCCGAGGGTTTAGGAAAGGATCACATGGGTTTAGAAAAGCATCTGCGTGATCGCGTGTGTTTAGGGCGTTAATGAAAGCAGGGATCGCGTTGATTGATTGCCTTGTGAATCAATTTCATTTTAATTTACTTTCCATACTTCTCATTGAAATATCTCTATCTCTGTTACTTAAGAAGAATGCAAGGGTTTCATGTTTCACTTTTCTTCCCATCTGCCTCATCCAACATTTCCCATATGATAATCAATCACCTTAAATTACTTACCTTCTGAAGCAATTTTATTTTAATTTACTTTCCAAACTTCTCGTCAAAAATATAAGGTAAATCACGGGCAGGATTTGATAAACATTTATTTACACAATCGCATTTATGGCGTGGATAAATCACAAGCTAACGTACTGAATATTTATATCTTGTTGCAACGCACAGGCACGCAATCTCCGCCGCCACCTTGTCGATGTCGTTGAGAAAACAAAACCTAAGCCAATCCTTTTGCCGCCCCCGAGGTCGTCGGATGGGAAAGACGGGGTCCAATGCGATGGCGTGGGAGAGAGCTCTGACGGTGGCGGCTAGGATTGGTGTCGTGTGCTGTTAAATTGTGATCCAAATTCTAGTACCGTGTTGGACTAGACGTAGTACAACCGGTGTGGGTGTTGCGTTGACGTCGACGCGTACGAGTACAACTCGTTTACTTGTCCTTCAAGGACTCTCATATATTGCCCTCATATATACCCCATGTAGTCGCACGTAAAGACGGTATGTCGTCTCTTGCTTGTAATACTCCTCCATCGTAGTGATTGCGTCTTCGTGCGTCCGTCGTTTTCTCCCGCAAGGGTTTTCACGTAAAAATTTGTGTGCTCTCGTGTCTCGTTTTATCTAACATGTGGCTATAATATTGGTCGCATGTGCTAGCTCTTATGTGCGTGGGCGCTCTCCAACTACTTGAATAGAGACTCAATAGAGTTCGGACATGTTCATTAGACCGTGGCCTAGCATTAGGCAGGCTGACCATGAGGGATATTGTTAAACGCCTCAAAGGTAACGGAAGCCTACTCCATCAAATTGGTTGGTGGCCCCTCCTATTTGTGCTCCACATCTTGCCCGCGGCGAGAAGACCATTTGTCTCGCCTCTGGTGATTGGTGCGCCTTCGCCTTAGTGGGACGGCCCATCAAAGCGGTTTACTGATTTTAGAACCTTTCATGTGGGTTTTCTTTTTCTTCTATTTTCTATGTTTCTTTATTGATTTTCTTCATGTTTTTTTTCTTCTTTATTTTTTCCTTTTCCTTTTCTTTTGCTTTCCTTTTTCTTTTTTAAATACATGTCAATACAAGTTGTACATTTTTCATGTGGAACATTATTTTTATACATGTTGAACATTTTTTAGATACATGACAAACATTTTTTTCAAATACATTGTTTGAACGTTTTATCGAATACATGTAAAACATTTTTCAAATACACATTTCAACACTTATTTTGAATGGTATGAAATATTTTTTATAGTTACGTGAGCAATTTTTACATTGAATGTACATTTTTAAAATGCCATAAACATATTTTTGGAACATGTGAACATTTGGTAAAATGTCACCTACATTTTTTGTGAGTGGTGCCATTTTAAAAAAAAAATCCATGAACATTAGTTTACATCGTATATATAATTTTGAAAATGGCACAAAAGATATTTTTAAACATTTAAATATTTTTAAATGTTACATACATTTTTTAAAAGGTACTAACATTTTCTCAAAATTAAGCAAACTAATTTTTTATAAAGTATAAAATATGATGAACTTTTTTTTTTTGGTGAATTGTTCAAACATCTTTAAAAACAATTAAGCAAACTACTCCATCCGTTTCTAAATAAGACATTTTAGAAACTTCAGCATATACTACATACGGAGCAAAATAAGTGAATCTACATATGTAGTCCGTATTAAATATAAGACCTTTTAGAAACTTCAGCATATACTACACTCTTAAATATAAGACCTTTTAGAAACTTCAGCATATACTACATATGTAGTCCGTATTAAAATTTCTAAAAGGCCTTATATTTAGAAACGGGGGAGTAGTTTTTAAATATGTTTTTTTAATATAAACAAAAGTCAAAAGAAGGAATAAATAAAGAACAGATAAAGAAAGAAACAAAACGAACGAACTAACAGGCAATACTAACAAGATGCCTAACAGAACCAACCATACAAGGCAAGAGACCCCAACTCATAAAAAAACTACAAGGCGAAATAGCAATGATTGCCAATTGCCAACACAGATATAGGGCTCCAAGATAGCATCCAGTGGCCAACATTCAAACGTTACAATTCATGTGTCTTGCCAAAAATGACTAAATGAGACACATACAAAATGATTTTCCTGACTGCAGGCATGGGAACTTACACTGGGAAATGACAATGGCAAACTCACTGCACAGCAAAATTCATGATCAAGTGACTTTTTGCACACTTTGTGGAATTAATTAATACAGTGGTGTACCGGTCAAGCCTAAATCCTATCGTGCTAATCCAATCAATCAATCAGATTACATTCTTATACTACAGAATACCCTCATTAGAGGGATCACACCGCGAGCAGTGCACTCACTGCCCACGTCATCCACTGCTCACAAAGCTGGCGAAATCCTCCCCTTGCATTTCCAGTCGTCGCTGCGGGGAAGGGTCGATCTCGCACACTTTGAACGAGATCTGATTTCTTCTGCTTCCAACTCCCGCCCGGCCGTGCATACGCGCTATAAACTCTTCGTTACATGCGGAAACACTTTACAGAGCTCGTCAACTTAAGCCATACTAAAAGTAGCTTGCGGTGTGCCAAGTGTGTCATGAGTCGTGTGGGCCTTGGATTATCAAATTTATGCGCTTGCCGCTATCAATGCGGAGGACATCGCCTTTTAGGCCCAACTGAAATGGAAGAACCGATGAATTGATTGGCAACAATTCCAGAGTAAAACAATCGGTATATGAACTCAGTTGAGATGAACGTGTACCTCCACCTGATTGCTATCGACGGAAAACCATCTCAAAAGAACACCAAGGTGGACCACAGCTGGGATCATTTTGAATAGCAGGGGTGTTGTTACCTGCACAGTTACACAAAAAGCAGTAAGTTAACCATACATAATTCATTACAACATAATGACATCAAAGGTAGAGACGGTGGGCACAGGGACCATCTTCTCGTTTGAGACTCCACCGCATATTTGATATCTACCATCGACAGAGATAACACAATGTCGCTTACAAAAGAAATGAAGAGATTAGATACATACCAAGCTAAGCGCTGTGGTTCCAAGAAGAAGCAGATATAGCTTGCCCTGAAGAAAAGCATTGCAGCTGTCAAATGACAGTACAGATGGATCTAAATTGAGAAGCAGTGGTCTCGAGGTGACCAAACAAGACAAGACAGGTACTGCCAACAAACTATGCCGAGCAAAATAAGAGTTAAAAATATCAACTGCTTCATTTCATTTAGCTTGGTCATCTTAAATGTCATACTTAATGGAACACCGGTACTTACAGGACATTGAAATCCTCAGCAAAAGACATTTAGCATCGATTATGCTTGGCTATCTTAAACTACTAGAGAAGTAAACCAGAGGTGGCAACTGTCAGAAACAAGTACCAAGGCATATATGTGCTTTATGACTAAAGCAGCATAGCCAACGAGGGTAATGTCGCAACACGTGAGGAACAAATATATGGAGAAATAACCTCAATCAGATGGATGCTTGAAGCACGGCTAAGAAGAACAAAAGCAAACTCTCCAATTTGTGCAAGAGACATGCCGACCTGTAGAAAAAACGAGGTAAGTGTAACTGCATGAGCGATAGCGGATGGGAGCCCATTCTAACAGAGACTAGAAAGACTTACAAGAAGAGATGTTTTGTTGTTATAGCCAAACCCTTTTACGACAATAGAGACAATAAATGTCTTTATTGTTATCACCAAAATTACAGCTGCAAGAAGTATATCCACATGGTTCCAGAGGAAATGGACATTAATTAGCATCCCAATGCTGGCAAGGAAAAGGGCAGCAAAGAGATTTCGAATTGGTTCAATCTGCAGAAAGAACAAACCTGAAATAAGAGAACATATAATGAATTACTAACTACAAGAGTCTAGCTGTGAGTAGAAGAAAGATCAAAGCAAATACTAGCTGGTAGCTCCTCTTCCCTATAAAGAAATATGCAAAAACCTTACAACACAAAAACAAAGTGTACAGGATATTAGCAAGGATTACTTGTTCAAGAGTATGTTGCGCAAGATCGGTTGTTGATATCATAACGCCAGCTGCAAATGAACCCAACTCAAGACTCAGACCCAATTTATCACTGCACTGCACCATGGAAGGAAGGCCACATATAAGTAACAGCTATATCGACATAGTCCTAGAAGAGATGATTTCAAGATAGAAGAGTACAACTATCAAAGATATATGCAAGTAAATTTCTTTAAAAAGTGCAAATTAACAAATAATAACAAAATATATGATTGAGAAAAACTGAAGAAGCATGTGCAAGATAGAGGGAAAATACTGCAGGCATGGTGTTGGATCGAATATAAGCTTACATATCCATCAAAATCCATGTGTCACATCCATCTTGAACATTGTAGTTAAAATAAAGACAAGCCCAGAAAAATATTTGTATTTTACTGTTCTGTCTGGTTTTCAATATTTTAAGCATTTTCAGCCCTCTTTTACCAGATTTATTTTAAGCAAAACTTTTGGCCAGGTAATAGCCTTACACGGACCCTTCCCCGGACCCTGCGCAAGCGGGAGCTACATGCACCGGGCTGCCCTTTTTTAATAGCCTTACACGCAGTAAAAAGACTCACCCAAGCAAATAACAGGCAGAATGCAACTGCTGCCAACTGGTACAGTTCATTTGTCTGCACGATGCAGTAACGAACATTAGTATAATAACTTCAATGTAATGTTCTAACGAAAACTCAAAGCATCATTCATGTTCTTTTTGCCCACAGTATACTCACCTGAGACGAAAGACTTATCATCAGCTTAAGAAACCAAGGCACACAAGTACGGGAGAGGATGGAGAGAATTCCCAGGAATGATATTAATAGCACAAGCCTGAGAATATTGGAAATTTATGTCATAATAAAATCTCAATTTATCCAATACCTAATTATGTTGTAGCAAACTTCTGTCTAAGTACAGTACAGGTAGAACAAATATACATAGGACAGTATGATAAGTCATGTGACAAGATACAAGAAAGGTCATATTGGTTGACACTAGACTCAAGCTGGCACTGGTATGTAAAGTACACCCGCCGATTAGACATTGAGATTACACAAATTTACTGTGCATCTTCATACTTATTGTTGATATATTAATAGCACAAGCCTGAGAATATTCAGTCACTAGAAATTTTCAGGCAGAAATACACGGCACTTACGATTTTGTCATTGACACAACTCCATGAAGAAGACCAGAGGCGCCGCTCAAAATTGGAAGAAGTGCAAACAGAAGACCAACAGCACAATCCTGAGAGGAAGGGGTGTCAATAGATAGCAACTGACATATATCAGATAAAATTTACAAGTCTTGAGCCAGGCTTTATCATTCAGTATCTTTCGACTTATTTTGTGGAACTGAAAGCCATTCGATCCATAAACAGAAGCAAGCAAATATGCATCTTTACAAATTCAATCCCACCAAAAAGACAGAAGATATAGCGTATGTCTAGCATACCTGCAATACGAGTATGCCAACCGTCACTTGGCCATGAAGGGCATTGATACTATTTTTTTCCATCAAAAATTTTAAAACCTGCAACCAAAAAAAAATCACTAATGTTGAGCAGAGTGAAATGGATCTAGAATGAGCATGAGCAAATAGCAATTTATACAACATTCAGAAGATCAGTTAAATACAGGATCAGATATCATATGCAAAATTAGGTGTACTAAAATGAAAACCCTTCTGGCATTTATCATGTATGGTATAGTTAATGGTTCTACCACAAACCAGCAAGAATTAAGTTTGTTTATACCAAGGTGAGGACGCGTTGAGAGGATATGTGGCACAAGCCCAAAAACAAACTAACATTCTGCGGTGAACCAATGAGGAACATAACATTGTACATCATTGTTCAAAAGCAAGGGAGTGTCTGGGTGATATTTAGAAATTACCACTGCTGTCGAAGACATAGAAAGAAGAACGCCAACAAAAACACCTTCCTTTGTTTTACCCCCACATAGCTGCAATGCAGTAACGAAAATAAGCAAAATAGAATAGAACAGCCCGGCATGTGCTTTCCGAGGACAGAATTAGAAAATCAAAGAAATATGTGAAGCCAGGAAAAAAGAAAGAAACAGCATAAACAAAGTTTTCACGGCACTCTAGCGAGCTGGGCGACCAAAGGGCGACATGATGACATGTGGCCCACCATGGAGATGGCTAGATGATGGTATGTATTACCTAATGAAGCAGTGACACACATGTATCAGTGAGAAACAGACAAGATATGGGCCTCTACATACTATCACACTACTTCTCCAAATCCCAAAAGCCAAGTTCAAATATCTTATCCCATTCCCTAATTTTTATTTGGCTACCACAGCAGCCACTGCACTTCTCCTTGCCTCTCTCCTGCATCTTGAATATCCACTCTCCATCCCCTGTCACACTAGTGTCTTCTTCTTAACCCCCTCTTGCACACCCCAACCACCCTCCCCTGCTGCCACCACATTATCTCCTGATATTTTTGCCTGCGCCCCAGCTCCTGTAATGCTCGATGGCTGACCTTGCTAGAGCTGGAGAGAGGCAGAGGAAGCGACAGCAAAATAAGTCAGCAGAAGTGATATGGAGAGGGGTGGCAGCGGTAGCCTTGACCACCAGGACCTTTTAACCCTCGTCCAGGCTCCAGATCTGACAAGCTCAGGCTCATAAAGCTGCAAAGGTCTCGGCAAAGGCTCCCGCCATCTGCCTACAGCAGACTGGAAAACATGCCAATGCAAAGGCAATGCCTTTACAACCCTGACCTTAATTTTGTACTCCCTCTGTAAAGAAATATAAGATCGTTTAGATCACTATATTAATGATCCAAATTATCTTATACTCCCTCCGTCCCAAAATAAGTGTCTCAACCTTAGTACAACTTTGTACTAAAGTTAGTACAAAGTTGAAACACTTATTTTGGGACAGAGTGATATTTCTTTACAGAGGGAGTATCAAACACATGCCAGAAAGCCAAAAGCTACAAAACTGATCCAGTGATTTTGTTGGTACAGCTTAATTGCATCAATGGCAATATACTAGTGATCTCTTCATGTCAGTTGTAGAACATGCAAATGAATCTCAACAATAAATCTTGTTCGTGCACCAAATAATTGCAATTCAAATAATTTGTCATCATAGCATGAGCAGCAAAAAAGAAACATACCGTGGCAGAAATACCACAAAGGAACATAAAAAGTATAATTTGGAGCAATCCTCCAAGAACGGCAACTGCACGTACAGCTCGTAGCTGAGACAAAGTTGAAACACTATTTATTTAGTTAACTGCATATTGACATTGGTACAAATATCTAATAAATGTATTAAAATACAAAGATGGATACTTTTGCTGTAGAGAACTCAAGTCCTAGAGCAAAAAGGAGAAATATCACACCAAACTGAGCTACTGTCTCAACCTGGAAGAAAAGGCAGAAATCATATTATTAATTGCGGGAAATAAACACAATCACATGTACTCATTACAAAATGTTCTCGTAAACTTGGTAGGGTATGAAAACAAGTCAAAAGTACACATTCATTTCTACGTTTAAGATTAATTGTATATAATATATCAGGCATGATCTGATCGTCTGCTGAAGCAGTGAAATGGATGGACAAAAGTGCATGCAATTTTTCATTTAAGAATGATGACAACTAAACATGAAGAAAAGCAACCAACAAAGCAGAAGCACCCTACTTGCACCAGTTCGTTGACAAAGCTAAAACCTCCAGGGCCAATTATAGAACCTGCAAGCAAATAACCTGTAATAACCTGCAAAGTATTTTTGGAATTTCTTTAGGTCACTCGTAATCTTAAGTATATCATAAATAGCAATATAAAAATGTATGTCTTAGACAGTCCATACACATAATGGGGCAGAAATGAGATTTGGAACAAAAGAAGCACTCACTGGTTGTCCAAGGCAAGCAAAGGCAATTCCACCACATGTAGCAGATACAATAACGACAACAAGATCTGAGATCAACCTACAGTAATTCACATACAAAACAAGTTATGAGTAAGGCAGATACTTTAGTTTTGCTCATCCTCAGCAATAATTAGGTCACATACGTAAGGTCCAGCTGCAGTACAGGGTACTTTGACTTCCGATTTGATATAATAAAAACATTATCCTGGAATTGCAGTTGTGTTAATACAGCACACAGGTAAAACAGAGTAAAATAAAATAACACTATTGCATTCACAGCAAAAAAGCATAACTGAACAAAAAAATCTGCAATGAATTATAGCGCCTGTACCTTCCGATCAATCAACGTGGGAACATCCTCTTGCTCTGACCGATCCAAGAAAACCTCCTTGAATGGGAATGACCTGGGGATTGAAAAACCGTAAACTTGGGATATTTGCTACTGATTGTGAAAATAATCATAAAGGTTAAGTACTTAAATCCACTTAACAGAGAAACAGAAAAATAGTCAAATATATAATAGGAACATACTTATTGTCTTTGGTCTCATTCTTCTTCGTTACTCTTCTGGCCACAGTTTCCAGAACTCCCTGGCAGGGTAGTACAGAACAAGATAAGTACAACCAGCAATTTTGCACAAACAAGAGCAGCACCAGCCAAGTGCAGTGCGACTGGAGATATAAAGTATGAATGCATCAAATTTTGCAATTTATATCCGCATAAAAACCACAATATTGTTAGATGCATATGTGTGTGTGTGTTTTTTTCTTGAGCCCCGTGTACATCCTTTAGATCATCTGGCAAATGTGGTTATTTGCTTCAAAATGGAAGGGTGGTATATCTACAAATTGAGAACGTAACCGAACACGGAATTGAGAAATATGATAGGATAGTTGGATGCAACTCGAAGTAGCTGTAGCTCAAGGTTGTATCATGGAGAAGATCAAATGACTAAATGAATGTCAGCTGGGACACAGCACTACGGGGTTTGTGCAAAACTCAAATGAGTTCTATTAGTAAGTTAGTAACTTACACCACAACAATTGTTTCACAAAGTTAGTCAGGTACCATAAGCAAATATTACTTTTTGATTCATAATCTAACCTAGCACAGTAAACACCATTCAAGGTATTGTAGTCAGCATTAGGAAAACGTCAACTTCACTAAGTCAAAAGGTCAGTAGGCTGAATAATTTGTCTACAGGCACAAAACCTACAGAATGATATAAGGAAGGATAACTGAATGCTTCGTCATTATCAATGCTGTAACCTCTGCCCAAATGTCAACTCCATCCAAGACATCGATGATATCAAACATTTTCCACACGTGCAATACATATTCAGTCTTATCAACGCTAATTATATTTTTGAAATTAAACCGCATGTAAAAGGAGACCAATTTAGAAGTTAAATGGCGCATATAATGAACTAATCTCCTAAATCTAGAGAGTCAGCAAGAAGGCCTGAACAACCATTCCATGAGCATCATAATGCAAAATTTTACCCATGTTCCATAATCATTGTCAACGAACAATCCGACCACACACAAACAAAACTGCGCAGATGAATCACCTGCTTCTCCGCGACCGTGTTGTTGAAGCTGCCGGGGTCCGTCTCTGCAAAATCATAGCAGGAGAGATTAGGACGAGGCAGTTCAATCCAAACACCGAAAAAACAGGCAGGATTGGTCAATTCCCAGGAGAGCGCAGCAGCCGGGGCCGAGATCTAGGCGGCCGGCCGCCGACACGCGCCAAAACCAGATCCCCGCGCCACGGCGGCCAACGAGGCGGATCGCGGGGAGAACGGTGGGAGTCAGATCCACGCACCTCCGCCGCCCTGGTCGCCCTCCGAGTCGGGGAACTCCTTCTCCAGCGCGCGGTCGATCATGTCGGCGAGGCTGTGCTCCTTGGTCGTGGCATTGCCCTGCGCCGCCTCCCCGCCGGCCTCGGCGGCCCCCAGGGCCGCGGCCGCGGCGTCCGCGCGCTCCACCGCCGCGACCGCCTCGCCCACGCGGCCCTCGTCGCCCGCCTCGGCCGCGTCGCCGGCCGCGCGGGGGAGCAATGCGACGGCCGACGCGATGAGCAGGACGAAGAGGAGGAGACGGGGGAGGACCGGGCCCAGGCGGCGGCGACGCATCAGCATCGCCGGAGGGGGGCGGTCGGAGTGGGGTTTAGATTTTGGAAGGAAGGGCAGAAGCGTGTGTGGGCGCAGGGCAGCCGTGTGCGTGCGTGCCCGTGTCGGGGAAGAAAGAAAGTGGGGGAAATGCGCGAGTTGTGCGTGCAGGTAGGAGGTGCAGCCGGCGGAAGCAGAGCAGCAATTTGTAAAGGAGTAATTGTTAGTTATGGTATCACTTCCGTCCGGGCTTGTTGGTTGGCTTCATATTTTCTTCCCTTTAAAAGTTTTTTAAATCCACCAACTCGTCGTGTCTTGATGGCTTTTTTTTCTCGAGAAACTCCCAATCTATTCATTTTCAATCATAGCATAGCAGTATAAAGAATAACTAAGATAATAAAAATTACAACCATGTTTGTGGACCACCTAGCGACGACTACAAGCACTGGAGCGAGCCGAAGGCGCGTCGCCGTCATCGTCCCTCCCGCACCGAAGCCGGGCAAGCCTTATTGTAGTAGACAGTCGGAAAGTCGCCGTGCTAAGGCCCCATCCTTGAATTCCAAAAAATTGCAAGCGGGTAGTATATGCAGAGTACCCCTTCCGAAACAAATTACAATGTCATGAAATGCTATCTTTGACTTCCGCTTCGAAAACAAAAACTTCTGAGCTTTGAAATGTTGATTGTTACTTCCTCAATAAACTATTATTAGCGGTGTTGATTATTATATTACACCTGAGAAACACAAGTTTTGCCCCACTCCCTCGAGGGAGGGGCGATGACGGCGACGCGTTTCGGCTCGCTTGAGGTCTTGTAGTCGTCGTAAGTGGTATATAAATGTAGATGTAATTTTTATTATTTCTGGTGTTTCTTGTACTGTCATGATTAAAGATGAATAGATTGAAAGTTTTTTTGAAAGAAAAAAAGATTCTATACTAGTAGTAGTGACGTGACTCAACCGGAATGTTTCCACTCAGGAAGCAAGGAGGACTTTTATTTATTGTTCTCGGAAATTCTCTCTTTTTTTTTCGGATTGCTTGGAAATTCTTTCAGCAATACACATGACTAGACCCGATCATGCACTAGTAATTGTGATATGTTTCAAGTGTTTACTCGTGATTCTTGGGAAACAAGGAAAAACATGACCTTTTTTTTTATAATTAGGAAAAACGTGACTTTGGAAGTACTGTTTACCGAATAAGTGGGATCTCAGAAGAAAAAAATGGCACAAGAGGCAACCTTGTTTGTGTAACCACCGCTGGCCGCCCGTAGAGCTTGGAGCCGTCCTCGGGCGTGGTCGATGTGTCCAAAGAGACGAAACAAACGAGGCAGCACACTAGCAGACCCAGCTTGCATTTTTGGTGGTGGGACTGTGGGAGCACACCTCACCTCACCTGACCGGCCACCACCCAGGAAGATCTTGTTTCACCCGAGACCTGTCGATTCCTCCCTCGCTCGAGTGGAGGGATCGGATCGGGTGGTGGTTCGGCCGTCGCGCACCGCGGCGGGGGGAAGCTGTGTGGCGCCCGGCCGGCCGGCCGGCCGGTCAAACGCCAAATCGGCTGCAGTGCGCACACGCCACGCCACGCGGGAATGCGTCTCGCACTTCAGCTTTTGCTTCCACTAGGCTCCAGATCAGGCGCCCTGCCTTTCCGCTCTGCGTTGCGTCGCGAGAGAAACTGTCCTTTTTGTTTTTTTTTTTTGGAGGGAAGGGAAACTGTCCTTGTTGATTGGGCGCTCGCCAACCTTTTTTGTTCCGATTCCGACTGCTACCGTACTTTGGACGTAGTAGCTCCTCCCTTTTCAAGTGAGGAAAATCGACGTCGCCGTTGGTGTCGTCCCTTGGTGATGCATGGCTCTGTTTTAAAAATGCGGCGCTGCACGGGAACCGCAGAGATAGGTTTTGTTTGGTCCTCGTCTCCACTGGTTGATTTGGGAAGTTGGACGATCTCGGATGAACAGTAAAACCAAAATAAGTTTTAAAAAATCTGAACTTTTTTTTGACAAATACTGTCAATGCTTGTAAAGTTTCATTATTAAAAAAATTGATGCTCCAAAAATTTTTTTAATATAAATTTTTTGAAGCATCGATTTTGTTGTTTTTGCCGTGACTTCCACAAATGTCATTCTATGCTGAAACTTTGCAAGTATTAAAAACATTTGTCAAAATTTACCATAAAAAAATCAAATTTTTTCTTCGTATTTTACTGTTCACCTGAGCTCATATGAGCTCGAGCTCAATTAATCCTTGTCCGAAGTTGGAAGGCTACTTTTATTTGGTTTTTTCTTCTAAGAATTAATGCACTGACTGGTTCATAAACTTGGCACGTGTGAGCACTATTCATCCACAAATTTGAAAAAGGAAAAGTTGCGATCAACAAAAAATTGCATGGGGCAAAAGTCCTTGGCCAATCCGAACACATCGTTTCACCGTCAAGCCAGATTTGTTCGTCGAGCTGATTCGACACTAACCGTTCGTGCACTCTTGGCAATACCCCATGCCGATTATTCGAACTAACCCGCGGTATCCGCGTGCAAATTTATCAATAATACACGTTGGACATGTTTGGTTGCCTGCATTACCTCCAACCAGGCCGAGTTGGGCCAAGAAAAACGTGTTTGATTGCAAACAGGGTGGGGTGGCTTGCATCGGCACGAATCTTGAAGCAGCACAGAGCCTGGCTCGCTAGAAACCCTCAAATCAGCGGTTTCTAACGAACTAGGCTGAGTGCGGCGCAAAAGGGATGCGGCGCACATGCGAAGGTGCAAGCCGAAATTGAGTGGAGATTGCGGGGGATGGAAATCGACGAGGCAGGAAGCGGCCAAATCTAGCCTCACCGCCTCATTTACTCGGTCACCACTAGCTCTAGGACAAGCACTTCCTTTGTTCTTAGCACCGGCGGCGGCGGCGGCGGCTCAGATCTGCGGAAGCGACGGCGGTGGAGGCGGCGACAGCAGGAGCTGCTTCTCCCCTTCCTCTTCTCCACTGTCTGGACCTCCTCGACTCAGTCATGCCCCCCTCCTTCGTCGTCATCGTCTTTGAAGCCGGTAAGCAACATGGAACCCCCTCCTACCCCTATGTTAGGTCGTTAGGCAAGGTGTAGGATCGATTTCCCCATTGCTCATCGCACCATCGATGTCCCCTAGGTTATGGACGAACAGACAGAGTTGATAGTTCAGTCAGCAGCACTAATAGTGATGGGGAACGTTGCATGGAAAACAATAATTTTCCTACAAAACACCCAAAGATCTGTCTATGGAGATGCTAGCAATGAGAGGGGGGAGTGTGTCTACATACCCTTGTAGACTGAAAGCGTTAACGATCTAAAGATCGTGGTTGGCGTAGTCGTACTCGCGTCGCGATCCAATCCGATCCAAGCACCGCACGTGCGACACCTCTGAGATTAGCACACGTTCGGCTCGGTGGCGTCCTCTCCTTCTTGATCCAGCAAGAGAGGGAGAGATGAGGTAGATAAGATCTGTACCAACACAACGGCGTGGTGGTGGTGGCAGCAGCGGAACTGCATCAGGGTTTCGCCAAGCGCCTGCGCGAGGTGGAGAAGGTGTAACGGGGGGAGACGGGCAAGGATGGAAGGGTGGCTGCCCCCAACGTCTCCCCACCTTAATATAGCCGTGGAGGGGGCTGGTAGCTTTCCCTCAAAGCCCCTAGGGTCGTTGGCCAAGGGGGGAGGAAGGAAATCCCTCCTTTCCTTCCACACCGATCACTATCCCCTCTTTTAGGGATCCTAATCTTATCCCTTCAGGATATGATCATATTCCTTTTAGGGGAGGGCCTTGGTGCGCCTAGACCAGGGGTGTGGGGCCTTGCCCCACTACCCACGTCCATGTGGGTCCCCCCATGCAGGTGGGCCCCACTCTAGAACCTTCTAGAACCTTCACGGTACAATACCGAAAAAACCTGAACATTTTCGGAACCCTGAATATGACTTCCCATATATAAATCTTTACCTCCGGACCATTTCAGAGCTCTTCGTGATGTCCCAAATCCCATACGGGACTCCGAACTACTTTCGGACTTCACCATATAAATATCTCAATACTACACTAGCACTACCGAAAGTTAAGTTTGTGACCCTACGGGTTCGAGAACATGTAGACATGACCGAGACTCCTCTCCGGTAAATAATCAATAGCGGGACCTGGATGCTCATATTGACTCCCACATATTCAACGAAGATCTTTATCGGTTGAACCATGATGTCAAGGATTCAGTTAATCCCGTATGCAATTCCTTTTGTCCGGCGATATGTTATTTGCCCAGATTCGATCATCGGTATCGCCATACCTAGTTCAATCCCGTTACCGGCAAGTCTCTTTACTCGTTCTGTAATACAAGATCCCCATGACTAAACTCATTAGTCACATGCTTGCAAACTTCTTGTGATGTTGTATTACCGAGATGGCCCAGAGATATCTCTCCGTCACACGGAGCGACAAATCCCAGTCTTGATCCATGCAACTCAGCAAACACCTTCGGAGATACCTGTAGAGCACCTTTATGATCACCCAGTTACGAAGTGACATTTGATAGCACGCAAAGTATTCCTCTGGTATCTGGGAGTGAAATGATCTCATGGTCTAAGGAACAGATACTTGACATTACGAAAGCTACGGCAAAGTGAACTTAGTGATACGATCAAATGCTAAGCTTACGGTTGGGTCTGTCCATCACATCATTCTCCTAATGATGTGATCCCGTTATCAAATGACAACTCATGTCTATGGTTAGGAAACCTTTACCATCTTTGATCAACGAGCTAGTCTAGTAGAGACTTTCTAGGGACACAGTGTTGTTTATGTATTCACACATGTATTTAAGTTTCCGGTCAATACAATTCTAGCATGAATAATAAACATTTATTATGAACAAGGAAATATGATAATAACCAATTTATTATTGCCTCTAGGGCATATTTCCAATAGTCTCCCATTTGCACTAGAGTCATTAATCTAGTTTACATCATAATGAATCTAACACACATAGAGTTCTAGTGCTAATCATATTTTGCTTGTGGAAGAGGTTTAGTCAATGGGTCTGCCATATTCAGATCCGTATGCACTTTGCAAATATCTATGTCTCCATCCTTAATGTAATTACGAATGGAGTTGAAGCGGCTCCCTAGCAATGGCAATGGCGCCAGTGTTGTCACAATAGAGAGTCATAGGATCCGATGCACTAGGTACAACTCCTAGATCGGACATGAACTCCTTTATCCAGACTCCTTCATGTGCTGCTTCTGAAGCAGTTACATACTCCGCTTCACATGTAGATCCCGCTACAACGCTTTGCTTGGAACTGCACCAACTGACTGCTCCACCATTCAGAATATATACGTATCCGGTTTGTGATTTCAAGTCATCTGGATCAATGTCAAAGCTAGCATCGACGTAACCCTTTACGACGAGCTCTTCGTCACCTCCATAAACGAGAAACATGTCCTTAGTCCTCTTTAGGTACTTAAGGATAGTTTTAACCACTGCCCAGTGATCTACTCCTAGATCACTCTGGTACCTACCTGCCAGACTTATGGCAAGGCACACATCAGGTCTGGTACACAGCATGACATACATTATAGAGCTTATGGTTGAGGCATAGGGGACGACTTTCATCCTTTCTATTTCTTCTGCCCTTGTCGCGCTTTGGGTCTTACTCAACTTCATACCTTGCAACACAGGCAAGAACCCCTTCTTCGACTGGTCCATTTTGAACTTCTTCAAAATCTTATCAAGGTATGTACTTTCTGAAAGTCTTATCAGGCGTCTTGATATATCTTTATAGATCTTGATGCCCAATATGTATGCAGCTTCACCCAGGTCTTTCATTGAAAAACTCTTGTTCAAATAACCCTTTATGCTTTCTAGAAATTCTATATCATTTCCAATCAATAATATATCATCCACATATAGTATTAGAAATGCTATAGAGCTCCCACTCACTTTCTTATAAATACAAGCTTCTCCATAAATTTGTATAAAACCAAAAGCTTTGATTACCTCATCAAAGCATATATTCCAACTCTGAGATGCTTGCACCGGTCCATAGATGGATCGTTGGAGCTTGCATACCGTATTAGCATCTTTAGGATCGATAAAACCTTCCGGTTGCATCATATACAACTCTTCCTTAAGGAAACCATTAAGGAACGCTGTTTTGACGTCCATCTGCCAGATTTCATAATCGAAATATGCGGCAATTGCTAACATAATCCTAACAGATTTCAACATCGCTATAGGTGAGAAAGTCTCATCGTAGTCAACCCCTTGAACTTGTCGAAAATCCTTTGCGACAAGTCGAGTTTTATAAACGGTGACATTACCATCAGCGTCTGCCTTCTTAAAGATCCATTTGTTCTCAATGGCCTTTCGGTCATCAGGTAAGTCTACCATAGTTCCTAATTGGTTCTCATACATGGATCCTATCTCGGATTTCATGGCCTCAAGCCATTTATCGGAATCCGGGCTCATCATTGCTTCTTCATAGTTTGTAGGTTCACCATCATCCAACAACATGACTTTCAGGACAGGATTACCATACCACTCTGGAGCGGTATGTGTCCTGGTCGACCGATGAAGTTCGGTAGTAGCTTGATCCAAAGTTTCATGATCATCATCATTAGCTTCCTCTCCGGGTCGTGTAGGCATCACGGGAACTCCTTTCTGTGATGTGTTACGCTCCAATTTGAGAGAAGGTACGATTACCTCATCAAGCTCGACTTTCCTCCCACTCACTTCTTTCGAGAGAAACTCCTTCTCTAGAAAGGACCCATTCTTGGCAACAAAGATCTTGCCCTCGGATCTGTGATAGAAGGTATACCCAATGGCCTCTTTAGGGTATCTTGTGAAGACACACTTCCCCGCTTTGGGTTTGAGCTTATCAGGCTGAAGCCTCTTGACATAAGCGTCGCATCCCCAAACTTTAAGAAACGACAACTTAGATTTCTTGCCAAACCATAATTCATACGGTGTAGTCTCAACGGATTCAGGCGGTGCCCTGTTTAAAGTGAATGCGGCTGTCTCTAATGCATAACCCCAGAACGATAGTGGCAAATCGATAAGAGACATCATAGAACGCACCAAGAGAGAGGCACGTGAGTACAATGCAGCAGTAGAAGCTACCCGTCTAGCTGAGGAGGCCCTGCCTAGAGCCTCCGCGAGCTATCACTTTGACTATTACCCAAACCAGGGATGGTGATCACCAAGCTAGGCAAAAGCCTAAGCTTGGGGGAGTACGCATATCTCACCAACATTATATTCATGTTCGCACATTTCATTCCAGTTGTCGGTGTTCATCCTCTTTCATTGTATAATCCATGTTAGATTTTTTTTCTTGCTTTCTTCTTGTGTGTTCGAAAAACTTTAAGAAAATCTAAAAATATTTCTTGCTTCTTTTCGGTTTTTCTTTCTAGTTTAAATTAGTTGTAGTATTAAAAGAAAACCCAAACAAGATTTCTCGTTTCTTCTTTTACTTGTTGAGAGCTTTCCCGTGTAAATAGTTTTTCTTATTTTTTTGTTAATTTGTTTTCTTCAAGAAAAAATAAAAACTCCAAAATATTTCAGTGTGTTTCTCTGAAATTCTTTTCTTTTATTGAGTCGTACCAAGGAGAAGACCACGATGAAAATGTTGAACGGCTCTCATATGCATTATTGTTGATATAACAATGAGCCATATTATTCTGTCTTCTCCTCTGAATAAAATGTTTGCAGATTCCAGCTTAGTCCACGGCATGCTTGTACTATTATTATTTTCATAGCATTCGGTCGTGCAAGTGAAAGGCAATAATGACGATATTTGATGAAGTGATGATGTCTACTACGCAACCTTCTTCTTGTAGACTCGTGTTGGGCCTCTAAGCGCAGAGTTTTGTAGGACAGTAGCAAATTTCCCTCAAGTGGATGACCTAAGATTTATCAATCCGTGGGAGGCGTAGGATGAAGATGGTCTCTTTCAAACAACCCTGCAACCAAATAACAAAGAGTCTCTTGTGTCCCCAACACACCCAATACAATGGTAAATTGTATAGGTGCACTAGTTTGACGAAGAGATGGTGATACAAGTGTAATATGGATAGTACATATAGGTTTTTGTAATCTGAAAATATAAAAACAGCAAGGTAACTAGTAACAAAAGTGAGCAAAAACGGTATTGCAATGCTTGAAAACAAGGACTAGGGTTCATACTGTGACGACCCCGGCTTAATCGTGCACTAATCATACACGCAAATGCACACGATCAAGCCTAAGGACTCACTTGAAGATATCACAACACAACTCTAAAACATAAATAAATTCATACAAGCTTAATATTACAAGCGAGAGCCTCGAGGGCTCGAATACATAGCTCGATGGCATACAAGTGTCAGCGGAAGCGTCATATATCTGGGTATAGATATATTATAGAACATAGAGATAAGCCTTCACAGAGGCGGGGCAAAATAAAAACTACGATCGAAAAGGCGTGGGCCTCCTGCCCTGGACCCTCCTATCCTACTCCTGGTCGTTAGACGGCTCCTCATAGTAGTAGTACTCTCCGGGCTGGTAGTAGTAGTGGTCGTCGACGGGGACATCTGGCTCCGGGGCTCCGTCGTCTGGATGCGACAAATGGATAAAGGGGGAAAAAGGAAAATAAAGCAAACATGAGTACTCATCCGAAGTACTCAGCAAGCAAGGATCTACACTACATATGCAACATTTTCAAAGGGGGCTGTATATGTGGAGTGGGCTGCAGAAATGCCAGAATAGAGGGGGAAAGCCTAGTCCTATCGAAGACTAGCATCTTCAGCATCTTCAATGGTCTCGCAGCATTAGAAGAGAGAAGAATAACATAATGTAAATTATAGCAGTAATGTCATCAACCTCGGCCGGGGATTCTTCCTCGACTCCCTGCGAGAAAGCAATCCCAGAGCCGTACTATCCAGTTCTCATCTCAGGTCATGTTCTAGTTGTACCGATCGGGATACAACTCCGAGTGTCTGTTACCGTAGGACAGGCTATCGATAGAAGTTTCTTCCCTGCAGGGGTGCACCAACTTACCCACCACGCTCGCTTAACTCCGGCCGGACACACTTTTCTGGGTCATGCACGGCCTCGGCTAAGCAACACGCCGCAACCCGACCAAATACTTAACAGAGAGGTCAGCACGCCGGACTAAACCTATGCCCCCAGGGGTCTTGGGCCTTCGCCCCGGGAACTCCTGCGCGTTGCGTGGGCGGCCGGAAGCAGACCTAACAACCCCTTAATACAAGCGCAGTCGCGTAACCAGTCCAATCCAGCGCGCGCCGCTCAGTCGCTGACGTCTATTAAGCTTCGGCTGAAGTATACGACGCAGAACGCCCATACTATGCCCACGTGATGGTTAGTGCTATCAGGCCAGAGGCCCCTCGGATCAAATATCCAAACCGTTAGTGGATTAGGAGCGCGCGGTAACGAGCAGAGACTCACGATCGATGTGACCCCGTCGCCCCGTCTCGAGGACTTGCGGCAAGGGCTAAGAATGCCCGGCCACGCCTCGTAGTTATCTCGCAGGCACCTCTCAGGTCAACCCGACTCCACATCACTTCGCATTCATGCTCTCGCGGGTACCCCTCAGGGCCGACCCGTCTTTAGTATCATGTTTCATAGTCAAGTCATAATATCCAAAGTAGCTGTGTGTCTGGCACCGAAGGGAACCCTGAGGAATCACCCTCGATGGAATTCCCGCTCGATGATATCATCAAGGTGAACGAAGGAGGAATCACCCTCGAGGTCCACACTTGAGATGTTGCACGACGGCGTCGGTATCGGGGGTGGTGTAGGAGGAATCACCCTCGCTTACCACGACCGAGTAACTAACCTACAAGGTTGTCATCTGAAGTGCTGTCGAGGTATCACCCTCGGCACTCGATAGTAACCCAGTAGTATCGAGCAACATAGGGGAAGTGACGTGCGGTGCCCGGGTCTGATCTTTGATCCTGTTGCTCGGGTCTTCTGAGAGTCCAGCGGGGCAGTCGGGACAAGTGGGTCTCTGATCAGGCCCTACCCGTCCTATACTAAACAATTTAGGAGAACAGGCAGGTATCAAAAGTAGGCTACAATAAAACAGGCTATGCAGCAGATGTAGGACAACAGTAGCAGCAGTAACTTCTAATGCAAGCATAAGAGAGAAGAGAGTGGGCGATATCGAAATGCTCAAAATGGGGGTGCTTGCCTGTCTGCTCGACGGCAAGGGCAGGGTCGTCGGGGACGTAGTCGTACTCCGGAGCGGCGTCTGCCTCAGGAGCTACGGCAACGTCGGGGTCTACCGAAAGAGAAGAGGGGGAGAAAACAAGTAAATATAATGCAAACAGATGCAACACAGTGCGTGCGATGCTATGATGCAGTGCAGGGTTGCCTAAATATGCCTCTAAGTCATTTTAGTTATTTTTAGAATTAATCTGGGATTTATTAACCGGTGTGTGTGCACTATTCATCTACCGAAATCGGGCTCGGAGTTACGAGTTCTCCTATGTAGGAGATTCCGACAAGGAAACAGACGGCACGATCAGACTCGTCTTGTCGTTCTGAGCAATTTTCATGTTTTAACTTTTTCGATCTGAGCTATGGTTTAAAAGTTATGAATTTTTAAAGATTTATTGATTTTCTGGAACTATTTTTATTTACAGAAAATGAATTATGACGTCAGCATGATGTAATGCTGACATCAGCAAGTCAACAGTCGGCTGACCAGTCAAACCTAACATGTGGGTCCAGTGGGACCCACATGTGAGCCTCTGTTTAGACTAACAGTGGATTAGTTTAATTAGCAGGGTTAATTAGGGAGTGGGCCCCATCTGTCAGTGTCACTAATTATTTAATTAATTAAACTTAATTAGCAAAATGATTAATTAGACAGTTAAACGAGGCGGGCCCACATGTCAGCGACAGGGCTGCGCCCAGTCAGCACGTTGACCGTGGTCAACGGGTCAACTGGGCCCTCTGGGACCCACTGGCAGCGGCCCAGGGGTGGACCCCATCGAGCCACGTCGGCGGCGGCCGGCGGCTCAACGCCGGCGTCCGTTTTCACTGCGGAAGATCGCCGGAGTTGGCCGGAAACGCGCTGTGATGCGCTATTTCGCGTGATTTTGGTTGCGTTCGAACGGGGACTCAACGCCGCGTCGTCTGGTGGTGGTGGCAGGGCCGGGCTCGGCCAGAAACATCGCCGGCGACGGGCAAAGGCGGTGACGTGTTCGGGAGCTCGGTGGAATCGATGGTGCAGCGCGCAAACGATCGAACGAAGCAGCTAGGCGCGCTCTACGCGATGCGGCCGACCTAACAGACGCGCGCCCGTGAACTTTTGGTCACCAGAGCCTCGTCGGCGACGAGCTCCACGGCGGCAGGTTCGGCTAAAGTGGATCCGCGCCCACGGGCCATTTGGAGCGGGTAGAGGTGAATGGAGAGGAGCTGCTGCTCACCTAGCGGCCACGGAAGGCCTTCGACAGCTTAGTAGCAGCAGACGTCGCCGGAGTTAGAGAAGATCGCCGGCGTCCGAGAGGAAGAAGACAAGGACGATGCGCTTGATGCAGGGGGGTCCCAGCTCCTCCAAGTAACACCACTCGACGCTGCAGTCGACGGCGGAGCTGTGGGAGTTGAGTAGGCGACGTGGAAGCGGCGGTGGCCGCGGCTAGGAACGTCGCGCGGCGGCGAGTGCGCTCGGCCGGCGGATCTGAGAGAAAAAGGAGGGGTGGGGCGAGCGAAAGAGAGAGAGGGGGAGAGTGGCAGAGGGAGCCAGGGGGAACAAATGAGCACGGCCTTATCCTCTCTGCCTCACTGTTTCGTCGGTGGCGTCGGCGTGTCAGCGTGCCGACGGCGCGCGCGGGCTCGGCCAGCGGGAGGACGACAGCGCGAGGGAGAGAGGTGAGGTGGGCCTGCTGGGCTGGGCCAGTGCACTGTGCACTTGGTCCAGTCCAGTTTAAGCCTTTTTCTTTTTCTTATTTTCTGTTTCACTTTTCTTTTCTGTTTTGATTTAGTTAGGGCACTTTTGCATTTTTGTAAAGTATGAGAATTGTCCCAAATATTGTAATGCAATATTAGCCTTGACCAAAAATTGGTTTGAGCCAAATTGGGTTCCATTTGAAATTGAAATGATTTTAATTGGATTTAATATTGCTGTTTTGGTGCTGTTTCAATTTGTTTAAGTCACTTAATTAATCCAAGTATTACTGGTGATATTTTTATGTGTGCTCTTGGAATATTTGCTAATTAGTGAACATTTTTCCAAAGGTGTTTGAGCAAACTTATTTTGCACTTTTGAATTTTGAGTTGATTTTCATATTGGAGTTGATTTGCTTTGGATAACCACTATGTTTAGGCACTGCAAATGATATGACTTGGCAATATTAGCAGCTGATCACAGTGGTAGTTACACAGGGGTGTTACAAGTTCTCCTCCTCTAAAAGAAATTCTCGTCCCGAGAATTTAGGAGGTAGAAGGAAAGAGGCCGGGATATTCTTTGCGAAGATGATCCTCGCGTTCCCAAGTGGCATCATCTTCCATGTGATTCGACCACTGCACTTTAAGGAACTTGGTCGTCTTCTGACGAGTTTGATGTTCAGTTTCATCAATTATGTGGATCGGATGCTCCTTATAAGATAAGTCATCTTGCAACTGGAGCATCTCGTGATCCACTGCGCGGTGCGGAGATTCCTTGAAGCATTTGCGAAGTTGCGACACGTGAAAGACATCATGAATATGAGAGAATTGTGTTGGCAACTCCAATTTATAAGCCACCTGTCCACTTCTGGCAACAATACCAATATAGCGAGGAGCTAGCTTGCCCTTGATTCCGAAACGACGGGTGCCTTTCATAGGAGTGACACGAAGATAAGCATGATCACCTGGTTGATAAGTCAGACCCCATCGCTTGCGATCATAATTGCTCTTCTAGCGGTCTTGAGCTGCTTTGAGATTCTCCCGGACAATTCTGACTTGTTCTTCAGCGTGTTGAATAATGTCCGGTCCAACAAGAGGTCGTTCCCCAATTTCTGACCAATTCAGAGGGGTTCGACATTTACGTCCATAGAGAACTTCGAAGGGGGCCATTTTCAAGCTGGCTTGATAGCTGTTGTTATAAGAGAACTCGGCTTATGGGAGAGATTCCTCCCATTTCTTACCGAAGGATATAACACAGGCTCGAAGCATGTCTTCAAGCACTTGATTAACGCGCTCAACTTGGCCTTGGGATTGAGGATGATAAGCTGAACTCCATGTAATGTGAGTTCCCATAGCTTCTTGAAAACTTTCCCAGAACTTGGACGTGAAAAGACCGCCACGGTCCGAACTGATCTCCTTAGGAATACCGTGGAGTGAAACGATTCTGGAGATATACAGCTCTGCTAGCTGGCTAGCAGTGATAGTCTCCTTGACAGGTAGAAAATGAGCAACCTTGGAAAGTTGATCGACGATGACAAGAATAGCATCGTGACCTTTCTGAGACTTGGGAAGACCAGTAATGAAATCCATCTGCACTTTATCCTACTTCCATAGAGGAATAGGGAGTGGTTGAAGAATTCCAGCAGGTTTCTGATGTTCTGCTTTCACGCGACGACATACGTCACATTCGGCAACGTATCGAGCAATGTCCTGCTTCATTCTGGACCACCAGTACCTTTGTCGGAGATTGCGATACATCTTGGTGCTACCCGGATGGATAGACAGCGGTGTATCATGAGCCTCCTTCATGACTTTGTCAGTCATAAGCTCGAAGCGAGGTACTACGATGCGGTCTCGGAAATATAATGTTCCATCTTCAGCAACTGAGAAATCCCGGTACTTATCAAGGTGAAGCTCTTTCTTCATCAAGTCAATCTCAGCATCTTTGGCTTGCGCTTCCTTAACAGCCTTTTGAAGGTCTGGCTGTACCACAAGGTTATTAAGAGAACCTTGGGGAACAATTTGCAGATTCAGCTGATTCAATTCTGCATAGAGACGAGGTTGAGCTCGCCTAACCATGAGGTTGTTACAATATGACTTGCGGCTCAGGGCATCGGCCATCACGTTAGCCTTGCCCGGGGTATATGAAATACCGCAGTCATAGTCCGTAATTGTTTCCAACCATCGTTGCTGACGGAGATAAGATCCGGTTGAGTGAACAAGTACTTCAGACTTTGATGATCGGTGTAAATCTCACACCGATTACCAAGAAGGTAATGTCGCCATAACTTTAATGCATAGATCACTGCAGCAAGTTCAAGATCATGCACTGGATAATTTTCTTCATGTGGACGCAATTGACGTGAAGCATACGCAATCACTCTTCGTTCTTGCATTAGGACACAGCCTAATCCCTGACGAGAGGCGTCGCAGTATATGACAAAGTCCTTGCGAGAATCAGGAGGAGCAAGCACTGGAGCAGAAGTAAGCTTGTCCTTGAGGGTCTGGAAACTTTCCTGACATTTGTCTTGTTGGAAATATGCCCTAGAGGCAATAATAAAATGGTTATTATTATATTTCCTTGTTCATGATAATTGTCTGTTATTCATGCTATAATTGTGTTATCCGGAAATCGTAATACATGTGTGAATACATAGACCACAACATGTCCCTAGTAAGCCTCTAGTTGACTAGCTCGTTGATCAATAGATGGTTGCGGTTTCCTGACCATGGACATTGGATGTCATTGATAATGGGATCACATCATTAGGAGAATGATGTGATGGACAAGACCCAATCCTAAGCCTAGCACTAGATCGTGTAGTTCGTTTGCTAAAGCTTTTCCAATGTCAAGTAACTTTTCCTTAGACCATGAGATTGTGCAACTCCCGGATACCGTAGGAGTGCTTTGGGTGCACCAAACGTCACAACGTAACTGGGTGGCTATAAAGGTGCACTACGGGTATCTCCGAAAGTATCTGTTGGGTTGGCACGAATCGAGACTGGGATTTGTCACTCCATGTAACGGAGAGGTACCTCTGGGCCCACTCGGTAGGACATCATCATAATGAGCTCAATGTGATCAAGGAGTTGTTCACGGGATGATGTGTTACGGAAACGAGTAAAGAGACTTGCCGGTAACGAGATTGAACAAGGTATCGAGATACCGACGATCGAATCTCGGGCAAGTATCGTACCGATAGACAAGGGGAATTGCGTCCGGGATTGATTGAATCCTCGACATCATGGTTCATCCGATGAGATCATCGAGGAGCATGTGGGAGCCAACATGGGTATCCAGATCCCGCTGTTGGTTATTGACCGGAGAGTCGTCTCGGTCATGTCTGCGTGTCTCCCGAACCCGTAGGGTCTACACACTTAAGGTTCGGTGACGCTAGGGTTATAGAGATATTAGTATGCGGTAACCCGAAGGTTGTTCGGAGTCTCGGATGAGATCCTGGACGTCACGAGGAGTTCCGGAATGGTCCGGAGGTAAAGATTTATATATGGGAAGTCCTATTTTGGCCACCGGAAAATGTTCGGGATTTTTCGGTATTGTACCGAGAAGGTTCTAGAAGGTTCCGGAGTGGGGCCCACCTGCATGGGGGGACCCACATGAACGTGGGTAGTGGGGGCAAGGCCCCACACCCCTCGTCAAGGCGCACCAAGATTCCCCCTTAGAAGGAATAAGATCATATCCCGAAGGGATAAGATCAAGATCCCTAAAAAAGGGGGATAACAATCGGTGGGGAAGGGAAAGGATGGGATTTCTTTCCTTCCACCTTTGCCAACGCCCCAATGGACTTGGAGGGCAAGAAACCAGCCCCCTCCACCCCTATATATAGTGGGGAGGTGCATGGGAGAAACAGCTCAGCCCCTGGCGCCTCCCTCTCCCTCCCGTGACACCTCTTCCTCCTCCAGTAGCGCTTGGCGAAGCCCTGCTGAAATCCCGCTGCTTCCACCACCACACCGTCGTGCTGCTGGATCTCCATCAACCTCTCCTCCCCCCTTGCTGGATCAAGAAGGAGGAGACGTCTCTGCTCCGTATGTGTGTTGAATGCGGAGGTGCCGTCCGTTCGGCGCTCGGTCATCGGTGATTTGGATCACGACGAGTACGACTCCATCAACCCCGTTCTCTTGAACGCTTCCGCTCGCGATCTACAAGGGTATGTAGATACACTCCCCTCTCACTCGTTGCTAGATGACTCCATAGATTGATCTTGGTGATGCGTAGAAAATTTTAAAATTCTGCTACGTTCCCCAACAGTGGTATCAGAGCCAGGTTTATGCGTAGTATCTTGCACGAGTAGAACACAAAGTAGTTGTGGGCGTCGATTTGTCAATCTTCTTGCCGTTACTAGTCTTATCTTGATTCGGCGGCACTGTGGGATGAAGCGGCCCGGACCGACCTTACACGTACGCTTACGTGAGACAGGTTCCACCGACTGACATGCACTAGTTGCATAAGGTGGCTAGCGGGTGTCTGTCTCTCCCACTTTAGTCGGATCGGATTCGATGAACAGGGTCCTTATGAAGGGTAAATAGAAATTGGCACATCACGTTGTGGTTTTGGCGTAGGTAAGAAACGTTCTTGCTAGAAACCTATAGCAGCCACGTAAAAACTTGCAACAACAATTAGAGGACGTCTAACTTGTTTTTGCAGCAAGTGCTTTGTGATGTGATATGGCCAAAGGATGTGATGAATGATATATGTGATGTATGAGATGATCATGTTCTTGTAATAGGAATCACGACTTGCATGTCGATGAGTATGACAACCGGCAGGAGCCATAGGAGTTGTCTTAATTTATTATATGACCTGCGTGTCATGGAAATTCGCCATGTAATTACTTTACTTTATTGCTAACCGTTAGCCGTAGTAGTAGAAGTAATAGTTGGCGAGACAACTTCATGAAGACACGATGATGGAGATCATGATGATGGAGATCATGGTGTCATGCCGGTGACGATGATGATCATGGAGCCCCGAAGATGGAGATCAAAAGGAGCAAAGTGATAATGGCCATATCATGTCACTATTTTGATTGCATGAGATGTTTATCATGTTTTTGCATCTTATTTGCTTAGAACGACGGTAGCATATATAAGATGATCCCTTACTAAAATTTCAAGAAAGTGTTCCCCCTAACTGTGCACCGTTGCGAAGGTTCGTTGTTTCGAAGCACTACGTGTTGATCGGGTGTGATAGATTCTAACGTTCGAATACAACGGGTGTAAGCCAGATTTACACAGCAATACACTTAGGTTGACTTGACGAGCCTAGCATGTACAGACATGGCCTCGGAACACAAGAGACCGAAAGGTCGAGCATGAGTCGTATAGAAGATACGATCAACATGGGGATGTTCACCTTTGATGACTAGTCCGTCTCACGTGATGATCGGACACGGCCTAGTCGATTCGGATCATGTAATCACTTAGATGACGAGAGGGATGTCTATCTGAGTGGGAGTTCATTACATAATTTGATTAGATGAACTTAATTGTCATGAACTTAGTCTAAATGTTACATATCTATCTTGTAGATCAAATGGCCAACGCTAATGTTACCCTCAACTTCAACGCGTTCCTAGAGAAAAACAAGCTGAAAGACGATGGTAGCAACTATGCGGACTGGGTCCGTAACCTGAGGATTATCCTCATAGCTGCCAAGAAATCATATGTCCTTGAAGCACCGTTAGGTGACCCACCTGCTCTCCCAGCACTGCCAGACGATTTGAACGTTTGGCAGACACGCACCGATGATTACTCCTTCGTTTAGTGCGGCATGCTCTTCAGCTTAGAACCGGGGCTCCAAAAGCGTTTCGAGCATCACGGAGCATATGAGATGTTCGAAGAGCTGAAAATGGTTTTCCAAGCTCATGCCCGGATCGAGAGATATGAAGTCTCCGATAAGTTCTACAGCTGTAAGATGGAGGAAAATAGTTCTGTCAGCGAGCACATACTCAAAATGTCTGGGTTGCACAGCCGCTTGTCTCAGCTGGGAGTTAATCTCCCGGATGACGCGGTCGTTGACAGAATCCTTCAGTCGCTTCCACCTAGCTACAAGAGCTTCGTGATGAACTTCAACATGCAGGGGATGGAAAAGACCATTCCTGAGGTATATGCGATGCTGAAGTCAGCGGAGGCAGAGATCAGAAAGGAACATCAAGTGTTGATGGTGAATAAAACCACTAAGTTCAAGAAGGGCAAGGGTAAGAAGAACTTCAAGAAGGACGGCAAGGGAGTTGCCGCGCCCGGTAAGCCAGCTGCCGGGAAGAAGTCGAAGAATGGACCCAAGCCTGAGACTGAGTGCTTTTATTGCAAGGGAAACGGTCACTGGAAGCGAAACTACCCCAAGTACTTGGCGGACAAGAAGGCCGGCAATACCAAAGGTATATATGATATACATGTAATTGATGTGTACCTTACCAGCACTCGTAGTAGTTCCTGGGTATTTGATACCGGTGCGGTTGCTCATATTTGTAACTCAAAGCAGGAACTGCGGAATCAGCGTAGACTGGCAAAGGACGAAGTGACGATGCGCGTCGGGAATGGTTCCAAGGTCGATGTGATCGCCGTCGGCACGCTACCTCTGCATCTACCTACGGGATTAGTTTTAAACCTCAATAATTGTTATTTAGTACCAGCTTTGAGCATGAACATTGTATCTGGATCTCGCTTAATGCGAGATGGCTACTCATTTAAATCTGAGAATAATGGTTGTTCTATTTATATGAGAGATATGTTTTATGGTCATGCCCCGCTGGTGAATGGTTTATTTTTATTGAATCTCGAACGTGATGTTACACATGTTTATAATGTGAATGCCAAGAAATGCAAGGTTGATAACGATAGTCCCACATACTTGTGGCACTGCCGCCTTGGTCATATCGGTGTTAAACGCATGAAGAAACTCCATGCAGATGGACTTTTGGAGTCTCTTGATTATGAATCATTTGACAGATTCGAACCATGCCTCTTGGGCAAGATGACCAAGACTCCGTTCTCCGGAACAATGGAGCGAGCAACCAACTTATTGGAGATCATACATACTGATGTGTGTGGTCCAATGAGTGTTGAGGCTCGCGGTGGTTATCGTTATGTTCTCACCCTCACCGATGATTTGAGTAGATATGGGTATGTCTACTTGATGAAGCACAAGTCTGAGACCTTTGAAAAGTTCAAGGAATTTCAGAGTGAGGTTGAGAATCAACGTGACAAGAAAATAAAGTTCTTACGATCAGATCGTGGATGAGAATATTTGAGTCATGAATTTGGCACGCACTTAAGGAAATGTGGAATTGTTTCACAACTCACGCCGCCTGGAACACCTCAGCGTAATGGTGTGTCCGAACGTCGTAATCGCACTCTATTGGATATGGTGCGATCTATGATGTCTCTTACCGATTTACCGCTATCCTTTTGGGGTTATGCTTTAGAGACTGCCGCATTCACTTTAAATAGGGCACCGTCAAAATCCGTTGAGACGACACCGTATGAATTATGGTTTGGGAAGAAACCTAAGCTGTCGTTTCTGAAAGTTTGGGGATGCGATACTTATGTGAAGAAACTTCAACCAGAGAAGCTCGAACCCAAGTCGGAAAAATGCGTATTCATAGGATACCCTAAGGAAACTATTGGGTATACCTTCTACCTAAGATCCGAGGGCAAGATCTTTGTTGCCAGGAATGGATCCTTTCTAGAGAAAGAGTTTCTCTCGAAAGAAGTAAGTGGGAGGAAAGTGGAGCTTGATGAGATGACCCTCGAACCGGAGAGTAGCGCAGCACAGGAAAATGTTTCTGTGGAGCCTACACCGGCTAGAGAGGAAGTTATTGATAATGATCATGAGCAAGCTACCACTGAACTTCGAAGGTCCACGAGGACACGTTCCGCACCAGAGTGGTATGGCAATCCTGTCCTGGAAATCATGTTGTTAGACAACAGTGAACCTTCGAACTATGAAGAAGCGATGGCGGGCCCGGATTCCGACAAATGGCTTGAAGCCATGAAATCCGAGATAGGATCCATGTATGAAAACGAAGTATGGACTTTGACTGACTTGCCCGATGATCGGCAAGCCATAGAAAATAAATGGATCTTTAAGAAGAAGACTGACGCGGATGGTAATGTGACCATCTATAAGGCTCGGCTTGTCGCTAAGGGTTATCGACAAGTTCAAGGGGTTGACTACGATGAGACTTTCTCACCCGTAGCGAAGCTGAAGTCCGTCAGAATCATGTTAGCAATTGCCGCATACTATGATTATGAGATATGGCAAATGGACGTCAAAACGGCATTCCTTAATGGTTTTCTTAAGGAAGAGTTGTATATGATACAACCGGAAGGTTTTGTCGACCCTGAGAATGCTGACAAGGTATGCAAGCTCCAGCGCTCAATCTATGGGCTGGTGCAAGCATCTCGGAGTTGGAACATTCGCTTTGACGAGATGATCAAAGCGTTTGGGTTCACACAGACTTATGGAGAAGCCTGTGTTTACAAGAAAGTGAGTGGGAGCTCTGTAGCATTTCTCATATTATATGTGGATGACATACTGCTGATGGGAAATGATATAGAATTCTTGGAAAGTATAAAGGCCTACTTGAATAAGTGTTTTTCAATGAAGGACCTTGGAGAAGCTGCTTATATATTAGTCATCAAGATCTATAGAGATAGATCGAGACGCCTCATAGGTCTTTCGCAAAGCACATACCTTGATAAGATATTGAAGAAGTTCAATATGGATCAGTCCAAGAAGGGGTTCTTGCCTGTATTGCAAGGTGTGAAATTGAGCTCGGCTCAATGCCCGACCACGGCAAAAGATATAGAAGAGATGAGTGTCATCCCCTATGCCTCAGCCATAGGGTCTATTATGTATGCCATGCTGTGTACCAGACCTGATGTAAACCTTGCTGTAAGTTTGGTAGGTAGGTACCAAAGTAATCCCGGCAAGGAACACTGGACAGCGGTCAAGAACATCCTGAAGTACCTGAAAAGGACTAAGGATATGTTTCTCGTATATGGAGGTGACGAAGAGCTCGTCGTAAAGGGTTACGTCGATGCTAGCTTCGACACAGATCCGGATGACTCCAAGTCACAAACCGGATACGTGTATATTTTGAATGGTGGAGCGGTAAGCTGGTGCAGTTGCAAGCAAAGCGTCGTGGCAGGTTCTACATGCGAAGCGGAGTACATAGCAGCCTCGGAGGCAGCACACGAAGCAGTATGGATGAAGGAGTTCATCACCGACCTAGGAGTCATTCCAAATGCGTCGGGTCCAATGGCTCTCTTCTGTGACAACACTGGAGCTATTGCCCTTGCCAAGGAGCCCAGGTTTCACAAAAGGACCAGGCATATCAAGCGTCGCTTCAACTCCATACGTGAACATGTTCAAGATGGAGACATAGATATTTGTAAAGTGCACACGGATTTGAATGTAGCAGATCCGTTGACTAAACCTCTTTCACGAGCAAAACATGATCAACACCAGTAATCTATGGGTGTTCGATTCATCACAATGTAACTAGATTATTGACTCTAGTGCAAGTGGGAGACTGTTGGAAATATGCCCTAGAGGCAATAATAAAATGGTTATTATTATATTTCCTTGTTCATGATAATTGTCTGTTATTCATGCTATAATTGTGTTATCCGGAAATCGTAATACATGTGTGAATACATAGACCACAACATGTCCCTAGTAAGCCTCTAGTTGACTAGCTCGTTGATCAATAGATGGTTACGGTTTCCTGACCATGGACATTGGATGTCATTGATAACGGGATCACATCATTAGGAGAATGATGTGATGGACAAGACCCAATCCTAAGCCTAGCACTAGATCGTGTAGTTCGTTTGCTAAAGCTTTTCCAATGTCAAGTAACTTTTCCTTAGACCATGAGATTGTGCAACTCCCAGATACCGTAGGAGTGCTTTGGGTGCACCAAATGTCACAACGTAACTGGGTGGCTATAAAGGTGCACTACGGGTATCTCCGAAAGTATCTGTTGGGTTGGCACGAATCGAGACTGGGATTTGTCACTCCATGTAACGGAGAGGTACCTCTGGGCCCACTCGGTAGGACATCATCATAATGAGCTCAATGTGATCAAGGAGTTGTTCACGGGATGATGTGTTACGGAAACGAGTAAAGAGACTTGCCGGTAACGAGATTGAACAAGGTATCGAGATACCGACGATCGAATCTCGGGCAAGTATCGTACCGATAGACAAAGGGAATTGCGTACGGGATTGATTGAATCCTCGACATCGTGGTTCATCTGATGAGATCATCGAGGAGCATGTGGGAGCCAACATGGGTATCCAGATCCCGCTGTTGGTTATTGACCGGAGAGTCGTCTCGGTCATGTCTGCGTGTCTCCCGAACCCGTAGGGTCTACACACTTAAGGTTCGGTGACGCTAGGGTTATAGAGATATTAGTATGCGGTAACCCGAAGGTTGTTCGGAGTCTCGGATGAGATCCTGGACGTCACGAGGAGTTCTGGAATGGTCCGGAGGTAAAGATTTATATATGGGAAGTCCTATTTTGGCCACCGGAAAATGTTCGGGATTTTTCGGTATTGTACCGAGAAGGTTCTAGAAGGTTCTGGAGTGGGGCCCACCTGCATGGGGGGACCCACATGAACGTGGGTAGTGGGGGCAAGGCCCCACACCCCTAGTCAAGGCGCACCAAGATTCCCCCTTAGAAGGAATAAGATCATATCCCGAAGGGATAAGATCAAGATCCCTAAAAAAGGGGGATAACAATCGGTGGGGAAGGGAAAGGATGGGATTTCTTTCCTTCCACCTTTGCCAACGCCCCAATGGACTTGGAGGGAAAGAAACCAGCCCCCTCCACCCCTATATATAGTGGGGAGGTGCATGGGAGAAACAGCTCAGCCCCTGGCGCCTCCCTCTCCCTCCCGTGACACCTCTTCCTCCTCCAGTAGCGCTTGGCGAAGCCCTGCTGAAATCCCGCTGCTTCCACCACCACACCGTCGTGCTGCTGGATCTCCATCAACCTCTCCTCCCCCCTTGCTGGATCAAGAAGGAGGAGACGTCTCTGCTCCGTACGTGTGTTGAACGCGGAGGTGCCGTCCGTTCGGCGCTCGGTCATCGGTGATTTGGATCACGACGAGTACGACTCCATCAACCCCGTTCTCTTGAACGCTTCCGCTCGCGATCTACAAGGGTATGTAGATACACTCCCCTCTCACTCGTTGCTAGATGACTCCATAGATTGATCTTGGTGATGCGTAGAAAATTTTAAAATTCTGCTACGTTCCCCAACATGTCTGTCCACTCAAACTTAACGCCTTTGTGGAGCAGATTAGTCAAGGGCTTGGCGATCTTGGAGAAGTTCTCGACGAATCGGCGACAATAACTGGCTAGACCGAGGAAGCTTCGGACTTGCTTGGCATTCTTCGAAGGAGTCCAGTCAAGGATAGCCTGAACACGCTCCGGGTTAACGGCAATACCGTCCTTGGAAATCACATGTCCAAGGTAAGTCACTTCAGAAAGCCAGAATTCACATTTGGAATACTTGGCATATAACTTGTGCTCTCGAAGCCTCTCTAGAACAAGGCGAAGATGTTCGGCATGTTCTTCCTTATTCTTCGAATATACTAGGATATCGTCCAGATATACCACGACGAACTTGTCGAGGTAGTCCATGAATATGTAATTCATTAAGCGGGAGAACGTAGCCGGAGCATTCGTCAGGCCAAATGACATGACGGTGTACTCATAGGAGCCATATCGAGTAACGAATGCGGTCTTTGGAATATCCTCTTCTCGGACACGGATCTGGTGATAACCCAACCTCAAGTCGAGTTTAGAGAACACCAAAGATCGATCAACTTGCTGGATCCTACTCTCCGTGTGCACTCCGATGCAGAATCCAGTCTCGAACTGTAAGAAGAGGTCCACGTGCAGGCGTGTGACCTCCCACAGCAGGCCAATCGATCCCTGATGGCATCTCGGTCCTGCTCAGGTAAAGAATGTGCTCCGGGTGTATCCCTACACGAACAGCTGGTAACAACTGCGTCATAGCCTCGTAGAGTCGTGCTCGAGTGGCGAACAACTCGACAGCAAGAGTGTGAACCGTGCGATCCAGAGCCTGAGTACAGCGAATCAGAACTCGCTGATCGTAGCGACGAGGCTCGTAAGGGGCACAGACAGCTGTGTAGAATCCAGAAGCATCTCCGGCAAGGGCATACGGAATGTAACGATACTCTGAGGCATCCAAGTCAGCACTGAACTGTCCTCGAAGACATGCGACAGCAGAGTAGGCGGCATCATGGACTGCCATCTCAATCGTCACGCCGATACCGTGAAAACGGTGTAGCTCAGTGTCTGAGTCATCCTGCTGATCGTAGATGCGAACATCAGCATAGTACTGCTCCTGGTTGAACTCACGATAAACCTCGTAGACCATGTACTCGGGGCACCAGCGGTATCCCAGCCTGATCAAGAGGGCGATCAGAACAGCTGGAAACCCAGGGACGTCTCGAGCACAGGTGCGAAGCACAAGCTGTGTCGCAGGGCGAGGTGGGAACAGACAGTCCATCTGAAATAAGAAGATTCAGGATTGTCATTCGGCGACGAGAAATATAACAGATCTCGAATGGAAAGATTAAACAAAATAATGGAAAGGAAATGATTATCAGACTAATCAAATCAAAGACAGGGAAATCGCACTGAATCCAGCTCTCCGGATGGATGGAATTAACGAGATCCTAAGTGTCGGTGTTAGTAAATTTTATTAAACCCGAATAGAAGAGAGATCAGAGTCCCAGAGTAAAGGTCGAGGAATAAAAGATCCTAATACCACCCAGTTGGCGACGTGGGCCCGTAAGCCACACAGCCAAGTTAGTAAAACAGTTTTCGACCACTAGACTCAACTTCGGCCAAAGAGTTGGAAAGGGGGACTCCTAGAGGCAGTCGGCTCTAATACCAACCTGTGACGACCCCGGCTTAATCGTGCACTAATCATACACGCAAATGCACACGATCAAGCCTAAGGACTCACTTGAAGATATCACAACACAACTCTAAAATATAAATAAATTCATACAAGCTTAATATTACAAGCCAGGGCCTCGAGGGCTCGAATACATAGCTTGATGGCATACAAGTGTCAGTGGAAGCGTCAGATATCTGGGTACAGATATATTACAAAACATAGAGATAAGCCTTCACAGAGGCGGGGCAAAATAAAAACTACGATCGAAAAGGCGTGGGCCTCCTGCCCTGGACCCTCCGATCCTACTCCTGGTCGTCAGACGGCTCCTCGTAGTAGTAGTAGTACTCTCCGGGCTGGTAGTAGTAGTGGTCGTTAACGGGGACATCTGGCTCCGGGGCTCCGTCGTCTGGATGCGACAAATGGATAAAGGGGGAAAAAGGAAAATAAAGCAAACGTGAGTACTCATCCGAAGTACTCAGCAAGCAAGGATCTACACTACATATGCAACATTTTCAAAGGGGGCTGTATATGTGGACTGTGCTGCAGAAATGCCAGAATAGAGGGGGAAAGCCTAGTCCTATCGAAGACTAGCATCTTCAGCATCTTCAACGGTCTCGCAGCATTAGAAGAGAGAAGAATAACATAATGTAAATTATAGCAGTAATGTCATCAACCTCGGCCGGGGATTCTTCCTCGACTCCCTGCGAGAAAGCAATCCTAGATCCGTACTATCCAGTTCTCATCTCAGGTCATGTTCTAGTTGTACCGATCGGGATACAACTCTGAGTGTCTGTTACCGTAGGACAGGCTATCGATAGAAGTTTCTTCCCTGCAGGGGTGCACCAACTTACCCACCACGCTCGCTTAACTCCGGCCGGACACACTTTTCTGGGTCATGCCCGGCCTCGGCTAAGCAACACGCCGCAACCCGACCAAATACTTAACAGAGAGGTCAGCACGCCGGACTAAACCTATGCCCCCAGGGGTCTTGGGCCTTCGCCCCAGGAACTCCTGCGCGTTGCGTGGGCGGCCGGAAGCAGACCTAGCAACCCCTTAATACAAGCACGGTTGTGTAACCAGTCCAATCCAGAGCGCGCCGCTCAGTCGCTGACGTCTATTAAGCTTCGGCTGAAGTATACGACGCAGAACGCCCATACTATGCCCACGTGATGGTTAGTGCTATCAGGCTATAGGCCCCTCGGATCAAATATCCAAACCGTTAGTGGATTAGGAGCGCGCGGTAACGAGCAGAGACTCACGATCGATGTGACCCCGTCGCCCCGTCTCGAGGATTTGCGGCAAGGGCTTAGAATGCCCGGCCACGCCTCGTAGTTATCTCACGGGCACCTCTCAGGTCAACCCGACTCCACATCACTTCGCATTCATGCTCGCGCGGGTACCCCTCAGGGCCGACCCGTCTTTAGTATCATGTTTCATAGTCAAGTCATAATATCCAAAGTAGTTGTGTGTTTGGCACCGAAGGGAACCCTGAGGAATCACCCTCGATGGAATTCCCGCTCGATGATATCATCAAGGTGAACGAAGGAGGAATCACCCTCGAGGTCCACACTTGAGATGTTGCACGACGGCGTCGGTATCGGGGGTGGTGTAGGAGGAATCACCCTCGCTTACCATGACCGAGTAACTAACCTACAAGGTTGTCATCTGAAGTGCTATCGAGGTATCACCCTCGGCACTCGATAGTAACCCAGTAGTGTCGAGCAACATAGGGGAAGTGACGTGCGGTGCCCGGTTCTGATCTTTGATCCCATTGCTCGGGTCTTCTGGGAGTCCAGCTGGGCAGTCGGGACAAGTGGGTCTCTGATCAGGCTCTACCCGTCCTATACTAAACAGTTTAGGAGAACAAGCAGGTATCAAAAGTAGGCTACAATAAAACAGGCTATGCAGCAGATGTAGGACAACAGTAGCAGCAGTAACTTCTAATGCAAGCATAAGAGAGAAGAGAGTGGGCAATATCGAAATGCTCAAAATGGGGGTGCTTGCCTGTCTGCTCGACGGCAAGGGCAGGGTCGTCGGGGACGTAGTCGTACTCCGGAGCGGCGTCTGCCTTAGGAGCTACGGCAACGTCGGGGTCTACCGAAAGAGAAGAGGGGGAGGAAACAAGTAAATATAATGCAAACAGATGCAACACAGTGCGTGCGATGCTATGATGCAGTGCAGGGTTGCCTAAATATGCCTCTAAGTCATTTTAGTTATTTTTAGAATTAATCTGGGATTTATTAACCGGTGTGTGTGCACTATTCATCTACCGAAATCAGGCTCGGAGTTACGAGTTCTCCTACGTAGGAGATTCCGACAAGGAAACAGACGGCATGATTAGACTTGTCTCGTCGTTCTGAGCAATTTTCATGTTTTAACTTTTTCGATCTGAGCTACGGTTTAAAAGTTATGAATTTTTAAAGATTTATTGATTTTCTGGAACTTTTTTTATTTACAGAAAATGGATTATGACGTTAGCATGATGTAATGCTGACATCAGCAACTCAACAGTCGGCTGACCAGTCAAACCTGACATGTGGGTCCAGTGGGACCCACATGTCAGCCTCTGTTTAGACTAACAGTGGATTAGGTTAATTAGCAGGTTTAATTAGGGAGTGGGCCCCATCTGTCAGTGTCACTAATTATTTAATTAATTAAACTTAATTAGCAAAATGATTAATTAGACAGTTAAACGAGGCGGGCCCACATGTCAGCGACAGGGCTGCGCCCAGTCAGCATGTTGACCGTGGTCAACGGGTCAACTGGGCCCTCTGGGACCCACTGGCAGCGCCCCAGGGGTGGACCCCATCGAGCCACGTCGGCGGCGGCCGGCGGCTCAACGCCGGCGTCCGTTTTCGCGACGGAAGATTGCCGGAGTTGGCCGGAAACACGCTGTGATGCGCCGTTTCGCGTGATTTTGGTTGCGTTCGAATGGGGACTCAACGCCGCGTCGTCTGGTGGTGGTGGCAGGGCCGGGCTCGGCCGGAAACATCGCCGGCGACGGGCAAAGGCGGCGGCGTGTTCGGGAGCTCGGTGGAATCGACGGTGCAGCGCGCAGACGATCGAACGAAGCAGCTAGGCGCGCTCTACGCGATGCGGCCGACCTAACAGACGCGCGCCCGTGACCTTTTGGTCACCAGAGCCTCGTCGGCGACGAGCTCCACGGCGGCAGGTTCGGCTAAAGTGGATCCGCGCCCATGGGCCATTTGGAGCGGGTAGAGGTGAATGGAGAGGAGCTGCTGTTCACCTAGCGGCCACGGAAGGCCTTCGACAGCTTAGTAGCAGCAGACGTCACCGGAGTTGGAGAAGATCGCCGGCGTCCGAGAGGAAGAAGACGAGGACGATGCGCTTGATGCAGGGGGTCCCAGCTCCTCCAAGTAACACCACTCGACGCTGCAGTTGACGGCGGAGCTGTGGGACTTGAGTAGGCGACGTGGAAGCGGCGGTGGCCGCGGCTAGGAACGTCGCGCGGCGGCGACTGCGCTCGGCCGGCGGATCTGAGAAAGAAAGGAGGGCGGGGCGAGTGAAAGAGAGAGAGAGAGGGAGAGTGGCAGAGGGAGCCAGGGGGAACGAATGAGCACGGCCTTATCCTCTCCGCCTCACTGTTTCGTCGGTGGCGTCGGCGTGTCAGCGTGCCGACGACGGGCGCGGGCTCGGCTAGCAGGAGGACGACCGCGCGAGGGAGAGAGGTGAGGTGGGCCTGCTGGGCTGGGCCAGTGCACTGTGCACTTGGTCCAGTCCAGTTTAAGCCTTTTTCTTTTTCTTATTTTCTGTTTCACTTTTCTTTTCTGTTTTGATTTAGTTAGGGCACTTTTGCATTTTTGTAAAGTATGAGAATTGTCCCAAATATTGTAATGCAATATTAGCCTTGACCAAAAATTGGTTTGAGCCAAATTGGGTTCCATTTGAAATTGAAATGATTTTAATTGGATTTAATATTGCTGTTTTGGTGCTGTTTCAATTTGTTTAAGTCACTTAATTAATCCAAGTATTACTGGTGATATTTTTATGTGTGCTCTTGGAATATTTGCTAATTAGTGAACATTTTTCCAAAGGTGTTTGAGCAAACTTATTTTGCACTTTTGAATTTTGAGTTGATTTTCAGATTGGAGTTGATTTGCTTTGGATAACCACTATGTTTAGGCACTGCAAATGATATGACTTGGCAATATTAGCAGCTGATCACAGTGGTAGTTACACAGGGGTGTTACACATACTTTCACTAATGCAAATTCTCTCAACAATGATAACATAATTGGATCATATAACAATTCCTCAACGTGCGACAAAGAATCACTCCAAAGTTCCTATCGGAGAACGTAGGACGAAAACATGCATCAACCCCTATGCATAGATTACCCCAATGTCACCTCGGGAATCATGAGTTGAGTGCCAAAACATACATCAAGTGAATCAATAGAACATCCCATTGTCTCCACAGATATCCCATCGCAAGACATACATAAAGTGTTCTCAAATCCAATACTCAATCCAACATAACGAAACCTCAAAGAGCAAGACTCAATTCATCACAAGAAGGTAGAGGGGGAGAAACACCATATGATCCAACTATAGTAACAAAGCTCGCGGTACATCGAGATCGTGCCAAATCAAGAACACGAGAGAAAGAGAGAGAGAGAGAGATCAAACACATAGCTACTGGTACATACCCTCAGCCCCGAGGGTGAACTACTCCCTCCTCATCATGGAGACCGCCGGGATGATGAAGATGGCCTCCGGTGATGAGTTCCCCCTCCGACAGGGTGCCGGAACGGGCTCCTGATTGGTTTTTCGTGGCTACAGAGGCTTCCGGCGGTGGAACTTTTGATCTAGGGTTCTTTTCAGGGGTTTTGGTATTTATAAGAATTTTTGGCGTCAGTCTCATGTCAAGGGGGTGCCCGAGGGGCCCACAAGCTCGGGAGGCGCGCCCTAGAGGGGTGGGCGCCCCCCCAGGCTTGTGGCCTCCTCGGTCACCTCCTAGCCCAGCTCCGGTGCTTCGGGGGTCTCTTTTGGTCCATTAAAAATCACCGTAAATTTTCAGCCCATTCTGAGAACTTTTATTTCTGCACAAAAAATGACACCACGGTAGTTCTGCTGAAAACAGTGTCAGTCCGGGTTAGTTCAATCATACCAAAACCATATAAAATTGTTGTAAACATGGCATGAATACTTCATAAATTATAGATACGTTGGAGACGTATCAAGTGACTGAGGCAAGGAAAGGCGGGTATGAACTCAACTTGTTTTTGTAAATATGTTTAACTCAGTATCCATGATTCAACATATTATGATTAAACATGTTTATGATGACAATTAGAGATTACAGTTGTGCATGCCATGCTTAAGTAGCTAGGAGTGGATAATGATTTATTTTAGATGTCAACATACATTAAAATGGTTGTGATGTAGTATGATGATATGATATCCTCCTCTGAATGTTTCGAGTGGCTTGACTTGGCACATGTTCACACATGTAGTTGATTCAAAACCAACATAGCCTCCACGATATTTATGTTCACGGTGTTTATATCCTACTCATGCTAGTATGCAATATTAACTATTCACAACGCATGTTTATGACCGTTTTCGCTCTCTAGTTGGTCGCTGCTCAACCTATTTACTAGCCTTCGCCTGTACTAAGCGGGAATACTGCTTGTGCATCCAAATCCTTAAACCAAAGTTATTCCAGATGAGTCCACTATATCTACCTATATGTGGCATTACTCTGTTGTTCCAAGTAAATTTGCATGTGCCACCTCTAAAATTCAAATGAACATCTGTTTTGTGTGCTCGTACCGCTCATGGAGCGACAGGGGGTGGTCAGTATCTTCCATGCTAAGCGGGTTATTCTCATGATGAGTGTTTATTCACTCATCCTTGCATGAGAGGGGTCGGTAATCGGGATGCCTGTGACGCCCCCGGCTCAATCGTGCACTAATCATACACGCAAATGCACATGATCAAGCCTAAGGACTCACGGGAAGATATCACAACACAACTCTAAAACATAAATAAAGTCATACAAGCTTTATATTACAAGCCAGGGGCCTCGAGGGCTCGAATACATAAGCTCGCATACAAGCGTCAGCGGAAGCATCAGATATCTGAGTACATATATTAAAAGGGAAATAGAAAGGCCTTTAGAAAGGCGGGGCAAAATAAAACACTATGATCGAAAGGCGTAGGCCTCCTGCCTGGGACCCTCCGAACCTACTCCTGGTCGTCGGCAAGCTTGTAGTAGTATCCATCCTCGGGGTAGAAGTGGTAGCTAAAGTCGTCAACCGGGGCAGCGGTCTTAGGGGCTCCGTCATCTGGTTGCACCAAAAGGATATGGGGGAAAAAGAAAGCAAAGCAACCATGAGTACTCATCCAAAGTACTCAGCAAGCAAGGATCTACACTACATATGCAACATTATCAAAGGGAGGCTGTATATGTGGACTGGGCTGCAGAAATGCCAGAATAGAGAGAAGGCCTAGTCCTATCGAAGACTAGCATCTTCAGAGGTCTTGCAGCATTAGAAGAGTATAGATTAGTACAGCATCAGGTAGTAGTATCATTAAGTCTCAACCTCACCCAGAGATCCTTTCTCGACTCCCTGTGAGAAAGCAATCCCAGAGCCATACAGTCATCAACCTCGTCCTGAGATCCCTTCTCGACTCCCTACGAGAAGCAATCCCAGAGCCATACAGTCATCAACCTCATCCTGAGATCCCTTCTCGACTCCCTGCGAGAAGCAATCCCAGAGCCATAGTATCCAATTTAGTTGTATCGATTGGGATACAACTCCGAGTGTCCGTTACCGAGGATCTGGCTATGCATAGATTAGTTCTTCCCTGCAGGGGTGCACCAACTTACCCACCACGCTCGCTTAACTCTGGCCGGACACACTTTTCCAGGTCATGCCCGTCCTCGGCCAAACGACACACCGCAGCCCTACCTAGAGCTCAGCAGAGAGGTCCCCGCCGGTCTACATCCTAAGCGCTCGGGGGTCTTGGGCCATCGCCCCTCGCCCTCTAGGTCGTTGCGCACATGGCTCAGATCCAAGCACCACCTCTGTCATGAATGGCGCCAATCACTCCATGCTGCACTGCTGAACTGAACGTCTGACAGAGCTTTTGCCTGATACATACGATGCAGAACGCCCATACTATGCCCACGTGATGGTTAGTGCTATCGGGCCAGAGGCCCACTCGAATCAAATATCCAAATCGTTAGTACCTTGGGGGTGCGGTAATGAGCAGAGACTCACGATCGATGTGACCCCGTCGCCTCGTCTCGAGGACTTGCGGCAAGGGCCAAGAATGCCCGGCCACGCCTCGTATTCATCACTCAGGCACCATACAGGCAACCCGTCTTCACATCACATGCGGGTACCCCTCAGGGTCGACCCGCCTTCCAAGTAACAGTGTAAAGTTATCCGTGTGTCCATAACATCAAGGGAATCCGAGGTATCACCCTCGTTGGATTCCTACTCGATGTATCCGTCAAGGTGAACTCGGAGGAATCACCCTTGCTGGGTTCACACTTGAGGTGTTGTAAGTTATCGGAAGCGGTGAAGGAGGAATCACCCTCGATGACCATGACCGAATAGCTACTCTACAGAGTTAACATCAGAAGTGCTACAAGAGGTTTCACCCTCGGCACTCAATATTAACGTTGCAGTGTCGTTACAACTAAGGGGGTGATGTGCGATGCCGGGGTCTGGTCTTCAATCCCGTTGATCGGGTCTTCGGATAATCCAGTGGGGCAGTCGGGATAAGTGGGGTCACGGATAGGTCTCTACCCAGCCTATACTAAGCAGTTTAGGATAAGCAGATAAGGTATCAATAGCAGGTTACATTAAACAGGCTATGCATCAGAATAGGTAAAGCAGTAGCAGCAGCAATTCTAATGCAAGCATGAGAGAGAAAGAATAGGCGATATCGGTATGCTCAAGGGGGGGGTGCTTGCCTGGTTGCTCGGCGGCAAAGGCAAGGTTGTCAACGGTGGTGTCGGGCTCCGGAGCTGCGTCGGTACCGGGAACTTCGTCGGAGTCTAACGAGAGAGAAGAGGGGGAGGAAACAGTATAAATACACAGCAAACATGAGCAACACAAAGCAGGCTATGCTAACGTGCAGTGCAGGGTGTGTCCTAACGTATGGTTGCACGTCATCGAGGAAGGGGGAATCCATCCGGGAATGTTTTCCCGGTTCTGGACATTTGTGAGATAGATGACCGGAGGGGAACTGTTCCATGTTTGGATAGTTAGGTACGTGTGACAGACGAACGGATCGCCAATTCGGATTCGTCTCGAAATTCTGAGCAACTTTCATGTACAAATTATTTTCATCCGAGGTACGGTTTATTTTATATTAATTTGCAAAGATTTAAACATTTTCTGAATTATTTTAAATCAGAAAATGTATTATTGCATCAGCATGATGTCATGCTGACATCAGCGGTCAACGTGACTGTTGACTGGTCAAATTGACCAGTGGGTCCCACATGTCAGTGACTGTTTAGTTTAATTAACTGATTAATTAAGTTAATTAGATCATTAAGTTAATTAAACTTAATTAGTTAATTTAAACAGACTTAATTAAGTTAATTAATTATTAAACTAATTAATTATTTTTATTCCTTTTTAAATCTTTTTCTCTTTTTTTTAATAAACGTTCTGGGCGCGGGGCCCCTATGGCAGTGGCCCATAAGGCCTAACAAGCGCTGGGCGAGCGGGTGCGGGCGCCCGTGCCCGAGGCCGTAGCCTGCCCGGGGCGGGGCGAGGCCGGCCGGCCGGAGCCGTGCCCGGCCGCGGCGAGGTCAGGGCAGGGGAAGCGGGTCCGGGTGGCGGCGGACGCGGCCCGGGCGACGGTGGACAGGGGGCGGCGCACGAGCGACGGTTGGGGCAGCGGCGACGCTTGGCTGCGGCTCGGGGCGCAGCGGCCAGGGGGCACGCGCGGCGACGACGGCAAGCGGCTGGACGGCAGCGGCGTGGGCCGTGGCAGAGGCTGGCGCGGGGAGCGCGCGAGCAGGCAGGGGCGGTGACTGGCGGGCGCGGCGTGCGAGAGGAGGCCGAGGGCGCGCGAGAGGGACGGCCCTGGGTCGCGGTGAGCGCGGCCGGCGCAGGGAAGGCGGGCGCGTGCGCGCGCGATGGCGCGCCATGCGGGGCGAGTGCGGCCAGGAGCGCGGGCGCGTTCGGTGACGAGCGAGCAGAGGGGGAAGGGGAGCGTGCTCACGAGCGTTGAAGGGGAGGGGGTCGGCGAGGCGTGGTGGAGCTCGTCGGGGAAGCGGTCGGGGAGGTCCGGCGACGGTGGAGGAGCTCCGGCGAATGGCGTTCGGCGACGGCGGTTCAGGGCAGCGTCGAGGTTGTGCCCCGATCCAGCTCTGGATCGGGGATGGGGGTGAGGACGGGGAGGCGAGCGACGGGGTTGAGGCGACGATGGTGGGGCGGCGCCGGAGACGACGAGCGGCGTCGGGGCGCGGCGACGGCGTCGAGCGCCCCGGATCCCGATTTGGATCGGGGAGGGAGGCAGAGGGGGAGCAGGACGAGTGGGGGGAGGCGACAGGGGGGTTAGGGTTACGGGAGTGGGGGTTATGGGGAGTGCGGGGTGGGCCGGTCGGTCCAGGGGGAGGGAGTTGGGCCGGGTGGCCCAGTTGGCCTGGGGTTTTTCTTTTTCTTTTTATTTATTCTTTCTTGTTTTATTTTGGTTACATTTTATTTTAGTTTTAGTAAAACATATTCTTAGCATCTAATTTAGTATTTCAATTTAGTCCATTGTCACAAAAAGTCTAGTCCCCAAATAATTTAGTTTGATATTTTATTAATTGTAAAAGGCATTTAATTAATTGTTTTTGCTACTGTTTTATTTATTTTAGGACATTCAAACATTTTTAAAGATGTTGGTTTCTCCACCATTATTATCTAGGAATTATTTGTCACACCTGGAATATTTTAGTTTTAATGTTTGAAAAGTTTTTCCGTTTGACTTTAATTCAAATTAAATTCCGAATCGTTTTTGAACTAATGCGAGATTAACAACAGTAACTGTGGTGACGTGGCATCATTAACGTGGGATTACTGTAGCCTAACTACCGGGGTGTTACAAATCTCCTCCACTACAAGAAATCTCGTCCCGAGATTTTAAGAGGTAGAGTAAGGGGGAAAGTTCTGGTTACGAAATTCTAATGGATCTTCTCAGTCTTGGCTGCTCTTCTTGAAGGGGTCGATCCATTCCGTTGATGTTTCCATTTCTCTGCTTCAGGTCATCATGATGAAGTCAGCATCCTTTCTTCAGGAATTCCAATGTACTTACGAATAGGTAAGGGGTAGCTCGACATCGCTAGAATGTTATAAGGGATAATCATCGGGGTTATCCCATGAATGAACACATGAGTATCTCTCGAGTTGAACGAATAAAATACATCGAGAGTAAGGTACGAAGGTACAATAAGAAGTTTCAAATGGATAGACAATCGTTCGATGTCTGAAACAAAGTGTGAAAGGGGGTCTAGAGCAACGAGAATAAGTATTATGTCTGATACCAGAATTGATGATCTCCCGGGAGGTGGCCCGTGAATTAAGTGCGAGGCCACACGCGAGGAATAAATTTGGGAACAGGGGGTGTACAAGAGAGTCAAGTTTCGATCCTGTGGAACTGTGGGTCATGGGCCCACCACGTGGGTTAAAAGTAGGAAAGACGTTGACATCTTGCACGGTTATGATAGCAAGGCATGGCAGAGAATAGCCTGTCAGTTATGTCGGCAACAACGTCGGTACCAAGGGCGAGGGACAAAGAGAACCATCTTCCTGCTCGTTAAACGAGGCGGACCAATAGGCAAAGTTCTCGTCCTTCGGTGGTTACCGGAATGTCATCAACAGGTAGTTAGGCTACAGTAATCCCACGTTAATGATGCCACGTCACCACAGTTACTGTTGTTAATCTCGCGTTTGTTCAAAAACGATTCGGAATTTAATTTGAATTAAAGTCAAACGGAAAAACTTTTCAAACATTAAAACTAAAATGTTCCAGGTGTGACAAATAATTCCTAGATAATAATGGTGGAGAAACCAACATCTTTAAAAATGTTTGAATGTCCTAAAATAAATAAAACAGTAGCAAAAACAATTAATTAAATGCCTTTTACAATTAATAAAATATCAAACTAAATTATTTGGGGACTAGACTTTTGTGACAGTGGACTAAATTGAAATACTAAATTAGATGCTAAGAATATGTTTTACTAAAACTAAAATAAAATGTAACCAAAATAAAACAAGAAAGAACAAAAGAAAAGAAAACAAAGAAACCCCCCCCCCACCCCTCGGGCCACGGCCCAGTTGGCCTAGCGACCAGGCCGGCCCGCCCCGCGCCTCAGCCTACTAACCCCGGTCCGCCCGACCGAAACCCTAACCCCCCCCCACTTCTCCCCCGATCCCCCGCTCTCTCCTCGCCCCCTCCTCTCGGCCCCGATCGGGATCGAGCCGCGCCCCGCCGCTTGGATGCCGCTGCCCCCTGGCGCCACCCCGACGACCGTGCCCCGCCACCTTGCCGCCGTTCACCGGACGTCCCCGACGAGCTACCACGAGCCTCGCCGCCCGAACCCCTGCTCGTGGGTGAGTCACGGGCCGCACCCTCCCCCTCTCCCCTCTGCCCTCGCACACACGGCCGCACCCCGTGGTTGCGCTCACCGCGCCCGGTCCCCGTACTCGCCGTGCTTCTTCCGCGACCTGCCCCCGCCCCTGTTCGCTAGCCCGCGCGTGGCCTCGCCACCGCAAGCACTTGCTCGCCGCGCCCGGCCGCCCCATGCGTCGCTTGCACGCGCACACGCGCGCCGCGCCCACCTTCTTGTGCGCTGCGCCTCGCACGCTCACTGCGCCCCGCAAGCGTCTGTCCGCGCGCGCATCCCCGAGCCCACGCGCCTCGCGCTCGCTGCGCCTGCTGCCCTGTGCCCCTCGTCGCGCTGCCCCGCTCCGGCGGCCGCGCCCCCTGCTCCACCGCGACACCGTCTCCGGCCGCCACCGCTCGCCTCACCGCTCCCCGCGCCGGCGCGCGCCCATAGCCGCGTCGCCGCGTGCTATGCACGCGCACGCACGCGCGTTGACGCCCGACAGTGGCCCTGTGCCACTGCCAGGTGGGACCCAACCCCCTGGGTCTATGACACGTGGGGCCCAGCCCCAGAAATTAAACAAAAAAATGTAATAAAAGTAATTAAAATAAATAAATAATAATAAAGTTAATTAGTTAATTAAATAATCAATTAGTGAATTAATTAACTTAATTAATCTGGTTTAATTAAACTAATTAAACTTAGTTAAACTAATCACCTAATTAGGACTAACCAGTTCTGTCTAATTAACCTGTGACATCATGCTGATGTCATGCTGACGTCTGCAAGCACTGTTTCGGATAATATTGGATTTAATAATTTAAATAATTCCAGAATTTAGTTTAAACTTTAGAAAATCATAGTAAATATTCCGTAACTCCGATGAAAATCGAAAGCTCTGTCAGACGTCCAGTTCAGCAGTGCGGCATGGAGTGATTGACGCCATTCACGACAGAGGTGGTGCTTGGATCTGAGCCATGTGCGCAATGACCCGGAGGGCGAGGGGCTATGGCCCAAGTACCCCAAGCGCTTAGGATGTAGACCGGCGGGGACCTCTCTGCTGAGCTCTAGGTAGGGCTGCGGTGTGTCGTTTGGCCGAGGCCGGGCATGACCCAGAAAAGTGTGTCCGGCCGGAGTTAAGCGAGCATGGTGGGTAAGTTGGTGCACCCCTGCAGGGAAGAACTAATCTATGCATAGCCAGATCCTCGGTAACGGACACTCGGAGTTGTATCCCAATCGATACAACTAAATTGGATACTATGGCTCTGGGATTGCTTCTCGCAGGGAGTCGAGAAGGGATCTCAGGATGAGGTTGATGACTGTATGGCTCTGGGATTGCTTCTCGTAGGGAGTCGAGAAGGGATCTCAGGACGAGGTTGATGACTGTATGGCTCTGGGATTGCTTTCTCACAGGGAGTCGAGAAAGGATCTCTGGGTGAGGTTGAGACTTAATGATACTACTACCTGATGCTGTACTAATCTATACTCTTCTAATGCTGCAAGACCTCTGAAGATGCTAGTCTTCGATAGGACTAGGCCTTCTCTCTATTCTGGCATTTCTGCAGCCCAGTCCACATATACAGCCTCCCTTTGATAATGTTGCATATGTAGTGTAGATCCTTGCTTGCTGAGTACTTCGGATGAGTACTCATGGTTGCTTTGCTTTCTTTTTCCCCCATATCCTTTTGGTGCAACCAGATGACGGAGCCCCTGAGACCGCTGCCCCGGTTGACGACTTTAGCTACCACTTCTACCCCGAGGATGGATACTACTACAAGCTTGCCGACGACCAGGAGTAGGTTCGGAGGGTCCCAGGCAGGAGGCCTACGCCTTTCGATCCTAGTGTTTTATTTTGCCCCGCCTTTCTAAAGGCCTTTCTATTTCCCTTTTAATATATGTACTCAGATATCTGATGCTTCCGCTGATGCTTGTATGCGAGCTTATGTATTCGAGCCCTCGAGGCCCCTGGCTTGTAATATAAAGCTTGTATGACTTTATTTATGTTTTAGAGTTGTGTTGTGATATCTTCCCGTGAGTCCTTAGGCTTGATCATGTGCATTTGCGTGTATGATTAGTGCACGATTGAGCCGGGGGCGTCACAATGCCCAGTCCCATGATTAAAATTGCAAATAATAAAACAAACTCCCCCGGAAAGTTGTGGTATGGAGAGCACCCGAGGATTCGGCTAGCCATGGCTTGTGTTTGCTGGTCGAGGGGGGGGGGGTAAACTTTACTTTTACCGCTTGAAAACCGCCGCTAATGTGTTTAGCATGGAAGATATTGAAAAATCTCGGTCATAACATTGACAGGAAAGGTATACCTCCCAAAAATTTATTTATCTCTGATTTAAGCTTTGAGCTCTGGCACCTCTGCAAATCCCTGCTTCCCTCTGCGAAGGGCCTATCTATTTACTTTTATGTTATTTTACTTTTACTGTTGAGTCATCACCTTCTCAAACAAGCACCAGTCTGGAGAGCACTATTGTCATTCTCATGCATTGTGTGTGGTTAATGTTGTGTGCATCATGACTGGATCTCTTCTACCATGAATTACAATGTTTAATCGCTGCTTGAACTTTGGAGGTGCTCTGCATTTATGTTTTACGGTCTCAAAAAGGGCTAGCGAGATGCCACGTTGACATATTATATTATGATTGTTTTGACAAAGTGTTGGCATTTGAGATATTTTATTATTGCTCGCTAATTGATTATGCCATTGATATGAGTGAATATAATTTCTAAGAGTTATCGTTTGCATGGTTAGTCATGATCTTTGCTGAAAACCTGGGTATTATTTAAGCATATATATGGACACAAGAACAAAAGAGTTCGTAAAAGTTTTTCTTTGTCACTTTCAGTTTGTCAACTGAATTGCCTGAGGACAAGCAATGAATTAATCTTGGGGGAGTTGATATGTCTCCGTCGTATCTACTTTTCCAAACACTTCTGCTCTTGTTTTGGACTCTAATTTGCATGATTTGAATGAAACTAACCCGGACTGACGCTATTTTCAGCAGAACTACCATGGTGTTGTTTTTGTGCAGAAATAAAAGTACTCGAAATTGGATGAAACTTATTGGAGATTTATTTTGGAATAAAAGAAAAATATTGGAGCAAAGGCCCACTGGAGGGGGAGTCCTGCTGCCCACTAGGCACCAGGGCGCGCCCTGGTGGGTAGTGGGCCCCACAAGGCTCCGCTGACCCTAATTCCAATGCTATAAATTCAGATTTCCTGAGAAAAAATAAGGAAGTTTCAACGCGTTTTACGATACAGAGCCACCGCCACCTTCTGTTCTTCATCGGGAGGCCAGATCTGGAGTCAGTTCGGGGCTCCGGAGAGGGGGATCTTCCGTCTTCATCATCATCAACCATCCTCCATCACCAATTTCATGATGCTCACCGTCGGGAGTGAGTAATTCTTTAGTAGGCTTGCTGTACAATGATGAGTTGGATGAGATTTATCATGCAATTGAGTTAGTTTTGTTAGGGCTTGATCCCTAGTATCCATTATGTTCTAAGATTGATGTTGCTATGACTTTGCTATGCCTAATGCTTGTCACTAGGGCCCGAGTGCCATGATTTCAAATCTGAACCGTTTATGTTTTCACCAATATATTTGTGTGATCCTACCATGCAAGTTATACTCACCTATTATGTGTTATGATCCGCATACCCAAGGTGACGATAATTGAGATTCTTTTCGGTGATTACCGTAATTTGAGGAGTTCATGTATTCACTATGTGTTAATGCTTTGTTCCAGTTCTCTATTAAAAGGAGGCCTTAATATCCCTTAGTTTCCTTATGGACCCCGCTGCCACGGGAGGGTAGGACAAAAGATGTCATGCAAGTTCTTTTCCATAAGCACGTATGACTATTTACGAAATACATGCCTACATTACATTGATGAATTGAAGCTAGTTCTGTGTCGCCCTAGGTTATGATTGTTACATGATGAATATCATCCAACAAAATCACCGATCCAATGCCTACGAGCTTTTCACACATTGACCTTTGCTAAGTTACTACTGTTGTTGTTACTGTCACAATTGCTATAAAATTACTGCTACCACTTTTACCGTTACTATTGCTACTATTACCACTGCTATCAAATTATCATATTACTGTGCTACTGATCACTCTGTTGTAGATATTTAGTCTCCAGGTGTGGTTGAATTGACAACTCAACTGCTAATACTTACAAATATTCTTTGGCTCCCCTTGTGTCGAATCAATAAATTTGGGTTGAATACTCTACCCTCGAAAACTGTTGCGATCCCCTATACTTGTGGGTTATCATCCTCCATGTTGCCAGTCATAACGAGAGGGTCAGGGATATTCACAACACGTTCAGGAGATCAATGGAGACCATTTACAGGTACTTCAGGCAAGTGATGTATGTTGTTGGGGAACTCAGAGGGGAGATGATCAGGTCACCAACCGGCCGGACTCCTAGCAAGACTTGCACTAGCCTAAGATGGTAGCCATATTTTCCAAGTGAGCATTAATAGTATGTAGTTCATGCATTGCCATTCTTCTATTGTTCTGCTATAGCCATAACACCATCTTGTAATGCATTTCAGGATTGCATTGGGGCAATAGATGGTACTAATATCACTACAAGAGTGCCCATGTCACAATCTGCAGCATACAGGGGGAGAAAGCACTACACAAGCCAGGATGTTCTTGTTGGCGTTGACTTCGATCTCAAGTTCACATATGTGTTGATTTGATGGGAAGGATCAACACATGACGCTAACATTCTAAGTGACATGACTAGACTTGATGGCATCAATATCCCTGATGGCAAGTTCTACCTAGGAGAAGTTGGCTATGCATGTCGGCTAGGTGTTCTTCCACCCTTCTGGAAAACTAGGTACCATCTGGATGAGTTCTCTAGTTGGAACTATCCTAGGACTCCACAGGAACTGTAATCTCAGACACTCCAGCCTTAGAGTTACTGTTGAGAGGGCATTTGAAGGTCTGAAGAATAGGTTTAAGATCCTGGATCAGAAGCCATTCCACACGTTCCCTCAGCCTCGACAACAGACGCGGATAGGGAACCACCCAAAAATTAACCAAACTTGTCGACAGAGTGGCAGGAGGGAGGTGTTCCTTACCAGTGAGTCCGGTATTTAGATAAACAATGTGTCATTCTTTCACTAACCACACCAAGTTGCACTTGGCCTAGGCTCTCTTAGAACCAAACATCTGTGCAACTGATGCAAATAATTGTTGCAAATATGACAATGAAGAATGACGGCACAATCCTTTGAGAGGTGATTGCTACTTCTTGAGCTTGCGTTGATTTTTTCCTTGAAGAGGAAAGGGTGATGCAGCAAAGCAGAGATAAGTATTTCCCTCAGTTAAGAACCAAGGTATCAATCCAGTAGGAGGCACAAGCAAGTCTCCAATCTATGCACCTGCACAAACTAACAAACACTTGCACTCAACGCGAAAAAAGGGTTGTCAATCCCTTCACGGTCTCGAACAAGAGTGAGATCTAATAGAGATGGGTATAAAAGATTACTAAAACATAAAACAAAGTAAAAACAAATAAATTGCAGCAAGGTATTTTTGGTTTATAGATCTGAAAATATATGATGGAAAATCGACCCGGGGGCCATAGGTTTCACTAGAGGCTTTTCTCTTGAAGATAGCATACGGTGGGTGAACAAATTACTGTTGAGCAATTGATAGAAAAGCGCAAAGTTATGACGATATCTAAGGCAATGATCATGAATATAGGCATCACGTCTGTGACAAGTAGACCGACTCCTGCCTGCATCTACTACTATTACTCCACACATCGACCGCTATCCAACATGCATCTAGAGTATTAAGTTCATAAGAAGGGAGTAACGTGATAACCCACAAGTATAGGGGATCAGTTGTAGCCTTTCTCGATAAATAAGAGCGTTGAACCCAACGAGGAGGTAAAGGTAGAACAAATATTCCCTCAAGTTCTATCGACCACCGATACAACTCTACGCACGCTTAACGTTCGCTTTACCTAGAACAAGTATGAAACTAGAAGTACTTTGTAGGTGTGATAGGATAGGTTTGCAGGATAATAAAGAGCACATAAATAAAATCTAGGGGCTGTTTAGATAAAGAGACAACTAAGTTAGTTTTAGTAGAGAGCTTTTTGTCACAAGAAAGTTATTTGTCCCTAGGCAATCAATAACTAGACCGGTAATCATTATTGCAATTTCATATGAGGGAGAGGCATAAGCTAAGATACTTTCTCTTCTTGGATCATATGCACTTATGATTGGAACTCTAGCAAGCATCCGCAACTACTAAAGATCATTAAGGTAAAACCCAACCATAGCATTATAAGGTATCAAGTCCTCTTTATTCCCATACGCCATAACCCACTTATTCGTGTTTGTGTTTCTATCACTCACGCAACGCAGACAATAAGCAAACCATGAACATATTGCAAACCCTACAGCGGGGATCCCTCATGCTTGCGCGACACGGAGAGCACCCAATAATAAAACATGCAACTCAAACCAATCACGATCATCAATCAGCCCATAGGACAAAACGGATCTACTCAAACATCATAGGATAGCCATACATCATTGGGAAATAATATATAGCGTTGAGCACCATGTTTAAGTAGAGATTACAGCGGGGAGAAGAGGTGTTACACTGCTGCATAAAGGGGGAGAGAGTTGGTGATGACGGCGGCGAAGTTGTTGGTGTAGATCGCCGTCACGATGATGGCCTCGGCGGCGTTCCAGTGCCACCGGGAGAGAGGGGGAGAGAGCCCCCCTCCTTCTTATTCTTCCTTGATCTTCCCCCTAGATGGGAGAAGGGTTTCCCCTCTGGTCCATGGCCTCCATGGCGGCGGAGGGGCGAGAGCCCCTCCGAGATTGGATCTCTCTCTTTGTTTCCTTCTGTTTCTGCGCTCCCAGATTCTGGCTTTTCACGGTTTCTTAAATTCCCGGAGATCCGTAACTCCGATTGGGCTGAAATTTTAACACGATTTTTATCCGGATATTATCTTTCTTGCACCAGAAGAAGGGCACCAACTGCCTTACGGAGTGGCCACAAGGGTCCAGGGCGTGCCCTACCCCATGGGGTGCGCCCCCCGTCCCTGTGGCCCCCTCGGGCATCGTTTCGCGTTGATTCTTTTTCCCAAAAATCATATATATTCCAAAAAAAATCTCCGTAAGTTTTTATCCCATTTGGACTCCGTTTGATATGGATTTTCTGCGAAACAAAAAACATGCAACAAACAGGAACTGGCACTGGGCACTGGATCAATATGTTAGTCCCAAAAATAGTATAAAAAGTTGCCAAAAGTGTATAAAAGTTGTAGAATATTGGCATGGAATAATCAAAAATTATAGATACGACGGAGACGTATCAGCATCCCCAAGCTTAATTCATGCTCGTCCTCGAGTAGGTAAATGATAAAAAAGATAATTTTTGATGTGGAATGCTACCTAGCATAATCTTGATCATATAATCTAATCATGGCATGAATATTAAGACACGAGTGATTCAAAGCAATAGTCTATCATTTGACATTAAGACAATAATACTTCAAGCATACTAATAAAGCAATCATGTCTTCTCAAAATAACATGGCCAAAGAAAGTTACCCCTACAAAATCATATAGTCTGGCTATGCTCCATCTTCACCACACAAAGTATTTCATCATGCACAACCCCGATGACAAGCCAAGCAATTGTTTCATACTTTTAATGTTCTCAAGCCTTTTCAACTTTCACGCAATACATGAGCATGAGCCATGGATATAGCACTATAGGTGGAATAGAATATGATGGTGGAGGTTGTGTGGAGAAGACAAAGAGGAAGAAAGTCTCACATCGACGCGGCTAATCAACGGGCTATGGAGATGCCCATCAATCGATGTCAATGCGAGGAGTAGGGATTGCCATGCAATGGATGCACTAGAGCTATAAGTGTATGAAAGCTCACAAATGAAACTAAGTGGGTGTGCATCCAACTTGCTTGCTCATGAAGACCTCGGGCATTTGAGGAAGCCCATCATCGGAATATACAAGCCAAGTTCTATAATGAAAAATTCCCACTAGTATATGAAAGTGACAACATAGGAGACTCTCTATATGAAGAACATGGTGCTACTCTGAAGCACAAGTGTGGTAAAAGGATAGTAGCATTGCCCCTTCTCTCTTTTTCTCTCATTTTTTTGGGTGGGCTTCTTTGGCCTCTTTTTTTTATTTGGGCTTCTTTGGCCTCTTTTTTTATTTATTTTTTTCGTCCAGAGTCTCATCCCGATGTGGGGGAATCATAGTCTCCATCATCCTTTCCTCACTGGGACAATGCTCTAATAATGATGATCATCACACTTTTATTTACTTACAACTCGATACTAGAACAAAATATGACTCTATATGAATGCCTCTGGCGGTGTACCAGGATGTGCAATGATCTAGCATAGCAAAGATATCAAAAAATGGACAAGCCATGAAAATATCATGCTAGCTATCTTATGATCATGCAAAGCAATATGACAATGAATGCTCAAGTCATGTATATGATGATGATGGAAGTTGCATGGCAATATATCTCAGAATGGCTATGGAAATGCCATGATAGGTAGGTATGGTGGCTGTTTTGAGGAAGATATAAGGAGGCTTATGTGTGACAGAGCGTATCATATCACGGGGTTTGGATGCACCGGTGAAGTTTGCACTGACTCTCGAGGTGAGAAAGGGCAATGCACGGTACCGAAGAGGCTAGCAATGATGGAAGGGTGAGAGTGCGTATAATCCATGGACTCAACATTAGTCATAAAGAAATCACATACTTATTGCAAAAGTCTATTAGCTATCGAAACAAAGTACTACGCGCATGCTCCTAGGGGGATAGATTGGTAGGAAAAGACCATCGCTCATCCCCGACCGCCACTCATAAGGAAGACAATAAAAAAAATCATGCTCCGACTTCATCACATAACGGTTTCACCATACGTGCATGCTTCGGGAATCACAAACCTTAACACAAGTATTTCGACCAGTCCACAATTACTCACTAGCATGACTCTAATATCACCATCTTTATATCGCAAAACTATTGCAAGGAATCAAACATATCATATTCAGTGATCTATAAGTTTTATGTAGGATTTTATGACTAACTATGTGAATGACCAATTCCTGCCAACTCTCTAAATAGATATAAGTGAAGCAAGAGAGTTTAATTCTTTCTACAAAAGATATGCCCACGCTCTAACAAATATAAGTGAAGCAAAAGAGCATTCTACAAATGACGGTTTTCTATGTGTAGGGAAACAGGCAATCCAAACTTCAAATGATATAAGTGAAGCACATGAAGCATTCTATAAAGCCATACTCAAAAGATATAAGTGAAGTGCAAAGAGCATTCTATAAATCAACCAAGTACTATCTCATACCAGCATGGTGCATTTATTAAAAGAAAAATAAAAGGCACACGACGCTCCAAGATTTACGCATATCATGTGACGAATAAAAATATAGCTCCAAGTAAAATTACCGATGATCGTTAGAAGAAAGAGGGGATGCCTTCCGGGGCATCCCCAAGCTTAGTTGCTTGGGAGTCCTTGAATATTACCTTGGGGTGCCTCGGACATCCCCAAGCTTAGGCTCTTGCCACTCCTTATTCCTTCATCCATCGCGATCTCACCCAAAACTTGAAAACTTCAATCACACAAAACTTAACAAAACCCTCGTGAGATCCGTTAGTATAATAAAACAAATCACCACTTTAAGTACTATTGAAAACCCATTCATATTTTATTTTTGCATTGTAGCTACTGTATTATAACTTTTCCCTGGCTTATACCACCGATACAATCGATAGTTTCATCAAAACGAGCAAAACAATGCATCAAAAACAGAATCTGTCTTAAACAGGACAGTCTGTAGCAATCTGAACATCTACCATACTTCTGTAACTCCAAAATTCTGAAAAATTAGGAAAAAATAAAAAATTTGTATGTAAGTACTTTGCAAAAAGTTTCAGAAGCATTTGACTTTCCAGTAAAAAATGTAAAATCACTCACTACAGCCAAAGTTTCTGTTTTTGCACCGCACAAACCAAACAAGCAATCTAATCATCCTAAAGGCAAATCTTGGCACATTATTTTTATAATACAATGGATTTATACAAGGGGATAATTATTTTTGTTGAAAATTTTCTGTAATTAAGATTCACAAAGTTTCCATGGGCATGAACAAAGTTCAAGGCATGCTCCCACTTTAACAATGCTTGTCTCTCTCACTTTCACTTTTCTTTTTGAAAAAGTTTTAGGTTCCCCTCTTTATTTTTTTTGTTTTTAAACTTTATAAAAGCACTCAACAGAAATAAATGACTCTCTAAAACTTCCAGGTTGTCTCCCTGGCAGCGCTTTCTTTAAAGCCATTAAGCTAGGCATATAGTGCTCAAGTAATGGATCCACCCGGATCCCAAGGTATATCAAAGCCAATTTTAATTAACAATGATTTGTATTTTAGTAGTGAGCACAAAACAACATATATCATGAAAAAATGAAGTCTAACTCTCTTCCTATGCATTGGCATGTCATAAAAGAACAATTCATGCACACAAAGTAAAGGCCAATACATAGTATAAACAGTTTCTTGCAACTTTATCGTATTGGAAACATAGAGAGGCGGAGATGTAGTTCCTCTCTCATAATAATTGCAAGTAGGAGCAGCAAGCACATGCATATTATATTTATCAAAATCATCATGTGCAATAGTAGAACACAACCATCAATATAGTCCTTAATAAGCGCAAACTTCTCCGATATGGTATAGTTGGGAGAATTCAAAAAGATAATAGGACTATCATGCGTGGGTGCAATAGAAACAATTTCATTCTTAACAAAAGGAACTATAGCAAGTTCATCTCCATAAGCATAATTCATATTGGCATCATGGCCAGAAGCATAGCAAGCATCAATTTCATCAAAAAGGGATATTTCAAACGAATCAAAGGGATCATAGCAATTATCATAGCAATCATCCTTCGGTAAGCACGAAGGGAAATTAAACAATGTATGGGATAAAGAGTTACTCTCATTAGAAGGTGGGCACGGGTGATCAATCCGCTCTTCCTTCGTTTGTTCTTCGCTCTTCTCCTCATCTTTTTCATCCAATGAGCTCACAGTGTCATCAATTTCTTCTTCCATAGATTCCTGCAAAATATTAGTCTCTTCTTGGACAGCGGAGACTTTCTCAATAAACGCATCAATATCGGAATTATATTCATAATTCTCATAGCAATATTTAAGTATAGCAAAATTTTCAGGTCTATAAATATCATCATCAAAAGCTTCATACTTTTCAAACAAAGATTCAATTTCATAAGCACCCTTAAAAGCAACGAATTCTTCTATTCGTTCCACATCATAGTAATCATAAATACCATTAGCATAAGAAGCCAAGGTTTTATTATCATTAAATTTACATGAAAAGGGAAGGTGTGGAGCCTTCATCCTAGAGCAACAAGTATAATCATATCTCAAGCATAGTTCCCGAGCATACCAATGCAACATATGAATTTGATCCCATAATAGTTTCCCTTTTTGAGTCAAGCGATAATCCCTAAAGTATTCACGTTGATCCAACGTGTCTCCCATTATATAATTGAATGGGGTTTTCTCAGGATTATTAAAGTAGTGCATAATATCTTTCACATAACGAGCATCGAGGGTTTTAGGAGGTTCCCCATCTCCATGAGTAGCAAGTACACCTAAATTTTTTGGTATTTCGTGTTCCATATCCATAACTAAAGATAGAGAACAACTTAGAACAGCAAATAAAATCTACTTAGTGATAAAGCAAACAAGCACACGAGAATATTCACCCCACGCTATTGCTCCCCGGCAACGGCGCCAGAAAAAGGTCTTGATAACCCACAAGTATAGGGGATCAGTTGTAGCCTTTCTCGATAAATAAGAGTGTCAAACCCAACGAGGAGCTAAAGGTAGAACAAATATTCCCTCAAGTTCTATCGACCACCGATACAACTCTACGCACGCTTAATGTTCGCTTTACCTAGAACAAGTATGAAACTAGAAGTACTTTGTAGATGTGATAGGATAGGTTTGCAGGATAATAAAGAGCACGTAAATAAAATCTAGGGGATGTTTAGATAAAGAGAGAACTAAGTTAGTTTTAGTAGAGAGCTTTTTGTCACAAGAAAGTTATTTGTCCCTAGGCAATCAATAACTAGACCGGTAATCATTATTGCAATTTCATATGAGGGAGAGGCATAAGCTAAGATACTTTCTCTTCTTGGATCATATGCACTTATGATTGGAACTCTAGCAAGCATCCGCAACTACTAAAGATCATTAAGGTAAAACCCAACCATAGCATTATAAGGTATCAAGTCCTCTTTATTCCCATACGCCATAACCCACTTATCCGTGTTTGTGTTTCTATCACTCACGCAACACAGACAATAAGCAAACCATGAACATATTGCAAACCCTACAGCGGGGATCCCTCACGCTTGCGTGACACGGAGAGCACCATAGGACAGCACCAATAATAAACCATGCAACTCAAACCAATCACGATCATCAATCAGCCCATAGGACAAAACGGATCTACTCAAACATCATAGGATAGCCATACATCATTGGGAAATAATATATAGTGTTGAGCACCATGTTTAAGTAGAGATTACAGCGGGGAGAAGAGGTGTTACACCGCTGCATAGAGGGGGAGAGAGTTGGTGATGACGGCGGCGAAGTTGTTGGTGTAGATCGTCGTCACGATGATGGCCCCGACGGCGTTCCGGTGCCACCGGGAGAGAGGGGGAGAGAGCCCCCCTCCTTCTTCTTCTTCCTTGACCTTCCCCCTAGATGGGAGAAGGGTTTCCCCTCTGGTCCATGGCCTCCATGGCGGCAGAGGGGCGAGAGCCCCTCCGAGATTGGATCTCTCTCTCTGTTTCCTTCTGTTTCTGCGCTCCCAGATTCTGGCCTTTCACGGTTTCTTAAATTCCCGGAGATCCGTAACTCCGATTGGGCTGAAATTTTAACACGATTTTTAGCCAGATATTAGCTTTCTTGCGCCAGAAGAAGGGCACCAACCTCTTTACGGGGTGGCCACAAGGGTCCAGGGCGCGCCCTACCCCCCTGGGGCGCGCCCCTCGTCCTTGTGGCCCCCTCGGGCATCGTCTCGCGTTGATTCTTTTTCCCAAAAATCACATATATTCCAAAAAAAATCTCCGTAAGTTTTTATCCCGTTTGGACTCTGTTTGATATGGATTTTCTATGAAACAAATAACATGCAACAAACAGGAACTCGCACTGGGCACTGGACCAATATGTTAGTCCCAAAAATAGTATAAAAAGTTGCCAAAAGTGTATAAAAGTTGTAGAATATTGGCATGGAACAATAAAAAATTATATATACGATGGAGACATATCATAACGCCTTAAGCAAGATGACATGATGTAGAGGGATAAACTCAAGCAATATGATATAAACCCCATCTTTTTATCCTTGATGGCAACAATACAATACGTTCCTCGCTACCCCTTCTGTCACTGGGTGAGGACACCGCAAGATTGCACCCAAAACTAAGCACCTCTCCCATTGCAAGAAAAACCAATCTAGTTGGCCAAACCAAATCGATATTAGATAATCTGATCATAAATCCACAATTCATCGGATCTCAGCAAACACACCGCAAAAAAGTATTACATCGAATAGATCTCCAAGAACATCAAGGAGAACATTGTATTGAAGATCAAAGAGAGAGAAGAAGCTATCTAGATACTAGCTATGGACCCGTAGGTCTGTGGTAAACTACTCACGCATCATCGAAAGGGCAATAGGGTTGATGTAGAGTCCCTCCGTGATCGAACCCCCCTCCGGCAGATCACCGAAAAAGGTCCCAAGATGGGATATCACTGGAACAGAGGCTTTCGGCGGCGGAAAAGTATTTTTGGTGGACGCTTCTGGTGGTTTGTAAATATTTGGGAATTTATAGTGCAAGAATTAGGGTTGGAGGACTCTCGAGGGGCCCATAAGCCCTCAGGGCGCGCCCCCCCTGGGGCGCGCCTGGCAGGCTTGTGGCCTCCTCGGGAACCTTCTAGCCCCCCTCTCCAAGCTCTGTGGATGTCTTCTGGTCCAAGAAAAATCATCATAAAGTTTTATTCCGTTTGGACTCCGTTTGATATTCCTTTTCTGTAAAACTCAAAAACAAGGAAAAAACAAAAACTGGCACTGGGCTCCGGGTTAATAGGTTAGTCCCAAAAATAATATAAAATAGCATATTAATGCATATAAAACATCCAAAATAGATAATCTAATAGCATGGAAAAATGAAAAATTACAGATACATTGGAGATGCATCAAGCATCCCCAAGCTTAATTCATGCTCGTCCTCAAGTAGGTAAATGATAAAAATAGAATTTTTTATGTGGAATGCTACCTAACATATTTATCAATGTAATCTTCTTTATTGTGGCATGAATATTCAGATCCATAAGATTCAAAACAAAAGTTTAATATTGACATAAAAACAATAATACTTCAAGCATACTAATAAAGCAATCATGTCTTCTCAAAATAACATGACCAAAGAAAGTTATCCCTACAAAATCATATAGTCTGGCTATGCTCCATCTTCATCACACAAAGTATTTCATCATGCACAACCCCGATGACAAGCCACACAATTGTTTCATACTTTTGGTGTTCTCAAACCTTTTCAACTTTCACGCAATGCATGAGCGTGAGCCATGGATATAGCACTATAGGTGGAATAGAATATGGTGGTTGTGGAGAAGACAAAAAGAAGGAGAAAGTCTCACATCAACTAGGAAAATTAATGGGCTATGGAGATGCCCATCAATTGATATCGATGCAAGTGAGTAGGGATTGCCATGCAACGGATGCACTAGAGCTATAAGTGTATGAAAGCTCAAAACGAAACTAAGTGGGTGTGCATCCAACTTGCTTGCTCACGAAGACCTAGAGCAATTTGAGGAAGCCCATCATTGGAATATACAAGCCAAGTTCTATAATGAAAAATTCTCACTAGTATATGAAAGTGACAAAATAGGAGACTCTCTATCATGAGATCATGGTGCTACTTTGAAGCACAAGTGTGGAAAAAGGATAGTAACATTGTCCCTTCTCTCTTTTCTCTCTTTTTTGGTTTGGCTTCTTTGGCCTCTTTTTTTTATTTGTGCTTCTTTGGCCTCTTTTATTTTTTTTAAAGTCCGAAGACTCATCCCAACTTGTGAGGGAATCATAGCTTCCATCATCCTTTCCTCACATGGGACAATGCTCTAATAATGATGATCATCACACTTTTATTTACTTACAACTCAAAAATTACAACTCGATACTAAAACAAAGTATGACTCTATATGAATGCCTCCGACGGTGTACCGGGATGTGCTATGATCAATAGTGACATGTATAAAAAATATGAACGGTGGCCTTGCCACAAATACTATGCCAACTACATGATCATGCAAAGCAATATGACAATGATGATGCGTGTCATAATAAAATGGAACGATGGAAGTTGCATGGCAATATATCTCGGAATGGCTATGGAAATGCCATAATAGGTAGGTATAGTGGCTGTTTTGAGGGAAGGTATATGGTGGGTTTAATGCACCGGCGAAAGTTGCGCGGTACTAGAGAGGCTAGCAACGATGGAAGGGTGAGAGTGCGTATAATCCATGGACCCAACATTAGTCATAAAGAACTCACATACTTATTGCAAAAATTTATTAGTCATCGAAACAAATTACCACACGCATGCTCTTAGGGGGATAGATTGGTAGGAAAAGACCATTGCTCGTCCCCAACCGCCACTCATAAGGAAGACAATAAAAAAAAAAATCATGCTCCGACTTCATCACATAACGGTTCACCATACGCGCATGCTACGGGAATCACAAACTTTAACAAAAATATTCCTACCAATCCACAATTACTCACTAGCATGACTAATATCACCATCCTTATATCTCAAAACAAATGCAAGGAATCAAACTTCTCATCTATTCATTGTTCTTTATATGAAAGCTTTTATTATATCCCTCTTGGATGCCCATCATATTAGGACTAAATTCATAACCTAAGCAAATTACCATGATGTTTAAGACTCTCAAAATAATATAAGTGAAGCATGAGAGTTCATCAATTTCTATTAAATAAAGCCACCGTCGTGCTCTAAAAAGATATGAGTGAAGCACTAGAGCAAACTGCCTAGCTCAAAAGATATAAGTGAAGCACATATAGTATTCTAATAAATTCACGATTAATGCATGTCCCTCTCAAAAGGTGTGTACAGCAAGGATGATTGTGTCAAACTAAAAAGCAAAGACTCATATCATACAAGACGCTCCAAGCAAAACACATATCATGTGGTGAATAGAAATATAGCCTCAAGTAAATTTATCGATGGATTGAAGACAAAAGAGGGGATGCCATCCGGGGCATCCCCAAGCTTAGATGCTTGGTTGTCCTTGAATATTAACTTGGGGTGCCTTGGGAATTCCCAATCTTAGGCTCTTGCCACTCCTTATTCCTTTGTCCATCAAATCTTTACCTAAAACTTGAAAACTTCACAACACAAAACTCAACAGAAAACTCATAAGATCCGTTAGTATAATAAAATAGATCACCACTTTAGGTACTGTTGTGAACTCATTATTAATTTATAATTGTGTTATATCTACTGTATTCCAACTTCTCCATGGTTCATACCCCCCGATACAACCCATAGATTCATCAAAATAAGCAAACAACACATAGAAAACAGAATCTGTCAAAAACAGAACAGTCTGCGAAGATCTGAATTGTTTTCATAGTGTTTTAACTCTAAAATTTATGAAAAATTAGGAAAACATATTAAATTCGTATATCAATATTATGTAAAAAATTCAGAGTTTTTTCATGCTCCAGTGAATTTAAACAATTCTATTACTGTATGCAAAAGTTTCTGTTTTTCAGCAAAATCAAATCAGCTATCACCATAGATCATCCCAAAGGTCTTACTTGGCTCAAACACTAATTAAAACACCAAAAAACAATTACTAAAGAGGTAATAATGTGTAATCTCATAAAAACAGAAAATAAAAATATTGGGTTGTCTCCCAACAAGCGCTTTTCTTTAAAGCCTTTTAGCCAGGCGTTGATAATTTTAATGATGCTCACATGGAAGATAGCAATTGAAACACGAAGAGAGCACCATGTGGCATGTGAAAAACAAGTTTAAATCTAACATACTTCCTATGCATAGGCATTTTATAAGGAAACAAATTATCAAGACAAGCAAAAACTAACATATGCAAGGAAGAAGAAACAATAGCAATCTCAACATAACGAGAGGTAATTTAGTAACATGAAAATTTCTACAACAATATTTTCCTCTCTCATAATAATTACATGTAGGATCATAATCAAATTCAACAATATAACAATCACATAAAAAATTCTCTTCATGATCCACATGCATGCAAAGTTGACACTCTTCCAAAATAGTGGGATTATCATCAAATAAAGTCATGACCTCTCCAAGCCCACTTTTATCAAAAATTTCATAAGATTGATCATACTCCAAAGTAGTGGGATCATTATTACCTAGAGTTGACACTCTTCCAAACCCACTTTCAATATTATTGCAAACATAGTTATCATGAGGCTTAAATAAATTTTCAAGATCATAAGAAGAATCCCCCCAATCATGATTATTACAATAAGTAGTGGACATAGCAAAATTAGCATCCCCAAGCTTAGGGTTTTGCATATTATTATCATAATTAACATTAACAGAATTTATAATAACATCATTGAAATTATGCTTTTCATTCAAGGAGCTATCGTGAATCACTTCATAAATTTCATCACAATTTTCAGATTCACGAATTTCAAGCAAAACTTCATAAAGATAATCTAGTGCACTCAGCTCACTAGCAATTGGTTCATCATAATTGGATCTCTTAAAAAGATTAGAAAGTGGATGAGGATCCATAAACTTTTTGCTTTATGATTTTCAATAAATACACAATTATTCCAAGCGAACAAGCAAACAAACCAATTAGGACATAAAAGGCAAACGAAAAGAAGGCAAATAAAAAGGCAAATATTTTTGTGTTTTTTTGAAAAAGTTTTAGAAGTGGGGGAGAGAAAAACAAGAGGCAAATGGCAAATAATGTAATGCAAGAGATGAGAGTTTATGATGGGTACTTGGTAGGCTTGATGTAGAACCTGCCCGGCAACGGCGCCGGAAATTCTTCCTGCTACTTCTTGAAGAGGAAATGGTGATGCAGTAAAGTAGAGATAAGTATTTACCTCAGTTAAGAACCAAGGTATCAATCCAGTAGGAGGCACAAGCAAGTCTCCAATCTATGCACCTGCACAAACAAACGAACACTTGCACTCAACGCGAAAAAGGGGTTGTCAATCTATCCCTTCATGATCTCGAACAAGAGTGAGATCTAATAGAGATGGGTATAAAAGATTACTAAAACGTAAAACAAAGTAAAAACAAATAAATTGCAGCAAGGTATTTTTGGGTTTTTTGGTTTATAGATCTGAAAATATATGATGGAAAATAGACCCGGGGGCCATAGGTTTCACTAGAGGCTTCTCTCTTGAAGATAGCATACGGTGGGTGAACAAATTACTGTTGAGCAATTGATAGAAAAGCGCAAAGTTATGACGATATCTAAGGCAATGATCATGAATATAGGCATCATGTCCAAGACAAGTAGACCGACTCCTGCCTGCATCTACTACTATTACTCCACACATCGACCGCTATCCAGCATGCATCTAGAGTATTAAGTTCATAAGAACGGAGTAACGCCTTAAGCAAGATTACATGATGTGGAGGGATAAACTCAAGCAATATGATATAAACCCCATCTTTTTATCCTTGATGGCAACAATACAATATGTGCCTCGCTACCCCTTCTGTCACTGGGTGAGGACACCGCAAGATTGAACCCAAAACTAAGCACCTCTCCCATTGCAAGAAAAACCAATCTAGTTGGCCAAACCAAATTGATAGTTCGAAGAGAAATACAAAGATAGCATAATCATGCATAAAAGAGTTTAGAGAAGACTCAAATAATATTGATAGATAATCTGATCGTAAATCCACAATTCATCGAATCTCAGCAAACACACTGCAAAAAAGTATTACATCGAATAGATCTCCAAGAACATTGCTGAGAACATTGTATTGAAGATCAAAGAGAGAGAAGAAGCCATCTAGCTACTAGCTATGGACCCGTAGGTCTGTGGTAAACTACTCACACATCATCAGAAGGGCAATAGGGTTGATGTAGAGGCCCTCCATGATCGAATCCCCCTCCGACAGATCATCGGAAAAGGCCCCAAGATGGGATCTCATGGGAACAGAGGCTTGCGGCGGCAGAAAAGTATTTTTGGTGGACGCTTCTGGTGGTTTGGGAATATTTGGGAATTTATAGTGCAAGAATTAGGGTTGGAGGACTCCCGAGGAGCCCACAAGCCCTCAGGGCGCGCCCCCCCTCGAGCGCGCCTGGCAGGCTTGTGGCCTCCTCGGGAACCTTCTCGCCCCCTCTCCAAGCTCCGTGGATGTCTTCTGGTCCAAGAAAAATCATTGTAAAGTTTTATTCCGTTTGGACTCCGTTTGACATTCCACATCAAAAATTCTATTTTTATCATTTACCTACTTGAGGACGAGCAGGAATTAAGCTTGGGGGTGCTGATACATCTCCAACGTATCTATAATTTTTTATTGTTCCATGCTGTTATATTATCAATCTTGGTTGTTTTTTCTTGGACCAGACAACGTGATCGAATCCCCCTCCGGTAGGATGCCGGAAAAGGCCCCAAGATGGGATCTCATGGGAACAAAAGGTTACGGCGGCGGGAAAGTATTTTGGTGGACGCTTCTGGTCGTTTGGGAATATTTGGGGATTTATAGAACAAAGATTAGGGTTGGAGGAGCCTCGGTGGGCCCACAAGCCAGGGGCGCCCCCCTAGGGCGCGCCCCTTGGGCTTGCCGGCGCCTCAGGACTCATCTGACTTCGACTCTAAGTCCTACGTGTGTCTTCTGGTCCAAGAAAAATCATCGTAAAGTTTTATTCCGTTTGGACTCCGTATTATATTCCTTTGGAGACGTATCAGCACCCATAAGAAAATCATCCAAGATTGATAATATAACAGCATGGAACAATAAAAAAATATAGATACGTTGGAGATGTATCAGCACCCCCAAGCTTAATTCCTGCTCGTCCTCGAGTAGGTAAATGATAAAAACAGAATTTTTGATGTGGAATGCTGCCTATCATGTTCATCACATATTCTTTTCTTTGTAGCATGGACATTTGGACTTTAGATGATTCAAAGCAATAGTCTATAATTTGACATGAAGACATCAATAGTCAAGCATATCAACAAGCAACCAAGTCTTTCAAAATATCAACGCTAAAGAAAGCTATCCCTAGCCCATTATGCTAAATCATTGATCCATTCATGAAACACACTCAAATTTAGCTATATCCAATGCACAAGTATGACAATAGTGTTCCCTAGTTGGTGCTTTATAAGAGAAGATGGAGACTCAATAAAAAAAAATTGCATAAAAGTAAATGGATAGGCCCTTCGTAGAGGGAAGGAGAGATTTGTAGAGGCGCCAGAGCTCATAGCTTAAATTGAGAGATAAAATTGTTTTGAGAGGCATGCTTTTCCTGTCAACGAAAACAACCGAGAATTCCCAATATCTTCCATGCTAGATAAATCATAGGCGGTTCCCAAACATAAAATAAAGTTTATTTCCTTTCCACCATTCTTTCACAATCCATGGCTAGCCGTATCCACGGGTGCCCTCCATACCAACACTTTCCAAGGAATTTATTATGAACAACATATATAAAAAATCATTTCGGGACTGGGCATCCCTATTACCTACCACACTCTCGTGCAATGACAAGTGAATAAACACTCATCTTGAGAATAACATACCTAGCATGGAAAATATTGTCCACCCCCTGCCGCTTCATGAGCGGTACGGGCACATAAAAAGGAAATTCATTTTGAAAATTAGAGTTGGCACATGCAAATTTACTTGGAACGACATGGAAATACCGCATATAGGTAGGTATGGTGGACTCATTTGGCACAACTTTGGGTTTAAGGAGTTGGATGCACAAGCAGTATTCCCGCTTAGTACAAATGAAGGCTAGCAAATAGATTGAGAAGCGAACAACCAAAAAAAATGATCATAAACGAGCATTAAATATAACTAACACTGAATAATGCACCACAAGTAGGATGTAACTTCGTTGCATAACTATTGACTTTCGTGCTTGCATAGGGAATCAAAAACCTTAACACCAATATTCTTACTAAAGCATAATTACTCACCAACATGACTCACATGTTACTATCTCCATATTGCAAAACTATTGCAAGGAATCAAGTTTATAATGTCCAATGATCTTCATGAAAGTTTTTATTATATCCCTCTTGGATATCTATCACTTTGGGACCAAATTCACATCTCGTTCAAATTATCATTACTATTCTTAACTCTCAAAAAGATTTAAGTGAAGCATGAGAGCATAAATATTTCTTCAAAATTTTCAACTCTCAAAATAATATAAGTGAAGCATGAGAGTGCGTTTCTTTAAAATTTACTAACTCTCAAAACATTATAAGTGAAGCATGAGAGCATATTTCTTTAAAACATAACCACCACCATGCTCAAAAAGATATAAGTGAAGTACTAGAGCAAATGCCTAGCTCAAAAAATTTAAGTGAAGCACATAGAGTATTCTAGCAAATCATGATATGCGTGTGGCTCTCTCAAACAAGTATGCTCATCAAGGATGATTATGACAAACTAAAAAGCAAAACAAGCAAAGACTCATATAATATAAGACGCTCCAAGCAAAACTCATGATATGTAACGAATAAAAATATAGCTCTAAGTAAAATTACCCATGGTCGTTAGAAGAAAGAGGGGATGCCTTCCAGGGCATCCCCAAGCTTAGTTGCTTGGGAGTCCTTGAATATTACCTTGGGATGCGATGAGCATCCCCAAGCTTAGGCTCTTCCCACTCCTTATTCCTTCATCCATCGTGATCTCACCCAAAACATGAAAACTTCAATCACACAAAACTTAATAAAAACTTTCGTGAGATCCGTTAGTATAATAAAGGAAATCACCACTTTAAGTACTGTTGCAAACCCATTCATATTTTGTTATTGCATTATACCTACTGTATTCTAACTTTACCATGGCTTATACCCCCCGATACAGTCCATAGATTCATCAAAATAAGTACACGATGCAACGAAAACAGAATCTGTCAAAAACAGAACAGTCTGTAGTCATATGAACTTTGACCATACTTTTGTAACTCCAAAAATTCTGAAAAATTAGGAAAACGTGGGAAATTTTTATATAAATCATGTGTAAAAAATTCAGAGGAAAAGCACGTTTCTGTGAAGTTACAAAATTCATGAACTGGGCACAAAAGTTTTTGTTTGTTAACAAAATCAAGTCAGCTATCACCCAACCCATCCTAAAGGCTTTCCTTGGCACAAACACTAATTAAAATACTAAAAGACAATAATAATAGTAGCATAATTGTGTGAACACAAGAAAGCAGAAAAAGGTTAACTATTGGGTTGTCTCCCAACAAGCTCTTTCTTTATAGCCATCAAGATAGGCTTAGGATTTTATTGATGCTCACATGAAAGATAATAATTTGAAACACAAAGCGAGCATCATAAAACATGTGATAAATATATGTAAGTCTAACATATTTCCCGTGCATAGGAATTTCATAAGCAAACAAATTAGCAAGACAAAAAATATCTAACATATGCAAAGGAGAGGAATAAAACATTGGCAATCTCAACATAATGAGAGGTAATTTAGTAACATGAAGATTTGTACAACCATATTTTCCTCTCTCATAATAATTACATGTAGGATCATAATTAAATTCAACAATATAGCTATCATATAAAATTTTCTCTTCATGATCCGGATGCATAAAAGTCTTATAATCTTCCAAGATAGTGGGATTAACATCAACTAAAGTCATGACCTCTCCAAACCCACTTTTATAAAAAAAATCCATGAGATTGAACACTCTCCAAATATGTGGGATTATTTTTACCTAAAGTTAACGCTCTTCCAAATCGACTTTCAATATTATTGCAAACATTATTATCACTAACATATTTATCATGGGGCTTAAATAAATTTTGAAGATCATAAGAAGAATCACCCCAATCATGATCATTGCAATAAGTAGTGGACATAGCAAAATTAGCATCCCCAAGCTTAGGGTTTTGCATATTATTAGCACAATTGACATTAATACAATTTATAATAACATCATTGCAATCATGATTTTCATTCAAGGAGCTATCGTGAATCACTTTATAAATTTCTTCTTTTAACACTTCATCACAATTTTCAGATTCACGAATCTCAAGCAAAACTTCGTAAAGATAATCTACTAAACTCAATTCACTAGCAATTGGTTCATCACAATTGGATATTTTAAAAAGATTAGCAAGTGAGTGGGGATCCATAAGCTTTTTGTTTCTGATTTCCAATAAACATACAATTATGCCAAACAAACAAGCAAAGCAACAAAGTAAAACATTTTTGTGTTTTTCGATAAAATGTTTTAGAAGTGAGGGAGATGAAAACGATAGGCAAATGGCAAATAAAGTAAATGCCAGGAGATGAAAGTTTATGCATAGGTACTTGATAGATGTTGATGAGGTCTCCCCGGCAACGGTGTCAGAAATTCTTCCTGCTACTTGTGAGCTGCGTTGGAATTTCCCCGAAGAGGAGGGGATGATGCAGTACAGTAGAGATAAGTATTTCCCTCAGTTATGAAACCAAGGTTATCAATCCAGTAGGAGAACCAAGCAACACTATGTAAACAACACCTGCACATAAACGACAAATACTTGCAACCCAACGCGTAGAGGGGTTGTCAATCCCTCAACGGTCAAGAGAAAGATTAAATTGTATTGGTTTTGATAAAATAGATCTAACAAAAACACAAAATAAAATAAATAAAAGAAAATTGCAGCAAGGTATTTTTTAGTTTTAATATATGATAGGAAATAGACCCGGGGGCCATGGTTTTCACTAGAGGCTTCTCTCGAGAAAATAGCATACGGTGGGTAAACAAATTACTGTCGGACAATTAATAGAAAAGCAAATAATTATGACGATATCCAAGGCAATGATCATGTATATAGGCATCACATCCAAGGTTGGTAGACCGAAATGATTCTGCAACAACTACTATTACTTCACACATCGACCGCTATCCAACATGCATCTAGTATTAAGTTCATGGAAAAACAGAGTAATGCTTTAAGCAAGATGACATGATTTAGACAAGATAAACTCACGTATGAAATAAATCCCATCTTGTTACCCTTAATAGCAACGATACATGCGTGTCATGTCTCTTTTTGTCACTGAGATTGAGCTTCGCAAGATCGAACCCATCACAAAGCACCCCTTCTCATAGCAAGATAAATTAATCTAGTTGGCTAAACCAAACAAATATATCGAAGAAGGAATACAAGGCTATAATAATCATGCATAAAAGAGTTCAAAGAAAACTCAAAGAATATTCATAGATAGATCTGATCATAAACTCATAATTCATCAGATCCCAAAAAATACACCGCAAAAAAGAGTTACATCAAATAGATCTCCAAGAACATCGAGAAGAACATTGTATTAAAGATCAAAAAGAGAGAAGAAGCCATCTAGCTACTAACTACGGACCCCTAGGTCTATGGTAAACTACTCCCGCATCATCGGAGGGGCAGCAAGGATGATGAAGAACCCCTCCGTGATCGTTGCCCCCTCCGGCATAGTGCCGGCAAAGGCCCCTAGATTGGATCTCATGGTTCTGGAACTTGCGGCGGCGAAAAAAGTATTTCGTCGACTCCCCTAGGGTTTTTGGGACTTTAGAGTATTTATAGAGCTGGAGGTAGGTCAAGGCGGTGCCCGTGGGCCCCACTACCCACCAAGGCGCGCCGGAGGCCCCTGGTGCGTCCTGGTGCCTAGTGGGCCCCATGAGCCTCCTATCGTGGCCTCCAGAAGCTTCCAGGGTCTCTTCTTGCCAGAAAAAAATCTCCAAAAAGTTTCATGGCATTTGGACTTTGTTTGTTATTGATATTATGCAAAGTAAAAAAAAAAGCAAAAAATAGCAACTGGCACTGGACACAAAGTTAATAGGTTAGTCCCAAAAATGATATAAAGTTGCTAGTAAATGTATATAAAACATCCAAGATTGATAATATAACAACATGGAACGATCAAATTTATAGATACGTTGGAGACGTATCAGTGCCGCGGACGCATCTAGGGACACAATAGTGTAGGAGATATGCTCTAGAGGCAATAATAAATGTTATTGATTATCTCCCTGTTCATAATTATGTTTATGTTCCATGCTATAACTACTATGGTTCTCGAGTCTGCAATAACACAAGGCTCGGAGGAAGACTCATATGCACGTGTGGAATAATAAACAGTAATATGTATTCCTAGTCTGGCCTCTAAGACTAGATCAAATGTTGCAAGATGGTTCTGTTTTCCTAATCATGGGCAAGTCTATGCCAGCAACTTTTAGGGCACAATGTTAGAAGAACATTTGTGTTGAAGTGACCCGAATTGATGTTATGCTATGAGATACTTTCGTCACAAGTTAATGGTTAATAACACAGAGATGGTTAACGTTTGCATGATTCCTCAGACCATGAGAGTATCGAGTTTCTTCATGCTTGATTCATGAACTTTGGTGTTTGTTAAACGTCATCCGTAACTGGATGGCTATTACGGCGGCTTACGGGTTCATGGGAAAGTATGTCAAGTAACTTGATAGCTCAAGATTGGGATTTGCTCCTCCGACGATGGAGAGATATCTCTGGGCCCTCTCGGTGTTATGGTATCCATCATCGTCTGGCCAGACACTTTGTGATTTGATTACGGGGATGCCGGAACACGGGAGCGAGAAAAGAGAACAATACCGGTAACGAGGTAACTGGCATAGTGGACAAGTTATTGATCCACGGGAATGCCAACATGTCTCACCTCGGGTATTTGTAACATATCGCGAAGCAACAAGAATAGCACACAACAACTGGAGGTTCACTCGAATATTCATTCGTGTGGGTATAGGGGTCAATATGGGTGTCCACGGCTCCGATGTTGATCATTGATCGGAAAGAGTTCCGGCCATGTCTATACTTCACTGAACCTATAGGGTCACACACTTAAGGGTCATCTATCTGCTGAATACTAGACAGGGAGTCTGAGAGAAATTCACCGAAAAAGTTTCGGACACACCGGAAAGGTTCCGGAGAGAGAACACCGGAATAGTTTCGGTAAAACCAAAAAGTTGTTTCGGGGTATTCCATTAAGTCAAATTGGTTCCGGGACATGCCTGATAATTCTTGGAGGGTGCTAGAATTATTCTGGAAACTTCTGGGAATTTTCCGGGATAAAAACCAAAAATGTTCCGGAGCTGCCGAAACCACTTCGATGCTTTTCGCAGATGAAAATCACTAATCCGGAATTGTTCCGGAATGGGTTGAAAATTATTTTAGTAGGTACTGGAAATGTTCTAAGCCCACATAAATATTTTCAGTTTGAACGGACGCTGAAAAATGTCGTCGTGAATAGTGAAAGTGCTTTTTGGATATTTTTTGGAGAGCCACCTTTTTGGACCTGGTCAAAGTTCTAGAAGGAAGTGGCTTACAAGGGAAGGAACCCCATTTGGGGGGCCCCCTAGGGGTGGCCGGCCATGGGTTGTGGAGCTCCTTGGAGCTCCACATGGCATCCCATTTTGTCCTTAACACCCTCATGTGTGACCTAATGCATGGTTTTTTTTTGGTAATTTGTGGAGGCACACTACCCCTTGCTCTCATACACATGCCATGGCATTTCTGGCTTCTCTCTCCCTCCCAGCGAAATAGTTTTGTAGAGCCGAAAGGCTGTCTTGGTTCCGGTGGGAACTAGTTCTGGACGGCGAAGCCCTGCCGGATAGATGACACCGTATATGTGCAACCCCGTAAAGAGGTCATAGTTTTGATCTTTGTGCCCAAGGGGCTGTTTTGAGAGTGCCTCCCGAAGGGCTATCCAAGTGATGGTCCGAGTTCTGTGAGTCCTCCCGAAGGGCTGTCCAAGTGACCGTCCGAGTTTTGAGGGTCCTCCCGAAGGGCGCCTCCCGGAGGGCTGTCCGTGGGGCAGATGAGGGAGTACATCCTCGCGGTCGGGAGGTTGTAAATCCTAGCTGCGGGGATCTGCATCGCCGATCGTCATCGACTCTACTTCCGCTGCGCTACGAGTTGGTAACGAAAAGATCAAACCTTGTATGCAGTCTCCATAGTGGTCCTGGGCTAGTGCGTAGGTCAGAAATTTTTGTTTTTTGCTGCGTTACCCTACAGTGGCATCATGAGCCATGCTATGCGTAGATGCAAGTTGCGATCTAGAATACATAGAGATGTATGGGTGTTGCACAATATAATTAGGTAGTAGATGAGTTCTATTACTGAAAATTATTTGTGCGGGTAGCAGATGAAATCTGTTACCCGATGTTCCTGTTGCTTCCCTTGAATTTGCATTATCCTGATCTTGATGGCATGGTGGAATCTCACAAAGTTCTGGCAATCCATGATCCTTTCATGCTGCTCCTGAGTATGCTGATTGACAGATCAACAAAGTGCTAACAGTTCTTTGGGTTCCACCATAGTTAAAGAAAGATGGATGTTTCGCAGATGAAAGGGCAATGCAGATTTGATCTGCACGGGGGTCATGCGTATGACGAAGTTTAGTATGGGGCTCGAGATTTTATTATCTCGTGCTTGATACACCCTGAAAAGTTAATCTAGCGAGTTGAATTATCATACTTAATGATGGACGTTGGTAGCTTTGGTTTGTTTCGAAACCTTAGAAGCCACGAAAAACAAGTTTTTGCATGAACCGATTAGAGGCGTCTAACTTGGTTTTGCAGGAGGGTTTGCATGTGCATGTGATGTGGTATAGCAGTGCTCATAATAATTTGATTATGTATGAGATGACTATATGATGTAAATTGATTAACATGACCTGCGTGTCATGATTCGGCATGATGGCTGGAGCCATATGATTGTCACTTTAATGACCTACGTGTCAACCTTAAGTAATGCACTTATTTTATTAGCTATAGAGATAGCAGTATTATCTGGTGCATTGACAAGGTGGTGGCAATCTTCACAAAGGTGAACACTGACGTGAATGCCGAAGACGAAGAAATACAAGACTTCTCCGTCAGAATGGGCTATACCATATCATGCTATTATGAATTGCCTGAGATGTTTATCCCTTATGATGCACCCTTCTTGATTGTGCGGTAGTCGCTCTTTATTAGGGTGATCTCTCACTTAAAATATCAAGTAGTTAGTGTTCTCCCAAGTGTAGCACCGTCATAGCATGTATCCTTTCGGGGTGCCACATGCTACCATGGGCACGAATGACTGGAAAGTGTAAGGCGGGTGAGGTCAGACCTCACTGCAAGATCACTTGGTTGTGTTGACGTTCACGCAGGAAAGTCCTGAGCTCAGAACACATGCATCGAAAGATGAACAAGAATCACATAAAGATGTGATTGGCAAGCTGGCCGATCGGTTGAGATTTTCGTCATCTGTGATGCTACCATCATGGCGAACAATCAAAACTTGGGTCTTGAATCATTCACAATAAATTATGAGAGATATTGATTTGAGTGGGGGCGCGCCATAGAATTAACTTGTTTAATTCTCAGTGCAATTAATTTCGAACATTGTCTAAGTGTGATTTCCAAAATAGTTGTAGAATAATGGCTCGCGTTTCCACCTTCCCTATTAAAATTGAATAAGCTGTTTTTATCTGGTTAAAAATTTATGATTGGTAAACGTAATGTGAGGATTGTCCTCAAGAGTGCCGAGAAGGACTTTGTCCTATCGCATGCTTTCGGTATCCTCCCGCAAATGCTATGGATGATGTGACTCTCGTCCTTCGATCCAAAAGCTAGAATTCCATTACGCTCAAGTGCAAAATGTTTGCTTCCATGAGACCCGAACTTCGAAAGTTTGGGATAGTTATGTGATATTCATGGAACTAAAAATCATTTTCAGATACAAACAAAGCAATGTTTGTTTGCAAAGAATTAGTAAAGTGTTTACTGGGCATTTGACTGTTAGGAGAGGGATCCAGAAGAACGCCTGTCATGTGATGATGGTGAATAAAACAACCACTTAAAGAGAAAGGGAATGTCCAAAGGGTGTTAGTGAGACTTTCACCCCTGGGAAGTACAGGCCAAAGCCACTCTTAAGTTGGGTGCTTCTTCTGAGAGTAGGAGAAATACTAAAAGTTAAACTATTAGAAGTATAAAGGCAGAAAGAAAGGAGACTGGAATATCCAGCTCATGTATGAATGTCATACAAGTTTTTGATGTATAGGAGGCTGGTCAAAGATATATTTCTTGGGAATTATGGTTAAACATGTTAATCACTAATTCTTGGGTATTGTGAGTTAATCACAAAGATACCCGCTCGATTGCATTCTGTTGCGAATCGATGTAAGAACTACTATGGCCTAAAAGACTTGCCAATTATGAGGTTTAGGTATACACAGGGAACATAGTAAATGTTACTATACCTTCCATCAGTGTATTACCATCTGTATTTATTTTCATGATTCATTTTAGAGTTTCATACACTCTAGCCCATTGCATAAGGTATCTTGCAAGAAGGTTGTTCATAAGAGAACTTTTGATGTTCGGTGTTATGAATAACACAAGGGCCAAACTTTCATTATGAATGAGATGTATGTTATGAATATTGATAATAATACATTACCTCTGGGTTTACTTTCATAATTCGTTTTAGAGTTTTATACACTCTAGCCCATTGCACAATGTTTGTTGCAAGAGGGTTGTTCATAAAAGAACAATTGTTGTTTAGTATTATGAATAACATAAGGGCCATACTTCCATCATCGATGGGACATATGTTATGAATTTTGATGGTAATATGATACATCCATAACACTGACGCTAAATGTCGCAAGACTAAAAGAATACCACACAAGTGTGGCACTGCATTTGGTCACATTGGAGAAACCCGCATGGAAAATTCCATTATGATGGATTTTGAAGTCGTTTGATTTTGAATCATCTGACACTTGCAACTTTCCTCCGAAAAGTGAAGTGACTGAAATACCATTCACAGGCCATAAGGAATGAGCAACAAACTTACTGGTGATCATACATTTTGATGTATGTAGTTCAATAAATATTGTTGCAAGCAGTAGATTTGTCTATCTTCAAAAATGACTCAAGTAGATATATGGATATTTACTTGATGAGACTCAAGTCTGGATCTTTTGAAATCATTCGAAAGGTTCTCAATATGAAGTAGAAATTATTGTAACAAGAAAATTATGTTTCTACAATTAGATTGCTGAAAGGAATATTTGAGTTACAAGTTTAGCGAATGTCTGATGAGTTGTGTAAAAAGTTTCATAACTTGCACCTCCCGGAACACCACTGTGAGTGGAATGTCCGTGAAGATGTAATCAAACCATTTGTGACATGGTAAGATCAAAGATGACATAAATCAATTGCCATTATCCCTTTTAAAAGTAATGCTTTAGAGACTGCGGCTTTTACACTAAAAAGAGCTCCATCGGGTCTGTTGAAATGATGCCATGGTATGGAACGCCCAACCATGTTATATCTTTTCTTAAACGTTTGGAATATGGGGCTTGTGTAAAAGGTTACAAACCTATTCCAAATCAGACAAGTGCTACTTTGTAGGTTATCCCAAGTTATTGGGTATTCCCCCACCACTATGCCGAGGCAAAGGTTTTTGCCACAAAACGGTATGTTTTTAAAGAGAATAGTTCTTGCAAAAGGTGAGTGGGAGGATAGTACAACTCGACGATATAACAAGTATCTTCGTCATCAGGTCAAAGGAAAGGAACCTTGGAAGTAATTCCATAGTTTCCTACTGCGACTGATGCGAAAGCCTCTACATGAGATGTATGGACTTTGTTCGAACTTGCAGCTGAACAATGTAGGCAAAGCTCGTGCAAACCTCTCAGGTGCGCAAACAAGATATTGTTGTTAGATAACAGTATACCTACGATACACAAGGAAGCGTTGATGGGCACTGACTCCGAAATTGGCTAAATGCCAATATAATCCGAGATAGTTTCCATAAATGATTCAAGATTTAAATATTGATAAACCCTCCGAAAGACTTAGAGTCTAACGGATTGTAATGGGACTATAAACTGATACGGATAAAAATGTTTTATCCATTAAGCTTGACTTGTTGCAATAACAAGTTCAAGGAGTTGACTACAATGAGATTGTCTCACCGTAGCAATGCTTAAAGTCGGTTCAGGTTAAACTAGCAATTAATACATATTTTGAACATGAGATATGAAACATGGGTGCCAAAAGGATTTCCATGAGATGGAAATACAACCTAGGACTTGCATGTGATACAATCCAAAGTATTTTGTCGGTCCAGAGGATGCTAGTAAGTATGCAAACTTCAGAGTTCCAGCAATGGACAGAAGAGAGCAAAATGGAGTTGGAATCTTCGTTTTTGATGGAATGGTCAAAGGGGTTTGACTTCATCAATGGGTAACGAAGATGCTTGTGGTTTCAAGAAAGTAAGTGGGAGCATAATAATATTTCTGAAAACCTTGTGTGCTTGACACATTGTTAATTGGAAATAAATTTCTTGACACGAATTAGGACTTCATTTGAAAATAGTTTTTTGATGAAGTGCTTGGGCTAAATAGCCTTGATATTAGGCATAATGATCTATGGAGATAGATTTACCTAATGGAGCTGAGCAAAAATACACATTGACAAGATGCTAAAACCGTTTAGCACTAAGAATGACAAGGAGTGATTCTTGCCGAAGTCACATGGTAAGAGTTTTTGCAAGACTCGGTGTCCCAAAACACTGATGAGCAAAATACATGATGGAGATTCCACACACTCCTGTGTTTGGATTAATCATGTATTCCATGGTATGTAAAACAACCAGATGTGTCCAATACTCCCAAGCTATTGCGAGTATAGATACCAAAGTGATTAAAAGTACTGATCATGAGACAACAGTGAAAAAGGGTCATTGAGTGCTAGAATAGCACTGATGACATGTTTTCTCACAAGAGTAGATAATGAAGAGTTCGTTGTAAACTTGTTACATCAATATAGTCTTCATCAATGATCCATGCGATTTTTGATTTAAGTTAAGGGTTTTGTGTAATACACGATATGGTGGCACGGCGTTTGGAAATTGTTCCAAACAGGATACTGTGGCGAATTCTATAACAAGTGGCTAAGTATGCTGACTCTTTAGAAGCGACAAAGAAGTTGTTGAATCATATAGTTCATTCATGAACTTAGTATGGTTCCAAGATGGCTTTGGTCAATGGGACACTATTGCAGATAGTTGCTCCATAGCTCAGTCTGAGGAATCAGGTTTCGACCAATGATTCACACATATGCAAAGCCAAGTCCACACAAAATATGAATTTTGTGAAAGCGTGAAAACGCGAGGATATGCAAAGATACACATGAAGATGAAGTTGTCAGATCCGTTGGACATCAGGCTATACCACATGCAAAGCATATTTTACACCAGTGTGCCATGGGTGTAAAGTGCATTAGCATTAACTAGATTATTGACTCTAGTGCAAGTGGGAGTCTATAGGAGATATGCCCTAGAGGCAATAATAAATGTTATTGATTATCTCCCTGTTCATAATTATGTTTATGTTCCATGCTATAACTGCTATGGTTCTCGAGTCTGCAATAACACGAGGCTCGGAGGAAGACTCATATGCATGTGTGGAATAATAAACGGTAATATGTATTCCTAGTCTGGCCTCTAAGACTAGCTCAAGTGTTGCATGATGGTTCTGTTTTCCTGATCATGGGCATGTTTATGCCAGCAACTTTGAGGGCACAATGTTAGAAGAACATTTGTGTTGAAGCGACCCGAATTGATGTTATGCTATGAGATACTTTGATCACAAGTTAATGGTTAATAACACAGAGATGGTTAACGTTTGCATGATTCCTCAGACCATGAGAGTACCGAGTTTCTTCATGCTTGATTCATGAACTTTGGTGTTTGTTAAACGTCATCCGTAACTGGATGGCTATTACGGCGGCTTACGGGTTCATGGGAAAGTATGTCAAGTAACTTGATAGCTCAAGATTGGGATTTGCTCCTCCGATGATGGAGAGATATCTCTGGGCCCTCTCGGTGTTACGGTATCCATCATCGTCTGGCTAGACACTTTGTGATTTGATTACGGGGATGCCAGAACATGGGAACGAGAAAAGAGAACAATACCGGTAACGAGGTAAATGGCATAGTGGACAAGTTGTTGATCCACGGGAATGCCAACATGTCTCACCTCGGGTATTTGTAACATATCGCGAAGCAACAGGAATAGCACCCAACAACTGGAGGTTCACTCGAATATTCATTCGTGTGGGTATAGGGGTCAATCTGGGTGTCCACGGCTCCGATGTTGATCATTGATCAGAAAGAGTTCCGGCCATGTCTATACTTCACCGAACCTATAGGGTTACACGCTTAAGGGTCATCTATCTGCTGAATACTAGACAGGGAGTCTGAGAGAAATTCGCCGAAAAGTTATTTCGGGGTATTCCATTAAGTCAAATTGGTTCCGGGACATGCCTGATAATCCTTGGAGGGTGCCAGAATTATTCTGGAAACTTCTGGGAATTTTCCGGGATAAAAACCGGAAATGTTCCGGAGCTGCCGAAACCACTTCAGATGCTTTTCACAGATGAAAATCACTAATCCGGAATTGTCCCGGAATGCGTTGAAAAATATTTTAGTGGGTACTGGAAATGTTCTAAGCCCACATAAATATTTTCAGTTCGAACGGACGCTGAAAAATGTCGTCATGAATAGTGAAAGTGCTTTTTGGATATTTTTTGGAGAGCCACCTTTTTGGACTTGGTCAAAGTTCTAGAAGGAAATGGCTTACAAGGGAAGGAACCCCATTTGGGAGGGCCCCCTAGGGGTGGCTAGCCATGGGTGGTGGAGCTCCTTGGAGCTCCACATGGCATCCCATTTTGTCCTTAACACCCTCATGTGTGACCTAATGCATGGGTTTTTTTGGTAATTTGTGGAGGCACACTACCCCTTGGCTTTCCTACAAATAGAGGACGTGAGGGCTGCCATCTCTTCATCCCTTACTCTCATACACATGCCATGACATTTCTGGCTTCTCTCTCCCTCCCAGCGAAATAGTTTCATAGAGCCGAAAGGCTGTCTGGGTTCCGGTGGGAACTAGTTCTGAACGGCGAAGCCCTGCCGGATAGATGACACCGTATGTGTGCAACCTCGTAAAGAGATCGTAGTTTCGATTTTTGTGCCCAAGGGGCTGTTTTGAGAGTGCCTCCCGAAGGGCTGTCCAAGTGACGGTCCGAGTTCTGTGAGTCCTCCCGAAGGGCTGTCCGAGTGACCGTCCGAGTTTTGAGGGTCCTCCCGAAGGGCTGTCCGCGACACCGTCCGTGGGACTGTCCGACCGCCTCCTGGAGGGCTGTCCATGGCGCAGATGAGGGAGTACATCCTTGTGGTTGGGAGGTTGTAAAGCCTAGCCGCGGGGATCTGCACCACCGATCGTCATCGACTCTACTTCCGCTGCGCTACGAGTCGATAACGAAAAGATCAAACCTTGTATGCAGTCTCCATAGTGGTCCTGGGCTGGTGTGTAGGTCGGAAATTTTTGTTTTCTGCTGCGTTACCCTACAAATAGTAGCATGGGTTAGTGCCAGCTGCATCACAGGGGTGGTTGCAAACTTCTGGCGCTTCTTCTATTGCCCGCGATTCGGTGTGCTGGCCACCTGCTGGACGACCGTCCCAAAGACGATCGGTTCTTGCATGGCGGCTTGCTGGACGGGCACGGCGGCGGGGCCCAGCATCTGCAGCACTCTGAAGCAAGGAAGCCCCGTTCTCGGGCGCGTCGACTATATCTCGCATACAGCAAGATTGTACGATGTCTCGTTGAAGCGCTTACAGTTATCGGGCCGGCCCATTCACACACAGTTAAAAAAAAATAGAAAAGGAAACATAATTTTAAACGGGCACCCCTATTTCTCGCTTTAAGAGAGCATAGGGGAAGCCTCGCGTCGGGGGGAGCCCATATGGGCCGGCCCAGCCACGCGGGAGGCCAAGGCCTGTTTTTTTTCTTTCTGTTTTCTGTTCTTGTTTTTACTCTATTTTCGTACTTTTCTTTATATTTTAAAATATTCTACATATATATACAAAAAACAATCTTCAAAAACACATGTGAAAAAAATGTTAAACAAGTATTTGAAAATTTTGAATAAGTATTAAAAATGTTGACATATATTTGACAAGTGTTGAATAAGTATTAAAAAAAATTCAACGAGTATTTGAAAAATGTTGAACAAGTATTTGAAATGTTGAATAACTATTAGAAAATGTTAAACAAGTATTTGAAAAATATTGAACATCTATTTGAAAAATGTTGAATAAGTATTAAAATGTTAAACAAATATTTTAAAAATGTTGAATAAGCATTTGGACAATGTTGAATATGTATACAAAAAGTGTTGATCACTTATTAAATTTTTTTTTTGTTATATACGAAAATGTAGAGTGAAAATGAAAACAAACACAAGAAAAAACAAAAAACAAAAAACAAAAAATGGAGAAGAAATGTTAGATGTGCATTTGAAAAATATTATTGACATATACAAAAAATGTAGAATAATAACCAAAAGAGCAAAGAAAACCGAAAATAGAAACAAAATAAACAAAATAAAATAAAAAACAAAGAAACAAAATGAAAAAATGAAGAAGAAAAAGGAGACTAAGAAAAGCAAAGAAAAATGGAGAAAAAAAAGAAGTAAAATAAAGGAAAAAATCTTGAAGAAAATGGCTCGAGTAGCCTCAAGAAGGTGGCACCCCTTGTTCTTACCACGAAAGGAGGTTGGGAGGAGTGGCTAGTGCAGTGCGCCTTCAACCTAAAGACAAGGGATCGATCTCCCCTTCCCGCGTTTCCTTTTTATCAATATGCACATGTAAATGGGTCGGCCCAATACGTCACGAGGGGAGAAAAAGCTTCAGCGAAAGCTGATGCTTGTCTCGCTTAAGGCGATAAATAATCGCTCCGATCTATAACTCTCGGATGACCCGTATTTGGACATCTCTGCCCGAACTCCACAGGAGCCGTCAGATTCTGAGCACTAATCTTGAAGCACGATCTCTTGACATGTAAGATGCAGCCAACGTTCGGTCTGAATCGTAGGTCGCCCGAACGTTTCACCACTCGAGCCATGGCGCATGCGTAGTCTTATCCCTTCCATTTACCCACTCTCTCGCGCCTCACCCGGTGCACCTCCCGCGCATGCTCCCTGCGCACCAGCTCCTCGCCGGCGACCCCTTGCCGCCCCTCCGCCTCCTCGCTCCTGTCCGTCCGCCCCAGTCTCCATGTCTTCCTTCCTCGCAGCCCCCAGCCGCAGGGGCCTGCCAGCGAGGCAGGCGACTACGATGACATCAAGCTCGTCTTCGAGGAGATGAGGGCGGGTGTTACGACCGCGCGCGGACGGGGTCGCGTTGCCCGCGGTGGAACTCGACGGCGGTCATCATCTCCGTCGGAGCGGCAGCAGCAGGACGAGCAGCACACGCGGCGTGGCACTCTGACGCATAGCTTCGCACGCGCGGACGCGCTGCCGTGGTCGGCTTGCGTGTATGGTGCGGGAGTTCGAGCTAGATTTCTCCATTGTGAGCGACTTGCATTTTTGCTATCTGGTACGAGCTGGTTGTTCCCCCATCCTTGATTCTAATTCAGTTCATCTTTGCTGTGTGATAATACTGCAGCGAGGAGATTCTGAACCCGTTTTTGGCGCTGAGGCTCTCTGGGATCATCATGGGTGAGCCGGACCCCACGGCGACCACGGCCAACGAGCCTGGATGCAGTGGCGTGGGGGGGGGGGGGGGCGTCATCAGGAAGCGCATGGTGTTCCTAGCCCCGACAGGCAAATCAGTTGGTGCGGTGCATTTTTCGCTAGTAGTACCATTTGTTCTCATGCTCTGATCTACTACTATGTGTTTTAATTCCTAACCTGTTCTGATTTGGAGGCACTATTTTCTGAATTCGTTGTCTGATGGCAACTTAACATTTGTTGTACATGGCGGTTTTTCTATGATTTTTAGGAGGACAACAAATTATTATTTTCTTCTGAATTTCCCATGTCTCAACATTTTGCCATGGAAAAGTTGCCATGATTTTAGGGAAAAACTAGTTGTTATGGGTTGTCAACTTTCCTATGCCTCATAATTTGCCATGGCAACTTTTTTTGTGATTTTAAACTTATCATTTTTTGATCTCATGGCAAATTTGCCATGATTTTTAGGAAAAAAACTATGTTAAATTCAAAACTTTTTGCACAAAATTTGCCATTGTACAAAGAGAAAATTGACATGTTTCCCATAAAAAGTAAATTTGCCATGGTACATAAATATTAGCGTTCCCTAAATTTTAAAAAAAATTACACGTGTCCACATTTTTTCCATGGCAAATCCCTTTTTTATTGCAACTTAACACCTTTAGTTTCCATGGCATTTTTGCCATGAGAACATGTTTCCGCTCTAATGTTGTCATGTCTTCAATTTCTGCCATGGCAAAATTGCCACGTTTTTAGTATAGAACCAACTTAGCAAAATGGTAAATGAGTATTTGAAAAATATTGAACATGTATATGAAAAATGTTGAACAAGTATTTAAAAATATTGAATAAGCATTCGGACAATATTGAATATGTATACAAAAATGTTGATCACTTATTAAAAAATATTTTTGATATATACAAAAATGTAGATGAAAACGAAAACAAACATAAGAAAAAACAAAAAAGGAAAAACAATAAATGGAGAAGAAATGTTATATGTGTATTTGAAAAATATTATTGAGATATAAAAAATGTAGAATAATAACAAAAAGAGCAAAGAAAACCGAAAACAGAAACAAAATAAACAAAATAAAAAACAAAGAAACAAAATGAAAAAAGAATGAAAAACAGAGAAGAAAAAAGAAAAAGAATCAAAATAAAAGAAAGATAAAGGAGAATAAAGAAAACCAAATAAAAATGGAGAAGAAAAAAGAAAAAGAAAATAAAGGAAAAAATCTCGAAGAAAATGACTCGACTAGCCTCAAGTAGGTGGCACCCCTTGTTCTTACCACGAAAGGAGGTTGGGCGGAGTGGCTAGTGCAGCGCGCGTTCAACCTGAAGACCAGGGATTGATCCCCCCTTCTTGCATTTCCTTTTTACGAATATGCACATGTAAATGGGTTGGCCCAATACGTCGCGAGGGGATGAGAAAGCTTCAGCGAGAGCTGGTGCTTGTCTCGCTAAAGGCGATAAATAGTCGCCACGATCTATAACTCCCCGGCGACCCGTATTTGGACATCTCGGCCCAAACGCCACAGGAGCCGTCAGATTCTGAGCACTAATCTTGAAGCACGCACTCTTGACATGTAAGATGCAGCCAACATTCGGTGTAAATCGTAGGTCGCCCGAACGTTTCACCACTTGGGCCACGGCGCAGGCGTAGTCTTATCCCTTCCGTTTCCCCACTCTCTCGCCCCTCACATGGCGCTCCTCCCCTACCTGCTCCCTACCCACCGCCTCCTCGCCAGCGGCCCCTTCCTGCCCCTTCGCCTCCTCTCTCCCGTCCGTCCGTCGTAGTCTCCATGTCTTCCTTCCCCGCCGCCCCCAGCCGCAGGGGCCCATCAGCCAGGCAGGTGACTACGATGGCATCAAGCTCGTCTTTAAGGAGATGAGGGCGGGTTTTATGGCCGCATGCGGATGGGCACGCGTTGCCCACGGTGGAACTCGACGGCGGACGTCGTCTCCTTCGGAGCGGCAGCAGCAGGATGAGCAGCACACGCGGTGTGGCACTCTGACGCAAAGCTTCATGCGCGCTACCACAGTCGGCGTGCACGTACGATGCAGGAGTTCGAGCTAGCTTTCTCCATTGTGAGCGACTTGCATTTTTGCTATCTGGTACGAACTTGTTGTTCCCCCATCCTTGATTCTAATTCAATTCATCTTTGCTGTGTGATAATACTCTAGCGAGGAGATTTTGAATCTGTTGTTGGCACTTAGGCTCTCCGCGATCGTCATGGGTGAGACGGACCCCCGCGGCAACTACGGCCAACGAGCCTGGATGCACTGGCGGGGAGGGGGGGGTGATGCGGAGCATCCTACGGTCATCCCCATGGACCTACCTTCGTCTCCCACGATAGCACATGGACCAATGACTAGAGCTCGAGCAAAGGCTATTGAAACTAAGGTGAACTCGCTCCTCTCCGAACTACCACTTTCCACATGTGAGACATGGCTACTACCTCAAGCAGAGACCCTATATGTGATCAGATGCTTAGAGGGAAGCCACGGAGCAACTACATCCAACGGACAAGACGGCGAGGACACCAAGTACAAGGACCAAGAGAAAGAGCTGCCAGGAAAACTACAACCACCGGATGACCGGACCACGTCGGACGTCCGATGCCTGGAACTCCAACCAGCCCAAGGACCCAACCAGTGAGTGCTATAGCAGCCGGACGACCGTCACGGACCGGACGTCCGACACCTCCCAGCGCCCGGACGACCGAGCCCCTTCGGAACTCCGGTGCCACCTCACAGAAGGAAAATAGCGGAAATCCGAGCTCCCCGGACGACCGACCGCCTCCGGATATCCGGCGCCACCTGATCAGAGCCGAAATGCCGGAAGCCCGAGCGTTACCGAACGTCCGGACCCTCACGAGCCACCGGACGACCGGTAACGATCGGACGTCCGACGCCTGTCTGTGCACTGTGTTTCGGGCCGAAGCCCATGTATCCCTTCGCCCCCTTAGACTATATATACTCCTCCTCCTCCCTCTTATTAGGGTTAGCATTGGTTTAGCTCATTTTAGAGATAGAGCTTTGCTCATCCACTTGATATATACTCCATTGGAGACCGAGGCCTCCGCGGAGAAGATCCCAAGTGGATTCAAGACCCCGTCAAGGGAAGATCCCCTCGCGGATTCAAGACCCCATCTCATCACGAATTGGGAAGAACTACCGGCCGTTTGTATCATCCCTTGTTGTGTTTGGATCGTGTATCACTCTTTATGTTCATGGATCTAGCACACGTGTGATCGTTTCTCGTTGATTTGAGTGTTTCCTCTCGTTTCCCCTCATGTTTTTCCTCGTGTGTTCATCGTGTTCTTCGTGGGATCCCCTCCAAATCGTGAAAGATCGGTCCTAGGGTTCCACCCTACATCATCTTGGTATCATGAGCCAAGGTTGATCACGAATTTGGAGCCCCTACCCCCCACTTTGTAGCCTAGTTTTGTTGTGTTCTTCCCCAATTTCGAAGGGATAATTAGATTTATACCCCTAGTTGTGTCCCACTCGGCTGTTTTACCCCTAATTTCCAAAATTCACCGTTTCTGTCCAAGTCACTTCGCTCCTCTTATGCTTTTGCCCTTTGACCGTCAGTTTGAAAAATTCATAACTAATTCATACTAAATCAGAAAAATGCAAATAAGATACCAAAATGTTTGGAAAAACATCACCTATATGTTAGTGTCATTTGCATTCATGACAAAAGTGTTGGAAAGTGCCCATCCGAGTTTTAGCTCTTATGATACCACCATGAACAGTAAAATCTAAAAAAATTCAAAAAAAATTGGTGGCAAAGAATGACAAATGATTTAAGTGCTTGCCAAGTTTCATCAGGGAATGACATTTGTGCATGTCATGGCAAAAAAACAATCAGCAGTCCAAAATAGATTATTTTTTTGCCACGACTTCCACGAATGTTGTTCCCTGATGAAACCTGGCAAGCACTTAAAACATTTGTCATTCTTTGCCACCAATTTTTTTTTTGAATTTTTTGAATTTGTTTAGTTTTTACTACTCATGGTGGTATCATAAGAGCTAAAACTCGGATGGGCACTTTCCAACACTTTTGTCATGAACGCAAATGACACTGACATATAGGTGATGTTTTTTTGAACATTTTGGTATCTTATTTGCTTTTTTCTGATTTAGTATGAATTAGTTATGAATTTTTCAAACTGACGGTCAAATGGTCAAAGGGCAAAAGCATAAGAGGAACGAAGTGACTTGGACAGAAACGGTGACTTTTGGAAATTAGGGGTAAAACAGCTGAGTGGGACACAACTAGGGGCACAAATCTAATTATCCCAATTTCGAAAATCCACACAAAAATAGCCCCAATTCTTTTTGTGATTTGTTGGTTTGATGAAGTTTTGTTGGATTTGATCCATGGATTTGCTTTGCCACGAGTGGATCTAGATTTCCCCCATCTTTTTCCTCAATCTCATCCGCCAAATTCGTGCAATTTTTACCAAATTCTTCTTCCTCACCGCAAACCCTAGTTCATCACGCAACCCGATTTTGAACAGACACCGGACATCCGACAGGTATCGAACGTTCAACGATCACCGGTCGTCCGACCCATACCGGACGTCCGAAGTTTCCTGACGAAACTGAATTTTTTTCTCTCGAAAATTTTTAGCCACCGCCCACACTTCCGCATTGCCACTCCAATACCCCTCATTGCATTTCCACATTGCCACCACCGCTTTCCGAAACCACCATCGCTTACCCGCTACCATCTCCAAACATTTTGACACATTTTGGTCATTGAGAATTTGAGTTGCGGTTTCCGTTTCCTAATGTTTTTCGGCTACTTAGGGACGGTTCGTCACCGATATCACTGCCGCTCATCTTCGCCACGGGCTCGTCATCGACAACATCCGCTTCACCATCTTGACACCATCAACCGCAAGCAAGGGCGGTAACCTCGACGACACGCTCGTACATTCCCCTTGCCATTGCCTTGATAACCACCATAGCCCATTTTGCGTCACTTACCTATTGAGACTAGCCATTGAGTATTGCCGACAACGTTACTTGTGCGCATTAGTGATCATCATTCTCATTGCATACATACCATATCACATTGGTAAAAACATCTTGGCATCATCTCTTGTGTCACAAGGTTGTCACCGCATATCTACAATTGCTATCTTGGTTTGTGAAGTTTTGCATAAGAGGCCAAAGAAAGAGCTCAAAAGAGAAAGAGCCAACAAGCTTTTAAGCAAAAGAGAAAGATAAGCAAAGAGCTTTTAAGCAAGAACCATAGCATCATACTACATTAAGATTGTCATACTCGATCCTCTTGGACCATCTCACCGGAACATCATACATAGAGCATACTTGGGATAGGAAGTCGTTGCATTTTTGCTTTGTAGGTTGTGCACAAGTCTCGTATCCGCCTATTGAGCAATCGTGCTAGCTTCTCTCTAGCGTTGTGTGATACGTCTCCAATGTATCTATAATTTATGAAGTATTCATGCCATATTTACAACAATTTTATATGGTTTTGGTATGATTTGCATAGAACTAACCCGGACTGACACTGTTTTTAGCAGAACTACCGTGGTGTTGTTTTTTGTGCAGAAATGAAAGTTCTCCAAATGAGCTGAAACTTTTTGACGATTTTTTTCGAACAAAAGAGACCCCCGAAGCTTCGTGGAAGGACCAGAAGATGAAGGAGTAGGGCACAAGACACCGGGGTGCGCCAGGAGGCCCAGGCATGCCCCGGTGGGTTGTGCTCACCTCGAGGCCCATCTTAGCGTGAAACCAATGCCAAAAATTCCTATAAATAGAGAAACCATCAGAAATAACCCTAGATCAGAAGTTCCGCCGCTGCAAGCCTCTGTAGCCACAAAAAACCAATCTAGACCCCGTTTCGGCACTCCGCCGGAGGGGGAAATCATCACCGGTGGCCATCTTCATCATCCCGACGGCCACCATGATGAGGAGGGAGTAGTCCACCCTCGGGGCTGAGGGTTTGTACTAGTAGCTATGTGTTTAATCTCTCTCTCTCGTGTTCTTGAGATGACACGATCTTGATGTACCGCGGGCTTTGTTAATATAGTTGGATCATATGGTGTTTTCCCCTCTCTATCTTGTTGTGATGAATTGAGTTTTCCCTTTGAGATTTCATTGTTATCGGATTGAATACTTTTATGGATTTGAGAGCACTTGATATATGTCTTGCATATGAATACCCGTGGTGACAATGGGGTATTATATTGATTCACTTGAGATATGTTTTGGCACTCAACTCGCGGATTCCCGAGGTGACATTGGGGTAATCTATGCATAGGAATTGATGCACGTTCTCGTCTTTTGTTTCTCCGGTAGAAATCTTGGGGCACTCTTTGAGGTTCTTTGTGTTGGATTGAGTATTATGAATCTGAAGTTGCTTTGGTGTTATTTTAGTACGAACTCTTGATAGATTGATCGGAAATAATAACTTGTGTTATTTTAGTACGAACTCTTGATAGATCGATCGGAAAGAATAACTTGGTGTTATTTTAGTACGAACTCTTGGATAGATCGATCAGAAAGAATAGCTACAAACAATTTCTTCTTATGTTCTCCGCTAGATAGGAACTTTGGAGTGATTCTTCATCGCACTTTGAGGGATGGTTATATGATCCAATTAGATTAGCATTGTTGAGAGAGTGCACTAGCGAAAGTATGGACCCTAGGCCTCATTTTCAAGCATTGCAATACCGTTTATGCTCCGTTTTATCAATTGCTACCTTGCTGTTTTTTATTGTTCCTATTACAAAAATCAATATCTACTATAATTACTACACTTGTATCACCATCTCTTCGCCGAACTAGTGCACCTATACAATTTACCATTGTATTTGGTGTGTTGGGGACAGAAGAGACTTTTTGTTATTTGGTTGCAGGGTTGTTTGAGAGAGACCATCTTCATCCTACGCCTCCCACGGATTGATAAACCTTAGGTCATCCACTTGTGGGAAATTTGCTATTGTCCTACAAAACTCAGTGCTTGGAGGCCCAACACGAGTCTACAAGAACAAGTTGTGTAGTAGACATCAAGCTCTTTTCTAGCGCCGTTGCCGGGGAGGTGAGTGCTTGAAGGTATATCTTTAGATCTTGCAATTGAATCTTTTAGTTTCTTGTTTTATCACTAGTTTGGTTCATAAAAAAACTACCAAAAAATGGAATTGAGGTGGTCTCATGTTGTTCATCTTTATAATGTCTTTCTTGAAAATGATGGAAAGGAAAATTGTGCTCAATTGATAGAAGAAGAATTCAATAAAATGTTTGGCATGAATGATGAGCATGATTGCAATGTTGTTAGTATGAATTCTATAAATATCCAAAATGCTAATGATGATTGCACTAGTCATGAAAAAATGTTTCTTATAAGCATGTCAATTTTTGTGGAGTGGAAAGACTTTGTGAAGACATGCCTTATAGGGATGATAGATTTTGTAAGAAGCATAAACATGATAGAACCAATTTTTTGCTCAAGGTGATAGATAAATTTGCTACAAAATTATGCTCTCTTTATCCTATTACTTGTGAATTTTGCAATAAAGTTGGTCACCTTAATTTCCAATGCATGCTTTTTCATGATCGAATCGTGTCCAAATATTGCAATAACTTGATCACCCTTGAACTTTATAATGAACTTTGTTTATTTTTGGGGTGTGAAGAATTGTCACATAAAAATGGTTGGTTTGAAGCATTCATATTCACGGACCATACTGAAACTAATTTGAAAGAAATCCATATGTTTTGCATGGTAAATTGCAATGAGAATGTTTATATTGCCAACTATAGAAAGATGGGAAAACCAATATAATATAAAAGGAGTACTAATGAAAGGGTAAAGATCTCTACTTTCCCTCCTATTGTCTCTCATGATGAAATAGGTGACGAGAAGGAGCTCCCTATTCAACCAATCTCATCAATAAGAAGCTCGGAAAAATTAATTAAACCCACACATGATGTGGTGAAGAAGAAGAAAAGAAGAAAGAGAAGAGGTAAAAAGGTATCTCTCCCAAATAATGTTGCTCCTATTATAGTTGTGCCTCATGAAAATGAATCAAAAATAATTGTGGAAGATGATGCACTTGATGATGATATTGCTTCTTTGTCTTATGGCACAATGTCCGAAAGAACTATTGATGATGATTTTGTTATGCCTATTGCTTGTTGTGATGATTATGATTGGGAAGATAATGATACTCTTATAATCTTGAAAATCTTTTTGGCACCAACTTGGGAAATTATGATGATAATAATTGTTATTCTATTGGTGCTATTCATACTATTAATGATGAGAGTGATTATGCTTATGATATGCCAAGCCACAAGCTTGGGGATGCTATGTTTGATGAGAATGACATGTTTGAGAATTTATTTGCTGCAATTAATGTTTGTCCCAAGCTTGGAGATGATATGCTCAATGAAGATGATCTTTTTAGTCCCCCTACTTTGAATGATCAAATTTGCTATGATGATTGCATGCCTCCTATCTATGATAAGAACAAAGTTGCTACTTATGATGATTATTGTGATGATACTTATGTTATAAAAAGTAGTGATAATTATTGTCATAATTTTGAATATCCTTTTACTGAACATTACTCTTTTAATATGGAAATAATTTATAATATTCGAGTTTCATATGATACTCCCACTATTGTGAATGAGAATAAAATTGCTTATATGGTGAGTAATAAATTTTCTATGCTTTTGGATCATGAAAAGAATGCTTTATGTGATGGTTATATTGATGAATCTATTCATGATGCTAATGAAAATTATTATAAGAGAGGAACTTATGATTCATGATGCTCTTGTTATGTTTCAATTCTTATCTTTTTTGCGAGCATCATTGAAATCATCATGCCTAGCTAAAAGGCATTAAAGAAAAACGCTGGTTGGGAGACAACCCAACACTTTTACCTACTATTTTTGTGTGTTCACATGGTTAGGCTACTGTACTGATCTTGTTTTATAGCTTTTGTTTCAATAAAGTGCCAAGTAAAGCCTTTGGGATAGTGTGGATGATAGTTGACTTGATTCTGTGCAAAAACAGAAACTTTTTCGTCCAGTGCAGAAATTACTGTATTTTACTGGAACGTGGAAAAATTATTAATTTTTTACAGTTGATGTGTATACAAATTTTCTACGTTGTACTAATTTTTCAGAATTTTTGGAGTTACATAAGTATGACCTTAATTCAGATCTTTACGTACTGTTCTGTTTTTGACAGATTCTGTTTTCAATGCATAGTTTGCTTGTTTTATGGTATCTATGGCTTATATTGCTTAATATAAATTGTATAGTACAGTAGGAATTGTGTTAGAACAATTATGAATCTTATCTTGACAGTACCAAAGTGAATTATTTGTCTTTATCATACTAACCCATCTCACGAAGTTCCGTTAAGTTTTGTGTGATTGAAGCTTTCAAGTTTTGGGTGAGATATCGATATGAGGAGAACAAGGAGTGACAAGACCCTAAGCTTGGGGATTCACAAGTCACTCCAAGGTAATATTCAAGGAATATCCAAGCAACTAAGCTTGGGGATGCCCCGGAAGGCATCCCCTCTTTCGTCTCCAACATTATCGGTAACCTCACTTGGAGCTATATTTTCATTCGTCACATGATATGTGTTTTGCTTGGAGCATCATTTTATTTTATTAGGATTTGCTTTCTGTTATTTATAATAATGTTTTGCATCTTTTATTTCAATAAAAATGCCAAGTGTAGCCTTTACCATGCTTAGTTTGCAAGTCTACATGTTGCTGTTTGAAATCAGAAAGTTTATCGCTGTTGCAATAATTATCCAGAAAAGTCCGAATGTGATAAAATGTTGAAACTTTTTTCACAATAAGATATGATAAATTTTCTACAGTGTGGTTAATTTTCAGAATTTTTTGAATTAGGGAAGTATGAGTACAATTGCACTCTTTACAGACTGTCCTGTTTAGACAGATTGCTGTTATGTTCGCATTGTTTGCATATGTTTGCTTGTTTAATGATTCTATTTGAGGATAGGAGTATTAAATATGTAGGGGCATTTAGTATTCAATGTTGAATAATAATGTTAGTGATTTGATACAGTAGATAATGATAAGGTTTTTGCATTGATTTATACTAACTTTTCTCATGAGTTCTTGTTGAGTTTTGTGTGGATGAAGTTTTTAAGATTTAGGGAAACCATGATATAAAAGGAATTAAGGAGACACAAAAGCTCAAGCTTGGGGATGCCCAAGGCATCCCAAGTTAATTATCCAAGAAGTCTCAAGCATCTAAGCTTGGGGATGCCCCGGTAGGCATCCCACCTTTCTCCATCAACAATTATCGGTTAGCCTCGGTTGAGCCTAAGTTTTAGCTTCTTCACATGATATGTGCTATTCTTAGAATTTCATTTTATTTTGTTTTTGCTTGCTGTTTTAATAAAATACTTAGATCTGAAACTTTTAAACAAGAGAGAGTCCTCAATTAGCTACCCATTTACTTAACTACTCATTTGATCTTCACTTGTATCTTTTTGGAGTAGTTTGTCAGTTGCTCTCGTGCTTCACTTAAATTTATTTGAGAGCTTGTTAGTAGCAATGGTAATACATAAATTTAGTCTCAAAGTAATGGATATTCAAGAAGGATATAATAAAAACTTTCATGTAGATCACTGGATATGATAAGTTTGATTCCTTGCAATAGTTTTGCGATATGGAGATAATAATATGTGAGTCATGTTGGTGAGTAATTATGCTTTAGTAAGAATATTGGTGTTAAGGTTTGTGATTCCCTATGCAAGCACGAAAGTCAATAATTATGCAATGAAATTACATCCTACTTGTGGTGCATTATTCGGTGTTAGTTATGCTCAATGCTCGTTTATGTGAATTTTTGTTTCTTGGTTGGTTCCTTCTCAATCTATTTGCTAGCCTCCATTTGTACTAAGTGGGAATACTACTTGTGCATCCAAATTCTTAAACCCAAAGTTGTGCCAAATGAGTCCACCATACCTACCTATATGCGGTATTTCCATGCCGTTCTAAGCAAATTTGTATGTGCCATCTCTAAATTTTCAAAATGATTTCCTTTTTGTGTGCTCGTACCGCTCATGAAGCGGCAGGGGGTGGCCAATATTTTCCATGCTAGATGTGTTATTCTCAAGATGAGTGTTTATTCACTTGTCATTGCACGAGAGTACGGCAAAGATATTAGGGATGCCCAGTCCCGAAATGAAAAATGAATTTACTTTATGTTGTCAAATAATAAATTCCTTGGAAAGTGTTGGTATGGAGGGCACCCGTGGATACGGCGAGCCATGGATTATGAAAGAATGGTGGAAAAAGGAATAAACTTTATTTTCTGTTTGGGAACCTCCTATGATATATCTAGCATGGAAAGTGTTGGGAATTACTCTGTCGTTTTCGTTGACGGGAAAAGTATGCCTCTCAAAAATTTTATCTCTCAATTTAAGCTTTGAGCTCTGGCACCTCTACAAATCCCTACTTCCCTCTGCGAAAGGCCTATCTATTTACTTTATGCAATTTTTAATTTTATTTGAGTCTCCATCTTCTCTTATAAAGCACCAACTAAGGGGCACTACAATCGTACTTGAGCATTGGATGCAGCTAATATGCGAGTGTGTTTTGCGAATGGATCAATGATTGAGCATGATGGGCTAGGGATAACTTTCTTTAGTGTTGATATTTTGAAAGACATGGTTGCTTATTGATATGCTTGAGTATTGATGTCTTCATGTCAAATTATAGACTATTGCTTTGAATCATTCAAGTCCAAATGTCCATGCTACAAAAGAAAGAGTATATGATGAATATGATAGGTAGCTTTCCACAACAAAAATTCCGTTTTCAATTGCTACTTTATCATGATAAGTTTTATGAGAAAGAGTTGCTGTTATGATGCTAGAAAAAGTGATTGAAATTATCATTGATCAAACTTATGCATTTTGCTAGCATTCACACTTCATAAATTATTTCTTTTATCATTTACCTACTCGAGGACGAGTAGGAATTAAGCTTGGGGATGCTGATATGTCTCCAACGTATCTATAATTTATGAAGTATTCATGCCATATTTACAACAATTTTATATGGTTTTGGTATGATTTGCATAGAACTAACCCGGATTGACGCTGTTTTCAGCAGAACTACCGTGGTGTTGTTTTTTGTGCAGAAATGAAAGTTCTCCAAATGAGCTGAAACTTTTTGACGATTTTTTTGGAACAAAAGAGACCCCCGAAGCTTCGTGGAAAGACCAGAAGGTGAAGGAGTAGGGCACAAGACACCGGGGCGCGCCAGGAGGCCCAGGCGCGCCCCGGTGGGTTGTGCTCACCTCGAGGCCCATCTTAGCGTGAAACCAACGCCAAAAATTCCTATAAATAGAGAAACCATCAGAAATAACCCTAGATCAGAAGTTCAGCTACCGCAAGCCTCTGTAGCCACAAAAAACCAATCTAGACCCCGTTCCGGCACTCCGCCGGAGGGGGAAATCATCACTGGTGGCTATCTTCATCATCCCGGCGGCCACCATGATGAGGAGGGAGTAGTCCACCATCGGGGCTGAGGGTTTGTACCAGTAGCTATGTGTTTAATCTCTCTCTCTCTCTCGTGTTCTGGAGATGACACGATCTTGATGTATCGCGGGCTTTGTTAATATAGTTGGATCATATGGTGTTTTCCCCTCTCTATCTTGTTGTGATGAATTGAGTTTTCCCTTTGAGATTTCGTTGTTATCGGATTGAATACTTTTATGGATTTGAGAGCACTTGATATATGTCTTGCATATGAATACCCGTGGTGACAATGGGGTATTATATTGATTCACTTGAGATATGTTTTGGCACTCAACTCGCGGATTCCCAAGGTGACATTGGGGTAATCTATGCATAGGGGTTGATGCACGTTCTCGTCTTTTGTTTCTCCGGTAGAAATCTTGGGGCACTCTTTGCGGTTCTTTGTGTTGGATTGAGTATTATGAATCTGAATTTGCTTTGGTGTTATTTTAGTACGAACTCTTGATAGATTGATCGGAAAGAATAACTTGTGTTATTTTAGTACGAACTCTTGATAGATCGATCGGAAAGAATAACTTGGTGTTATTTTAGTACGAACTCTTGGATAGATCGATCGGAACGAATGGCTACAAACAATTTCTTCTTATGTTCTCCGCTAGATAGGAACTTTGGACTGATTCTTCATCGCACTTTGAGGGATGGTTATATGATCCAATTAGATTCGCATTGTTGAGAGAGTGCTCTAGCGAAAGTATGGACCCTAGGCCTCATTTTCAAGCATTGCAATACCGTTTGTGCTCCGTTTTATCAATTGCTACCTTGCTGTTTTTTATTGTTCCTATTGCAAAAATCAATATCTACTATCATTACTACACTTGTATCACCATCTCTTCGCCGAACTAATGCACCTATATAATTTACCATTGTATTTGGTGTGTTGGGGACACAAGAGACTTTTTATTATTTGGTTGCAGGGTTGTTTGAGAGAGACCATCTTCATCCTACGATTCCCACGGATTGATAAAGCTTAGGTCATCCACTTGAGGGAAATTTGCTACTGCCTACAAAACTCTGTGCTTGGAGGCCCAACACGAGTCTACAAGAACAAGTTGTGTAGTAGACATCAAGCTCTTTTCTGGCACCGTTGCCGGGGAGGTGAGTGCTTGAAGGTATATCTTTAGATCTTGCAATTGAATCTTTTAGTTTCTTGTTTTATCACTAGTTTGGTTCATAAAAAAACTACCAAAAAATGGAATTGAGGTGGTCTCATGTTGTTCATCTTTATAATGTCTTTCTTGAAAATAATGGAAAGGAAAATTGTGCTCAATTGATAGAAGAAGAATTCAATAAAATGTTTGCGGTGCATTTTTCTCTAGTAGTGCCATTTGTTCTCATGCTCTGATCTGCTACTAGATAATCTTACATTATTAAGAAGTTGATTCCCACTACTAACAATTCTCTCAACATGCAGCCCGTCCACATCATTATCTAGCCACGTCAGCAATTCTCCTCGTGTATACTTGCATTCTGTACGCAGGTGTGCGACGCAATGCAACCTTCCATCCCAGCGTAATTGCTTACATTTTCTGACCATTCCTCTTATGTATTAATTAAGGACTAAGGTCCGTTGAGCTCCCTGAACCAATAAAATCTTCACTAATTTCATCAAAAACTTATAGTCTTCCGAACAACACGTACGATCTTCATGGATTCTTATAGTCTTCCCGCTATCTCTAGCCCTCTCTCTCCATACTGTAGTGCCGCCTGCCAAGCCTTCACGTCCCATCGTAGGCTCGCAGCCGGAGACCCGTGCACTGTTGCCGGCTCCAAGCCTCCTAATCCTTGCCCGTATATATACCTCTCGCGAAGCCCCATGATGCCCGCCGTCCCGGGCTATGATAGCAGAAGCCCTATGCCCAGGCGTCGACCTGACGATCTGCATTTGCCACCGCCGGCGTCCTGTCCAGCATCACCTGCGCCATATGTGGGTTCTTTCCTTCCTCTCAATCTCCTCAGTTATGAACAATTTTTACCAGTCAGCTTGATTGGACGAGTTGATTTGTATGTGCTGGGTTTGAGTTAGCTTGATTGGGCGAGCTGATTTGTATGTGCTTGTTAGTTTTCTTAATAAGAAGCTTTGTCCCCATCTCCAGACACCTCCGAGGCAACAAGTTCAATCAGTCTCTCTCCCCTAAACGCCTCCCTAACTCAACTACTGCCCACACACACATGTGTCCACGTGAGATAAATCATTGATGTTTGTCCAATACAGTTTTTTTAATGGAAGTGCTAGATGGTGAATATATCTTCTTTATTTTGTTTTCTTTAGTGTTCTTGAATGGATAAACAGATGAAGTGCACCATTTACTATGACCATGGTGTTAATTCAGTCGAATGGTCAGCCTAACTGCACTTTGAGTTTCATGATGTACTCCTCCCTGTTGTACATGTGTGATGACAAATAAGGGCATCGGTGTATTTCTGATCTGGAGAGAGATGTTAACATTTTTTTATCTATGCTAGAATAGGAACGGGTGGTGTTCAGTTTTCCAACATGCATGTGTAGTTACAATCAAACAATCTTCTCTAAGCCTTAGCACTTTGATATTATCTCTTCAAACCTATAACTTTGCTTTACAAATGTAAACTTTAATTAAATAGTACCATACCAAATGTTTTATTGAAGTACTGAATTTTGTTTTCACTAATGACTAATACTTTTCTGTAGTTAGAATATCATTATTTGATTGTTCGGGTGCTAAACAATCCTAGCGTAAATGTTTTTTCCCTCGCTGAGAGGCTCAGGTATGGCATTTTCTCATTGTCCTTCAATCTAATTGTTCTATGCTAGACGGTAGCCTCTTAAGGTGGAGAATGTAAGCTAATTCCTATTTGGGCGCATTAACACCATGAGGCTTACAAATTACTATGAAATCTATTTGTTTCTTACTCCGATGCACATCTAATAGGAAACTAAATTATATTGTCTTGAAATATTAAATCTAATTGAAATATATGTTACTTCTGTTCATGTTGGTGATGCATTGTAATTACGCAAATATGAAGATACTCCATAATATATTAATTTGTCTGACTTTCCATATCATTCAAAGGTTCAAATAAATATATTTATATTTCTTTCATGGACTTGCTATTTCTCCCCCATAAATCCTCCTCCTATATGCTGCTACAAATTCCCGCAGCAACGCGCAAGGCCTCATCTAGTTCTATGTGTTTTATTGCCTGGCCTGTTCTGATTTGGAGGCACTATTTTTTGAATCCATTGTCTTATGGCAAATTAATATTTTTTGTACATTGCAGTTTTGCTATGATTTTTAGGAGGACAACAAATTGTTATTTTTTCTGAATTTCCCATGTCTCAACATTTTGCCATGGAAAAATTGCCATGATTTTAGAGAATAACTAGTTGTTATAGGTTGTCAATTTTCCCATGTCTCATAATTTGCCATGGCAATTTTTTTTTGTGATTTTCAACTTATCATTTTTTGATTTCATCGCAAAATTGCCATGATTTTTAGGGAAAGAAACTATGTTTAATGCAAAACTTGTTTGCACAAAATTTGCCATCATACAAAGAGAAAATTGCCATGTTTCCCAATTTTTTTTGCCATGGTACATAAAGAATAGCGTTCCCTAACATTTCCAAAAAATTTACACGTCTCCACATTTTTGCCATGGCAAATCACTTTTTTATTGCAACTTAACACATTTTGTTACCATGGCATTTTTGCCATGAGAACATGTTTCCCCTCTAATGTTGTCATGCCTTCAATTTCTGTCATGGCAAAATTGCCATGTTTTTAGTATAGAAACAACTTAGCAAAATGTTAAATGAGTATTTGAAAAATATTGAACATGTAATTGATTTTTTTGAATAAGTAGTAAAATGTTGAACAATTATTTAAAAAATGTTTAATAAGCGTTCGGACAATGTTGAATATTTATACAAAAAATGTTGTTCACTTATTAAAAAATGTTTCTGATATATACGAAAACGTAGAGTGAAAACGAAAACAAACATAAGAAAAAGGAAAAAAGGAAAAATAATAATGGAGAAGGAATGTTAGACGTGTATTTGAAAAATATTATTGACGTATACAAAAAATGTAGAATAGTAACCAAAAGAGCGAAGAAAACTGAAAATACAAACAAAATAAAGAACAAAGAAACAAAATGAAAAAGAATGAAAATAACGGAGAGAAAAAAAGAATCAAAATAAAAGAAAGAGAAAGGAGAATAAAGAAAACCAAATAAAAATGGAGAAGAAAAAAGAAAAAGAAAATAAAGGAAAAAATCTCGAAGAAAACGGCTCGAGTAGCCTCAAGTAGGTGGCACCCCTTGTTATTACCACGAAGGAGGTTGGGAGGAGTAGCTAGTGCAGCACACGTTCAACCTGAAGACCAGGGATCGATCCCCCCTTCTCGCATTTCCTATTTACGAATATGCGCATGTAAATGGGTTGGGCCAATACGTCGTGAGGGGAGAAAAAGCTTCAGCGAGAGCTGGTGCTTGTCTCACTTAAGGCGATAAATAGTCACCGCGATCTATAACTCCCGGACGACCCGTATTTGGTCATCTCGACCCAAAAGCCATAGGAGCCGTCAGATTCTGAGCACTAATCTTGAAGCACGATCGCTTGACATGTAAGATGCAGGTAGCGTTTGATCTGAATCGTAGGTCGTCCGAACGTTTCACCATTGAGCCGTGGCGTAGGCATAGTCTTATCCCTTCCGTTTCCCCACTTTCTCGCCCCTCACACGGTGCTCCTCCCCCGCCTGGTCCCTGCGCACCGGCTCCTTGCCGGCGGCCCCTTCCTGCCCCCTCTGCCTTCTCGCTCCTGTTCGTGTGCAGCAGTCTCCATGTCTTCCTTCCCCACCTCCCCCAGCCGTAGGGCCCCGTCAGTGAGGCATACGACTACGATGACATCAAGCTCATCTTTCAGGAGATGAGGGCGGGTGTTACGGCTGGGCGCGGATGGGAGCGCTTTGCCCGCGATGGAACTCGACGGCGGTCGTTGTCTCCTTTGGAGCGACAGCAGCAGGACGAGCAGCACACGCGGCATGGCAATGTGATGTAGAGCTTCGCGCGCTCGAACACGCTGCCTTGGTCGGCATGCGCGTATGGTGGAGGAGCTCGAGCTAGCTTTCTCCGTTGTGAGCGACTTGAATTTTTGCTATCCGGTACGAGCTGGTTGTTCCCCCATCCTTGATTCGAATTGAGTTCATCTTTGCTGTGTAATAATATTGCAGCGAGGAGATTCTGAACCCGTTGTTGGCGCTCACTCTCTCAGGATTGTCATGGGTGAGCCGGACCCCCACGACGACCACCGCCAACGATCCTGGATGCACTAGCGGGGGGGGGGGGGGGGCATCAGGAAGCGCATGGCGTTTGTAGCCCCGGCAAGCAAATAATTAGTAGTACCATCTGTTCTCATGCTCTGACGTGCTACTAGATAACTCCATGTGTTTTATTGCCTGATCTGTTCTGATTTGGAGGCACTATTTTCTGAACCCGTTGTCGGATGGCAACTTAACATTTGTTGTACATAGCAGTTTTGCTATGATTTTTAGGAGGACAACAAATTGTTATTTTTTTCTTCTGAATATCCATGTCTCAACATTTTGCCATGAATTTTTTCCATGATTTTAGGGCATAAGTAGTTGTTATAGGTTGTCAATTTTCCCATGTCTCATAATTTGTCATGGCAACTTTTTTTTTTGTGATTTTTAACTTATGATTTTTTGATCTCATTGGAATTTGCCATGATTTTTAGGAAAAGAGACTATGTTAAATGCAAAACTTGTTGCACAAAATTTGCCATTGTACGAGAGAAAATTGCCATGTTTCCCACAAAAAGTAAATTTGCCATGGTACATAAAGAATAGCGTTCCCTAACATTTCCAATTTTTTTACATGTCACCACATTTTTGCCATCACAAATCTCTTTTTTATTGCAACTTAACACCTTTTGTTACCATGGCATTTTTGCCATGAGAACATGTTTCCCCTCTAATGTTGTCATGTGTTCAATCTCTGCCATGGCAAAACTGCCATGTTATTAGTATAGAAACAACTTAGCCAAATGTTAAACGAGTATTTGGAAAATATTGAACATGTATTTAAAAAATGTTGAATAAGTATTAAAATGTTGAACAAGTATTAAAAAATGTTGAATAAGCGTTCGGACAATGTTAAATATGTATACAAAAAATATTGATCACTTATTAAAAAATGTTTTTGATATATATGAAAACGTAGAGTGAAAACAAAAACAAACATAAGAAAAAACAAAAAAGGAAAAACAAATAATGGAGAAGAAATGTGAGACGCGTATTTGAAAAATATTATTGACATATACAAAAAGTGTAGAATAATAACCAAAAAACAAAAATAGAAACAAAATAAATAAAAGAAAAAAGAAAAATAAAAAACAAAGAAACAAAATGAAAAAAGAATGAAAAAGGGAGAATAAAAAAGAATCAAAATAAAAGAAAGAAAAAGGAGAATAAAGAAAATCAAAGAAAAATGAAGAAGATAAAAGAATAAAATAAAATAAAGGAAAAAATCTCGAAGAAAATGGCTTGAGTAGCCTCAAGTAGGTGGCACCCCTTGTTATTACCACGAAAGGAGGTTGGGCGGAGTGGCTAGTGCAGCGCGCGTTCAACCTGAAGACCAGGGATCGATCCCCCCTTCTCGCATTTCAGTTTTACGAATATACCCATGTAAATGGGTTGGCCCAAATACACCGCGAGGGGAGAAAAAGCTTCAGCGAGAGCTTGTGCTTTTCTTGCTTAAGGCGATAAATAGTCGTAGCGATCTATAACTCCCGGACGACGTGTATTTGGACATCTCGGCCCGACCGCCATAGGAGCCGTCAGAACGTTTCACCACTCGAGCCGTGAAAGCACAGGTTTACTCCCAGAGGGAGGGGGTGACTGGGAGATTTTTAAAATTTTGTCAAACTATGAAGAATTTGACGAAGATCAGAGTGAATAAATAGAAACGCGAGGGGACTAAATCATCACAGAATCAGAGTACATGCATACAGGATACATAAGGGTGAAGAACATGCAATCATAATAGCATATAAGCATGGAGAATATGAACTGAAGAAATGAAAGACAGCATGATGAAAGTCTTCACTTCAAATTCATCAGAAGATGTGACACCCTGGTTTTTGCCATTTTTCTTTTTCTGGATTTTATTGCATTTTGGATTTGAATTTGAGTTTTGAATCAACTCATTTGGACTTAATCACTTGGGCATTTCTTTGATTTTCACCCAAGTGACTCATCTCTTTCTCTTTGATATATCAAAATATGGACATGGGAATATTTTTCTTAAATGAAAAATATTCATTTTCTCTCTGAAACACCACTTCAGTCACTTCTGCTCCATAGCAACCCTCATTTTTCTTGCCCACAAAAATCTGAGAAAATTCCTGAATATTCTTTGGACCTTGGCACACCTCCCTATGCAAAAAATATTTCATGGTTATTTGGAATATTTTTGCTACAGAAAATCTTTTCTGTTCTATGCAGAAAAGGCATGTTGTGAAGGAATTGCATTTTTCCTTGATCCATTGGAGCTGAAATTTTTAGGGCTTCATTACCCTCCTAAATAACCCTTAACCACCAAAACTCAGCTCTTAACTCTCTCTAGATTCTTCTCTATTAAGCTCCAAAGTTTCTGTCCAGAAACTTGCCAAGAGGCTACAGTCTCACCCAGTCGACCTGGCTTTAACTTAGATGCTTGGATCGACCTAGCCTTGCAAAGACAACACCCCAGACTTGAATTTAATGCTCGGCGTCGTGTGATGCCAGAGTTCACGCGGTGATCGCGTGTGGACACGATGCTAGGCAGCTGTTCGGCGCGCTCTGGGTGCCGCCAACGCCTCTGTTTCGCTCGTGCGCGCGTCTGAGGCCAAACCAGATCGCCACCAAGCGCCTGCTGCCTCGACTCATCGCCCTTGACCCCTCCCTGCCGCTCACCGACGCCAGAGTTCGCCGCAGCGAGCACGGGCACGACGCAGCCAAGTGCATAGTGCGCCCGTGCCCCTGTGCTGGTCTCCACCCGCGCCCTGTGCTCGTCCCCGTCCTCCCACAGTGGCCGTGTGAGCCATGGATCCTTCCCCCTCTCTCTCTGACGCCCCTCGTCGCCGTGCACCTCTTCCAGAGAGCTCGCCGGCGCTCTCGATCCCCTCCTCGGCCATGCCTATAAATAGGACCCCTCGAGCTCGTTTCTCCTCACCACCCCACTCCTCGGCACCCACACTTCCTCTAGATAGCCGCGGCCAGGCTAGGCAGGCCTCTGGCCGCCGTTCTGCTCTGGAGCTCGCCGCCGATCCCGCCTTGGCATTCTGCTTCCTCTGGTGCCCCTCGTCCTCCACCAACTGCTCAGGCGTGTTCCTGGTGGTCCACTGGTCCTAGCTAGTGCCTCTGGAGCCACTGGAACGACCTCACGACGCTGGCGTCTTCCTCTCCGACGAGCTCCGCCCGCTGCAGCTGCTGGAGACGACCACGCCGACCTCGTCCGTCCACCTCTCGCCGAGCTACGGGTATGTGCAAGTTCATCGTAGTCTTGCGCATCCACCCATCCCCTCACCGGCGGCAGCCGACCTCTCCTCGCCGGAGAAATGCCGGCGATGAGCCGCCCTCCTCTGTTTCTCTCTCCCTCTCTCCTAACCTTGCCAGTGGGGCCCGCCCGTCAGCCTCACTGAGCGCCCGCCGAAGCGGTATAAGTGGAGGCGCGTTTCTGAAATACGCCATCGACGTCACCCCTCTCTAATTTTCTGAAAAATCAAATTTAATTCAGAAAATTGACCCAACTTTAACCAGCTATAATTTCTACTCTATGAGCCCAAATGACTTGATTCTTTTTGCATTGGTTTTGTGTTGAAATTTTCTATCAGCATGCAAAAGATGAGATTTTTGCTTGCTGTGATTATTTTCGGGTGAATTAAACAGTGTTATGTGACATTTTATTTTTGCTATTTTAATTATTTTTAGAGGAAGAAACTTGCCTTGAAGATCACTAGAGGGAGTGTGACCCTCCTCTGCACTAAGGCAAGCCATTACAAATATTTGCAAGAATGTCATTTCAATAACTATGGTTTTCACATGAATATGATCATTTTAAATGCATATAGAAAATTCATATAAATTTATTTGATGCTAGTTGCATGTTCTTGCTGTGATTATTCTGTTAGCAGTAGCATTGTAGTTGGATGGTTAAGTTTATGCAGTAGAGTAAATATGACATTATGCTTGATTTAGTCAATATCGAGATTATGTTAAAAGTAATGCATAAGTTGTCATTGCATTTTCATGGCATACTATGACTCGGTAAAATTATTTGCAAGTTGAAATCTGATAATAAACCAACTTGAACTAGTTGTTGATCGAGTCATGGTGCCACCGAATCGAGCTTCCCAAAGTGCAACCACATTTGCCTTTATGAGGGGGGGGGGGGCCTTTCTCGGTCTGTTGTTATGCTTGCCGGTGCCTCCAACTAGGGAAGGTTATGCGCTGGCGCTACCCTGGCCCGGTAGGCAGGTATAACCTTGTGTGCCCGTAGTTGTTTTGGTACCATGTCCCCATTTGGGATGAGTGTTTTGCCATGTCGGTGGCCGTTGGATGTCACGAGTTGATATCGGGGCCACCCAGGACTTAGCCCAAAGGGGAGTTGGTCCGAGTGGCCGGGCGAGTGTCATGGCAATAGACTGGTTCTGTCGGAACGCCGTTGGTCCACCCAAATGGGAGTCCAAGGCCATGGGTTCCGTGGTGTGGGTATAGTGTGCTAACCTCTGTAGAGTGTGTATAATCTATCGATAGCCACGTCCTCGGTCATGGACACAAGTTCGTAGTAGGTCACACCATGGATCAACAAAAATATTAAACTTTCACACTAAGTGAATACTTGTGGCACTGTTTATGTTGGTAAAGTTGTTGAGACCATCGAGATGGTTTCGGTTGTGATCATGGAGTGATCACCTTGATATGATGAGGTTCGTGGTTACGAGGTAACCGAGATGGTAAGCGGGTCTGAAAGGCCCTGTTATGAGCACGATCACTTCATGAGTAGCATGTTACATTCTTGCATTAAACCTGCTTAAATAGCATTGTTGTTGTTTGCCATTGTTGCTTTGTTTGTGTGAGCTTGCAAGTACATTCAATGTACTGACCTGGCATGTCATGCCAGTTTCAGGAGAAATCATACCGGAGTTGGAGTTGCTTATCGCATCGCAATCTAGACCGTGTCCACATCAGTGTCCCTGTGAGATGGAGTCCTTCTACATCATCGTTCTACTGCCGCGTAGTCTTATCGTGATGTCGAGGCCCCTGCTCATGTCTACTAAATAATGTACATATGTTCAGCAGCACCGAGTGTGCCGCTTGGCCTCGCAATGTAATGTTAAACTCTATGTTCCGCTAGTATCAATAAAGCGGTTGTATTTCTGTACCAATTTGTTGTGTGTTGTCAGAAGACTTGATCTCTGGGCTGGCAATGCAAGGCAAACTAGTTGCTCTGAGCCGGGGTGCCACAGAAGATAGATCACAAATTCTTCAGCAGCGGAATAATGTAAGGGAGGGTGAGGAATTTGAAACCAGGTTGGCTCAGTGAAGACACAGTGATTTGGTAGACCAGTTCCAGTTGTTGTATCAACTGTACGCCTGGTTGAGGCGGCTGAGATGAACTCAGAGGACACACAGTCCTCACTGTATTCCTCTTGAGCTAAGGTCACTTAGTCCTCACCCAATCACTCGTGGTAAGTCTTCAAGGTAGACTTCCAAAACCTTCACAGTCTTGTTCACTGGCACACCACAGCGACTCTTCGTGTACTCAGAACGTGATGCCTAACCGTCTGGGAGAATGACAGTCTTCAAAGGTAACAGACGTCGGATCACACAGATCAATCTCTTTGTGATGCTCAATCACTTTGGCTTTGGGTTTTTCCTCACTTAGTATTCTCTCAAAGTCGTCAGAGGATGGGTTGCTCTCAAATGACAAGTGTCAAGTTCTCCTGGAGCAGCCAACCAACAAGTGGTTGTGGGGGGCGGCTATTTATAGCCAGGGGCAACCCGACATGAATTGTCATAAATGCCCTTCTCTGATTCGACTGTTGTCAGGATAAGGATCCACTCGACGGCTGGCCCGCGGTGCAGCAACGGTTGGAATTTGAACTCTCAAATTTGTTGGGGCACTCAATTTTTTCACTTTTAGGCAGATCGTACTGGCGAACTCCTAACTCCTCAGCATGACCAAATTCATCAGCGACTAGATGAGCTTCGTCACTGTCGCTAGCAAATGCGTCAGCTGTTTCAGAGATTTCCAAACGCTTCACTCGAAACGGCTTGTGTATGTATGGGTTTGAGCATCACTTTGGAAATGTGAACTATGATTCACTTAGACCCCCTTTAACAGTACGGTTTTTCCTATGACTAAAATAAGAAGAAATAAACTACAAAAACAAAAGTCTTCAAGCTTCCAGTCTTCACATCAATTTCTTTCAAGGCAGTACCAATTTCATCACCAAATTCTTCACTTGAAGAAATTCATTTTTAGGGGTCGTCTTCCATGTGTTAAACCAAATCTTCAGGGACTATATCTTTTGTGTACACTCACAAACACATTAGTTCCTCAACCTATTTGTCTTCAATACTCCAAAACCACTAAGGGGGCACTTGATGCACTTACAATCTCCCCCTTTTTGGTGATTGATGACAAATTGGTTAGGATTTCAATGAGAGAAAAATAATTGAAGTGTAATACAGAGTATGAAGAAATTTGTTACAAGATATTGAGGAACTCCCCCTGAAGACGTGCATATGCAGAATTTGCTTTGGATTGCAAATGCCTATGGCAGGTTGAAATTGTGGAGATCCCCCCTATATCTTGGAATCCAATCATGCATGATCATAAGATATTTGAAGAATATGAATGCATGATGAAAATTGGTGTCTGACGAAATTGTGCATGCATGAGCAGATATATTTAAGGTCAAAGCATGCGTATCAAGTGTAGCAAAAGAGTCAGACAACCAACAATTATTAAATTACATCTCATCAAAGAGAAAATCAAATAAAGTTCAAGAGTTGCAACTTAGCAAAAATAGCCCATATATCGACTGGCTTGAAGACTTACTCAGACTTCTCCCCCTTTGTCATCAAATGACCAAAAGGAGACAAAGCTGAGGACTAACGCCCCTGAAGAAAAACATCAAGGTGAAGACGAGGGAGCACCAGCGTCGTCGGGGTCACGCGATGCAGAGGGACCAACAGCAGTGTCTTCAATAGCTTCATTTTCATCAGTGGTGCGCGATGAAGACTCTGAGCTCGGCATAAGAGGAGGAACTTGAGTTCTCTTGAACTTCTTCCATGGCGGATCAGCCCAATCGAAGTTCATTTGAAAATCCATAGCAGCAAGTTCTTCATCTGCCTTGAGGTGTGAGAGTATGGACCATGTGCGGTCAAATATTTCATGGGCACAGTAGCGGTTCTTGTAGACGGTGTTATGCATCACTGTCATGTTGGCTTGAATTGCAGCGAACTGACGCTTAACCCATAGATGATTCTTGTCAACTTTCTGATGCAAGCTTATGAGTAACTCACAGTCCATCATGACACGTGATCCTTCACATGAAAAAGATGGTCTTGAAGCTTTTGCAGCAGTGTCCTGGCTGGCAGTTTCGTCAGCAGTTGAATTAGACACAGGCTGACGAAATTTTCCATCAAGGGGACGAATTCCTTCATTAATTACAGCCTTGCCCTTGCCAGGAACTGTAGAGAGAGTATTCTAAAGAACTTCAACTTCAGGCAGATAGCTTAAATGATTCTGACGATCAGCCTTATAGTGAACTGAAAACCGAGATCTGATGAATCTCATGATCCATGGAGCATACAGCTTCAGATCAAAAGGTGACTATGCCACTGATACGTCTCCAACGTATCTATAATTTTTGCTTGTTCCATGCTGTTATATTATCATTCTTGAATGTTTTATATTCATTTTATAGCAACTTTATATCATTTTTTGGGACTAACCTATTGACATAGTGCATAGTGTCGGTTGCTGTTTTTTGCTTGTTTTTTACTTCGCAGAATATCAGTACCAAACTGAGTCCAAATGCAGCGAAACTTTTTGGAGATTTTTTCTGGACCAGAAGACACCCAGTGGGCCAAGAAAGTACTAGAGCGGAGGCCCATGGGGAGCACAACCCACCAGGGTGCACCCAGGAGCCCAGGCGCGCCCAGGGGGTTGTGCCCCTACGGAGACCTCCTGCACCACCTCTTCGCCCTATAAATTCCCAAATATTCCAGAAACCCTAGGGGAGTCAACGAAACACAATTCCAGCCGCCGCAAGTTCCAGAACCACGAGATCCAATCTAGACACCATCACGGAGGGGTTCATCATCCTCATTGGTGCCTCTTCGATGATGCATGAGTAGTCCACCATAGACCTAAGGATCCGTAGGCAGTATCTAGATGGCTTCTTCTCTCTTTTTGATTCTCAATACAATGGTCTCTTGGAGATCTATTTGATGTAACTCTTTTTGCAGTGTGTTTGTTGGGATCCGATGAACTTTAAGTTTATGATCAGATCTATATCCATGAATATTATTTGAGTTTTCTTTGATCTCTTATATGCATGATTATTTATAGCCTCGTATTTTTTCTTCGAACCTTTGGTTTAGTTAGGCCAACTAGATCGATTTTTCTTGCCATGGGAAGAGGTGCTTTGTGATGGGTTCGATCTTGTGGTGTTCTTTCCTAGACAGAAGGGGCAGCAAGACACGCATGTATCATTGCTATTAAGGATAACAAGATGGGGGCTATTCCTACAGGAATAGATCTCGTCTACATCATGTCATCGTTCTTATTGCATTACTCCGTTTCTCCATGAACTTAATACACTAGATGCATGCTGGATATCGGTCGATGTGTGGAGTAATAGTAGTAGATGCAGGCAGGAGTCGGTCTACTAATCTTGGACGTGATGCCTATATATTGATCATTGCCTTAGATATCATCATAATTGTTCGATCATCTATCAATTGCCCAACAGTAATTTGTTTACCCACCGTGTGCTATTTTCTTGAGAGAAGCCACTAGTGAAATCTATGGCCCCCGGGTCTATTCTTTATCATATTTGCTTTGAGATCTATTTTTATTCGCTTTTATTTTCAGATCTATTATTCCAAAAACCCAAAAATACTTGCTGCACTTTTTTATTACTTATTTTATTTCGTGTTTTATCGAGAGCTATTTATCCAATCTATCACAAATTTATCTATCTTTTTACTGGGGAGGATCAAATAGTCTCCCGTCAACTTGCCAATTTCTGGCGCTGTTACCTAGGAGGGATTGACATCCCCTCTTACGCGTTGGGTTGCAACTATTTGTTCTTTGTGTATAGGTACCGTTTACATAGTGTTGCTTGGTTCTCCTACTGGATTGTTACCTTGGTTTCATAACTGAGGGAAATACCTACCATTACTGTACTGCATACTCCCTTCCTCTTTGGGGAAATACCGACGCAGTTTCAAGCGACATCAAAAGGAATTTCTGGCGCTGTTGTCGGGGAGACATCATCAACATCTATCAGGTTCCTAATCACAAATCTCATCTCCTTGCAATTTACATTATTTGCCATTTGCCTCTCGTTTTCATCTCCCCCACTTCTAAAACGTTTTTGCGAAAAGCACAAAAATATTTTAGTTTTTATTTGCCTTTTTCTTGTTCGATCTCTTGCTTGCTCATGATCTTGTTTGCTATCTTTGCTTGTGTTGCCATGTGCCTTCTATATGCTTGCATCTTCGCTTGCTAAAAATCTATTGATATGGATCACTTGCTAATCTTTTTAAAAGATACAATCATGATGAACCAATTGCTAGTGAGTTGAGTGCACTAGATTATCTTTATGAAGTTTTGCTTGAGATTCATGAATCTGAAAATTGTGATCAAGAAATTTATGAAGTGATTCATGATAGCTCCTTGAATGAAAAGCATGATTGCAATGATGTTATTATAAATTCTATTAATGTCAATTGTGCTGATAATATGCAAAACCCCAAACTTGGGGATGCTAATTTTGATATGTCCACTACTTGTTGCAATGATCATGATTGGGGTGATTCTTCTTATGATCTTGAAAATTTATTTAAGCCTCATGATGAATATGTTTGCGATAATATTGAAAGTGGGTTTGGAAGAGCATCAACTTTAGGTAAAAATAATCCCACATATTTGGAGAGTGTTCAATCTTACAAAATTTTTGACGAAAGTGGGTTTGGAGAGGTTATGCCTTTAGTTGATGTTAATCCCACTATCTTGGAAGATTATAAAACTTCTATGCATGTGGATCATGAAGAGAAATTTTTATATGATAGCTATATTGTTGAATTTGATTATGATCCTACATGTAATTATTATGAGAGAGGAAAATATGGTTGTAGAAATTTTCATGTTACTAATTTACATCTCGTTATGTTGAGATTGCTATTGTTTCTTTCTTCTTCCTTGCATATGCTATATATTTCTTGTCTTAATAATTTGTATGCTTATAAAATCCCTATGCATCGAAAATATGTTAGACTTAAATGTGTTTGAAACATGTATTATGATGCTCTCTTTGTGTTTCAATTCTTGTCTTTCATGCGAGCATCATCAAAATTATCAATGCCTAGCTAGGGGCATAAAATGATAGCGCTTGTTGGGAGGCAACCCAATGAATAAAATTTATTTTTGAATTTTTATTTATGTTCTTGAGTGTTTACACAATTATGACTCTGTTATGATTGTGTTTTTTATATTTTAATTAGTATTTGTGCCAAGTAAAGCCTTTGGGATAGCTTTGGTGATAGTTGATTTGATCTTGTTGGAAAACAGAAACTTTTGCGTCCAGTAACAGAATTGTTAAAATTCAAAGAAGCGATAAAAAATTCTGAATTTTTACACAAGATTGATATACAAATTTAATATGTTTTCCTAATTTTTTAGAATTTTTGGAGTTACATAAGTATGAGAACAATTCGCATCTTTAGAGACTGTTCTGTTTTTGACAGATTCTGTTTTCTTTGCATTGTGTGCTTATTTTGATGAATCTATGGATTGTAACGGGGGGTATAAGCCATGGAAAAGTTAGAATACAGTAGATATAATGCAATAACAAAATTTGAATGGGTTTGAAACAGTAATTAAAGTAAAGATTGGTTTTCTTATACTAACGGATCTCACGAAGGTTTTGTTAAGTTTTGTGTGATTGAAGTTTTCAAGCTTTGGGTGAGATCGCGATGGATGAAGGAATAAGGAGTGAAAAGAGACTAAGCTTGGGGATTCCCCGTGGCACCCCAAGTTAATATTCAAGGAGAACCAAGCAACTAAGCTTGGGGATGCCCCGGAAGGCATCCCCTCTTTCTTCTAGCGACCATCGGTATTTTACTTGGAGCTATATTTTTATTTGTCACATGTCATGAGTTTTGCTTGGAGCGTCTTGTATTATATGAGTATTTATTTGTTTTGCTTTTTAGTTTGTCACAAGTATCCTTGCTGGACACACCTATTTGAGAGAGCCAAAATTATGCTATGATTTGTTAGAATTGCTCTTTATGCTTCACTTAAATTTTTGAGCTATGTAATTTCTCTAGTGCTTCACTTATATCTTTTTGAGCACGGTGTGCTTTAATATTTTTGAAGAAATGCTCTCATGCTTCACTTAGATTTATTTGGGAGTTAGTAAATTTTTGAAGAAATTCTCTCATGCTTCACTTATATTATTTTGAGAGACGAATTTTTTTATGCTCATGTTCTTCACTTAGATTCGTTTGAGCTATTTAAAAGCAATTGCAATATATGAAACTAGTCCCAAAGTGATAGATATTCAAGAGTGATATAATAAAAACTTTCATGAAGATCATTGGACAAAATAAACTTGATTCTTTGTAATAGTTTTGAGATATGATGATAGTGATATGTGAGTCATGTTGGTGAGTAATTATGCTTTAGTAAGAATATTGGTGCTAAGGTTTGTGATTCCCTATGCAAGCACGAAAGTCAATAGTTATGCAATGAAATTACATGCTACTTATGGTGTATTATTTGGTGTTAGTTATGCTTAATGCTCGCTTATGTGAATTTTCGTTTCTTGGTTGGTTGCTTCTTAATCTTTTTGCTAGCCACCACTTGTACTAAGTAGAAATACTACTTGTGCATCCAAAATATTTAAACCCAGTTTTGCCATATGAGTCCACCATACCTACCTATATGCGGTATTTCCATGCCGTTCTAAGCAAATTTGTACGTGCCATCTCTAATTTTCAAAATGAATTTCCTTTTTGTGTGCTCGTACCGCTCATGAAGCGGCAGTGGGTGGCCAATATTTTCCATGCTAGATGTGTTATTCTCAAGATGAGTGTTTATTCACTTGTCATTGCACGAGAGTACGCCGGTAATAGGGATGCCCAGTCCCGAAATGAAAAAGAACTTTACTTTATGTTGCCAAATAATAAATTCCTTGGAAAGTGTTGGTATGGAAGGCACCCGTGGATACGACTAGCCATGGATTGTGAAAGAATGGTGGAAAAAGGAATAAACTATAACACCCCTGTTGTAATAAGCACTGTGATTATCTGTTAATTATGCCAAGTCATCTTCATTTGCAATGCTTGATCATAATGTTTAAATACTTCAATTCAAATTTCTCTCTGAAAATCAATTCTAATTCAAGTGCAAAATAAAGTTAACCAAAGTTGCTGGAAAAATGTTCGCCTTCAAGCAAATATTCCAAAACAAAAGTTGTTAAGGAAAACAACATCACCATCAACCACAAAATGGGCCTAAGCATTTATAACAGTGCCAAAACAACACTTTAAATGCTATATTCATTTTTGAATAATTCAAATGAATTCAAATCTTGCCCAAACTTTTTGTGGCAGTGCACAATATTTCCTAGTATTTGTTTCTGCCAGCCACACATTTTTGCTAAAGTCATTTGATGGCTGTTTTAATTGTAAAAGCTTGCTAGGGAAAAGAAACAGAAAAAGAAATGCAAAAGGCCTGAAGCGGCACTGCGCAACTAGGCCTAAGTGCATAGTACCCAGGCCCAGCCCAGCCGGCCCGCCTCCCTCCTCTCTCTCTCTTCCTCGTCGCCGTGTCGCCGTCCCCGTGGCCGCCGCGCGCTGCCCGTCCGCTGGACGACACGCCGACGCCACCGACGCGGGGAAGGATAAGGACCAATCTCATGCCTTCCCCCTGGACCTCCTCGTCCATTCGCCCCCTCCTTCTCGCTCTCCCTCGCACGCTCGTTCGCTTTCCCCTCCTCTGACCGAGCGCCATTACCGCCGCGCTGCTGCTCCGCCGCGGCCTCCATGCCTCCCACGCGGCCCCGCCGCGTTAGTCCGCTTCGCCATGGACCTCCTCGGCCGACGGAGCCGTCCGCTGGAGCCGAGGTGCCCTGCAGCTGTCGATCCGACCTCGTCCCCATCTTCGGCCACCACGGCATCGCCGCGGCCGATTCGCTCCATTGCCGCGCTCCTAAGCTGCCGACGGCCATCGTGTGCCTCACTGTGCGCATCTACCTCTCCCCCTTCCCTCTGGCTGCCTGCGTTCTCGCCCGTAGCTCGCTGTCGATGCCGCGCGCCGTTGCCGTGCTCTGACCGCCGCCGCCGCTGCCATTAACGCTCTCCCGAGCCCCTCTTGCTCGAGCCAGTGGCTCTGTCGAGCTTCTGGAGAGCTGCTACACCGGCCTAGCCATGTTGCGCGCCTTAGGACGAACCGTAGCAGTGCTTAAGCTCGGACCCGAAGCTCGCCGCCGCCAAACCTCGTTGCCGGGCAAGTTTCCGGCCACCTCCGGCTAGGGCGCCACCACAGACCGATGCAACCCTTCACGGCCGGTCGAACGCAAGCTACAACACTCATTTTGGAGGCTCGTAGCGCAATTCCACCTGACTCCGGCGAGAAACCGCCGCGGAAACGGTCGCCGGAGCGTTTCCGGCGCCGGCGCCGAAGTGGCCTGACCGGTGGGCCACCCTGAGTCGCTGGCAACTGGGTCCCACGGGCCCAGTTGACCAGTTGACCTGGTCAATGCAGCTGACATGGCAGCTACAGCCACTGACAAGTGGGCCCCATTCGGTTAATTAAACTAACTAAACCATTTTTAATTAAAACCTAATTTAATTAGTTAGTTAGTCACTGACTTAGGGCCCCACCTAGTTAATTAACTCTGTTAATTAGTTAGTTAGCCCACTGTCTGTGACAGGTGGGTCCCGCAGGTCAGGTTTGACCTAGACCTGACGGTTTGACTTGCTGACGTCACAGTGATGTCAGGCTGATGTAATTAGTATTTTCTGTTATTGATTTAAATTTCAGAAAAATGCTAAAAACTTTGAAAATTCATAGAAAATAATCCGTAGCTCGGATCGAAAAACTTTATATATGAAAGTTGCTTAGAACGACGAGACGAATCCGACCGTGCCATCTGTTTCCGTGTCGGGACCCTCTACGGAGGTGAACCCGCAACTTTTCGCCCGTTTCTAGTAGATGAATAGTGCATACATACCGGTTAGTAAATCCAACTTAAATCCTAAAATAACTAATATGACTTAGACATGCTTTTAGGCAACCCTGCACGTTAGCATAGCATGCTCTGTGTTGCATATGTTTACCGTGTATTTATTTGTTTTCTCCCCCTCTTCTCTCTCGGTAGACCCCGACACCGACGTCATTCCCGAGGCCGATGCAGCTCCGGAGGTTGACTACACTGTTGAAGACCGGGCCTTTGCCGCAGAGCAACCAGGCAAGCACCCCCCCTTTGAACATGCCTATATCGCCTATTCTTTCTCCCTCCTGCTTGCATTAGAATTTGCTACTGCTTTGAGTTATCCTATTCTGATGCATAGCCTGTTTATTGTAACCTGCTGTTGATACCTACCTGTTTATCCTAAACTGCTTAGTATAGGCTGGATAGAGACCCACCAGAGACACCACTTTGACCCAGTTGCCCCGCTGGATTATCAGATGACTCGATCAGCATGATCGACAACCAGGCCCCGGCACCGCACATCACCCCCCTTAGTTGTACGACACTGCAGCGTTACTATCGAGTGCTGAGGCTGGTACCTCGTATAGCACTTCTGATGTTAACTCTGTAGAGTAGCTATTTGGTCGTGGTCATCGAGGGTGATTCCTCCTTCACCACTTCGGATAACGACGCCGTCGTGCAACACCTCAAGTGTGAACCTCGAGGGTGATTCCTCCTAAGTTCACCTTGACGGATACATCGAGTAGGAATCCAACGAGGGTGATACCTCGGATTCCCTGATGTTATGGACACACGGATAGTTGGACTTTACAACTGTTACTTGGAAAGGCGGGTCGACCCTGAGGGGTACCGTGAGTGGTGAGAAGACGGGTTGACCTGGAGGGTACCCGAGAGATAAATACGAGGCGTGGCCGGGCATTCTTAGCCCTTGCCGCAAGTCCTCGAGCCGGGGCGATGGGGTCACATCGATCATGAGTCTCTGCTCGTTACTGCACTACCAAAACACTAACGATTTGGATATTTGATCCGAGTGGGCCTCTGGCCCGATAGCACTAACCATCACGCGGGAATAAGTATGGGCACTTTGCGTCGTACGTTTCTTCCGAAAGCTTTGTCAGACGTCCAGTTCAGCATAGCGGCACGGACGGACCAGCGCCATCCAGGCAGAGGTGGTGCCTGGCTTCACCGTGTGTGCAATGACTTGGAGTGCACAGGGCGATGGCCCAAGACCCCTAAGCGCTTAGGATGTAGACCGACGGGGACCTCTCTGCTGAGCCTAGGTAGGACTACGGCGTGTCGTTTGGCCGAGGCCGGGCATGACCCAGAAAAGTGTGTCCGGCCGGAGTTAAGCGAGCGTGGTGGGTAAGTTGGTGCACCCCTGCAGGGAAGAAAACATCTATGCATAGCCGGATCCTCGGTAACGGACGCTCGGAGTTGTATCCCGATCGATACAACTAGAACTGGATACTTGTGATGAGAAATGGATAGTATGGCTCTGGGATTGCTTTCTCGCAGGGAGTCGAGAAAGGATCTCTGGCCGAGGTTGATACTTATTACTACTATTACTTTATACTGTACTAATCTACACTCTTCTAATGCTGCAAGACCGCTGAAGATGCTAGTCTTCAATAGGACTAGGCCTTCTCTCTATTCTGGCATTTCTGCAGCCCAGTACACGTATACAACCTTTCTTTGATAATGTTGCATATGTAGTGTAGATCCTTGCTTGCTGAGTACTTCGGATGAGTACTCACGGTTGCTTTGCTTCCTCTTTTTCCCCACACCCGTTTGATGCAACCAGATGACGGAGCCCCGGAGCCAGCTGCCCTGTCGAGGACTGCTACTACTACCCCGAGGGTGGTTACTACTACGAGCTTGCCGACGACCAGGATTAGAATCGGAGGGTCCCAGGCAGGAGGCCTGCGCCTTTTCGATCGTAGCTTTTGTTTTGCACCGCCTTCTTAAAGGCTTATCTGTTTCTCTTTTATATCTGTACTCATATATCTAACGCTTCCGCTGATGCTTGTTGACATCAAGCTTATGTATTCGAGCCCTCGAGGCCCTGGCTTGTAATATAATGCTTGTATGCCTTTATTTATGTTTTAGAGTTGTGTTGTGATTCCTTCAAGTGAGTCCTTAGGCTTGATCGTGTGCATTTGCATGTATGATTAGTGCACGACTAAGCCGGGGGCGTCACATAAACTTTATTTTCTGTTTGGGAACCGCCTATGATATATCTAGCATGGAAAGTGTTGGGAATTACTCGGTCATTTTCGTTGACGGGAAAAGTATGCCACTCAAAAAAATTTATCTCTCAATTTAAGCTTTGAGCCCTGGCACCTCTACAAATCCCTACTTCCCTCTGCGAAGGGCCTATCTATTTACTTTATGCAATTTTTATTTTTTGAGTCTCCATCTTCTCTTATAAAGCACCAACTAGGGAGCATTATGATCATAATTGAGCATTGGATGTAGCTAATATGCGAGTGTGTTTCATGTATGGATCAATGATTGAGCATGATGGGCTAGGGATAACTTTATTTAGTGTTGATATTTTGAAAGACATGGTTGCTTGTTGATATGCTTGAGTATTGAAATCTTCGTGTCAAAACTAGACTATTGCTTTGAATCATATAAAAGTCCAAATGTCCATGCTACAAAAGAAAAGAATATGTGCTGAACATGTTAGGCAACATTCCACATCAAGTATTCTATTTTTATCATTTCCTACTCGAGGACGACTAGGAATTAAGCTTGGGGATGCTGATACGTCTCCAACATATCTATAATTTTTGCTTGTTCCATGCTGTTATATTATCATTCTTGAATGTTTTATATTCATTTTATAGCAACTTTATATCATTTTTTGGGACTAACCTATTGACATAGTGCCCAGTGCCAGTTGCTGTTTTTGCTTGTTTTTTACTTCGCAAAATATCAGTACCAAACGGAGTCCAAATGCAGCGAAATTTTTTGGAGATTATTTCTGGACCAGAAGACACCTAGTGGGCCGAGAAAGTACCAGAGGGGAGGCCCGTGGGGAGCACAACCCACCAGGGCGCGCCTGGGGGGTTGTGCCCCCCACGGAGACCTTCCGCATTGCCTCTTCGCCCTATAAATTCCCAAATATTCCAGAAACCCTAGGGGAGTCGACGAAACACAATTCCAGCTGCCGCAAGTTCCAGAACCACGAGATCCAATCTAGACACCATCACGGAGGGGTTTATCATCCTCATTGGTGCCTCTCCAATGATGCGTGAGTAGTCCACCATAGACCTAAGGGTCCGTAGGCAGTAGCTAGATGGCTTCTTCTCTCTTTTTGATTCTCAATACAATGGTGTCTTGGAGATCTATTTGATGTAACTCTTTTTGCGGTGTGTTTGTTGGGATCCGATGAACTTTGAGTTTATGATCAGATCTATATCCATGAATATTATTTGAGTTTTCTTTGATCTCTTATATGCATGATTATTTATAGCCTCATATTTCTTCTTCGAATCTTTGGTTTAGTTAGGCCAACTAGATCGATTTTTCTTGCCATGGGAAGAGGTGCTTTGTGATGGGTTCGATCTTGCGGTGTTCTTTCCCAGTGACAGAAGGGGCAGCAAGACACACATGTATCATTGCTATTAAGGATAACAAGATAGGGGCTATTCCTACATGAATAGATCTCGTCTACATCATGTCATCGTTCTTATTGCATTACTCCATTTCTCCATGAACTTAATACACTAGATGCATGCTGGATAGCGGTCGATGTGTGGAGTAATAGTAGTAGATGCAGGCAGGAGTCGGTCTACTAATATTGGACGTGATGCCTATATATTGATAATTGCCTTGGATATCATCATAATTATTCGATCTTCTATCAATTGCCCAACAGTAATTTGTTTACCCACCGTGTGCTATTTTCTCGAGAGAAGCCACTAGTGAAATCTACGGCCCCCGGGTCTATTCTTTATCATATTTGCTTTGAGATCTATTTTTATTCGCTTTTATTTTCTGATCTATTATTCCAAAAACCCAAAAATACCTTGCTGCACTTTTTTATTACTTATTTTATTTTGTGTTTTATAGAGAGCTATTTATCCAATCTATCACAAATTTTCTATCTTTTTACTGGGGAGGATCAAATAGTCTCCCGTCAACTTGCCAATTTCTGGTGCCGTTACCTATGAGGGATTGACAACCCCTCTTACGCGTTGGGTTGCAAGTATTTGTTCTTTGTGTGGCGGTACCGTTTACATAGTGTTGCTTGGTTCTTCTACTAGATTGATACCTTGGTTTCATAACTGAGGGAAATACCTACCGTAGCTGTATTGCATCATCCCTTCCTCTTTGGGGAAATACCGACGCAGTTTCAAGCGACATCAGCCACTATGACCAAAGTCCTCATGAAGAAATCCTGAATGTTGATGGGAGTACCGTGAATGATGTGGAACAAAATATTCTTCATAACTCTCACAACTTCTTCAGTATTGGAGTTGTGACCTTTGATGGGGCTGAGGGTTTTGGACAGAATGCGTTAGAATGTTCTTGGCACATACATCAAATCCTTCACAAGGAAAGTTTTCCTTGGAGCTTCTCCTTCAACCAATGGCTTCATAAGCACTGGCATTAAGTGATGTGGTAGCTCAGGTTCTTCATAAATTTTCTTGGCTTCTGCATGGGATGGATCAACTAAAAGAGCACGAAGAAGTTCGTCAACAGGTGCTTTGTAATGAGTGTCTTCACTCATCCAATCCAGAGCCCATGTTGCAATGTCGTCAGCGTTTCCTGAGAAATGCACTATAGAATAGAATTGAAGAATAAGTTCTTCATTCCAATCGTAGACGTCAGAGCAGAAGTTGAGTAATCCAGCATCGTGAAGAACAACCAAAATAGGCCTGAAGCAGGGAATAGACTCCATATCCACATGAGGAATATGGAGTTGTGGGAATACTTTGTTCTTGTCAAACGACAGAGAGGCATAATAGTTCATCTGTGTCTTCGTCCAAAAACGCATGCGTCTAATCTTAGCCGAGTCATATGGGGACTCACCAACGAAGAAGTTCTTCTCTTCGAAGAATTTGGCATTATCAAATTGACGACGCCTGAGGACTCTGCCAATCTTGGGCATGACAGGAATAGGTTGAAGATTATGCTTCTTGGGACGAACATCAAACACTATTCTTGGAGACCCAGTGGAATCATTAGGATCAGCCACAACAAGAGATTTTGCAACTTCCTCACCAGTGGCAGTCAGAACTGAATCTATGCGCGGAGGAGATGTATTGACGACATCGACCATCTGGTCAAATATCAGCTGATGTAGATAGAATTTCTTCATTGATGTTCTGAAGAGAAGGTTGCCTTTTCTCAGAGCCAGTGTGAATTTCTTCAGTGCATGCAGGCGACTGAGGCACTTGTGTGAGGGGAGTGGTGACGGGTGAATTAGGGTGAGCTGCTTCCCAAAATTCATCATGTAGAACGGGCGTTGTAGCACCGTCAATGTCCACGTCCTCTTCAGTTGCTTCACTACTTCCAGATGAAGTAGCAGCATGTTCTTCAGTCAACAGAGCTTGTGAACGCTTCCGTGACGATACTTGGTGAAGAGAAGCATCTTCTTCAACTTCAATTTCCTCGTCCACTTGCTCTGCGGTAGCCGCAGAGTGGTTGTCATTTTCTTCTTCATCATCATCAGCCTGAGGAATTTCATATTCCACCCCATACAGAACCATCTAGCAGTCATCATTTGAAGGAGTCGGGGGGGGGGGGGGGGTGGTGGAGGGCACGGATTGAAAATGTGAATACCATCAATCGGAATAACAATTAAAGACAATGTTGTCGTCTTTAATTTCTTCACCTAATCAAGAGCAGTGGGAGGTGCTGAAGCTTTTCTTTTCTTTTCTTCCTTCTCAGCATCCTTGGTCTCTTCACTTCTAATGCAGAAGGAAGGGTGATGATCTTCAAAGATGATGTCATTGTAGGTGCTGTTGATGAGGAACTTGATGGTTCAGTTTCTTCAGGCACGACTGATGCAGTCGCCCTGGCAGATTCTTCAAGCGCAACTTCTTCAGTTGCCCTGGCAGTCTCTTGTGGAGGAGATGGAGGCGCAGTCTCACTGGCCTGTGCAGTAGGTGGAGGAGCTGAAGATCATGATGGTGGTACCATGCCAAACTTGACTGCCTCACGCCTGTTGTGGTCGTCAACTACCTTGGTGGTGGTAGTGATGAACCTGTCCTTGACACCACAACAATGCTTTGATTGGCATTCAAATTCTTCAGAAAACGGTTGAATCTTAGATTGCAGAGTCACTAGCTGCCGAGGAGATATTGAAAGCATGTCCTTCCGCAAGTCCTTCTCCTTCTGTAGTTGCTGTTTCTTCACCAGCTTGGCTTGGGCGATCTTGTGCGTCTCATCTAAGATGAATGCAGATAGCACATGGCTTGGGCCCGGAGGTAAATTGAGATCATCAAGTGGCGTTTCTGGCTTTGTGCACCAGATGTCAATGAAGTCCAGGAGCTTCTTGGGGTCCAGCAGCAATGGAACTGAGGAATTCTTAGCAATCATAGATTGCTCTTGCTTCCTTCTGAGGAACTCAACGAGCTCATCTTCATCAGCCAGCCCATGTTCATCAACCTAAGGCACAACGACCTTGCTCTTGGGACTAGGCCCTGTTCCACGGCCAGCAATGACCTTTTGCTTCATCTTGGGAAGTGAAGACGATGGTTGCCCACTAGCTGAGGCACTTGATGTAGCAATTGAGGCTATTGGAAAGCCCTCGGTTCGCTGGCAAGATGTGAGCATGACCGGTGTTGAAGCTCTTGCTGTGGCCATTGAGGATCTTGTAGCAGGAGGAGGCATTGAAGATTTTTCTATCTTGGGTGTTGAGGCCTTTGAAGCAGCCGGCTTGACCACTGAGGGCTTTGGCTCAGACGGCTGGGGCTTGTGTGTAGGCTTCTTTTACATAGACTTCTTGGGAGCGCTAGCACTACCACTGCCACTAGCACCAGCATCAGTTGAGGCCTTTGTAGCCCTATTGAATTCATCAACAGCTTTCTTGGCTTGTTTTGCCAACTTGGCTTGACACCTTGCCCATTCCTTGGGAAATTCTTCACCCCTTCTGATACTAGTAGGATCAGCCCGTTGACCAGGAGCAAGCGGTGGCCTATTGCACGAAGGCTTCACAGCAAAGTCCTTCATATACTTGGGAGTGACATATCTGTAGTCTCTCCACTCATATGTCCAGTATCTCTTGATTTTCTGAGTGCGTGTTTTGCGTTGCTTCTTAGTTTCAGGGCCATGTGTGTTTTCATCAGGTGTGCAATACTCTGTGTATAAGTCATCAGGAATCTCGAAAGTAGTCTGTTCCTCTTTCTCTTGCCTCCTTTCTGAGGCCTTTTTCCTTCAGCCATTTTCTTCAACTGAGGTTTTTGAACACGTGAGTACTCTGAAGACGTCTGAAGGTTTTCCTCAAGAAATGCTGCAAATGAATTAATTTGATGAGAACAAAGTGATTTGTCGGCAGACATTGTACTTGTGAACAGATTATAGTTGCGAGGAAATTGGGAAGTCACATGCATTCTTAGAGATTTTTCAAAATAAACCAGTTGAGGAAATTAACCCTAATCGTCTTGACGCAATTCACTAAGTGTTCTTGACCTAGGTTCCAGAGTTTTACAGATTGAAGCAATTGCACAATTGAGGAATCTAGTTGTTAAGCATATCTTAGTTGAAATAGACAAGACTGGTTAAAAGGAAAGTGCTGAAGAAATGAATGAGTGGTAAAAACAGCACTTGAAGATTTTTGAGTAGAGTGAAGATCTAACGGGGTGGTAAAATTAGCATTTAATTACCCCAGCGATGAACTCGATGAACTGGACGACGAAACAATGGAAATTGTGAGTTCAGATCTTCCACGCGCTAACTCGGCGACGAAAGGCAGCTATGGCAGCGGCGGAGGTGAAGAAATCCGCGTCCGGCGTGAGTACAACGCCGAAGAAGTCGAGGCAGTGAAGCTCTTCTTCTCTGGCGGCGATGAAATCCAATGGCAGTGCTAGGGTTTGAGATTTGAGAGTAGCGGGAGCAGAGGAGCGAAGTGAACTAGGTTGATGGGGTCAAGGCTGTTTATAGCCACGGTGAAAACTGAGGGGTCTGAAGATTTTGGACGGATAAGCCCCTGACCATTCGCATCTCAGTGACACGCGTCACACATGCATTTTCACACTTATCCACATGTGAAGCGCGGGATGAAGTTACTGTGGAAACCGCCAAAAGAAACTTTTTGAAATTTTAAAATGTGTTCGCAATTTCTTCAGCTGTCAAGGACACAGTGAAGACTTTGAATAGTGTCAAGTAGAAGGCATATGAAGAATTTGTGAACAGAGTGGGTTGAGCTTAGCATAGAGGGGAGCGGGTTCGATCACATCCACACAGACGAAGAAATCAAAGAGAAGAATTAGCAATATGTGGATGCTATTGAGGACATGAAAAGCTCAAATATTTATATGTATATATATATATATATATATATATAATTAGCTCAAGCAATGAAGAATAACCTCAAATGACAAATCTGAAAAGTTTGACGAAATTGCAAATGACAAAAAAACTCAAATTTGAAGAATGGCATAAAGAGGTGGTGGCGTTACCCACCGTATAAGAACTGTGATAACTATAGACACCGCGTACAATTATCTTACGGTTCTGAGAGTCAAGTTCTTCATTAATTTCTTCAGACTTAGAGGGTAAATCTTCATTGATTGAAGAAGTACATTACTTCATGTGTTGTGCATCAAAGTCATCAAAAATGCATAAGCGTTAGGATGTGTGTCCACTTCAGAGGACATTCGAATATTCTAGGATGTTTAGCTCACACCGCAACTTGCAGAACCTCTTGTCATCCAAGGGCTTAGTGAAGATATCAGCAAGCTGGTCTTCAGTCTTCATGTGGTCGATGACAATGTCTCCCTTCAACACATGATCACGAAGAAAGTGGTGACGAATCTGAATATGCTTCATCTTGCAGTGTTGCACTAGGTTGTGGGTGATCTTGATAGAACTCTCATTGTCGCAGAGGAGATGGACTTTCTTCACGTTGACGCCATAGTCCTTGAGGGTTTGCTTCATCCATAGCAACTATGAGCAGCAGGCACCAGCAGCAATGTATTCAGCCTCAGCAGTGGAAAGTGCAACACTGGTCTGCTTCTTGGAGGACCAACAGATAAGAGATCGTCTGAAGAAATGGCATGCGCCTGATGTAGACTTGTGATCCACATGATTTCCAACGTAATCAGAATCAGAAAATCCAGTTAGATCAAAAGATGAGCCCTTGGGATACCATAATCCAAGCATTGGTGTGTGAGCTAAATACCGAAGATATTGTTTCACAACCTGGTGGTGTGATTCCTTCGGTGTAGCTTGAAATCGGGCACACATGCAAACGCCAAGCAAATATCTGGCCTAGATTCACATAGGTAAAGAAGCGAACCAATGATGGAGCGATATACCTTCTGATCAAAATCTTTACCATTTTCGTTAGTGCAGAGTTGACCATTAGTAGGCATTGGTATTTTGAGGCCTTTGCAGTCTTGCATGCCAAATTTCCCAGGCAATCTTTGAGGTATTTCTCTTGAGAAATGAAGATGCCATTGGGTTGTTGACGAATTTGAAGACCAAGGAAGAATTTCAATTCTCCCATCACAGACATCTGATATTCTTCACGCATCATATATGCAAATTTGTCACTGAAATGCTTATTAGTGCAACCAAATATAATATCATCAACATATATTTGGCATATGAACAGTTCACCATCATAAGACTTTGTGAAAAGAGTAGAGTCAAGTGAACCGGGTTTGAATCCCTTTTTCTTCAGGAATTCCTTCAGAGTATCATACCAAGCCCGTGGGGCTTGCTTGAGGCCATAGAGGGCCTTGTTTAGTCTGAAGACTTTGTCAGGATGCTTTGGATCCTCAAAACCTGGTGGTTGAGCAACATATACTTCTTCCTCAAGCTTACCATTGAGGAATGCACTTTTCACAACCATTTGATATAAGAGAATATTGTGATGGTTTGCATATGCAATCAATATACAAATAGCTTCAAGCCTAGCAAGAGGTGCAAAAGTTTCACCAAAATCAATACCCTCAACTTGTGTGTAGCCTTATGCTATAAGACAGGCCTTATTCCTTACCACTTGGCCATTTTTGCCTTGCTTGTTGTGGTAGATCCACTTAGTGTTGTTGATATTGTGCTTGCGTGGATCAGGTCGATTCACAAGCTCCCACACATTGTTGAGCTCGAATTGTTGCAATTCTTCTTGCATGGCTTGAATCCATTCAAGCTCCAGAAATGCTTCATCAACTTTGGTGGGCTCTGTGATAGAGGCAAAGGCAAAATGCCCACAAATGTTAGCTAAATGTGAAGCTCTTGAGCGAGTGAGCGGACCAGGTGCATTGATGTTGTCGAGGTTCTTCTCAATCCGCACTTCATTCGCCACCCGTGGATGAGATGGACGGATAAGTTCTTGTTGTTGAGCATTTTCCTCAGAGTCATTTTCTTCAGGATCAGCTGTTTCTCCATGACGGGGAATGATCACTTCTTCTTTGGCTATTTCTTCACTGGGCACAATTTCACCAGTGCCCATCAGCTTGATAGATTCCTTAGGAGGCATTTCATCTAGCACAGGAGGCAGGTGCTCTCTTTGCGAGCCGTTAGTTTCATCGAATCGCACATCTACAGTTTCAACAACCTTGTTGTGGTGGGTGTTGAAGACTATAGGCGTGCGAGTCCTTTCCGTAACCAAGCATAAAACCCTCACGTGCCTTCGGTGCAAATTTAGAATTGTGATGTGGATCTCTAATCCAGCATTTAGCACCGAAGCCTTTGAAATAACTTACATTGGGCTTTTTGTCAGTAAGCAACTCATATGAAGTCTTCTTGAGGAATTTGTAAAGATATACCCTATTGATGATGTGACAAGCAGTATCAATTGCTTCAGGCCACCATCGATGAGAAGTCTTGTATTCATCAAGCATAGTGCGAGCCATCTCATTGAGTGTCCTGTTCTTGCGTTCTGCAACTCCATTCTGCTGAGGAGTATATGGAGAAGATAGCTCATGAGTGATACCAAGTTCATCAAGATAGTCATCAAGGTCGGTGTTATTGAACTCGGTGCCATTATCGCTTCTGATGTGCTTGATCTTTATACCATAATTCGTCAAGGCCCAATTCGCGAACCGTCTGAAGACACCCTGTACTTCAGTCTTGAAGGTAATGCTATGCACCCAGGTGTAACAAGAATAATCATCAACTATGACGAATCCGTAGAGAGATGTTGCATTGGTTAGTGTGGCATAATGAGTAGGACCAAACAGATCCATGTGAAGTAATTCAAAGGGACGGGTAGTGGTCATGATTGTCTTCGCGGAGTGCTTGGATATGGTCATCTTTCCAGACTCACAAGCATGATACATCTCCAATGTATCTATAATTTTTTATTGTTCCATGCTATTATATTATCCATCTTGGATGATTCATATGCATTATTATGCTATTTTATATCATTTTTTGGGACTAACCTATTAACCTAGTGCCAAGTGCCAGTTGCTGTTTTTTCCTTGTTTTTGTCTTTTACAGAAAATCAATACCGAACGGAGTCCAAACGGAACGAAACTTTTTGAGGATTTTTCTTGGACCAGAAGACACCCAGGAACCTTCGGGAGGTGGTCAGAGGGGCCACCAGTTGGCGACAAGCTTGGAGGGTGCGCCCTAGGGGGGCGCCCCCCAGGCTTGTGGGCCCCCTGATGCTCCTCTAACCCTAATCTTTGTTCTATAAATACCCAAATATTCCCCGTATTCCAGGGGTCACACCAAGAATACTTTTCCACCGCCGCAAGTTTCTGTCCTCATGAGATCCCATCTGGAGACCTTTTCCAGTACTCCGCCGGAGGGGGATTCGATCACGGAGGGCCTCTACATCAACCTTGCTGCCCTTCCGATGATTTGTGAGTAGTTTACCATAGACCTATGGGTCCATAGCTGGTAGCTAGATGACTTCTTCTCTCTCTTTGATCTTCAATACAATATTCTCCTCAATGTCCTTGGGGATCTATTCGATGTAATCTTCTTTTGTGGTGCGTTTGTGGAGATCCGATGAATTGTGGATTTATGATCATACTGTCTATGAATATTATTTGATTCTTTTCTGAACTCTTTTATGCATGATTAAGATAGCTTTGTATTTCTCTCAGATCTATTGATTTGGTTTGGCCAACTAGATTGATTTTTCTTGCAATGGGAGAGGTGCTTTGTAGTGGGTTCAATCTTGCGGTGCTCAATCCCAGTGATAGAAAGGGACATGGCACGTATTTGTATTGTTGCCACTAAGGATTGATTGGATCTATCCCTCTACATCATGTCATCTTGCTTAAGGCGTTACTCCATTCTTGTTAACTTAATACACTAGATGCATGCTGGATAGCGGTCGATGTGTGGAGTAATAGTAGTAGATGCAGGCAGGAGTCGGTCTACTTGTCACAGACGTGATGCCTATATTTGTGATCACTGCCTTAGATGTCATCATAACTATGCGCTTTTCTATCAATTGCTCAACAGTAATTTGTTTACCCACTGTATGTGATCTTTCAAGAGAGAAGCTTCTAGTGAAAACTATGTCCCCCAGGTCTATCTTTTACCATATTATTTTCAGATCTATAGAGCCAAAAACCCAAAAATACCTTGCTGCAATTTATTTACCTTTACTTTATTTTGCACTTTTACTTATCTTTTATACCTATCTCTATCAGATCTCATTCTTGCAAGTAACCGTGAAGGGATTGACAACCCCTTTATCGCGTTGGGTGCAAGTATTTGTTTGTTTGTGTAGGTGCAACCATTGGTGACTTGTGTGTTCCTCCTACTGAATTGATACCTTGGTTCTTAACTGAGGGAAATACTTATCTCTACTTTGTTGCATCACCCTTTCCTCTTCAAGGGAAAAACCAACACAAGCTCAAGAAGTAGTAGGAAGAATTTCTGGCGCCGTTGTCGGGGAGGATCTACATCAAGCCTACCAAGTACCCATCATAAAGTCTCATCTCTTGCATTTACATTATTTGCCATTTGCCTCTTGTTTTCCTCTCCCCCACTTCTAAAACATTTTTCAGAAAAACACAAAAATATTTGCCTTTTTATTTGCCTTCTTTCTGTTTGCTTTTTGTTTGCTTGTGTGCTAGATTGCTTGCTTTGTCACGATGTCGCAAGAAAATACTAAGTTGTGTGATTTTTCCAACACTAATAATAATGATTTTATTAGTACTCCGATTGCTCCCACCACTAGTCCAGAATCTTATGAAATTAATGCCGCTTTGTTGAATCTTGTTATGAAAGAACAATTTTCCGGTAGTCCTAATGAAGATGCAGCTTCCCATCTCAATACTTTTGTTGAATTGTGTGATATGCAAAAGAAAAAAGATGTGGATAATGATATTGTTAAATTGAAGCTATTTCCGTTCTCACTACCAGATCATGCTAAAACTTGGTTTTCATCCTTGCCTAAAAATAGTATTGATTCATGGAATAAGTGTGAGGTTGCTTTTATTTCCAAGTATTTTCCTCCCGCTAAGATCATCTCTCGTAGTAACGATATAATGAATTTTAAGCAACTTGATCATGAACATGTTGCACAATCATGGGAGAGGATGAAATTGATGATAAGAAATTGCCCTACTCATGGTTTAAGTTTATGGATGATCATACAAAAAAATTATGCTGGATTGAATTTTGCATCTAGAAATCTTTTAGATTCCGCCGCGGGTGGTACTTTTATGGAAAATTACATTAGGAGAAGCTACTAAACTCCTAGATAATATTAGGGAAAATTACTCTCAATGGCATACCGAAAGATCTTCTACTAGTAAAAAAGTGCATGCTATTGAAGAAATTAATACTTTGAGTGGAAAGATGGATGAACTTATGAAATTGATTGCTAGAAAGAGTGCTCCTATTGATCATAATGATATGCCTTTTTCTACTTTGATTGATAATAATAATGAATGTATGGATGTGAATTTTGTTGGTAGGAACAATTTTTGTAATAACGCGTATAGAGGCAATTTTAACCCTAGGCCGTTTCCTAGTAATTCCTCTAATAACTATGGTAATTCATACAACAATTCTTATGGAAATTATAATAATATACCCTCTGATCTTGAGAATAATATTAAAGATTTTATTAACTCCCAAAAGATTTTCAATGCTATGGTAGAAGAAAAATTGCTTAAGATTGATGATTTGGCTAGAAACGTTGATAGAATTTCTCATGAGATTGATTCCTTTAAGATTAGATCTATGACACCCAAGCTTGATATTAATGAGCCACTGAAATCTGTTCAAATTTCTATTAATGAAAGTAGGGAGAGAATGGCTAGAAAAAGTATGTTCTTCTAGTTTTCGCGATAATCATGATGAAGATCTTAAAGTGATTGGTGTGACTCCTATTGAATCTTTGTTTGCTAATATAAAACTTGATAAAGAAGGGACTGGAGAAGAGTCAACTTTAGCTAGAAGGCGTCCCAATAATTTGGAGGGTGAAGATCTTAATGAAAAAATTGATAAAAGTGGGATTGGCGAGGTCAAAACTTTAACTAGTGATGAGCCCACTCTTTTGGATTTCAAGGACTTTAATTATGATAATTGTTCTTCGATTGAGTGTATTTCCTTGTTACAATCTATGCTTAATTCACCTCATGCTTATAATCAAAATAAAGCTTTTACTAAACATATCATTGATGCTATGATGAAATCTTTTGAAGAAAAACTTGAGTTGGAAGTTTCAATCCCTAGAAAGCTTTATGATGAATGGGAACCTACTATTAAAATTAAGATTAAGATTAAGATTATGAGTGCAATGCTTTGTGTGATTTGGGTGCTAGTGTTTCTGTAAGTGTATCTAGTGCCCCTTAGTGATTTTGGTGTATTGAAGACTTATAGGTTAAGGGACTAATGTGTTTGTGAGTCTACACAGGTTCTATAAGTCTATGAGGAGTTTGATATTTATGAAGAAAGTCAACCCTGAAAAATGAATGTCTTCATTTGAAGACTTTGGTTTTCTTGAAGACTTTGGAAATGAGGAAATTGGTGTGACCTTGAAGACATTGATATTGATGCGAGGATTATGAAGCATGAAGACTTTTGTTTTTGTAGTTTCATTTTCTCTTTCTTGAGTCATAGGAAACACCGTACTGTTAAAGGGGGTCGAGGTAAAACTAAGGAAAAGTTTCCAAGTGATGCTCATCTCAAAGCCTACACATACCCAATCCTTTCGAGTGAAGCCATTGGAAATCTCATACAGTTCAGTAATTTTCTTTAGTGACAGAGACGAAGATCTTCTGTTCTCTAAGGAAATTGTTCTGACCAAGGAGTTAGGAATTCGCCAGTGCAGATTGCCTACAAGTGAGGAGCATGATAGCCCTGAGGAATTTGAGAGCTCAAATTTCCGACCATTGCTGTGCTACGCGCCAGCTGTCCCAAATATCTTATCCACCTAACGGTCATATCATTGAAGGGCATTTATGTCTTATCATGTCGGGCTGCTCGCCGACTATAAATAGCCGCCTCCTACAACCACTAGCTGGTTGGCTGCTCCGAGAGAAACTGACGCTTGTCATCAAGAGCATCCCATCCTCCGAGGTCTTTGAGAGAAAATCATCAGTGAGGAAAAACCCAAAAACCTAAACCCAAAGTGATTGAGCATCACTGAAGAGATTGTTCCTGTATGGAACAGACGCTTGTTACCTTTGAAGACTGTGCATCTTCCAGATGGTTAGGCGTCAAGGTCTAGAGCATCCAAGAGGAATTGTGGATCGCCGGGTGACCTAGTCTGTGAAGGTTTGGAAGTCACCTGTGAAGACTTACCTCGAGTGATTGGGCGAGGTCTGTGTGACCTTAGCTCAAGGAGAATACGGTGAGGACTGTGTGTTCGGGACTGTGTGTCCTTTGGTTTAAATACCTAGCCGCTCCAACAAGACGTACAACTGTCACAGCAATTGGAACTGGTCTACCAAATCATTGTCTTCACCGAGCTACTGGTTCTATTTCCTCAACTCTTTCATTTCCTCATTCATGTGTTGATCAAATTGATCGTTACTGTTTGAAGACTTTGACTGAAGACTTTCTGAATTTCCTCAATCCTATTTCTTCAGTCATCTTATCTTCTGCCTGCTTATCCTGTTTACACGCTCATTGTGCTCTGTGTATGTTTCATTTCATCATGATGACTATGTTACTGTCTTGTTATGCATGCACCTGAGTACTCATTCCGCTGCTTGTAGTTCGTCACCTAGTAAATTCCTAAAGTCGTATTTCCTCAGTGACGAATTTGTAAAAATCGCCTATTCACCCCCCCTCTAGTCGATATAACGCACTTTCAATTAGTATCAGAGCAAGGTACTCCCTTGTTCTGTGTGATTTTTATTTAACCACCTGGAGTTTTAGTTATGTCGACTGCAGGCATGATCAAGGTCTCGGCTGGGTGTCCTATCCTCGATGGGACGGACTACCCCTACTGGAAGAATAAGATGCGCATGCATCTTGAGGCAATTGACAACGATCTTTGGTACGTTGTGGAAAATGGCGTTCCCTCTGTCACTCCTTCCGTGAACGCTGCTGATGTGAAGAGATTCAAGCAACTCGACTCTCAAGGGAAGAATATCATATGTGGCCATCTAAGCAAAGGACAGTATGGTAGAGTGAGTGCTTTGGAGTCTGCAAAGCTTATCTGGGACAGGCTGTCCAAGGTCAATGAAGGAATCTCGACTCAACATGATTCTCCAGTTGACATTCTTCGCAATCTCTTCAACCGCTTCAAAAGACTCGACAATGAGAATGTCCAGCAAACCTTTGATCTCCTCACTGACATCTCAAACGAGCTTCAAGCACTTGGTGCCACTGACATCACCGACCATGAGGTGGTGAAGAAATTGCTGAGATCACTTGATTCCTCATTTGATACACTGGCACTGATGATTCAAGAACATGGAGACTACAAGTCACTAGATCCTGCTGATATCCTCGAGAGGCTGAACACTCATGAATTCCAACAAGCTGAGAAGAGAGATCTCTACGGGCCAAGCTATGGAAGATCACGTGCTCTGAAGGCCAAGGCAGTTTCCTCATATGAAGGGGAAGATTCTGATAGCAGCCTTGGTGACCCTGAAGAACTAAGCCAGGAGCTAGCAATGCTCGTGAAGAAATTCCAGAAGTTCTCAAGGCGTGGTCGTTTTGGAAAATCTTCAAGAGCTGATGACATGAGATCAGATTCCTCATCCCGTGATTACAAGAAGAGGACTTGCCACAAATGCAAGAAACCTGGTCACTACAGGACTGATTGTCCTCAGTGGGCAAAAGAATCAAAGAAGAAGAAATACAAGGATGATAGTTCAGACGACTCGAAGAAAAAGAAGAAATCTTCAAAGTCCTCATCGTCAAAATCTTCAAAGACTTCATCTCATAAGAAGAGTAGTTCCAAAAAGGCTCGGGCATTCATTGGCAAGGAAATGGAATCTGAAGCTGAATCTGAGGAAAATGAGGAAGAGGAGGCATCTGAGGAGTCAGACTCTGGTGTGGCGAGCCTAGCTCTCGCTACTGCTTTCGTCAGCAAGTCCACCTTCAACACTGAGGAAAATGGCTTCCCCAACACTGCTGACGACGGCAACAATGACTACGCTCCCACCTATTGCTTCATGGCAAAAGGTGCCAAGGTACTCAAATATCCCTCCTCTGAATCAAGTGAGGATGAATCTGATGATGATCTCAAACCTAGCTATTCCAAACTTGCTAATATTGCCATAAAACAACAAAAGGCTTTGGAAAAGTTTCAAAATTAGCTAGACAAAAGCGATGACCTGTTGGGTGAAGAAATGAATCGAACTCAAATTCTGACTGATAATCTACAATGACTACAGTCTAAGTTTGATAATCTTCAAGGTCATCATGAAACACTCTTAGCCGATCATGAGAAGCTTTCCTATGAATTTCTTCAGAAAAGCAAGATCTTGAGAAGCTAAGGGTTGTGACGCCCCCGGCTTAATCGTGCACTAATCATACACACAAATGCACACGATCAAGCCTAAGGACTCACTTGAAGATATCACAACACAACTCTAGACACAAATTAAAAATAATACACGCTTTATATTACAAGCCAGGGGCCTTGAGGGCTCGAATACATAAGATTGATGTCAACAAGCATCAGCGGAAGCGTTAGATATCTGAGTACAGATATAAAAGAGAAACAGATAAGCCTTTAAGAAGGCGGTGCAAAACAAAAGCTACGATTGAAAAGGCGCATGCCTCCTGCCTGGGACCCTCCGAACCTACTCCTGGTCGTCGGTCAACTCGACGTAGTAACCACCCTCGGGGTGGTAGTAGTAGTCGTCGGCGGGGGCAGCTGTCTCAGGGGCTCCGTCATCTGGTTGCATCAAACGGAAATGGGGAAGAAAGAGGAAGCAAAGCAACCGTGAGTACTCATCCGAAGTACTCAGCAAGCAAGGATCTACACTACACATGCAACATTATCAAAGAAAGGTTGTATATGTGGACGGGGCTGTAGAAATGCCAGAATAGAGGGAAGGCCTAGTCCTATCGAAGACTAGCATCTTCATCGGTCTTGCAGCATTAGAAGAGTGTAGATTAGCACAGTATAAAGTAGTAGCAGTATTAAGTATCAACCTCACCCAGAGATCCTTCCTCGACTCCCTGCGAGAAAGCGATCCCAGAGCCCTAATATCCATTTCTCATCTCATCATTAAGTTCTAGTTGTATCGATCGGGATACAACTCAGAGCGTCCGTTACCGAGGATCCGGCTATGCATAGATGTTTTCTTCCCTGCAGGGGTGCACCAACTTACCCACCACACTCGGTTAACTCCGGTCGGACACACTTTACTGGGTCATGCCCGGCCTCGGCCAAACGATACGCCGCAACCCGACCTAGGCTTAACAGAGAGGTCAGCACGCCGGACTAACCTATGCCCCCAGGGGTCTTGGGCCATCGCCCCGGACGCTCCTGCACATTGCGAACGCGATCAGTGAGCAGACCTAGCCCCCCTTATACAAGTGCAGGGCGTTACCAGTCCAACCCAGTGTGCACCGCTCAGTCGCTGACGTCTATTAAGCTTCGGCTGAAGCATACGATGCAGAGTGCCCATAAATGTTCCCACGTGATGGTTAGTGCTATCGGGCCAAAGGCCCACATCAAATATCCAAATTGTTAGTGTATTGGGGTGTGCAGTAACGAACAGAAACTCACGATCGATGTGACCCCGTCGCCCCATCTCGAGGACTTGCGGCAAGGGCTAAGAATGCCCGGCCACACCTCGTAATTATCTCACAGGCACCCTCCAGGTCAACCCGTCTCCACATCTCTCGCATCTTATACTCGCTCGGGTACCCCTCAGGGTCGACCCGACTTTCCAAGTAACAGTTGTAAAGTCCAAGTATCCGTGTGTCCATAACATCAGGGGAATCTGATGTATCACCCTCGTTGGATTCCTACTCGATGTAACCGTCAAGGTGAAATCGGAGGAATCACCCTCGATGGGTTCACAATTGAGGTGTAGCACGACAGCGTCATTATTGGGAGTGGTGAAGGAGGAATCACCCTCGATGACCACGACAGAATAGCTTCTCTACAGAGTTAACATCAGAAGTGCTAAACGAGGTATCACCCCTGGCACTCGATAGTAACGCTGCAGTGTCGTACAACAAAGGGGGTGATGTGCGGTGCTGGGGCTTGGTCGTCGAGTCTTCCGATGATCCAGCGGGGGCAACTGGGACAAGTGGGGTCACTGGGGTTCACTAACCAGCCTATTCTAAGCAGTTTAGGATAAGCAGGTAATTATCAAAAGCAGGTTACAAAATCAGGTCATGCATCAGAATAGGTAAAGCAGTAACAACAACAATTCTAATGCAAGCACAAGAGAGAAGAGAATAGGCGATATAGGCATGCTCAGGGGGGGGGTGCTTGCCTGGAAGCTTTGCTGCAAAGGGGGTCATTGGTGTAGCAGTCCTCGGGGCTTCGTCGGTACCGGGATCTACCGAGAGAGAAGAGGGGGTGGAAACAAATAAATACACGGCAACAAAAGCAATCACAAAGAAAGACATGGCACTAAGCGGTGTTAGGGGTGACCTAACGCAGTGCTACACGTTACAGACGGAGCGGGAAAACATCCGGAGGTATCTTACCAGCTCCGGGCAATTATCGGTCAGATGAACCGGAGCGGAAAGTTCCATGTTCATCATGTTAGAGGGGTGTGGCAGGTATGAGGAGGGCATATTCGGATTCGTCTTGTTTTTCTGATAATTTTTCATGTAGAAAGTTTTTCGATCCGAGCTACAGTTTATTTTCTATGAATTTTTCAAAGTTTTAGCATTTTCTGGATTTATTTAAATTATCAGAAATCTATTAATGCGTCAGCAGGACGTCAGCATTGCGTCAGTAGTCAACTGAGCTGCTAACTAGTCAATCTGTCACGTGGGACCCACCGATCAGCCTCTGTGGGGGGTTTAGCAGTGTTTTAAACTAATCTAACAGGTTAATTAGCTAGGTGGGGCCTACTGTCAGAGACTAAACTAATCAGTGATTAATTAAACTAAGTGTAATTAGATGCTAATTACGCTGCTGATGTGGGGGACCCACTTGTCAGGGTCAGCTGTGAACAGTAGCTGCAGTTGACCATGGTCAACGCGGTCAAAGTGGGCCCAGGGACCCACTGGCAGTCTCACAGAGCGGGCCCCACACGGTGACAGGTCAGCGCCGGCGCCGGAATCGCGCCGGTGAGCTCTCCGCGGCGGCGCTCTCGCGGGAGAGGCTCGGAATTCACCTACGGGGCACCAAATCGAGCGCCGCAACTTGCGTTAGAATGAGGAGAGCTCATCGCGTCCATCTACGGTGTCGGAACACGCGGGTGGTGGCCGGAAACACGCCGGCGTTGAGCCGTGGCGGCGACGAGCTTCGGGCGTGGTCGGAAACGGCGAAACAAGCGCTCGGGCAAAATGGCTAGGCCAGAGGGCATCTACGCGCGCGGGCGAGCACGATGAGCAGCGTCACATGACCATCTGGTCATCGAAGGCTCACCGGCGACGAGTTCTACGGCGGAGCGTCCGGGCGTGCAAAATACGGCGGGTACAGAGGTAGATCCACACGGGGAAGAGGGGGAGAAGACGGCGACTGCTCACCAGGCCCTGCAGGTGTGCTTAAATGGGCTCGGGGAAGCTTGTCGTCGCCGGAATCATTGCCGGAGTCGAGGTGGTCAAAGGAGGAAGACAAGGTCGCCGGGCTCGACTCGGTGGCCTCCGGCTTGAACGACTGGGCGCAGTCGACGGAGAAGACGATGGCGGAGCGATCGGACACGGCGGCACGGCACGGGGACGGTGGTGGTCACGGGATCGACGCGGCGGCGGCGGCGATGCACTCAGGCAGAGGGGAGAAGAGGCGAGCGCGAGGGAAAAGAGGGGAAGGGGGAGTGGCGAATGGAGGAGGGGACCAGGGGGAAAGTGCCTGGGGCGATCCTTATCCCCTCGGTGTCGGTGGCGTCGCGCTGTCGACGAACAGCCGGAGCGCGCGCTCGCGCCCACGCCGGCGTCGACACGCGGGGAGAGAGAGAGAGAAGCGAGGCGACGCTGTGGGCTGGGCCGCACTGTGGACTTAGGCCCAGTCCATAGTAGCATTTTTCTTTTTCCCGTTTTCTTTTTCTGTTTTCTTTTTTTAGTAGCATTTTGCAATTAAATCAGCCATCAGTTGACCTTGCAAAAATAAGCAACTGGCAGAAACAAATACTAGGGAAAATGATGCACTGCCACAAGAAGTTTGGGGTGTTTTGGAATCCATTTGATTCTTTCAAAAATGGATTTAAAGTGCTATTTTGGCACTGTTTCAAATGCTTCTGCTCAAATAGCATTTAGGTGATGTTGTTTTCCATAACAACAATTTGTTTTGGAATATTTGCTAGATGATGAACATTTTTCCATCAACTTTTGAGCAACTTCAAATTTCACTTTGAATTTGAATAGAATTCAGAGAAGGAATTTGAATTGAAAGATTTAACCACTGTGATTAATCAATGCAAATGATGATGATTTGGCATGATCATAAGGGATTACTGTGGTGTGATGCTGGGGATGTTACAAATCTCCTCCACTACAAGAAATCTCGTTCCGAGATTTAAGTGGGGAAGTAAAGAGTAACTTCGGGAGAACTGACCCTTATAGGGTTAATTATCTGATGGACAAATCAGGGAATGTGGCAGAGGTATCTCTTGAGTTGAAAATTGAGAAAACATCGAGAGCAAAGTATGAAGGTACGATAAGAAGTTTCAAGAGAATGTATACCCGATCGATACCTGAGCAGAGTGTGTAAAGGAATTCAGAGCATCGGGAATAGATCATCTCTCGGAGGGTGGCTCGTGATAACACACAAAGCCAAGAGCAAAGGATACTTCGAAATCAAGGATGTTCAGGAGAGTCAGGTTCCGATCCTGAGGAACTGTGGGGGTGGTGTCGATCAAAAGTAGGGAGAATGGTGACATCTTACCGGTCACGACAACAAGGTTTGTCAGAGAATAGTCTGTCAGTTATGTCGGTGACAACATCGGTACCAAGGGCGAGGGACGAAGAGAACCATTTTCCTGCTCATAAGAACAAGGCGGACCAATAGGCAAAGTTCTCATCCATCGGGGGTTACCAGAATGTCATCAACAAGATTAACAGGGTCTCACTGACAAGGTTGTACATCGGGGTGTTTTATAAGCAGGGAATTATTTCTGCTTATATCATATAGATCACAAGAAAGGTTAAACAAACCAATGGAAAGGAAAATGTGTTTATACACAAGAATTAGGAGTGTATCTTTTCCCAAGGAAAAGTAGAGCACGATATACATGTCAGATCAACAAGTACACCACCATTTAAATAAAGGGGCAAGGGAATTCATGATGTTATCCATACAACGGTGTCTGGATAATAGAGCAAGAAACATTTGGCAATGTGCCTCCAATGTTCTTGTTGATATTCAGAATACCACATCCATGCTTCGAGGTAGCATTGGTATGGTGTTTCAAGTAAAAGGTTGGATCTGAAGAGCACAAGAGTTGCAAAGGAACAATTCACAGATACAAGATGAACTTATACCAAGGGAACAATTGATTTTAAGAGAAGCTTCCATGATAAGGTCTACATCGTGTCTATGGGCATGAACACAAAGTTCAAGGTCGACTCCCACTTCTCCAATGCATGATCTTTCATTCACTGCTCTGTTAAAATTTATATGATCGTGAAGAACTACCTGTTGAAATACCAGAGGAGTATGACCCGGGGAAATTATCGGGTTCACACAGATTAAGAAGGCATAGGTTCAACCCATCGGGGCATCTTAGGAACATATACCACGAACTTCAGGAGTACATAACTCAAGCTCGATGGTAGAGCATGGCTGACTAAAGGAGAGGATACAATTTACCAAAGGCATTATGTATCAGGGAAAAAAACTCTCAAGATTTCAGATGTTAAGGACATTTTTGGATAACAACCCAATAATGGATCTGGCGATTCACGACGGAGTTGATGTGAGTATCGGTAATCAATCAGAGGGAGAAGGGATGCAAAGGCATTGACAAGGAATGTCAACGAAGATTGCTAAACATATGGAATTAACCGTAATGCAAGCAGGCAAGAATTTCAAGAGCAATAGTCTGCAGAGGATTTTCGGAAGATCGACTAACAATGGAAAGTATTTTGCGAAACACTTGAACAGCTAGGGATGAACGAATCCCCGATAAGTGTGAGGAATTATTTGTAGGGGTATTCAGGCGGGAAAGAGCTGCAAGGCAGTCAGAAAAAGGATTCTCGAAAGTCGAAGAATACTTTCGGTTATCTTGTAATAACAAGAACAACTAGGGATGGAAGTATGAACGGCGAGGGTACGCAGTTATCCATAAGGATTCAATGGTGTTAAGGGATTGCAAAAGAAATGAACACAAGTTCTCGGGAGAAGATCAGAGAGTATCTTCGAAGTCTTCTGGTGAAGCAAGCGATCATCTGGAATGACGGGGCTCTCCGGGAGGAAGTGGTTACAAGATCCTAGAGTAAGAGTTAGGAAAATCTTTAACCCGAATAGACGAGAGATCAGAGTCCCAGAGTAAAGACGAGGAATAAAAGATCCTAATACCACCCAATTGGCGACATGGGCCCGTAAGCCACGCAGCCAAGTTAGTAAAACAATTTTGACAACTAGACTCAACTTCAGCCAAGGAGTTGGAAAGGGGGTTCCTACAGGCAGTCGGCTCTGATACCAACCTATGACGCCCCCAGCTTAATCATGCACTAATCATACATGCAAATGCACACGATCAAGCCTAAGGACTCACTTGAAGATATCACAACACAACTCTAGACACAAATTAAAAATAATACAAGCTTTATATTACAAGCCAGGGGCCTCGAGGGCTCGAATACATAAGCTTGATGTCAACAAGCATCAGCGGAAGCGTTAGATATCTAAGTACAGATATAAAAGAGAAACAGATAAGCCTTTAAGAAGGCAGTGCAAAACAAAAGCTATGATCAAAAAGGCGCAGGCCTCCTGCCTGGGACCCTCCGAACCTACTCCTGGTCGTCGGTCAACTCGACGTAGTAACCACCCTCAGGGTGGTAGTAGTAGTCGTCGGCGGGGGCAGCTGTCTCAGGGGCTCCGTCATCTGGTTGCATCAAACGGATATGGGGAAAAAAGAGGAAGCAAAGCAACCGTGAGTACTCATCCGAAGTACTCAGCAAGCAAGGATCTACACTACACATGCAACATTATCAAAGAAAGGCTGTATATGTGGACTGGGCTGTAGAAATGGCAGAATAGAGGGAAGGCCTAGTCCTATCGAAGACTAGCATCTTCATCGGTCTTGCAGCATTAGAAGAGTGTAGATTAGCACAATATAAAGTAGTAGCAGTATTAAGTATCAACCTCACCCAGAGATCCTTCCTCGACTCCCTGCGAGAAAGCGATCCCAGAGCCCTAATATCCATTTCTCATCTCATCATTAAGTTCTAGTTGTATCGATCAGGATACAACTCCGAGCGTCCGTTACCGAGGATCCGGCTATGCGTAGATGTTTTCTTCCCTGCAGGGGTGCACCAACTTACCCACCACGCTCGATTAACTTCGGCCGGACACACTTTACTGGGTCATGCCCGGCCTCGGCCAAACGATACGCCGCAACCCGACCTAGGCTTAACAAAGAGGTTAGCACGCCGAACTAACCTATGCCCCCAGGGGTCTTGGGCCATCGCCCCGGACGCTCCTGCATGTTGCGAACGCGGCCGGTGAGCAGACCTAGCCCCCCTTATACAAGTGCAGGGCATTACCAGTCCAACCCAGCGCGCGCCGCTCAGTCACTGACGTCTATTAAGCTTCGGCTGATGCATACGACGCAGAGTGCCCATAACTGTTCCCACATGATGGTTAGTGCTATCGGGACCAAAGGCCCACATCAAATATCCAAATCGTTAGTGTATTGGGGGTGTGCGGTAACGAGCAAAGACTCACGATCGATGTGACCCCGTCGCCCCGTCTCGAGGACTTGCGGCAAGGGCTAAGAATGCCTAGCCACGCCTCGTAATTATCTCACGGGCACCCTCCAGGTCAACCCGTCTCCACATCTCTCGCATCTTATACTCGCTCGGGTACCCCTCAGGGTCGACCCGACTTTCCAAGTAACAGTTGTAAAGTCCAAGTATCTGTGTGTCCATAACATCAGGGGAATCTGAGGTATCACCCTCGTTGGATTCCTACTCGATGTAATCGTCAAGGTGAACTCGGAGGAATCACCCTCGATGGGTTCACACTTGAGGTGTTGCACGACAGTGTCGTTATCGGGAGTGGTGAAGGAGGAATCACCCTCGATGACCATGACCGAATAGCTTCTCTACAGAGTTAACATCATAAGTGCTAAATGAGGTATCACCCCCGGCACTCGATAGTTATGCTACAGTGTCGTACAACAAAGGGGGTGAGTGCGGTGCTGGGGCCTGGTCGTCGAGTCTTCCGATGATCCAGCGGGGGCAACTGGGACAAGTGGAATCAGTGGGGTTCACTAACCAGCCTATTCTAAGCAGTTTAGGATAAGCAGGTAATTATCAAAAGCAGGTTACAAAATTAGGTCATGCATCAGAATAGGTAAAGCAGTAACAACAGTAATTCTAATGCAAGCACAAGAGAGAAGAGAATAGGCGATATAGGCATGCTCAAGGGGGGGGGGTGCTTGCCTGGAAGCTTTGCTGCAAAGGGGGTCGTTGGTGTAGCAGTCCTCGGGGCTTCGTCGGTACCGGGATCTACCGAGAGAGAAGATGGGGAGGAAACAAATAAATACACGGCAACAAAAGCAATCACAAAGCAAGACATGGCACTAAGCGGTGTTAGGATTGACCTAACGCAGTGCTACACGTTACAAACGGAGTGGGAAAACATCCGGAGGTCTCTTACCAGCTCCGGGCAATTATCGGTCAGATGAACCGGAGGGGAAAGTTCCATGTTCATCATGTTAGAGGGGTGTGGCAGGTATGAGGAGGGCATATTCGGATTCGTCTTGTTTTTCTGATAATTTTTCATGTAGAAAGTTTTTCGATCCGAGCTACAGTTTATTTTCTATGAATTTTTCAAAGTTTTAGCATTTTCTGGATTTATTTAAATTATCAGAAATCTATTAATGCGTCAGCAGGACGTCAGCATTGCGTCAGTAGTCAACTGAGCTGCTGACTAGTCAATCTGTCAGGTGGGACCCACCTGTCAGCCTCTGTGGGTGGTTTAGCAGTGTTTTAAACTAATCTAACAGGTTAATTAGCTAGGTGGGGCCTACTGTCAGAGACTAAACTAATCAGTGATTAATTAAACTAAGTGTAATTAGATGCTAATTAGGCTGCTGACGTGGGAGACCCACTTGTCAGGGTCAGCTGTGAACAGTAGCCGCAGTTGACCATGGTCAACGCGGTCAAAGTGGGCCCTGGGGCCCACTGGCAGTCTCACAGAGCGGGCCCCACATGATGACAGGTCAGCGCCGGCGCCGGAATCACGCCGGCGAGCTCTCCGCGGCGGCGCTCTAGCCAGAGAGGCTCGGAATTCACCTACGGGCCATCAAATCGAGCGCTACAACTTGCGTTAGAACAAGGAGAGCACACCGGTCCATCTACGGTGTCGGCACACGCAGGTGGTGGCCGAAACCACGCCGGGGTTGAGCCGTGGCGGCGACGAGCTTCAGGTGTGGTCGGAAACGGCGAAATGGGCGCGCTCGGGCCAAATGGCTTGGCCAGAGGGCATCTATGCACGTGGGCGAGCACGATGAGCAGCGCCACATGACCATCTGGTCATTGAAGGCTCGCCGGCAACGAGTTCTACGGCGGAGCGTCCGGGCGTGCAAAGTACGGCAGGTACAGAGGCGGATCCACACGGGGAAGAGGGGGAGAAGACGACGATTGCTCACCAGGCCCTGCAGGTGTGCTTAAATGGGCTCGGGGAAGCTTGTCGTCGCCGAAATCATCGCCGAAGTCGAGGTGGTCGAAGGAGGAAGACGAGGTCACCGGGCTCGACTCAGTGGCCTCCGGCTTGAACGGCTGGGTGCAGTCGACGAAGAAGACGATGGCGGAGCGATCGGACACGGTGGCACGGCACGGGGATGGTGGTGGTCGTGGGATCGACGCGGCGGCGGCGGCGATGCGCTCGGGCAGAGGGGAGAAGAGGCGAGCGCGAGGGAAAAGAGGGGAAGGGGGAGTGGCGAATGGAGGAGGGGACCAGGGGGAAAGGGCCTGGGGCGATCCTTATCCCCTCGGTGTCGTTGGCGTCGCACTGTCGACGAACAGCCGGAGTGTGCGCTCGCGCCCACGGCGGCGTCGACACGCGGGGGGAGAGAGAGAAGCGAGGCGGCGCTGTGGGCTGGGCCGCACTGTGGACTTAGGCCCAGTCCACAGTAGCGTTTTTCTTTTTCCCATTTTCTTTTTCTGTTTTCTTTTTTTATTAGCATTTTGCAATTAAATTAGCCATCAGATGACCTTGCAAAAATAAGCAACTGGGAGAAACAAATACTAGGGAAATCGATGCACTGCCACAAGAAGTTTGGGCAGTTTTGGAATCCATTTGAATTTTTAAAAAATGGAAATGGCATTTAAAGTGCTGTTTTGGCACTGTTTCAAATGCTTCTGCTCAAATAGCATTTAGGTGATGTTGTTTTCCTTAACAACAATTTGTTTTGGAATATTTGCTAGATGATGAACATTTTTCCATCAACTTTTGAGCAACTTCAAATTTCACTTTGAATTTGAATAGAATTCAGAGAAGGAATTTGAATTGAAAGATTTAACCACTGTGATTAATCAATGCAAATGATGATGACTTGGCATGATCATAAGGGATTACTGTGGTGTGCTGCTGGGGATGTTACAAGGGTGAGTCATGAAGATCTTCAGAAGGAAAATGATTCATTACTTGCTCAACAGATCAGTTCCGCTCAGGAAGAATTTATTCCACCATGTTTAAAATGCATTGAACGTGAATCTGCTAATTCTTCACCTGAAAGTTCAAATGCTTCTATTGCTGCAAACTTCAATTATTTCTGTGGTCACAAATTCCTCATCTGAGGATACCACAAGTATCATTGACGAAAATGCAGGGTTGAAGGAATTGTATGTGACAGGCATGTACAAAAGCCTCAAAGGGCATCAGACTCTTTGTGATGTGCTCAAAAAGCAGATCTTTAACATGAACCCTAGGAAAGAGGGTATTGCATTTGAGAGGAAACTCAATGCAGATGGAACCTACTGGAAACCTAAGCAGTATCCCAAAACCTCATGGGTTGCTGTGAAAGGACCTCCCGTAGATCCATCCACTTTATCTGGCTTTACATGTGAAGCTTCATACTCATCTGATGAGTCATTTGACTCCAACTATAAGCTGTTCAAAAATCAGAATGGTGAAGTATTTGCTAGATATGTTGGAACTAACTGCAGGAACGGTCCTCCTATGAAGAAAATCTGGGTTCCCAAAAGGTGCCTTGAAAGTCTTCAAGTGAATGTCCTCATGACACCACCTATGAAGAACAGGAACCCCAGATCAAATTCTTCATATGGACCAAAGTCTTCATATGGATCAAAATCATCATATGGACCAAATTCCTCATATGAGCATCATCGTGCTAACGCTTCTGTTTCACAGGAAAAATCTAAGAACTATGAATATGTGCATTATTCTTCAAATCATTATGTTCATAAGTCCTCGAAGAATTTCTCTGCTTACTCATATGCCTACTCTAACCCCTCTTCTGTGAAACGAAGTGCACTGGCTTCAATGCCACCTTTCTCTTATGGAGCTCACAGGATGATGAACTCTTTGCCACCCCTCCAGATGTGGGCGGTAAAGAAAAAGAACTAATCTCTTATGCAGGGTCAGGTCTCCAGACGAACTTAATCGTCTGAAGAATTTGCTGGAGACCTGAGAATGCTTGAAAGGACGCAAGCAAATCATGAAGAAATGATTCACTCATTTCTCACGTCCTCAATACTGCTATATATATATGTGTTGCATTGTTTGATGAATCTCTGTCTGATGAATCTGATGTCATATTCTTCACTCTGAAGTATATGAGTTTGTAAGAAGCACTAATTCATCTGCAGGATGATTTACCCAAAGCTACTAAGTGGGTCCTCGACTGTGGATGTACAAATCACATGACCGGTGACAAGAGCTTACTGATGGACTCTCCTTTATCTCCATCGCATCTGAAGCATATCACCTACGCTGACAAAGGCAAAAGCAAGGTATTGGGTCTAGGTAGGGTTGCAATCTCAAAGGATCGACACATGGACAAAGTCATGCTTGTCGGGTCCCTCGGATTCAACCTCATGTCTGTCTCAATGCTTTGTGATCTTGATATGGTTGTCGTCTTTGGCAAATATCATTGCATTGTGCTCATGGAATCTGACAATTCCAAAGTCTTCGAAGGCTTTAGGAGAGGAGACTTATATATTGTTGATTTCTCTGCAGGACCACAGCCTGCCACATGTCTACTTGCAAAAGCTTCAGAAGGCTCGCTATGGCATCGTCGACTCGGTCATGCTGACATGTGGAACTTGCACACGCTTGTGAATAAGAAGCACGTTATTGGCATTGAGGGTGTCAAATTCCTCAAAGATCATCTTTGTGGGGGCTTGCGAGGCTGGAAAGATGACCAGAGCCAAGCACCCCTCGAAGACTATCATGACTACCACTCGTCCTTTTGAATTGCTTCACATGGACCTCTTTGGCCCTACTCATTATGCCACACTAACAAATGCAGTATCTCTATATGGCTTTGTCATTGTTGATGATTATTCTCGTTACACATGGGTGCACATTATTACTTACAAAACTGAAGTGCAGGAAGTCTTCAGACGATTTTCCTCAAGGGCCTTGACGAATTTCGGTGTGAAGATCAAGCACATTAGGAGTGATAATGGAACCGAGTTCAAGAATACTGGTCTTGATGACTATCTTGATGAACTTGGTATTACTCATGAGTTATCTGCCCCATACACTCCACAGTAGAATGGCGTCGTGGAGCGCAAGAACAAGACTCTTGTTGAGATGGCTCGCACTATGCTTGATGAATACAAGACACCTCGTCGCTTCTGGCCTGAGGCTATTGATACTGCATGCCACATCATCAACAGGGTATATCTTCAGAAATTCTTCAAGAAGACCTCATATGGACTCCTCACTGACAAGAAACCCAATGTGAGTTATTTCAAAGTCTTCGGTGCTAAATGTTGGATTAGAGATCCTCATCACAATTCTAAATTTGCACCGAAAGCACATGAAGGCTTTATGCTTGGTTACGGAAAGGACTCGCACACCTACAGAGTCTTCAACACCTATCACAACAAGGTTGTTGAAACTGTAGATGTGCGGTTCGATGAAACTAACGGCTCGCAAAGAGAGCACCTACCTCCTATGCTAGATGAAATGTCTCCTGAGGAATCCATCAAGTTCAAGGCTACTGAGGATGTCATACCTACTGAAGAATCTGCTGATGAAGTCATTTCAGATTGTGAAGATAATCATGCTGGTGCATCTGAAGAAAATGGCTCTGAAGAAAATGCCGAGCCCAATCAAAGTCGTCAACCTGCTCATCCTCGCGTTGCAAATGAAGTGCAGATTGAGAAAATCATCAACGATATCAGCGCACCAGGTCCTCTCACACACTAAAAAGCTTCACATTTGTCTAACTTTTGTGGGCACTTTGCTTTTGTATCTATCACAAAGCCCACCAAAGTTGATGAGGCATTTCTGGAGCCTGAGTGGATTCAAGCTATGCAAGAGGGATTACATCAATTCAAGCTCAACAATGTGTGGGAACTTGTCAAGCGACTAGATCCACGCAAGCACAATATCATTGGCACCAAATGGATCTACCGCAACAAGCAAGATGAAAATGGCCTAGTGGTGAGGAACAAGGCTCATCTTGTAGCTCAAGGCTACACACAGGTTGAAGGAATTGATTTCGATGAAACTTTTGCACCTGTTGCTAGACTTGAGGCTATTCACATATTGCTTGCTTATGCTAACCATCATAATATCATCTTATGTCAAATGGATGTGAAAAGTGCATTCCTCAATGGTAAGCTTGAGGAAGAAGTATATGTGGCTCAACCCCCAGGTTTTGAAGATCCTAAGCATCCTGACAAAGTCTTCAGACTCAATAAGGCCCTCTATGGCCTCAAGCAGGCCCCTCGGGCATGGTATGATACACTGAAGGAATTCCTCATGAAGAAAGGCTTCAAACCCGGTTCACTTGACCCAAGTCTTTTCACCAAAACTTATGATGATGAATTATTCGTGTGCCAAATATATGTTGATGATATTATCTTTGGCTGTACTAACCGTCGTTTCAGTGACGAATTTGCCTATATGATGAGTGAGGGATATCAAATGTCTATGATGGGAGAATTGAAATTCTTCGTAGGTCTTCAAATTCGTCAGCAACGCAATGGCATATTCATATCTCAAGAGAAATACCTCAAGGACGTTCTAAGGAAATTCAGCATGCAAGATTGCAAAGGCGTCAAAATCCCTATGCCCACAAATGGCCATCTATGCACTGATGAAAATGGTATAGGCTTCGATCAAAAGGTATATCGCTCCATGATTGGCTCTTTATTGTACCTATGTACATCTAGGCCAGATATTATGCTTAGTGTTTGCATGTGTGCCCGTTTTCAAGCTACACCGAAGGAATCACACCATAAGGCTGTGAAACATATTCTTCGATATCTAGCTCACACTCCAACACTTGGATTATGGTATCCCAAGGGCTCGGCTTTTGTTCTCATTGGATATTCTGACTGTGACTATGCTGGTGATCGAGTGGATCGCAAGTCAACATCAGGCACATGCCATTTCCTCAGACGATGCTTAGTATGTTGGTCCTCGAAGAAGCAGAACTGCATATCACTCTCTACTGTTGAAGCTGAGTACATTGCTGCTGGTTCTTGTTTAGCTCAATTGTTGTGGATGAAGCAAACCCTCAAGGACTATGGCATCAATATGAAGAATGTGCCACTCTACTGTGACAACGAGAGTGCCATCAAGATTGCTCATAACCCAGTTCAGCACTCGAAGGCTAAGCACATCCAGATTCGTCATCATTTTCTTCGAGATCATGTCTTGAAGGGCGACATCTCCATCGACCACATGAAGACTGAAGAACAGCTAGCGGATATCTTCACAAAGCCCTTGGATGAGAAGATATTTAGCAAGTTGCGGTGTGAGCTAAATATCTTAGAATCTTCGAATGTTCTTTGAAAGGACACACATCCTAACACTTATGCAAACTTGATGACTTAGATGTGCAACACACGAAGTAACATTTTTCTTCAATCAATGAAGACTAACCCTCTAAGTGTGAAAAAATTAATGAATAATTTGATTCTCAGAGCCCTAGAACAATTGTACGCGGTGTTTGAAATCATCATTCTTATATGGTGGGTCACGCCACCAACAAAAAGTTGAAAATCTTCAAAAATGAGTTTTTCTTCATTTTGCAAATTCTTCAATTTTCAAATCCTTCAACTTTGCAAAGTCTTCAAACTTTTTGACTAGAGTTCTTCATTGACTATATATATATATATATTTGAGTTTTCAATGTCCTCAACAGCATTCACTTATTGCTAATTCTTCAAGTTGATTTTTATCTAAGTGAATGTGATCGGACCCATTCCCCCTCTATGCTAAACTCAACCCAGTCTGTTCACAAATTCTTCATGTGCGTTCTATTTGAAACCCGTTCAAAATCTTCACTGTGTCCTTAACAGCTGAAGAATTTGCGAACGAAACTTTAAAATATTCCTTTCAAATTTTCGGCTGTTGCCGCTCAAACCGTTTCGCATCCCTCAATGGATTAAAATATTCACCCACGAACCCCCATGATCTCCACCTCTCAGTACGTGGGTGACACATGTCGATAGGATAGTAAGGGTCAGGGGCATGTTTGTCCAAAATCTTCGGACGAGCAGTTTTTTCACCGTGGCTATAAATACCCCTTCCCTTCCTCATACCTCATTCACTTTGCTCGACCTCAATCTCGCTCGAGCTGTCAGACCTAGCGCCGCGCTACACTCCATCGTCGCCGGTGAGTAAGAGCTTCCTGCCTCAACCTCGTTGCCGTCGTACTCGCGTCGATCGTGGATATCTTCACTCCGCCGTCGCCGTAGCTGTCTCTTGCCGCCAAGTTAGGGCGTGGGAGATCTGAACGGACGAACTTCTGCAACTCCACCTCTAGATCGTTGTGTTCTTCGTCCAGGGTAAATAAAATCTAATTTTACTGCCCTACTTTGATTCTTATGATTTCTACAAAATCTTCAAAAGGTGTTTATTCTTCAACTTCCCACTCCTTAAACACCCGAATGCTTCTGTATCTTGATTTGTTTATCTAAGCTATGTTTTTCTTCAAGATTCCTCAATTGTGTGGATTTTTCAAATCTATACAACTCTGGAACCTAAGTCAAGAATGCTTAGCAAAATTCCTCAAGACACCTATGGTCAAATTCCTCAAACTTGATACTTTTGAAAATTTCTGAGAACGCATATGACCTCTCCAAATTCTTCGCACCTATACTCTGTTCACAGGTACAAAATGTCCGCTGCTGAATCACTAGGTTCTCATCAACTTAACTCATTTGCAGCGTTCCTCGAAGATAATTTGCATACTTCCTCAGAAACATCCAAAGTTCAAAGTCCTCAAGTGAGGAAAATGGCAGATGGGAAGAGACCTCATAAAGGAGGTAAGAGGCCAGAAACAAACACTGCTTTTGAGATACCTGAAGAAATATATGATGAATATTGCACACTTGATGAAGCAACTCATGGCAAGGAGACCAAGACTCAGCGCAAAGTGTGCATCCAGAGAATAGAGAGGAGATGGGCTAAGGAATGGAGGGAATACCGCTATGTCACTCCAAAGTACATGAAGAAATTCGCCGTAAACCCTCCATGTCCAAGACCTCCATTGGCAGCTGGCCAAGTTGCTGATCCCACCAGCATCAGGCGTGGTGAGGAATTTCCCAAAGAATGGGCCAAGCGCCAAGCCAAATTGGCTAAAATTGTAGAAGAAGCAGTGAGGAAATTCAATGAGGATTCTCAAGCTGCTGCTGCTGAGGCCTCTGCCAGTAAGCCTAAAAAGGCTATGCTGAAGAAATCTGCTGTGAAGCCGAGTTCCTCAACAGCAATGCCCTCACGGCCAAGTTCTTCACAGTCCAAGTCCTCAAGGCAAATTCCTCAGGCAACTTCTTCAAGGGCTATACCAATCCCCTCTGTTGCCACAAAATCCTCAGCTGCTGCCACAAAGTCCTCAACACCAGTGCACCTTGCAACGTGTTAATGGACTACAGGTTTTTCAATTGCTTCTAGATCATCTGCAAGTTCCTCAGCTCCACCACTGTCCTCAACTGGTCCAACTCTGCTGAAGAAAAAGGCCACTGCTGGACGTGGAACGAGGCCAAGTCCTCATAAGAAGCAAGTGGCGTTCCATGTTCCGTCTGATGACGATGAAGCTGATGATGAAGAACTTGCTGAAATCATCAGAGACAGACAAGAAAGGGCCACTAGAGCCAAAGGCAGTTCTGTGCCTCTAATGCTGGATCCAAAGATGATCCTCGATTTCATCGACCTCTGGCACAAAGTTCCAAACACTCCACTGCCTGACCTAAACCTCACTCCTGGTCAAAGTCATATGTTAACGACATTCATAAGTGAAGAAAAATGGAAATTTTAAAAGGGCAGACAAGTCAAGAAGGCTCAGTACAAGAAGGAGCGTTTTCAGAAGAACAACGTTCTGAACATGTCTCCTGAAGAACTTGTAACTCTGCAAAAGGAAATCAAAGGTCTCAGTGATGAATTTGACAAATATTATGCCAATTTGCTAGGTGCCAAAGTCAGGTTTTTCAAGCTTGCCAAGAACCTCAAGACTAACGTTGCAGCACCATCGCAACGACAAATTCTTCAGGCTGATACTTCTGCTTAGTCTGTTGAAGAAAATGAAAGTGCAGCTGATGAAAATTAGGCTGCCCAAGTAGCTACCAGGGCTGATGAAGAGATTCCAGCTCCTGAAGACCATGCCAGGGCAACCACCAATGTTGCGCCTGAAGAACAACACAGGCCAGCTGAAGAATTTGTTGCGCCTGAAGAAACTGAACTTGCCAGGGCAACTGCATCAGTTGTGCCTGAAGAAACTGAACCAGCTCCATCTGCTCCTCCTACTAAATCTTCAACAGTGAAGAAAATCAGTCTTCCTTCTGCATCAGAAGTGAAGAAAACAAAAGCTGTGGAGAAGGCAGCTGTGAAGAAGAGGAAAGCATCAGCCACTGCAGAGTCTTCAGCTCCCAAGAAAGTGAGGACTTTGACAAGTTCCTTCACTAACCCAATTGATGTTGTTCCGATCTCGATTGTACCATCAAAGGAGCTCATTCCATTTGGTGAGGAATATGTCATTCCAGATGACACAGATGAACATAATCCTTCTGCTAATTCTTCAGAGCAGTTGGATGAAGAAATTGAAGTGGAAGATATCCCTTCAACCCCACTGGTATGATCGCCCATGTCTCAGTTCACAGCTGAAGAGGCAGGCATTGAGGAAATTGAAGAAGATGTGGACATTGGCTCAACTACACCTGTGCTGAATGATGATTATTGGGAAAATCTTCATCCCAATTCACCATTGACGACACCTCTACATCCAATTCCTTAGTCCCCTATGCAAACTGAAGAAATTCAAATGGGATCTGAAGGACGTCAAACTTCTCTTCTTTCCATTCCTGAAGACATTCCAGCTGCAACAGCTGAAGAAATGGAGACTCAGACTACTGCTGATGAAACTGCCACTGAAATTCCTTAGTCTGCTATTCCTTAAGCTATGACTCAAGAGGTTATGAGACCTTCAACTGCAAATCTTCAGCCCAAGCAACAAAATCCTCATGCAAAGAGGCCAAAATTCAAGGCTGACGATTTATTCGCTAAGCATCATTTCTTCACTGATGTCAATCCTTATGACTCAGCAAGACTTCGGCGCAAGAGGTTCTGGACAACTAGTTAGATGAATTTCTATGCAGCCGTTCTGTTTGACAAGGACAAGGTATTTGAGCACCGTCAAATTCCTCATGTGGATATGGAGTCCATCCCATGCTTTCAACCAGTCCTCAATGTTCTTCACAAAGCTGGGCTCCTGAATTTCTGTGCTGACATCTGCGATTGGAATGAAGAGCTACTTCTTCAATTCTATGCTACTCTGCACCTCAATGGAAATGTGGATGATGTTAATTTCTGGGTGCTTGATTGGATGACTGAGAACACTCACTACAAAGCTCCAGCCTCTGAATTGCTTCATGCCATTCTAGTCAGTCCTCCTGCTGAAGGCGCAAGGTGCATGTATGAAGAACATGAACTTCAAAATCATCTCATGCAAGTACTAATGAAGCCTTTGCATCCAGGCCAAGCTCAGAGAACCACCTTCTTAGTGAAGGATTTGCTTTATGTGCCAAGAACAATCTACCGCATTCTAACCAAAACCCTCAGTCCGATCAAAGGCCACAACTCTGAAGAAGAAGAGGTTGTTGGCATCATGAAAAATCTGCTATTCAACATTATACATGGTATTCCCATTAACTACCATGATTTCTTCATGAGGACTTTGGCGAATGTTGCAGCGTCACCGTTTGAGTTGAAGCCCTATGCTCCATGGATTATGAAATTCATCAGAACCAGGTCTTCAATTCACTACAAGGCAGATTGTCAAAATCACCTCAGCTTCTTGCCTCCCATTGAAGTCCTCAAGCAGACAATTTCTTCAGATGATGAAAAAGGCAAAGCTGCTGTTATTGATGAAGGCACTCGTCCATTGGATGGTCAGTTTCGCAAAGCTACATCTTATTCCACCAATGATGACTCTGCAATGCAAGACTCTGCCGCAAAAGCCTCAAAGCCAACTCCTCAAGCCACTGCCCCACGCGTGATGACCGATCATGAGCTTCTTCTAAGTCTTCATCAGAAGGTCGATCGCAATCATAAATGGGTCAAGCATCAATTTGGATCAATTCTTCAGAACATGACTGTCACGCAAAACACTGTGAAGAAGAATCACTACTATGCTCATGAAATCTTTGATCGCACTTGGGCCATATTGTCTCACCTTTACGGTCACAAAGACCTCAAGCAGATGGGATTTCAACAGGACTTTGACTAGTCTCAGCCTCCATCAAAGAAATTCAAGAAGGTCAAAGTTCCTCAACTCGTCACAAGTTCATATTCTTCATCGCGTGAGACGGATGAAGCTGAAGACCTCAACGACACTGCGGCAGGCCCTACCTCAACGGACGACCCCAACAATGCTGGCACTCCTCCATCAACCTCATGATGATATTCTTCAGGGGCGTTAGTCCTCATTTTTTCGTCCCTTTTGGTCATTTGATGACAAAGGGGGAGAAATTTGAGTTAGTCTTCAAGCGGGTCTTATATATGGGCTTTGTTTTCTTTAAGTTACAACTCTTGCTCTTCTGAGGTGTTTGCTCTGATGAGTTGTAAACTTAAGTCCTATGGTGGTATGATACTTTTGAACTGCTTTCTGCATGCTTATTTCCTCAAGCACCTTAATGCACGCATGCTGAATGTCGTCAGACACCCTATTTCATCATGCATTTCAAATTCTTCATATCATATGTTAAATGCGTGTATGAATTACAAGATATAGGGGGAGATCTCCATGATATTACTCTACAATGTGCATTTGCAATCCAAAGCAAATTCCTCAATGTGCACATCTTCAGGGAGAGTTCTTTTATATCTTGCAATCAAATTCCACAATATCAGTATTTACACTTCACATGTTTTATCCCTGTTGAAAACTTAACCTATTTGTCATCAATCACCAAAAAGGGGGAGATTGTAAGTGCATCTAGTGCCCCTTAGTGATTTTGGTGTATTGAAGACTTATAGGTTAAGGGACTAATGTGTTTGTGAGTGTACACAGGTTCTATAAGTCTATGAGGAGTTTGATATTTACGAAGAAAGTCGACCCCTAAAAATGAATGTCTTCATTTGAAGACTTTGGTTTTCTTGAAGACTTTGAAAATGAGGAAATTGGTGTGACCTTGAAGACATTGATATTGATGCGAGGATTATGAAGCATGAAGACTTTTGTTTTCGTAGTTTCATTTTCTCTTTCTTGAGTCATAGGAAACACCGTACTGTTAAAGGGGGTCGAGGTAAAACTAAGGAAAAGTTTCCAAGTGATGCTCATCTCAAAGCCTACACATACCCAATCCTTTCGAGTGAAGCCATTGGAAATCTCATACAGTTCAGTCATTTTCTTCAGTGACAGAGATGAAGATCTTCTGTTCTCTGAGGAAATTGTTCTGACTGAGGAGTTAGGAATTCGCCAGTGCAGATTGCCTACAAGTGAGGAGCATGATAGCCCTGAGGAATTTGAGAGCTCAAATTTCCGACCATTGTTGTGCTACGCGCCAGTTGTCCCAAATATCTTATCCACCTAACGGTCATATCATTGAAGGGCATTTATGTCTTATCATGTCGGGCTGCTCCCCGGCTATAAATAGCTGCCCCCTACAACCACTAGCTAGTTGGCTACTCCGAGAGAAACTGACACTTGTCATTTAGAGCATCCCATCCTCCGAGGACTTTGAGAGAAAATCATCAGTGAGGAAAAACCCAAAACCCAAACACCTAAACCCAAAGTGATTGAGCATCACTGAAGAGATTGTTCCTGTATGGAACCGTCGCTTGTTACCTTGGAAGACTGTGCATCTTCCAGATGGTTAGGCGTCAAGGTCTAGAGCATCCAAGAGGAATTGTGGATCGCCGGGTGACCTAGTCTGTGAAGGTTTGGAAGTCACCTGTGAAGACTTACCTCGAGTGATTGGGCGAGGTCTGTGTGACCTTAGCTCAAGGAGAATACGGTGAGGACTGTGTGTCCTTTGGTTTAAATACCTAGCCGCTCCAACCAGACGTACAGCTGTCACAGTAGTTGGAACTGGTCTACCAAATCATTGTCTTCACCGAGCTACTGGTTCTATTTCCTCAACTCTTTCATTTCCTCATTCATGTGTTGATGAAATTGATCGTTACTGTTTGAAGACTTTCTGAATTTCCTCAGTCCTATTTCTTCAGTCATCTTGTCTTCTGCCTGCTTATCCTGTTTACACGCTCATTGTGCTTTGTAAAAATCGGCTATTCACCCCCCTCTAGTTGATATAACGCACTTTCAGTTTCCACTATTCCAAAAACTTTATGTGATGTGCTAGGTTTCCATAAACTTGATGATTGTTCTTTAAATTTGCACTTAGCGGATTCCACTATTAAGAAACCTACGAGAAGAATTAATGATGTTCTTATTATTGCAAATAGGAATTATGTGCCCGTAGATTTTATTGTGCTTGATATAGATTGCAATCCTACATGCCCTATTATTCTTGGTAGACCTTTCTTTAGAACGATAGGTGCAATTATTGATATGAAAGAAGGAAACATTATATTTCAATTTCTGTTAAGGAAGGGCATGGAACACTTTCCAAGAAACAAAATTAAGTTGCCATATGAATCTATTATGAGGGCCGCTTATGGATTGAATACCAAAGATGACAATACCTAGATCTATGTAATATGACTAGCTAGGGGCGTAAAACAATAACGCTTGTTGGGAAGCAACCCAATTTTATTTTATGTTTTTGTTTTTGCTTCTGTTTTTCAATAAATGTGCAATTATACTACTGTTATGATTGTGTTTTAGTCTTTTAATTAGTTTTTGTTCCAAGTAAGACCTTTGGGATGATCTTGGGTGATAGTTGATTTGATTTTGCTGAAAAACAGAAACTTTTGCGCTCAGTGCTGGAATTTTAAAAATTCACAAAAACGTGCTTTTGATCTGAATTTTTACAAAAGATTGATATACAAATTTCCTATGTTTTCCTAATTTTTCAGAATTTTTAGAGTTATATAAGTTTGGCTAAAGTCCAGATTACTACAGACTGTTCTGATTTTGACAGATTCTGTTTTCTATGCGTTGTTTGCTTATTTTGATGAATCTATGGGTAGTATCTGGGGGGGGGGGGTATGAACCATGGAGAAGTTAGAATACAGTAGATATAATGCCAGTATAAAATTGTAATGAGTTTACAACAGTACCTAAAGGTGGTGATTTGCTTTATTATACTAACGGATCTCACGAGTTTTTTGTTGAGTTTTGTGTTGTGAAGTTTTCAAGTTTTGGGTGAAGTTTCGATGGACTATGGAATAAGGAGTGGCAAGCGCCTAAGCTTGGGGATTCCCATGGCACCCCAAGGTAATATTCAAGGACAACCAAGCATCTAAGCTTGGGGATGCCCTAGATGGCATCCCCTCTTTTGTCTATGATTCATCGGTAAATTACTTGAGGCCATATTTTTATTCACCACATGATATGTGTTTTGCTTGGAGCATCTTGTATGATATGAGTATTTGCTTTATTTGCTTTTTAATTTGCCACAATCATCCTTGCTGTACACACCTTTTGAGAGAGACACACATTAATCGTGAATTTATTAGAATACTCTATGTTCTTCACTTATATCTTTTGAGTTAGGTAGTTGCTCTAGTGCTTCACTTATATCTTTTAGAGCACGACGGTGGTTATATTTTGAAGAAATTATTGAACTCTCATGCTTCACTTATATTATTTTAAGAGTCTTATAAATAGTATGGCAATTTTCTTAGCTTATGAATTTAGTCCTAATATGATGGGTATTCAAGAAGGATATAATAAAAACTTTCATGAAGATAATTGAATATATGAGAAGTTTGATTCCTTGCATTTGTTTTGAGATAAAAGATGGTGATATTACAATCATGCTAGTGAGTAATTGTGGTTTAGTAGAAATATTTGTGTTAAGGTTTGTGATTCCCGAAGCATGCACGTATGGTCTCTCGTTATGCGATGAAATTGGAGCATGATTTATTCTTGATTATCTTCCTTATGTGTGGCGGTCAGGGACGAGCGATGGTATTTTCCTACCAATCTATCCCCTAGGAGCATGCATAGTAGTTCTTTGCTTCGAGGGCTAATAAACTTTTGCAATAAGTATGTGAGTTCTTTATGACTAATTTTGACTCCATGGATTATACGCACTCTCACCCTTCTGCATTTTGCTAGCCTCTTCGGTACTGTGCATTGTCCTTACTCACCTTGAGTTGTGGTGCAAACTTTGCCGGTGCATCCAAACCCCGCGATATGATATGCTCTTTCAAACATAAGCCACCTTATACCTTCCTCAAAACAACCACCATACCTACCTATTATGGCATTTCCATAGCCATTCCGAGATATATTGCCATGCAACTTCCACAGTTCCGTTTTATGTGTCATATTTCTTTGCATGATCATATAGTTGACATAGTATTTGTGGCTTGTCCACCATTCATATTTTTTATACATGTCACGCTAGATAATTGTACATCCTGGTACACCGCCGGAGGCATTCATATAGAGTCATATTTTTGTTCTAGAATAGAGTTGTAATTCTTGAGTTGTAAGTAAATAAAAGTGTGATGATCATCATTATTAGAGCATTGTCCCATTTGAGGAAAGGATGATGGATACTATGATTCCCCCACAAGTTGGGATGAGACTCCGGACAAAAAATAAAAAAAATAAAAAAGAGGCTAAAGAGCCCAAAAGAAAAAATGAGAAAAGAAAAAAATGAGAGAAAAGAGAGAGAAGGGAAAATGTTACTATCCTTTTCCCACACTTGTGCTTCAAAGTAGCACCATGTAATTCATGGTAGAGAGTCTCCTATTTTGTCACTTTCATATATTACTAGTGGGAATTTTTCATTATAGAACTTGGCTTGTATATTTTAATGATGGGCTTCCTCAAATGCCCTGGGTCATCGTGAGGAAGCAAGTTGGATGCACACCCATTTCGTTTTCTTTTGAGCTTTCATACACTTATAGCTCTAGTGCATCCGTTGCATGGCAATCCCTACTCCTTGCATTGACATCAATTGATCAACATCTCCATAGCCCATTGATTAGCCTCGTCAATGTGAGACTTTCTCCTTTTTTGTCTTCTCCACACAACCTCCAACATCATATTCTATTCCACCCGTTGTGTTATATCCATGGCTCACGCTCATGTATTGCATGAGAGTTGAAAAAGCTGAAGCGCGTTAAAGTATGAACCAATTGCTTGGCTTATCATCAGGGTTCTGCATGATAAATACTTTGTGTTAAGAAGATAGAGAATGACAAGATTATATGATTTTGTAGGGATAACTTTCTTTAGCAATGATATTTTGAGAAGACATGATTGCTTTATTAGTATGCTTGAAGTATTATTGTTTTTATGTCAATATTAAACTTTTGTTTTGAATCTTATGGATCTGAATATTCATGCCACATTAAGAAATATTACATGATAAAAATGTTAGGTAGCATTCCACATCAAAAATTCTGTTTTTATCATTTACCTACTCGAGGACGAGCAGGAATTAAGCTTGGGGATGCTTGATACGTCTCCAACGTATCTATAATTTTTTATTGTTCCATGCTATTATATTATCCATCTTGGATGTTTTATATGCATTATTATGCTATTTTATATCATTTTTGGGACTAACCTATTAACCTAGTGCCAAGTGCCAGTTGCTGTTTTTTCCTTGTTTTTGTCTTTTACAGAAAATCAATACCAAACGGAGTCCAAACAGAACGAAACTTTTTGAGGATTTTTCTTGGACGAGAAGACACCCAGGAACCTTCGGGAGGAGGTAAGAGGGGCCACCAGTTGGCGACAAGCTCGAAGGGCACGCCCTAGGGGGGGGGCGCCCCAAGGCTTGTGGGCCCCATGGTGTTCCTCTAACCCTAATCTTTGTTCTATAAATACCCAAATATTCCCCGTATTCCAGGGGCACACCAAGAATACTTTTCCATTGCCGCAAGTTTCTGTCCTCGTGAGATCCCATCTGGAGATCTTTTCCGGTACTCCGTCGGAGGGGGATTCGATCACGGAGGGCCTCTACATTAACCTTGCTGCCCTTTCGATGATGTGTGAGTAGTTTACCACAGACCTACGGGTCCATAACTAGTAGCTAGATGGCTTCTTCTCTCTCTTTGATCTTCAATACAATGTTCTCCTCGATGTCCTTGGGGATCTATTCGATGTAATCTTCTTTTGCGGTGCGTTTGTTGAGATCGATGAATTGTGGATTTATGATCATATTATCTATGAATATTATTTGAGTCTTTTCTGAACTCTTTTATGCATGATTAAGATAGCTTTGTATTTCTCTCCGATCTATTGATTTGGTTTGGCCAACTAGATTGATTTTTCTTGCAATGGAAGAGGTGCTTTGTAGTGGGTTCAATCTTGTGGTGCGCAACCCAGTGACAGAAAGGGACATGACACGTATTTGTATTGTTGCCACTAAGGATAAAAAGGTGGGGTTTATTTCATATTGATTGGATCTATCCCTCTACATCATGACATCTTGCTTAAGGCATTACTCTGTTCTTGTTAACTTAATACACTAGATGCATGCTGGATAGCGGTCGATGTGTGGAGTAATAGTAGTAAATGCAGGCAAGAGTCGGTCTACTTGTCACAGACGTGATGCCTATAGTCATGATCATTGCCTTAGATGTTGTCGTAACTATGCAGTTTTCTATCAATTGCTCAATAGTAATTTGTTTACCCACCGTATGCGTTCTTTCAAGAGAGAAGTCTCTAATGAAAACTTTGGCCCCCAGGTCTATCTTTTACCATATTATTTTCAGATCTATAAAACCAAAAACCCAAAAATACCTTGCTGCAATTTATTTACCTTTACTTTATTTTGCACTTTTAGTTATCTTTTATACCTATCTCTATCAGATCTCATCCTTGCAAGTAACCGTGAAGGGATTGACAACCCCTTTATCGCGTTGGATGCAAGTATTTGTTTGTTTGTGTAGGCGCAACTATTGGTGACTTGTGTGTTCCTCCTACTGGATTGATACCTTGGTTCTTAACTAAGGGAAATACTTATCTCTACTTTGCTGCATCACCCTTTCCTCTTCAAGGGAAAAATCAACGCAAGCTCAAGAAGTAGCAAAGCTCCACAAAGGTGATCTTTGACGAATTTGACACCCTCGACACCAATGATATGCTTCTTCTTGATGAGTGTGCTCAAATTCCTCATGCCAGCATGTCCAAGTCGTCGATGCCACAGCCTAGTAGACACGTGGCCGGTTGAGGACCTAGAGAGAAATCTACAATGTACAAATCACCTCTCCTAAAGCCTTCGAAGACTTTGGACTTGTCAGATTCCATTAGCACAATGCATCTATATTTGCCAGAGATGACAATCATATCAAGATCACAAAGCATTGAGATAGAAATGAGGTTGTATCCTACGGACTCGACAAGCATCACTTTTTCCATGTGTCGATCATTTGAGATAGCAACCTTACCTAGACCCAATACCTTCCTTTTTCCTTTGTCAGCGTAGGTGATATGCTTCAGATGAGACAGAGTGAGGGGAGCATCGGTGAGGAGATTCTTGCCACCAGTCATGTGATTGGTACAACCACTGTCCAGAGCCCATTCAGTTGCTTTTGGAGTATCATCATGTAGAAGCATTAGTCTCACTTACAAATTCATATACTTCAGTTTGAAGAATATGATGATCAATTTTGTTAGTGAATTTCATCAATAAGAATATAACTAGCAGCATGGGGATGTGTGAAATGAGGAATTCATTTCATCATGATTAGCTTGCACCCCAACAAGCACTATGTCAGGTCTTCAGCAAATTCATCAGGCATTCATTGTGTCTGAAGACCTGACCCTATAGAAGAGATTAGTTCTTCTTCTTAACCACCCCCATCTGAATGGGTGGCTTAGAAGCAATGTAACGCAAAGCATTGATAGAGAACTTAGGCATTGAAGAATATGCACCTCTCTTCACAGGAGGAGTATAATACTCATAGGAGTATGCAGAGAAGTTCATAGCAGATTTGTCCACATAGTGATTTGAAGAATAATGCACATATTCATCAGAACACTGTTTGTTTCCCTGGATAGGAATGTTAGTATGAGCATGAGTTGGCCTGCGTCCATGTGACGACATTGGGCCAGGTGAAGAATTTGCCCTGAGGTGTTTCTTCTTCTTTGGTGGTGTCATGATGACATTCACCTGAAGATTTTGAAGATGAATTTTGGGCACCCAGATTTTCTTCAACGGGGGACCATTCCTGCAGTTAGTACCAACAAATCTGGCAAATACTTCACGATTCTGATTTTTGAATAGCTTATAGTTGGAGTCAAATGACTCATCAGAAGAATGTGGAGTATCACAGTTGTAGCCAGATAGAGTGGATGGATCAACTGGAGGTCCTTTTGCAGCAACCCATGTGGTTTCGGGATACTGCTCACATTTCCAATAAGATCCATCTGCGTTCAGCTTTCTCTCAAAAGCAATACCCTCTTTTCTAGGGTTCCTGTTCAGAATCTGCTTCTTGAGCACATCACAAAGGGTTTGATGCCCTTTGAGGCTTTTGTACATGCCTGTGGCGTACAATTCCTTCAGACCTGCATTTTCGTCAGTAACACTTGTGGTATCCTCAGATGAGGGGATTGAAACCACAGAGACATTTGAAGATATAGCAGCAGTTGAAGCATTTGAACATTCAGTTGAAGAATTTGCATTCACGTTCAAGGCATTTTAAGCATGGAGCAACAAATTCTTCCTGAGAGGTGTTGATCTGTTGAGCGAGTAATGAATCATTATCCTTTTGAAGATCATCGTGAGACGCTCTCAGCTTCTTGAGATCTTGCTTCCTTTGAAGAAAGGGTTAATTGGATTTATGCCACTGCAACTTTCACGCGTTGGAAAAATGCCATTATAAAAACCGAAGTTGGAAATATACCACCACAACTTTTGCATACCTCTACATATGCCATTTTCAACAATACCAAGCCATATACTACCCTTATATGCTTGTATATACCTTTATATGGCGGCGGATGGAGGCGCGCACGGCGTGGCTGAAGGCGGGCATCGCGAATGGAGGCTTGCGTTACACGGATGCTAATTCCTAAGCTCGAAGTACTTGTCCATGGAGTCACCGACCCCCGAGATGCCTTGACCTCGAGTTGATTCCACCGTCCGTCGACATCGCGCTGCCTGTCTATGCCCCTTGTCTCCCTTGCACTCTCCAACGGTGTCGCATCTCCGATGAGCTCGCGGCCTATGCCCATCGCGTTGGCAGTCCCCAAAGAGCTCGCCACCACACAACAGTCCGCCGCGCCAGACGAGTTCGCTCACGATGCTGCATCCGACCCCGCCATGTTATTCACAACACCATGACCTACGCATGTTGTGTTTCCCACCGACAGCAGAATCGATCAGCCAAGGCTGCTGTGTACATGTGTGTGAGTCAATCAAGGCCAAGATCAGTCTGTGTACGTGCGCATGTTGCCTGTGTTAGCTGCCCGCAGGTTCAATCATGACTTCAGGAGCGGAAGTCAGCTTGTAACGTCATCGCGTGATGCCGGAAGTAGTCAGTGGCATGGGGTTGGGCCAAGAGAAATTGAGTTTTCGAATGTAACACTTTGGTGGGCGCATGGCAGTATAGTCAGTATTGAAATACACATTGGAATACATGTCTTTATTGAACCATCATTCTATTAAGTGAAGAAAATGGCATATGTAGAGGTAAGGAAAAATTGTAATGGCATATTTCCAACTTCAGTTTTTGTAATGACATTTTTCCAACTCATGAAAGTTGTTGTGGCATGTATCAATTAACCCTTGAAGAAACTCATAGGATAGCTTCTCATGTTCGACTAAAAGGGCCACATGACAACTTTCAAGTTCGTCATATTGTGACTTTAGGCATCTGAGGTCTTCAGACAAACCTTGACTGCGATCCATTTCCACATCTAACAGATCATCACTTTTGTCTAGCAATTTTTGCATCTTTTCCATAGCAGTTTGTTGTTCAGTTGCAATTTTAGCCAGTTTTTTATAGCTAGGTTTTGCCTCACACTCAAAGTCATCATCACTTGAAGTACTAAAGTAAGCTTCTCGTGAGGTTACCTTGGCACCTCTTGCCATGAAGCAATAGGTGGGAATGTAGTCGTCAGCACAATGTTCAGTGTTGGTGAAGTCACCCTTTTCTTCATGGTCAAAGATGGACTTGATGACGAACTCCGTAGCGAGGGCCAAGCTTGCAACCCTAGAGTCGGACTCCTCCTAAGATTCATCAGCTTCCTCAGATTCTTCCTCAAAATCCATTTCCTTCCCAATGAAAGCGCGAGCTCTGTCGGAGGTGCTTTTCTTCTTTGATGATGACTTTGATGAAGACTTTGAGGGCTTCTTCTTTTTGTCATTAGAGTCGTCATCCTTGCTAGACTTCTTCCTTGAGCTCTTTTTCCAGAGGGGGCAGTCAGCGATGTAATGGCCTAGCTTCTTGCATTTGTGACCAGTTCTCTTGTCGTAGTCTCGAGCAGAAGTTCTCCAGTGTTCTTCGAGTCATACTTTGAAGACTTTCCAAAGTGATTTCTCTTGGAAAACTTTTGGAACTTCCTCACAAGCGTAGCCAGTTCTCTGCCAGCGCTATCAGTACTGCATTCAGACTCTTCTTCTTCAGATGAAGAAATTGCCTTGGCTTTGGCTTTAGCCTTTAGAGCGCGAGGTCGTCCATAGCTGGGACCATACATATCTCTCTTCTCAGCTTGCTAAAATTCATGAGTATTGAGCCTCTCAAGAATATCAGCGGGATAAAGTGACTTCTAATCAGGACGCTTTTGAATCATCCGGGCCAAGGTGTCAAAGGAGCTGTCAAGAGACCTCAGCAATTTCTTCACCACCTCGTGGTCAGTAATATCAGCGGTGCCAAGAGCCTGTAGCTCATTGGATATATTTGTGAGGCGATCGAAAGTTTGCCGAACATTTTCATTGTCAAGCCTCTTGAAGCGGTTGAAGAGATTGCGAAGCACATCAACTCGAGAGTCGCGTTGAGTGGAAACTCCTTCATTGACCTTGGAGAGCCTATCCCAGATAAGCTTTGATGTTTCCAGTGCACTCACTCTTCCATACTATCCTTTGTTGAGATGTCCACATATGATGTTGTTTGCTGAAGAATTGAGTTGCTTGAATCTCTTCACATCTGCAGCATTGATGCTAGGGCCAATAGTGGGGATGCCTTTCTCGATGATGAACCAGAGATCGTTGTCAATTTCCTCAAGATGCATGCGCATCTTGTTCTTCCAGTAAGGATAGTATGTGGCATCGAAGATGGGGCACACAGCTGAGACCTGGTCATACCTACGGTCGACATAACTAAAACTCTAGGTGGTTAAACCAAAATCACACAAAACAAGGGAGTACCTTGCTCTGATACCAACTGAAAGCGTATGTTTACTCCCAGAGGGGGGTGAATGGGAGATTTTTAGAAATTCGTCAAACTCTGAAGAATTTAATGAAGATCAGAGTGAAGAATAGAAACGCGAGGAAACTAAAGCATCACAGAATCAGAGTACATGCGTACATGATACGTAAGGGTGAAGAACATGCAATCATACAAGCATATAAGCATGAAGAATATGAACTAAAGAAATGAAAGACAACATGATGAAAGTCTTCACTTCAAATTCATCAGAAGATAGATCACAAATTCTTCAGCAGCGGAATAATGTAAGGGAGGGTGAGGAATTTGAAACCAGGTTGGCTCGGTGAAGACACAACAATTTGGTAGACCAGTTCCAGTTGTTGTGTCAACTGTACGTCTGGTTGAGGCAGCTGATATGAACTCAGAGGACACGCAATCCTCACCGTATTCCTCTTGAGCTAAGGTCACTTAGTCCTTGTCCAATCAATCATGGTAAGCCTTCAAGGTAGACTTCCAAAACCTTCATAGACTTGTTTACTGGCACACCACAATGACTCTTGGTGTACTCAGAACGTGACGCCTAACCATCTGGGAGAATGACAGTCTTCAAAGGTAATAGGCGTTGGATCACATAGATCAATCTCTTCAGTGATGCTCAATTACTTTGTCTCAGGGTTTTTCCTCACTCAGGATTCTCTCAAAGTCGTCATAGGATGGGTTGCTCTGAAATGACAAGTGTCAAGTTATCTCGGAGAAGCCAACCAACAAGTGGTTGTGGGGGGCGGCTATTTATAGCCAGGGGCAACCTGACATGAATTGTCATAAATGCCCTTCTCTGAGTCGACTATTGTCATGATAAGGATCCACTCGATAGCTGGCCAGCGGCACAGCAACGGTCGGAATTTGAACTCTCAAATTCATCGGGGCACTCAATTTCCTCACTTTTAGGCAGATCGCACTGGCGAACTCCTAACTCCTCAGCATGACCAAATTTGTCAGCGACCAGATGAACTTCGTCACTATCGGTAGCAAATGTGTCAGTTGTTTCGGAGATTTCCAAAGGCTTCAATCGAAGCGACTTGTGTATGTATAGGTTTGAGCATCACTTCACCTAGACCCCCTTTAACAGTACGGTTTCTCTTATGACTCAAATAAGAAGAAAGAAACTACAAAAACAAAAGCCTTCAAGCTTCCAGTCTTCACATCAATTTCTTCCAAGGCCTTACCAATTTCATCACCAAATTCTTCACTTGAAGAAATTCATTTTTAGGGGTCGTCTTCCATGTGTTAAACCAAATCTGCAGGGACTATATCTCCTATGTACACTCACAAACACATTAGTTCCTCAACCTATTTGTCTTCAATACTCCAAAACCACTAAGGGGCACTTGATGCACTTACAAGCCGCGGCACAGGCGTAGTTTTATCCATTCTGTTTCCCCACTCTCACGCCCCTCACTTGGTGATCCTGCCTGCTCCCTGCGCACCGCCTCCTTGCTGGCGGCCCCTTTCTGCCCCTCGCCTCCTCGCTCCCGGCCGTCCGCCATAGTCTCCATGTCTTCCATCCATACTGCTCCCAGCCGTAGGAGCCCGTCAGCGAGGCAGGCGACTACGACAACATCAAGCTCGTCTTCAAGGAGATGAGGGTGGGTGTTACGGCCGCATGCGGATAGGAGCGTGTTGCCCGTGGTGGAACTCGACGGCGGTTGTCGGCTCCTTTAGAGTGGAAGCAGTAGGACGAGCAGCACACGCGGCATGGTACTCTGACGCAGAGCATCGCACGCGTGTATGCGTTGCTATGGTCGGTGTGTGCGTACGGTGCAGGAGTTCGAGCTAGCTTTCTTCGTTGTGAGCGACTTGAATTTTTGCTATCTGGTACGACTTGATTGTTTCCCCATCCTTGTTTCTAATTCAGATCATCTTTGTTGTGTGATAATATTGCAGCGAGGAGATTCTGAACCCGTTGTTGGCGCTGAGGCTCTCCGAGATCGTCATGGGTGAGCCGGACCCCATTGGTGACAAAGGAAAAGAGAATGCATGCACTGGAGGCGGACGGCGGGGGGGGGGGGGGGGGGGTCATCAGGAAGCGCATGGCGTTCCTAGCCCCGACAAGCAAATCAGTTGGTGTGGTGCATTTTTCGCTAGCAATACCATTTGTTCTCATGCTCTGATCTGCTGCTAGATAACTCCATGTGTTTTATTGCCTAATCTGTTCTGATTTGGAGGCACTATTTTCTAAATCCGTTGTCTGATGGCAACTTAACATTTTTTGTACATGGCAGTTTTGCTATGATTTTTAGGAGGACAACAAATTGTTATTTTTTTTTAATTTCCCATGTCTCAACATTTTGCCATGGAAAAATTGCCATGATTTTAGGGAATAACAAGTTGTTATAGGTTGTCAATTTTCCCATGTCTCATAATTTTCCATGGCAATTTTCTTTTTGTGATTTTCAACTTATCATTTTTTGATCTCATGGCAAATTTGCCATGATTTTTCGGGAAATAATAATGTTCCCTAACAATTCCAATTTTTTACATGTGCCTATAAAAAGGCTGCCTCAAGCCGCGATTTGAGGGACGCAGTAATTGCTAGAGCCGTCGTGGGGTGAGCCGTTTCGATAAAGTTGCCAGGCTAAGTGGAACTGTTCGCACCGAGATGGCCGACCTTCAAGGCTAAGTTATCCGATCTCTTCGGGCAGAGGGTACATGTTCGGTTGAGCCTTGATACGTCTCCAACGTATCTATAATTTTTGATTGTTCCATGCTATTGTATTATCAATCTTGGATGTTTTATATACATTTACTAGCAACTTTATATCATTTTTTGGGACTAACCTATTAACTTAGTGCCCAGTGCGAGTTGTTGTTTTTGCTTGTTTTTACTTTACAGAATATCAATACCAAACAAAGTCCAAATGCCACGAAACTTTTTAGAGTTTTTTATGGCAAGAAGAGACCCTGGAAGTTCTAGAGGCCACGAGAAGAGGCTCGTGGGGCTCACTAGGAACCAGGGGGCGCTAGGGGCCTCTAGCGCGTCCTGGTGGGTAGTGGGGCCCACGGGCACCGCCTTGACCTACCTCTGTCTCTATAAATACTCTGAAATCCCCAAAACCCCAGGGGAGTCGATGAAATACTTTTTCCGCCACCGCAAGTTCCAGAACCACGAGATCTAATCTTGAGGCTTTTTCCGGCACTCTGCCGGAGGGAGCAACGATCACGGAGGGGTTCTTCATCATCCTTGCTGCCCCTCCGATGATGCGTGAGTAGTTTACCACAGACCTACGGGTCCGTAGTTAGTAGCTAGATGGCTTCTTCTCTTTTTTGATCTTCAATACAATGTTCTCCTCGATGTTCTTGGAGATCTATTTGATGTAATGACTTTTTGCCTGTGTTTGTTGGGATCCGATTAATTGTGAGTTTATGATCAGATCTATCCATGAATATTATTTGGGTTTTCTCTGAACTATTTTATGCATGATTGTTATAGCCTCATTTTTCTTCTCTGATTTATTGGTTTGGTTTGGCCAACTAGATTGATTTATCTTTCCATGGGAAGGGGTGCTTTGTGATGGGTTCGATCTTGCGGTGCTCAATCTCAGTGACAGAAAGAGACATGACACGCATGTATCATTGCTATTAAGGGTAACAAGATGTGACTTATTTCATACGCGAGTTTATCTTGTCTACATCATGTCATCTTGCTTAAAGCATTACTCAGTTTTTCCATGAACTTAATACACTAGATGCATGCTGGATAGCGATCGATGTGTGGAGTAATAGTAGTAGATGCAGAATTGTTTTGATCTACTAATCATGGACATGATGCCTATATACATGATCATTGCCTTGGATATCATCATAATTATTTGCTTTTCTGTCAATTGCCCAACAGTAATTTGTTTACCACTGTATGCTATTTTCTCGAGAGAAGCCTCTAGTGAAAACTATGGCCCCCTGATCTATTTTCTATCATATTTTAAAACCAAAAATACCGTGCTGCAATTTTATTTTATTTTGTGTTCTAGTTAGATCTATTTATGAAAACCTATACAATTTAATCTATATCAATACCGTTGAGGATTGACAACCCCTCTACGCGTTGGGTTGCGAGTATTTGTTGTTTGTGTGGAGGTGCTGTTTACATAGTGTTGCTTGGTTCTCCTACTGGATTGATAACCTTGGTTTCATAACTGAGAGAAATACTTACCTTTGCTCGGCTGGCATCATCCATGATGTTCTTAAATAAATATGCAATTATTCTACTGTTATGATTGTGTTTTAGTATTTTAATTAGTGTTTGTGCCAAGTAAAGCCTTTAGGATTATGTTGGATGATAGTTGATTTGATACTTGAAAAACAGAAACTTTTGCACCCGGTTATAGAATTTTGTAAATTCACAGAAATGTGCTTTTACTATGATTTTTTTACACGTGATTGATATACAAATTTCCCATGTTGTCCTAATTTTTCAGAATTTTTGGAGTTACAGAAGTATGGTCAAAGTTCAGATTACTAGAGACTGTTCTGTTTTTGACAGATTCTGTTTTTGTTGCATTGTGTGCTTGTATCGGGGTGTATAAGCCATGGTAAAGTTAGAATATAGTAGGTATAATGCAATAACATAATATGAATGGGTTTGCAATAGTACCTAAAGTGGTGATTTGCTTTATTATACGAACGGATCTCACGAAGGTTTTGTTAACTTTTGTGTGATTGAAGTTTTCAAGTTTTGGGTGAGATCACGATGGATGAAAGGAGTGGCAAGAGCCTAAGCTTGGGGATTCCCATGGCCCTTCTTCATGGAAATTATAATTCTCAGCTCATGGGCAATATGGATTTCCAGAAATAACAAGATCTTCCAACATATTCAGCCCACATTGCAAGGATGAAAACAAATATACTTGCTAGAACTCATGTTTCTCACTCACAGAATCAAGCCAAAGTATGCAAATCATTTTAATACATGTCTAGAACTTCAGGGATAGCAAACTGCAAGAGCTATTTTAGCTCCTGTTTAACTTATTAGCTATTTTCTCTTTTTTCTTAGTCATAGTTTTTAGTTAGTTCTTTCTAGTTTTCTTTTCTTATTCTTTAAGGGGACTTTGCTCAAGCCCTTGTTACTTTTTGTATCAGGCTTACTCTGGACCTGCTTTTATTTATTTATAAAAATTACAGTGGGTTGTTTACCCTACTGTTTATAGTCAAAAATATATTCAAGGACTCCCAAGCAACTAAGCTCGGGGATGCCCCGGAAGGCATCCCCTCTTTCTTCTAACGACCATCGGTAATTTTACTTGGAACTATATTTTTATTCATCACAATGAGTTTTGCTTGGAGCGTCTTGTATTATATGACTATTTGCTTTGTTTGCTATTTAGTTTGTCACAATCATCCTTGCTGAACACACTTGTTTGAGAGAGCCACACGCATATCATGATTTGCTAGAATACTCTACATGCTTCACTTAAATCTTTTGAGCTAGGCAGTTGCTCTAGTACTTCACTTATATCTTTTTGAGCATGGCGGTGGTTATGTTTTAAAGAAATAAACTCTCATGCTTCACTTATATTATTTTGAGAGTTAGTAAATTTTAAAGAAATATGCTCTCATGCTTCACTTATATTATTTTGAGAGTTGAAAATTTTGAAGAAATATTTATGCTCTTGTGCTTCACTTAAATCTTTTTGAGAGTTAAGAATAGTAATGGTAATTTGCACGAGATGTGAATTTGGTCCCAAAGTGATAGATATCCAAGAGGGATATAATAAAAACTTTCATGAAGATCATTGGATATTATAAACTTGATTCCTTGCAATAGTTTTGCGATATGGAGATAGTAATATGTGAGTCATGTTGGTGAGTAATTATGCTTTAGTAAGAATATTGGGGTTAAGGTTTGGCCAACTAGATTGATTTATCTTTCCATGGGAAGGGGTGCTTTGTGATGGGTTCAATCTTGCGGTGCTCAATCTCAGTGACAGAAACAGACATGACACGCATGTATCGTTGCTATTAAGGGTAACAAGATGGGATTTATTTCATACATGAGTTTATATTGTCTACATCATGTCATCTTGCTTAAAGCATTACTCCGTTTTTCTATGAACTTAATACACTAGATGCATGCTGGATAGCGGTCGATGTGTGGAGTAATAGTACTAGATGCAGAATCATTTCAGTCTACTAATCTTGGACGTGATGCCTATATACATGATCATTGCCTTGGATATCGTCATAATTATGTGATTTTCTGTCAATTTCCCAATAGTAATTTGTTTACCTACAAAATGCTATTTTCTCAAGAGAAGCCTCTAGTGAAAACTATGGCCCCCGGGTCTATTTTCTATCATATTTTAAAACCAAAAATACCTTGCTGCAATTTTATTTTATTTTGTGTTTTAGTTAGATCTATTTATCAAAACCTATACAATTTAATCTATCTCAAAGCCGTTGAGGGATTGACAACCCCTGTACGCGTTGGGTTGCGAGTATTTGTTGTTTGTGTGCAGGTGATGTTTACATAGTGTTGCTTGGTTCTCCTACTGGATTGATAACCTTGGTTTCATAACTGAGGGAAATACTTATCTCTACTGTACTGCATCATCCCCTCCTCTTCGATGAAATCCCAACGCAGCTCACCAGTAGGAAGCCTCGGCTCGCATCGCTCCTTTGAAGGAGTGGTTCAAGAATTACAAGAAGGAACTCGTCTGTCGAGCCAAGGACTCTGGATCCGACGTTTTTATCGTCATGAAGGTCACCCTCGGCATAGAAGACCAGTTCGGGGGCTACTGATGGTGTCCTGGATAAGGGGGTACTAACCTAGTCGGCCTGTGCTCCTCGGGCTGGGCCAATGGGCCCTCATTCGTACTCAACATGGACTCCGGAGGCCATGCGCAGGAGGCATGATCAAGACTACCTCCAGCGAAGACTTGATGTATACTCCAAGATCTCTCCTGCCGCCTTGCTCCTAGACACCAACCTTGTAACCCTGGATGCCCTCCCTGACATCTATATAAGCCATAGGGTTTAGCCTGTAGAGGGGTGATCAACACAATATCATTCACCTAGCCCTAGAGTTAGCCCACACATTACTGTAGGAACGAAGTATGTCTACCAGAGGTGGGGGGGGGTGAATGGGAGTTTAAATTTTCTTCGGAAAACTCAAAACTCTCAGAACCCAGCACCGGAACGAACGGAAAACAAAACTACAGTGAAATAAAACAGAGTACCGAAAGGAAACTAAGTCATGCATTGATACAAATCACACGAATGAAAATGCATTGAAGGTAAACATGGGTGACAGAGATAACCGAGGATGCTCGATGGCGACAAGATATTTGTTCGACCAGTTTGTCCTTTTGCACAAGGACTACGCCTGGTTGGAGGGGCTGTGACTTAACACGGAAGATAAACTCTCTTCACCCTATTCTCCTCGACAATCGATTCGCCAACCGATGCCGATTACTCGTGTTAGATACTTGAAGGCGATCTCCGAACCTTTACAGACTTCTTGTTCAAGAACCACAATCACTCTTGGTCTCTGAAGAAATTGACACCTAACCGTCTAGAGAGTTTGCAGCTCTCAAGAGTAATAGGCGGAGCAGACTAAACTTAGATTCCAGTGATGCTGAACCACTATCTAATTCTTCGGCTCTAGGGTTTTTCTCTCGGTGGATTTTAAACTCAAATCGCTCAGAGAGTGGGTTGCTCAACAATCTTCTCAGAATCAAACGGAGCAGCCGCCGGACAAAGCCGACGTGAGGTGGCTATTTATAGCCGCAGCCTTCCCAGATGGGAAATGACCAGTTTGGACACGAGGTCCAGCCAATGGCCAACCAACACGTTTGTAATGGTCGGATTTTGGAGCAATGGTAACATTACTTGAGGAACAAGTAATGCTAACTCCTCGGTCCGAGACAACTCTCTCGCAGCGAAGAAGATCGCAGTCTCTTGCTGGCAAGTATTTGCTCGGAACACAAAGAGATTTCTCTCACAGCTTTCACAGGATTTGGGTTTAGCATCAGAGAATCAAAGCTTCGAATGCTACACCCCTCTTAATAGTACGGTGGTCCTATGACTCAAGGAAAGAAGAAGAATAGCAAAATGAATGCTACGGCTTCACTTCGTCTTCATTCGTCCTCAAACGCAGTCATCTTCTTCGAACAGACACCGAACCAATTTCTTGATCTTCAACAATTTTTAGGGGTCACTCTTGTTAGCATTATCTTTGGTGATAACCTTCGCTGCAACACAGGGAGATTATCTTCGTTGTTAGCATCAAACTCCTCGACATCTCAGGGACCTGTTACTCTGTGTGCACTAGCAAACACACAAGTCCCATACTGTTTATGTCAACAAACTCCAAAACATAAGGGGCCTATCATTGCACCAACAATCTCCCCCTTTTTGGACGGTTGTTGACAAAACAGATAATCATCAAAGTGAAAATAGATAAGTGAAATGTAAATTGAACAAGAGTGAACTTGCGTTACTTGACTTGATGATGAAATATACTCCCCCTAGATGTATGCAGGGTTAATGATATGAAATAAAATTCCTTGCAATTCATTTAAGTATGTGGAGGATTTTTCAATCATTTGAGGTAATGATTCGCACTGATGATGTGTAATCCATCGAGTATATAGTGCAATCATTCATAACTTCTGATAATAATTCCACCTGCAAAACAAATGCTTTGAGAGAAATAGTGCAACAGGCGGGGTTATTAACATTATAGCACAGAAGTTTTAGTTTTACATCAGAGCACAAATAGTCTTAAGGCATAGAGCTCAGAAAACAGACCAAATAAACACTGAGATCAAATCCATTAGAGCAAATCTATCGAAAATCGATGTAATTCACCCCCTTTTTGTCAACTAGTGTCAAAAAGGTGACGAAGAACATGAGTGCAAAAGAGGTGAACTTGATTCACTCTGAGGCATCGCCAGAAGAACTGCCCAAAGATGTTTCTAATTCGGAAGTGGCCGATAAATCTTCATCGTCAGCAGCAGCAGATGTTCCTTCAAGACTGGCTTGGGGCTGAGAAGATGAAGGCACATTGGGATCAGCTTGTTGATTCTTGCAGGACATCACATTTTCTTCAATAGGCTTCTTAGTAGGTGAGGTGGCTTCTGATTCATCGAGCAACTTGTGCAGTTGAAATCGAAGTAAATCTGTTGTTGGTTCACGAGCTAGCAGAGGCGGAGTGATACGATCTTGAAAATCTTCAGCAGAGAAACCTTGATCAATATACTCATTTAAGATCTGAGTTGCTCAATTGTTTCTTGGAGAAGAACTTCTGAAGCAATTTCCATAGACGCTTCTTGTTTTCAGCCGTGATCATGTGCACAACTTTTGTACGGTTGTTGATGGCATTTAATTTGGCAGCCAGATGTTCTTTTTCTCGGCGGTCCTCAACCATATGCTGCAACAGCAGCTGTTGAGTGCGTAAACTCACTTCAAGATGTGAAGGAGGTTGTGTATTCGGTTGTCGATCACACTGAGGTAGCCATGGCCCATTGAATGTGTTATGATAATCTGGAGGGCTTGACACTGGTACTTTGCCCGAAGAAAAATCTTCCATGACTTGCAACGTATCACGTACCGGAGGAATGAAGCTTTTGTGACTGACTTTGGCTAAATATTCGGTTTTCGTAGCATAATCAACCACTTTCTGAATCCAAGGCCCAAAGACTTTGATAGTTTTCGGGTGCTGTGCAGAATCCTTCAGTATGCACAGAAACATGTCTTCGGCATCGAAGATGTATCCTTGGGAGATGGCATGGATGGTGTTCCGAAGAACATCAGATATAGCATTGCCAAAATTCATCCCAGCCAGAGGACAGATGGTATAAGTGAGCAGATGATATAGAGTTTGATTATCAAAGGTCAAATGCTCGAGCAAGGGAGGACCATTGTAGTTACGAATCTTCTCTTGATCCATTGTGCAACAGAAATCTTCATCAGAAATTGCATCAAGATGAGGGGTTGTATTTACTTGATCAACCATTGTGACAGTGGTAGGAGGTGTTTTTTCTCTTTAGAGTGATCTTCTTCGGAGGTGATATTGGAACTGCACGAGCTCAAAGATCAGGCAGTATGGTAGAAGTTGTGACGTTCACTTGTTCGGAGAGAGTTGTTTCAATTTCTTCTCTTGTGAGTGGAGGATCATCTTGATCAGAGGAATTACTTTCAGCATCATGCTCAACTAGTTTAGTTGGCCTTCTCTTCGACGCGCTCTTTTTCTTCAAAGCAGCAGATCTGGGATCATGTTTGTGCTTTGAGCGCCCTTCTGATTTTCCTTCAGCCTTTTTCTTTTCGACGTCTGATTTGATAAGAAGACGATTTTCTTCTTCTCTAGCTTGTTCTTTCTCAGCCTGCTTGGCTCTCTTTTCTGCTTTCTTTAGGAGCTTGGCCTTTTCATCGGGATAAGAGTCAGGTGTTTTGAGAGATGACTCATCAGCATCAGGAGGTGGCGGAGGCCTCTCCTGGGGATCACTTGCACGGATGAGTCCAATTTCACAACAGTCACCCCAAGGAGGATGGAAGGCAAAGTTCTTGGCATATCGAGGATGAACCATTTTGTAGTTGAACCACCTCCTACCCAGTGACGTCGAATCTTTTGCAGACGCCTTCTTTTCGCTGTTGAATTTTCTCCTGGGACAGTGTTGTATTTGTCATGAGATATATACTGAGCTGAATTTGTAAAAGGTTGCTTGCCACCTTTCTTTTTCTTTGGAGCATCTGCTTCTTGCTCATTTGCATTTGGTTCGGATCTTTTTCTTTTGCTGGATGACGGGCCTACCATTGGGCCCTTGGCATTTGGAGCTTTGGATTCATCAGTTGTTCCCATGAAAATCTCTTCTTCATTGGCCATACTGTGCGGTCTAGCAGAATCCTCAACTGACTGCATATACCTGTGAATGAGAGTAGATACGAGGGAAAATGGGGACAGGGTTACAAATGCTCACAGCGAGTATTTTTCTGAACAAAACATTTTGAGGAAGAAATAGATGCAGACTTTGAGAAATGTTTCGAATGAAGGAAACGTATAGAACGAGCTAGTAGGTCCAAAGAATATACTAGACAGCGTGCTAGGCATTTCATTCGGTCGAAACATAACACAAACCCTAGATCTGAAGTGATTCGGATGTGAGGGATAGCTACAAACCACATCCACACTAGGAAAGGTAAAAACCTAGATCTAACATATGCGGTAAAATCGGAGGAAAATAACCGCGGATGAACTCGAATCGTAAAGGATGGAGGCCCGAGTTCGAATCACACGTGCCCTAGCTCAGTTACGTGCAGCAGCTATGGCCGCGCGGGGAAGAAGATGTCCCGCGGCGGCGAGGAAGGGCTCTGGTGACACTTTTTGGCAGTGAAGCGGCGAAGAGTTCGTCGGCATCGAGCTCAAGGTGGAGCTCTATGGCGAGGGTTTCGGCGGAGAGGAGGCGAGGAGAAAGAGAGGTGAACTGGATAGAAGAAGGGGTGTGTTGTTTTTATATGCGAATGGAAATAACCGCACGCAGTGGATTTTGATCGAACGGCCTCTAATCAGAGATGATTGCGATTCAACGGACAAGATGGAATGGCAGTTGATGTATTGCATGTGGCAACCATCATAAAAGATCGTGGTCCTGACTTGGGCAGGAAACCCTAAATTTTGGACAACTTTCGCCAAAACAGATTAATGTTCGGACCGTATCTTAATCGTGGTCAAGGACACCAGATAAAGTTTCATTCCAGATAAAATTGAGCATTTGTAATGGAACAACATAGACTAGAAGAGATAGAATAGAGGGAAAACAGGGTCCTAGGCATTTCACTCAGGTAGAAAAAACACAAACATTCGAGCAAATAGCTATGAGGGAAATGCATTCGGACAAACACTAAAACTTTCAATCGAAAAGTAAACCAACAAAAGAGAATTGTGGTGGCGTGACCCACCGTATAAGAACTGTATGACCCCGAGCGTCGCACAATTATCGTGGCATCCAGTTAGTCTAGTTCTTCGTTAATGTATTCACTATTAGAAAGAAAATTTCACTTTGTCAAAATTTTCAAACTCTTCGAGTGTTATGCACCCATTCCTTCTTTGATGTGGAAGTGTTAGCACGGGTGCTGAGTCCAGCTTACTGCATGTTTGCGAAGTCTAGGATATTTAGCTCACACCGTAACGCATAGAATCTTTTCTCATCGAGAGGCTTGGTGAAAATATCAGCGATATTGTCTTCGGTCTTGACGTGATTGATGACAATATCCTCTCGAGCAACATGATCACGAATGAAATGGTGTTTGATGGTAATATGCTTTGTGCGAGAATGCTGCACATGATTATGTGCAATTTTGATGGCACTCTTGTTGTCACAATATAGAGGAATATGCTTGACCTTGATGCCATAATCCTTCAGCATATGCTTCATCCACAATAACTGAGTGCAACAAGCGCCATCAGCAATATATTCGGCCTCAACCATGGAAAGAGATACACAATTCTGCTTCCTTGATGACCAACAAACCAATGATATACCGAGGAAATGACAAGTCCCCGAAGTAGATTTCATCTTGCCCATGAGGCATGGTTCGCAGGTATCAAATGATTCATAATCAAGTGATTCCAAAAGTCCATCCACATGGAGTTTCTTCATGCGCTTTACACCAATATGACCTAAACGACAGTGCCACAAGTATGTTGCACTATCATTATCAACTTTGCATCTTTTGGCATCAATATTATGAATATGTGTATCACTACGATCGAGATTCAATAAACCATTCACATTGGGTGTATGACCATAGAAGGTTTTATTCATGTAAACAGAACAACAATTATTCTTTGACTTAAATGAATAATTGTATTGCAATAAACATGATCCAATCATATTCATGCTCAACACAAACACCAAATAACATTTATTTAGGTTCAACACTAATCCCGAAGGTAGAGGGAGTGTCCGATGGTGATCGTATCAACCTTGGAATCACTTCCAACACACATCGTCACCTCGTCCTTAACTAGTCTCTGTTTATTCTGCAACTCCTGTTTTGAGTTACTAATCTTAGCAACTGAACCGGTATCAAATACCCAGGGGTTGCTATGAACACTAGTAAAGTACACATCAATAACATGTATATCAAATATACCTTTGTTCACTTTGCCATCCTTCTTATCCTCCAAGTATTTGGGGCAGTTCTGCTTCCAGTGACCATTCCCTTTGCAGTAGAAGCACTTAGTTTCAGGCTTAGGTCCAGCTTTGGGCTTCTTCACAGGAGTGGCAACTTGCTTGCCATTCTTCTTGAAGTTCCTTTTCTTTCCCTTGCCCTTTTTCTTGAAACTAGTGGTCTTGTTAACCATCAACACTTGATGTTCTTTCTTAATTTCTACCTTCGCCGATTTCAGCATCGCGAAGAGCTCGGGAATCGTTTTCGTCATCCCTTGCATATTATAGTTCATCACGAAGTTCTAGTAGTTTGGTGATAGTGACTAGAGAACTCTGTCAATCACTATCTTATCTGGAAGATTAACTCCCACTTGATTCAAGCGATTGTAGTACCCAGACATTCTGAGCACATGCTCACTCGCTGAGCCATTCTCCTCCATCTTGTAGGAAAAGTACTTGTCAGAGGTCCCATACCTCTCGACACGGGTATGAGTTTGAAATACCAATTTCAGCTCTTGGAACATCTCATATGCTCCGTGGTGTTCAAAACGTTTTTGAAGTCCCGGTTCTAAGCCGTAAAGCATGGCGCACTAAACTATTAAGTAGTCATCATATCGAGCTTGCCAAACATTCATAACATCTGCATCTGCTCCTACAATAGGTCTGTCACCTAGCGGTGCATCAAGGACATAATTCTTCTATGCAGCAATGAGGATAATCCTCAGATCACGGACCTAGTCCGCATCATTGCTACTATCATCTTTCAACTTAGTTTTCTCTAGGAACATATCAAAAAATATAGGGGAGCTATATTGCGAGCTATTGATCTACAACATAGATATGCAAAAACTATTAATACTAAGTTCATGATAAATTTAAGTTCAATTAATCAAATTACTAATGAACTTCCACTTAAATAAACATCCCTCAAGTTTATCTAAGTGATACATGATCCAAATCAACTAACCCATGTTCGATCATCACGTGAGATGGGGTAGTCATCAATGGTGAACATCTCTATGTTGATCATATCTATTATATGACTCACGTTCGACCTTTCGGTCTCTAGTGTTCCAAGACCATGTCTGTACATGCTAGGCTCATCAAGTTTAACCCAAGTATTATGCATGTGCAAAACTGTCTTACACCCGTTGTATGCGAACGTAGAGTCTATCACACCCGATCATCACGAGGTGCTTCAAAACGACGAACTTTGGCAACGGTGCATACTCAGGGAGAACACTTTTATCTTGAAATTTAGTGAAGGGATCATCTTATAATGCTACCACCATTCTAAGCAAAATAAGATGCATAAAGGATAAACATCACATGCAATCAAAATATGTGACATGATATGGCCATCATCATCTTGTGCTTTTGATCTTCATCTCCAAAGCATCGTCATGATCTCCATCATCACCGGCTCGACACCTTGATCTCCACCATTGCGTCGGGGCCGTCTCGCCAACTATTGCTTCTACAACTATTGCTAACGCATAGCCATAAAGTAAAGCAATTACATGGCGCTTGCATTTCATACAATAATTAAGAGACAACCCTAAGGCTCCTGCCGGTTGTCGATACAAAACATGATCATCTCATACATCAACATATATCACATCATATCTTGACCATATCACATCACAACATGCCCTGCAAAAACAAGTTAGACGTGCTCTACTTTGTTGTTGCAAGTTTTACGTGGCTGCTAAGGGCTTCTAGCAAGAACCGTTCTTACCTACGCAAAAACCACAAAGGTGATTCGTCAAGTTTGCTGTTTTAACCTTCTTCAAGGACCGGCCGTAGTCAAATTCGATTCAACTAAAGTAGGAGAAACAAACACCCGCCAGCCACCTTTATGCAAAACTAGTTGCATGTCAGTCGGTGGAACCGGTGTCATGTGCGTGGACATGTAAGGTTGGTCTGGGCCGCTTCATCCCACAATACCGCCGAATCAAAATAAGACGTTGGTGGTATGCAGTATGACTATCACCGCCCACAACTCTTTGTGTTCTACTCATGCATATCATCTACGCATAGACCTGGCTCGGATGCCACTGTTGGGAAACGTTGCATGGAAAACAAAAAAATTCTACGCACACACAAGATCTATCAAGGAGATGCATAGCAATGAGAGGGGAGAGTGTGTCTACGTACCCTCGTAGACCATAAGCGGAAGCGTTTGTTAACGCGGTTGATGTAGTCGAACTTCTTCGCGCTCCAACCGACCGAGTACCGAACATACGACACCTCCGCATTCAGCACACGTTCAGCTCTGTGACGTCCACGACTTCTTGATCCAGCAAGACGGCGAGGTAGTGGATGAGTTCCGGCAGCACGACGGCGTGGTGACGGTGATGGTGATGCTATCTCAGCAGGGCTTCGCCTAATCACTATGAAAATATGACCGAGGGTGTAAACGGTGGAGGGGGGCGCCGCACACGGCTAAACAATTGTTGTGTTGATGTGTGGCACCCCCACCCACATATATATATAGGTGGGGGAAGAGGGGAGAGGCCAAGGGGCGCCCCAAGTAGGGCCGAATCCTACTTGGGGACTTCCCCAAGCTGCGCCGCCCCTTCCATATATGAGTGCGGGAGGAAGGCAGGAGGAGGAGGCGCCCCCCCCCCCTTTCCTTTCTCTCACGAGGAGGGAAAGGCAGGAGGGGCCAACCCTCCTATTTCCTTCCCCTAGGGCCGGCTTTCCAAGGAGAGGGGCACGCTAGACCCCTAGTGGGCTGGTCTGTCCCCTCCTTTGGCCCATTAGGCCCATACACTTACCGGGGGTGTCCGGAACCCCTTCCGGCGACCCGATGACTACCCGGTGCACTCTGAAACTCTTCCGGTGTCCGAATACCATCGTCCTATATATCAATCTTTACCTCTCGACCATTTTGAGACTCCTCATGATGTCTGTGATCTCATCCGGGACTCCGAACAACATTCGGTCACCAAAACATATAACTCATATAACACTATATCGTCAATGAACGTTAAGCGTGCGGACCCTACGTGTTCGAGAACTATGTAGACATGACCGAGACACCTCTCCGGTCAATAACCAATAGCGGAACCTAGATGCCCATATTGGCTCCTACATATTCTACGAAGATCTTTATCGGTCGAACCTTATGACAACATACGTAATTCCCTTTGTCCATCGGTATGTTACTTGCCCGAGATTCGATCGTCGGTATCTTCATACCTAGTTCAATCTCATTACCGGCAATTCTCTTTACTCGTTCCGTAATACATCATCTTGCAACTAACTCCTTAGTCACTTTGCTTGCAAGGCTTATTATGATGTGTATTACTGAGAGGGCACAGAGATACCTCTCCGATACTCGGAGTGACAAATCCTAATCTCGATCTATGCCAACTCAACAAACACCTTCGAAGATACCTATAGAGCATCTTTATGATCACCCAGTTACATTGTGACATTTGCTAGCACACAAGGTATTCCTCCGGTATTCGGGTGTTGCATAATCTCATAGTCGAAGGAATATATATTTGTCATCAAGAAAGCAATAGCAATAAACTGAACGATCAATATGCTAAGCTAACGGATGGGTCTTGTCCATCACATCATTCTCCCAATGATGTGATCCCGTTATCAAATGACAACACATGTCTATGGTTAGGAAACCTTAACCATCTTTGATCAACGAGCTAGTCTAGTAGAGGCTTACTAGGGACACGGTATTTGTTTATGTATTCACACATGTATTTAAGTTTCCGATCAATACAATTCTAGCATGAATAATAAACCTTTATCATGAATAAGGAAATATAAAATAACAAATTTATTATTGCCTCTAGGGCATATTTCCTTCATCGCAGACCACGTCAAGCAACATGATGATAGAGATCACTCATGTTAAACAAAGGGCTTTAATTTTTTGCCGGAGTGCGCACGGCCTAGACCTCGGCTTGCCAAGCCGAACACTTCCCATACCGGGGGCTCGTCATCAGCCCCCACAGTCAAACTCCTAGGACTAAGTGAAAGTTATCAAGGCACTATAGTCTGATTGCCTGGTTCGTATGAGCAGAGACCGCCTCCGAGTACCGAGACGTCGGCCAAGGGTCAAAACTGCATCTCGGGACACCCTTTGTATATTCTATACTGGGGCAGAAGTCAATGACTAGCCACTTTTAGTTTAAAACAGTCGCATAGGAGGTAAAATAATTGCAAAAGTACATATGTTCGAAGGAATTTCAAACCATACTCATTCCATTAACCGTTATGTTTTGTAAATTTAATAACTTCGGCATTCCAAAGTGCTACCTAGTAATACAAAGTGTCCTTTGGACACATGGCCTCAGTAATCCGAGCTCCCTCCTCCACCTCGGGATAGAATTGCTCCGCGGTGCGAGGCTTGTCTGCAGGAGGACCCGTGGCGACCGTCACCGCATTGACCTTCAGGAAGTTTGTCTTCACGGAGGCGTATGCCCTCTGCACTCCTTCAAAGCACGCTGACCTCCTCAAGCTATCGGCGCGTGAGACAGCCCCTCGCAGGTGCATCAAGAGGCCGAAGAGGCTGGTCGGAAGGGCTTCGGTAGGCCACAACGCGATGCTGAGGTCTTGAAGCGCCGGTATCTCCATGCAGAGTAACTCCGCCAGCTGCTTCGTTTGATGATTCGGCAGCTGTGATGACGGAGACCCCGGGAACTGGACCCCAGAAGGCCTTCTCCACCTCATGACCCACCAACTGGTCGAAATGCGCAACGGCATCTGCCATGCTCTGCGGGAGATCTGCGAAGACTTCTGCAGAATGCCATAGCTGTGTGAGCTCGACGCATCCTTTGCTGCCAAACACACACTATAATAAGTATTGCTTACCTGAGGCGATTTGCTCCAATTGCTGGAGCACCTCGCCGTTAGCCCGGGCCGTTGTCTTGAGCTTGGAATGAAAAAGTTGGAGCTTTTCAAGCTCCTCCTTCGTTCACTGCCCCTCCGCCTGAAGCTTGTCACGTGCCTCGAACACGCCCTTCAGGGTCTCCTCGAGCTCCTGGACCCGCGCCCGGTCCTTATCACCGGCCACCTTAACGGCAGCTCAGGCCTTCTCCCCTTCGCGGCCGCAGCCTCATGCTGCTTCACCTCTTGCCGAGATTTTTTGAGCTCGGCCTTGAGCGTCTCAAGCTCGGCTAATGCTACTTTCATTAAAACAGTTCGGCCTTAGTTTTCTGCCTATCACAGATCTATCATAACCTTTTCATGCAAGTTCAAATTGCTTACCTTGAGACTGCTCGAACCTCTGGTTTACCAGGTTGAGATCCTCCTGGGACCTATCGAGCTTCCGGTTCATCTCCGCAATCTCCTTGGAGACAGAGTCTAGAACCGAGGTCAAAACCTGCCAGCAATAATCCTTATTACAAAGCCCGCAATCAAAATGTTGAAATCCCAGGACGACGGCCTCAGGCAGCATCCGGGGGCTGCATGACAAGCTCCTTTCAAGTTATATGACCCTAATGCCGGTTTCTCGAAACTAGCTTTGGGCTCGGGGGCTACTCATTCACTAAGCTATTTAGAAGGCCGTGATGACATGTCTTTGGACAGGCGCATAAAATCTCTAAACCCAAACAAATAAGCTAAAAGGGTGGAAGCATACCTCAAAGCTCGTGACGAGGTTCCTGAAAACCTCGTGCAGGACGGCCCCCGCAGACCAGAAGCCCTGCAGCGCCGCACCTATCAAGGCACGGTGCTCATCCTTAAGGGAGGAGCCCTTTAGGGTCTCCTCCATCTCTTCAGGCCACCCCGTGCTAGCCCGTCCTTGAGCAGCGGGCGGGGGTGGCGAGGGACGGACCCGGGCGACGATGCACCGGCCCGAGTTGTCTCCACCTGCGGTGACGGAGCTGAAGCAGATATCGGCTGGGCCGATGACTGGCCCAGTCCCCCTTTGACGACCTCGAGGGTGCTTCTCCCCCAGGTCTTGTTGGGCCGAGGCATTGACCTCGGCCATGACTGCCAACTCTTCGGCCCCCGCCATGTTGGCTTCGGGGGCCAGAGTGGATGTCACCTCCCCAGCCCATCATGAGCCGGCGAAGGAACGACGGGCTATAGAGTCCTGCTGGCAGACGGCAGCCCGCGCGAGGAACTGCTAGAGACCACCCCTGCCGGACTGTGCAAAAGAATATGCTCTATGAGTTCACCATTATTAAAAGGACTTGTCAAGAAAATGGGATATAAAGACAATGGCTTACCCTTGGGGCGCCGGTTTCTCCCTCCCCATAGAAAGGGGTGAAGGAAATATGCCCTAGAGGCAATAATAAAGTTGTTATTTTATATTTCCTTATTCATGATAAATGTTTATTATTCATGCTAGAATTGTATTGATCGGAAACCTAAATACATGTGTGAAACATAGACAAACACTGTGTCCCTAGTGAGCCTCTACTTGACTAGCTCGTTGATCAAAGATGGTTAAGGTTTCCTAACCATGGACATGAGTTGTCATTTGATAACGGGATCACATAATTAGGAGAATGATGTGATGGGCAAGACCCATCCGTTAGCTTAGCATAATGATCGTTCAGTTTTATTGCTACTGCTTTCTTCATGTCAAATACATATTCCTTCGACTATGAGATTATGCAACTCCCGGATACCAGAGGAATGCCTTGTGTGCTATCAAACGTCACAATGTAACTGGGTGATTATAAAGATGCTCTACAGGTATCTCTGAAGGTGTCTGTTGGGTTGGCATAGATCGAGATTAGGATTTGTCACTCCGAGTATCGGAGAGGTATCTCTGGGCCCTCTCGGTAATGCACATCATAAGAAGCCTTGCAAGCAAAGTGACTTAGTCACAGGATGATGTATTACGGAACGAGTAAAGAGACTTGCCGGTAACGATATTGAACTAGGTATGAAGATACCGACGATCGAATCTCGGGCAAGTAACATACCGATGGACGAAGGGAATAACGTATGTTGTCATAACGGTTCGACCGATAAAGATCTTCGTAGAATATGTAGGAGCCAATATGACATCTAGGTTCCGCTATTGTTTATTGACCGGAGAGGTGTCTCGGTCATTTCTACATAGTTCTCGAACCTGTAGGGTCCACACGCTTAACGTTCGATGACGATTTAGTATTATATGAGTTATGTGATTTGGTGACCGAATGTTGTTTGGAGTCCCGGATGAGATCACGGACATGACGAGGAGTCTCGAAATGGTTGAGAGGTAAAGATTGATATATAGGACGATGGTATTCGGACACCGGAAGTGTTCCGGAGGGTACCGGGTACATATCGGGTCACCGGAAGGGGTTCCGGGCACCCCCGGCAAAAGATATGGGCCTAATGGGCCAAGAGGGGAAACACGGCAGCCAGCAGGGGCTGCTGCGCCCCCCATATGGGCCGCACCAGAGGATAAGGAAAGAGGGGAAGAGAGAAGGAAGGGGAGGGATTCGGCCTCCCCCTTCCTTCCCTCCTCCCTCCTCTTTCCTTCCTCCTCCGGTAAATAAGGAAGGGGGGCCGAATTGGGATAGGACCCCAAGTAGGATTCCTCCTACTTGGGGCGCCCTATGGCTGCTCTCCTCCCCCTCCCACCTATATATACATGGGGAGGGGACGCCTAGAACACACACCAACAACTGTTAGCCGTGTGCGGCGCCCCCCTCCACAGATTACACGCCCGGTCATATCTTCGTAGTGCTTAGGCGAAGCCCTGCGCGGATCACTTCACCATCACCGTCACCATGCCGTTGTGTTGACGGAACTCATCTACTTCCTCGACACTTTGCTGGATCAAAAGTTCGAGGGACGTCATCAAGCTGAACGTGTGCAGAACTTGGAGGTGTTGTACATTCGGTGCTTGATCGGTCGGAACGAGAAGAAGTTCGACTACATCAACCGCGTTGTCAAACGATTCCGCTTTCGGTCTACGAAGGTATGTAGACATACTCTCCCCCTCTCGTTGCTATGCATCTCCTAGATAGATCTTGCGTGAGCGTAGGAATTTTTTTGAAATTGCATGCTACGTTCCCAACAGTGGCATCCGAGCCAGGTCTATGCGTAGATGATATGCACAAGTAGAACACAAAGAGTTGTGGGCGGTGATAGTCATACTGCTTACCACCAATGTCTTATTTTGATTCGGCGGTATTGTTGGATGAAGCGGCCCGGACCAACCTTACATGACCACGTTCATGAGACCGGTTCCACCGACAGACATGCAACTAGTTTTGCATAAAGGTGGCTGGTGGGTGTCTGTTTCTCCTACTTTAGTTGAATCGAATTTGACTGCGGCCGGTCCTTGTTGAAGGTTAAAACAGCAAACTTGATAAATCACCGTTGTGGTTTTGATGCGTAGGTAAGAACGGTTCTTGCTAGAAGCCTGTAGCAGCCACGCAAAACTTGCATAATCATGACGAGTTTTTGCAGGGCATGTTGTGATGTGATATGGTCAAGACATGATGTGATATACGTTGTTGTATGAGATGATCATGTTTTGTAAAAGTTATCGGCAACTGGCAGGAGCCTTATGGTTGTCTCTTTATTGTATGAAATGCAAACACCATGTAATTGCTTTACTTTATGACTATGCGTTAGCGATAGTTGTAGAAGCAATAGTTGGCGAGATGACCACGACGCAATGATGGAGATCAAGGTGTTGAGCCGGTGACGATGGAAATCATGACGATGCTTTGGAGATGGAGATCAAAAGCACAAGATGATGATGGCCATATCATGTCACATATTTTGATTGCATGTGATGTTTATCCCTTATGCATCTTATTTTGCTTAGAACGACGGTAGCATTATAAGATGATCTCTTCACTAAATTTCAAGGTATAAGTGTTCTCCCTGAGTATGCACCGTTGCGACAGTTCGTCGTGTTGAGACACCACGTGATGATCAGGTGTGATAGACTCTACGTTCAAATACAACGGGTGCAAGACAGTTTTGCATATGCGGAATACTCGGGTTAAACTTGACGAGCCTAGCATGTACAGACATGGCCACGGAACACTGGAGACCGAAAGGTCGAATGTGAATCATATAGTAGATATGATCAACATAGAGATGTTCACCATTGATGACTACTCCATCTCACGTAATGATCAGACATGGTTTAGTTGATTTGGATCACGTATCATTTAGATGACTTGAGGGATGTCTATCTAAGTGGGAGTTCTTAAGTAATATGATTATTATCATGAACTTAGTCCTGATAGTATTTGCATATCTATGTTGTAGATCAATGGCCCGTGCTACCGTTCCCTTGAATTTTAATGCGTTCCTAGAGAAAGCTAAGTTGAAAGATGATGGTAGCAACTACACGGACTGGGTCCGTAACTTGAGGATTATCCTCATTGCTGCACAGAAGAATTATGTCCTTGATGCGCCGCTAGGTGAAAGGCCTGCTACAGGAGCAGATGCTGATGTTATAAACGTCTGGCAAGCTTGATCTGATGACTACTCAATAGTTCAGTGTGCCATGCTTTACGGCTTAGAATCGGGACTTCAAAGACGTTTTGAACGTCATGGAGCATATGAGATGTTCCAAGAGTTGAAGTTAATATTTCAAGCAAATGCCCGAGTTGAGAGATATGAAATCTCCAACAAGTTCTATAGTTGCAAGATGGAGGAAAACAGTTCTGTCAGTGAACACATACTCAGAATGTCTGGATATCATAATCACTTGACTCAGCTGGGAGTTAATCTTCCAGATGATAGTGTTATTGACAGAGTTCTCCAATCACTGCCACCAAGCTACAAAGTCTTCGTGATGAACTATAATAAGCAAGGGATGGAAAAGACAATTCCTGAGCTCTTCGCAATGCTCAAAGCTGCGGAAGTAGAAATCAAGAAGGAGCATCAAGTGTTGATGGTTAACAAGACCACTAGTTTCAAGAAAAAGGGCAAGGGTAAGAAGGGGAACTTCAAGAAGAATGGCAAGCAAGTTGCCACTCCCGGGAAGAAGCCCAAAGCTGGACCCAAGCCTGAAACTGAGTGCTTCTACTGCAAAGGGACTGGTCACTGGAAGCGGAACTGCCCCAAGTATTTGGCGGATAAGAAGGATGGCAAAGTGAATAAAGGTATATTTGATATACATGTTATTGATGTGTACCTTACTAATGCTCGTAGTAGCACCTGGGTATTTGATACTGGTTCGGTTGCTCATATTTGTAACTTAAAACAAGAGCTACGGATTAAACGAAGATTGACTAAGGACGAGGTGACGATGCGCGTCGGGAATGGTTCCAAGGTCGATGTGGTCGCCGTCGGCATGCTACCTCTACATCTACCTTCGGGATTAGTTTTAGACCTGAATAATTATTATTTGGTGCCAGCGTTGAGCATGAACATTATATCTGGATCTTGTTTAGTGCGAGACGGTTATTCATTTCAATAGAGAGTGCCCCACCGGTGTCGGGACGTATCCCCGCACCTAATGCATCCACACCTAATGCATCCACACGATTACATATTTGAGAGTGGTATTTCTACACCCACTCTCGGTGCACTCATGCTACTCCCACACAAAAAAACATAGCAAAACTTTTCGAAATATCTGAAACTTTGTGGGAATGATCATCGACAAATGTTAAGAGGCTTGTAATATTTTTTTTGTATAGTTCTCCTTGGATATCATTTGACCACCAAACTTGACAAGCCTCTCTAACGTTTGTTGATGATCATTTTCACAAAGTTTCAGATTTTTTCGAAATATTTTGGTATGTTTTCTTGAGTGGGTGTAGCGTGGGTGCACCGAAGGTGGGTGCAGCTACTACTTTCCCTTACATATTTTGCATAGATAGTATAGTATGTCATGAAAAGACACATGTAATTCGAATTTTTAACATGTCCTCTGTTTACATCTCACACCAGAAAGAATTCATAATATCAAGACAACATCTTCCTTATAGCAAGATTTGGAAGCATACACATTTACTATGACCCTACAATGTATTTTCAATCTAAAGAAGAATTTTAGAAAATACCTAACCTAAGTACAGTCAGATGAATGATTTGGAATCCATTTAAGCTTAACATCTCAGCAGAACAGCGTTCAATCATTTTTTTATCGATTTACCGAACATGTTTGCATCGGAATTTCAGTTAGATTATTTACTGTGCATCCAGAAAATAGATTAAAAAATTCAAGGAAATAATCGAGCAATTCAGGTCGCCTCGACAGAAAATAAAATATTAACAGTGGTTTGAGTAGTTTTGCATGCATTAAGTAACCTCCAAGTAGTCAACACTTTCCAGCATGTCCAAGCAGTCAACACTTCCCTGCGGACATACCAAAAAGGAATCTCGCGAGTTCAATATCCATAGCTCTAACACGTTCTAATGAAGGAATTACTAAAATCAATGTTTTATCTGTAAGAACACAGTAACATGGTGCTTGTATGCAGTTTTGACATGATCATGCTTATGCCCCTAAACATTAGCCAAGTTCATGCGCTTCTTGTCACGTGAAGAGTGGATATTCATTAGGCAAGTTAAGAAGACTACAAAATAACAATTTTTCTACAGAACTATCCATGTGGATTAAAAAAATTGTGCTATCCATGTGGATTAAAAGCATAAGTATAGAAGCACCAGGTGGACATTCTAGTAAAACGATGTGTGCTGGAGGCCTGATCCACCGTCTTCTAGGCGGATCTCGAGAACAATACAGTCGACGAGGAACACGTTGACGACATGGACACAGATGTGCTCTGTATTAACAGTCAAACAATTTAATTGGTAGATGCACTTCATTGTAAATTAGGTGCTATGCTTACCAAATAACAATAGAAGTCCAGAAATAAATTGGGAACTACTGGGCGGTAAGGGAAGACTGCAGTTCAGCTCCTCATTGGTTTTTCCTACAAACTGTGTATTGTCAGTTTTTGCACGGAGAGGATTCAATCATGTACGAACTAACCTAAAAGTTTTGGTGTGCGTCCTAGTGTGTCATCTTTTCCAGATCAAAAGATCAAAGCAACACGCCTAGCTGACAGGTAAATGGAGAGGGAGCTACGAAGCAAGTCAGGTCCTCAGGGGAATAGCTGCACTAAACTTCACTAAATAACACATTAACACCTGACCATCAGACTCCTGAACGTCAGATTCCTGCAAAATGTAGCTAATCAAAAGTATAATATGGACACGGATCCTGGCTCATCATAGTACAATACGAACGTCAGATATCAAAAGTACAATATGGACACGGGCGTACTAAGCCTGGATATGGGGTCCATGATCTATGAAATACTCCTACTTCTTATTTACATAAAAAATGAAAGCCTTACTGACTCATCTCCAAGGATTGATGAGTTATCAGCTTATAATTTTTTTTAAAGAAAATTGATGCTCCATTAATATCTAATAATACCTGCACAGAATAGCAGTCAGTGCATGAATGAGAATCAAAGGAGATTGGAAGCCAGTCTATAGGCCTACTTGTGTTCGTCAATGAATTGCATCAGGACCAAACTTCTTTAACAGAGAATAGCTGTAATAGCATTGGGGGTGCATACCTTGATCAACGACAGAAGGGCCAGAGTTAGACAGTCCTGCTCCCTGGGTCAGAATCATATATGCGCACAGCAGCAAAGAGGACAACAACAACAGCAAGCCTCCGAAGCACTCGAACTGGTGCAGTGTGAATCCTGAAGGTGTAGCCGGAGGGAGGACGCGAACGGATTATTTGGACGAGGGATACCGAGCAGCATAAGCCTTCGAAGCATGGTCCTCCACGGCCTCGGTGCCGGGGCCCACCTCCTGCTCGCGCTCGCCGTCGCGGCCCGGCTCCTCTTTGCCGCCGCCCCCCGCGGCAAGGAATCAGCGGCCGCCCTCGGGAGAGGCAGCGGCATCCGGTTCCGTTGGGGACAGATCGCGGTGCGCGCCACTTGGGCTCTGGCGGCCTTCGAGCTCTTCCACGGCGCGTACTCGCTCGTCTCGTGGTACCTCGACAACAACGGCGCCGCGCCGGCGTCGGGGCCGGTTGGGGGGCGCCCGACGCGGTGGCCGACCAGGCGGACGCCGCGGCGGGCGCGGTGGCGTGGCTGCTGCTCGCGGCCTACCTGCAGCTCGAGTACCGCGGCCGTGGGGAGGAGCGCTTCGCCGCGCCGCTCAAGCTCTGGTGGGCGCTCTTCATGCTCCTCTCCGTCCTTGCCCTCGCCGTCCACGCCGCGACGAGCCTCTGCTACGGGCTCCCCGTGCCCGCGCTTCCGAGAACCAGAGAAGAAGGGGAGGAAGAATTAGAGAGAGGAGGCAGGCAGAGCGGCGGCGTTGGGGTCACGGGATCTCTCAGGTCGCCGGCGAGCGGCGGAGCTTGCCCGGTGGTGGCTCAGGGTGGCGCGGGCGGCGCGCTCGGGTGCTCCTCCCGAGCGGGCGTTAGTCTCCTGCTCGATCGGGCCCAGGCGTGAGTGTGGAGGAATGCTGGGCGCTTGGGCCTGCGGGTGTTGGTGGTGCTCCGGTGTTGGGCAGGCTCGTCGGCCGGTCGCCAGAGGCCGTAGACGGCGCTGCTCCTATCCTTGGGAGGCTTGTTCGATGGAGCCTCCGGGTGTACTTATTTGTGTGACATCGGCCTCTGGAACGGCCAAAGGAGTCCCTGCCGGACACCCATGAACACAGGAATTAGATAGTAGTTTATATCGCAGAAAGGATAGAATAATGGAAGAATTGGATTAAAAAAGAGAAAGAAGATCGGGTTGTATCAAAGAAGAGAAAGGAGACCGGGTCTCCTGCTGCTGTGGCGGACGAAAGAAAGAGATCGATCGATGGAATAATAGGAAGGAGACTCGGTCTCGGGAAAGCTCTGGACAACGCACCATATACCCAAACCCCTATTTCCGGGGATGTTTTTGCCCTGACGTTTAGCCACTTGGATGAAAGTAACTTGTGGGCATTAGGTGTCTTGACGCGTGTATTTCTTTGGGATATGGTTGGGTAGAAATGCATGTATGGTCGTGTGTTTTTGTTTGAAATTTTTTGAACGTGGTTGCCTCATCGCCGTGTAGCTCTAGCGTTGGCATCTTGGTTTTGGAGGTTGTTCCACCGTGTAGTTTTTGGGTCTTTTAATCTGTCTATGCGCCGCTCTAGGGTGTAGGTTGTTTGACCGTGTGGCATTTCACTTTTTCTTCTTCTCTATGTGCCGCTCTAGCCGGCAATGCGGCTTTAAATTTTCTTTTCCCTTTGTATGGGCCGCTTTGGCTTAGTATACGTATGTGCTTGCATGCGAGAAGAGGGACGTCCGACGAAGAAGAAACGAGCAAACCGGTGGTCTACGTCCAACTACAAGGAGACAAAAGTACGTGGTCAAATCAGCTATTGCATGCATCGGAACACACCGCTTGGGTAGATGACCGACCAGTAGCAGCTGCCCGGAGCGGTGGCCACGGGATTGACGCTTAGGTCCAGCGACAAGACGACAAGGGGCATGGGCGCAATCAGTTGCTGCACGGCTCCTGCGTAGACGACCGACCAATGGTAAAGTCATGCAAGTAATGATGGGCTCCTTAATTATCGGTATTGGGTTGCATGCAGATTCGATTTTTGTTTTCGTCCGTGATTGGACCACATGCATGCGCATGCATGCTGCATCACCTGGTTTCTCGTGTGATATTGTTGGCTGTTACGTGCGTTGACGCGTGGATCAGTGTTCGTCGGTTCGTTTCCGTTTCTTCACGTGTCCATCATCCCGTGTTTTCTCGAAGCCTCTGGCCAAATCGTCCACCGTCTAACATGCCTATAAAAGCTCACATTCTCCCAAAGGCATTGACTAAAACCCGTCTGTCTCGCCTCGCACGGTCTTCTCATCCTAACATGCGGGCTGCCTTTTCTTCGTTGCCTCTACCTGCTCGCTGCCAGTCGTCTCTCGGCCGCAGCCATTAGCCCGCTCCATTTCTTTCCCAGCCTCTCCCCCACTTGGCATGGAGCCCGCAGCAGCAGTTCTAGGCCTGGTTCTGCTTGCCGATAGCTCTCCATGGCAGTGCCCCTTCGTTCTTCCTGAGACACGACGATGACAGTGTTGTCTCCGCGCCTCCTGCGGACTTCCATGGTGAGCGGCGCTGGACAAGCTCGAGGTCAGCCTGCTAGCCGTCTTGTCGTCGACAACGCCGAGGATCACCGCGAGGTCCGCCACCGAGGGGCAACCGGTGTAGCCCTCCACGCCCTCCACCATGCCACAGTCGTTCAGCAGTGGCGGATACACCAGCTCCACATGCTTCTGCTCCTCAAAATCGCAGTTCAAGCAGAGAAACGGAGTGGTGCCGTGGCGGACGGAGGCCGCAGCGCCGCAGCGTAGCACGGGCATGGTGGCAGCAGGAGACCGGACGTGGCGGTAACATGACAGGTAGAGCATCGCGGCATCCGCCCTACGATGTGTCGGCAGCAACTCCGGACCACATGTCGGCGTCGGAGTCGGACATGGCTTTCTCTGTTTCTCCATCTGCTCCCGTCGACGGAGGCCCATGTGGTGTTGCGCCAGGCCGTGTGCATCATATCCAGCGACGATGAAGCATGCAAGTTCATGGGCAAGAACCGTGGACCGTGCGGACGGCGATGGAGTGATGGGAGGAAGGCACGGCGTTAGAGATGGAGATGGGGCAGTTCCGTGTCCATGACACCATGGTCGTAGAAGAGATGGTGGTGGTGAGCTTAGATGTGTTGTGTTGGTAGCCCAATCGCAGGCTCATCGTCGAGGCCAGCGTGTTTGGGCGAGTATAATCTTCTTCTTGATGTACGAGGGTGCCGTGTTCATACATGTGTGTGCATGGTGTGTATGTGTTCTTGCGCTGGTTCATCTCCCCGCTGAGCATAGTTTGTTGGAAATTGTGGACTACACGGTCTACCCTCTAATTCCTCTGCCTTTTTCGTGATGCCGCTCACATTGTCTATTGAGGCTAGAGGGTAGGGACCTATTTATAGACTTCACTTTCAGGTGTTTTTATTAGTTCCACCTGTTTCCGGAAAATTCCGTATGACTTCTGAGCAATGTAACCAATCACGATCATACATGTCAGTTTTCCGAGTCTAGATATACTAGTCCCTAGCACACATATGTGAGTCATGTGCCACGATTAGATTGTATGTATGGGATCAACTTTCAATCCAATCATGTGGGTCAACAGCCTGCAGAGCTGATCCTGCAAAACAAACCTAGCTTTTCCACCTGTGATGTCCCGAGAAAATACGTACGTACATATACAGTTCCACAGAGTCGACCCCTATTAATTCCTCTACTGTATTCTATCACAGTCATCCTCGACACCTCAAGTATTATTTCCTCGAGTGAAATTCCGCATCAGTTATTCCCCGTCACAAACATTAATAATAATATGATTCCACATTGAGTTGAATAAATAATAATCATATTGAATAAATGTTGAAAGCCACATAAATATCCAACATCTCCCACTTGGCTGAAACATTGTAATCAATATATGAAGTTCCATGTGTAAACATGTTTTCAAAAGAATTCCTGACTTGGTCAGTGAAGCTGCACCATATTAGTATTATTATACAAAAATAAATCAAATATACGCACCTGAGTTTAACCATTTCACACCTCGTGTATATAATGGTAACTTCCTCAATGTGTTTACTCTAAACTATAAACTCCAGAGTAAGTGACAGGTTGTGATGCACCTTCCACGATCATATATGATGCGTGTGATTCCCTTAGCGACACATATTTCCTTCCACCGCTTGAATGCGGCAATTAATTTCGGTAGCTAGGGTTGATAGTATAACAAGATACCTACAAATTCCAGTACCATTTAGTATTCTCTCTTTTTTTTTTCACAGGAGTTCAAAGATAATTCCTCACTGAGTATGATTCCCCTTATCATGGTACTTTAACAAGTTTGCAATTTTCCATAGGAAACATTTCAAAAATATTCTCTATGTAGTTCCACTCCCAAAAAAGAAGCTTCAAACATTCCTTTCATATGAAAGTTAGAACATGACCAAGCTTTCACTTCCATCAATGTGACTTTATCATTGCAAACAACAAGAACAATGTAACATAAATACTAATGCAATTTTCGCTTACCTTTTTACATGGTCACCTCACTCCATTTATAAGACCATATGACCTGATATTTCATTGATGTGAAGCTTGTTATAAGACCATACATTAATATGTTGAATTTGCAAACCATGTCTTTATTCCCTCTTTCCCTAAATTCCAGAGAAAGAACTTCCACAAAGTATATTTCCCTTTGTGTAAAGAATTGAATAACAAGAGTGACATTATAATTAATATTCCAGTGAGCCAAATTTTCTTGAAAAAAAAAACACTCACATACAATGGGCTTGCGGTCGTTTGGTAAGATAATAAGTTCCCAACCATTATTCTTCCTCATTGAGTTTATTCCTTTCCGCATTTCTTCCACCCATAGCTTGTGTTGATGGAAAAGTAAAGCTTTCTTAAGAGACTTCAATTATTCCTCTTAGAATTCAGAGTCAATTCCCCCCAAAAACACACGATAATTATCCAGATATGATATTCCAAGTTATTTCCTCCCACTTATCCTAAGCATGTTAGTGTCAGGAGTTACACTTGTAGTTTCCTTTGGGGTCAAGATTAAATTCTAGTATGATTGCCAATAATTCCACCATTATCCATACAAATATTGTGCTCCCACTTTCCACCAGTTTTCCTTTTCTAAATCAAAGAAATACCCTTGATCCACTAGAATAAAAAATTAACAAATTCCTGGTGTGTGCTTTGTATTAATTGAGAATTTCCTGCCAAAATAAAATACTTCCTTCCAGTCTACAAACCATAAGGAGTGACTGTGCTTGGTGAAGAATGACATAAAGAGATGACACTGTGTAATGCCCCTTCCAAACAACGAGGGAGTATATATAAAAAAAATTCAATTCATCCATCCAGGTGGAGTATATGGTATATTGCAATAGTGAATGAAGTTCCATGCTCTTTACATTTTCACTTGATATATTCCTGAAATGTACTTCCACCACCAATCAGTTGTTAAGATTTTGATATTCTTTAATCAACTAATTTTCCACTTCAGTACAACATGTGAACATCACAATAAAACCTTCCGACTTCTATAATGAAAGGAAAACATATAACCATACCAAGTGCAATCATCGATGAGTGAAATGAAATAAACAATCTGACCTCTAGTGGGAGTGTCCGAAAAAAAATACTATAAGTATATATAAAAGAATGACGTGAAGCTTTTTATCTCCTTCCACCTTAAGAAAAGGCGTGCAAGTTAAATACTCGTTATATATGTGCTTCAGAAAATCAAATTCCTCCCACTAAAGTTTTGAATTCCCGAATTAGTAAGCCACTCGATTCGGTTCCATGATAAGTGACCAAGTCGTCCATGACCAAAATAATAAATTCCAAGCATGTGTTCCTATTATAAGCAGTCCTCTCTATGGAGTTATCTTCCCCAAATAACAATTTGAGTTGCTAACTTCCAATGGCTATAAAGAAAGAATAGACCATTGTGTGAAATTCCATAATGCACTAATTTTATCATTGAGCAATATTTCCACTCTTCCTTTTCCAAATAGTATTTCATAAATTAAATCCATTCACACTGAAGTTGCTTATAGAGTATCCTATAACAATAATACTTTTCCTCCACCAGGGAGTTTCATGACAAAAATTTCCAATTCCAAAGTGTATAAGATTTGGTAGTAATGACAAAACACACAATATATATAATTTCCTTTGGTACTGTTAACATGCCAATAAAATTGCTATTGTATTCCAGCAATATAATACATAGTAAACACAATTCAAATATTTGAAAAAAGTAGTGACATATACATATTTAATGCAAATATTAACAATGTGCATACCGTTAAGTGACAGCAAATTTCCTTAATTTTCCATGGAGTGGTTCCCATCTTCCTCCATAAATAAGTGATTGTCATAATAGACACTTTTTGAATTCCTTCTCATGCAAGGTTAGTATAATAGCGTATCCATTCATAACAATTTTCCTCCACAACGGAGTTTAAGGGCATAATTTCCAATTCCAAGTTTATTAACTTTAGCATTTCCTTGGAATTGTTTGTATGGAAGTGAAACCTTCGTCTTTGCCAATTGTATTGATAAAATATAATATCTTCCTCTTCGAGGTGCAACCAATAATATTTTATCAAATCCTTCCCTCAGAGAGTTTCTGTTCCTTCATAGAGCAAAAATATAGCCAGCAATATGTGTATTTCCTCTGCTACTTATAAACAAAGTTAGTTGAGATGCTCATGAATAAGGGAGCACCTCCATTATGGATTTTCCGGTTCGTGCATGCCAATTGCATAATCAATAGTCTCATAAGGAAAACCAAGGATCTTTTCCGAACCGTAAATCTAAAACCAACAAATCTGTAGGTTCCAAACAAGTCAAAAAATAGACTATCCGACACTATTACGAGAGAAGTGTTACCGATGAGTAGGACTTGACGCGGTGTGCGCCAAGTGTTAATTCCTCCTTTCCTCCTTCAACTACGGAATCTTGCATGAGATCTCGTTCGGAGCTTCACTTCCTTCTTCCCTCACGTGAATATTCAAGCAGTATAAGCAGCAGCATAATTGACTTCCTCATGCAGCGAGCTAATTATAGAAGCAACAGAGAAGGCTTGGACTTGATCATGTCTGGATAGAAGTTCCGTGCATAGCAGGCAAGTCACCGAGCCAGCGAATATACTGGAGTAGTCGTCTTCCTCGATCCGTGCACCCAAAATCAATTGATTCACCTTCCTTTTTCTTTGCTTTTCCGGATCGAATCCTCCAAGACTCCAACCGGTAACATTGGTGCTTGCGAAACAGGAGCACGTTGGGCTCGGCGTTGGCTGGCGCACGCTTGACAAAAGACGTGGATTCCAACTGTAGATAACAACTATATATACTCAAGATGAAATCTAAGCAGCCCTGCAGGAGTAGCACGCGTCGGCGGAAGCAGTAAGGTCGATTGTAACCGAGCGCGCGGCAAGTAGCAGTAGGCGACATCGATTTGACGACAGGTGCCAATACGCATCGGGAGAATTGTGGTGGACTCGGCCGCGCGACGGAAGAAATTCCCCTGCGTCGGCGACCATGGTTGTGTTGCACAACAATCGAATATAGGGTTTTGGCAGCCGGATACTAACCATGCTCTCCGATCGCACATGCAGATGTAAATATATGTTCCTGCTCGATCCGCGATTCCGTGTGAACTAAGAATTGCGTGTGCTTTTCTTTCCAATCTTTCTTGATCTTCCACGTGAACTGGCTTGCCCATTGATTTCCTCGTGCCAAGTGCAAAGGCAGAAGCATTAGGACTGAAGTCCTTGATCCGTGCGTGCAATGGATAAAAGAAAGAACTTCTGCACTTTCCGCATCAAGAGATATGACCAATCTCCGTCAACTTCGTACGTGCAGAAACAGCCAAAAAACATTACGTGGGCGGACAAAGACAGCCACCATCGGAAGCAGTAGGCTGCGCATCGACGAGCGACAACCACGTCGCCAGATTTGCACGGCGGACCAGCGATTACATCGGCGATAGACAGTGGAATCAACCTGGCTGTAGTGTACGGCAACGTCCACATCGACAGAGTTGCAGCGGATTAGGGTTAGGTCACCACGACCGAACCTGCTCTGATACCAATGTTGGAAATTGTGGACTACACGGTCTACCCTCTAATTCCTCTGTCTTTTCCGTGGTGCCGCTCACATTGCCTATTGAGGCTAGAGAGTAGGGACCTATTTATAGACTCCACTTCCAGGTGTTTTTATTAGTTCCATCTGTTTCCGGAAAATTCCGTATGACTCCTGAGCAATGTAACCAACCACGATCATACATGTCAGTTTTCCGAGTCTAGATATACTAGTCCCTAGCACATATGTGTGAGTCATGTGCCACGATTAGATTGTATGTATGGGATCAACTTCCAATCCAATCATGTGGGTCAACAGCCTGCAGAGCCGATCCTGCAAAACAAACCCAGCTTTTTCACCTGTGATGTCCCGAGAAAATACGTACGTACATATACAGTTCCACAGAGTCGACCCCTATTAATTCGTCTACTGTATTCCATCACAGTCATCCTCGACACCTCAAGTATTATTTCCTCGAGTGAAATTCCGCATCAGTTATTCCCCTTCACAAACATTAATAATATGATTCCACATTGAGTTGAATAAATAATAACCATATTGAATAAATGTTGAAAGCCACATAAATATCCAACATAGTTGCCTTGCAGTTTCTATGCGCACTAATTTTTGCAGTTTCTATACACTGAAACATGGCCTTGGTGCTGGCCCTTGGGCTACCGTACGTCGAAGCACGGGTTTCGCTCCCGTGCAGGGCTCCGCGCAGACGTGCCTGCTACGGCCGCGTCCCTCCAGATCGCGAGGGGCGTGCTATGGCCACGTTGCTAGGGAAAGGGACCGGCCAATCCGACAGCTCGAGCCGGATCACTCGCTCCGTCAAACGGTGCGCGATGTTGTTTGTTATCGATGATATCTGCCCTGCAGCCGCTGCCCCGCGGAAATCCCGTTCTTTTCAGTTCTCTGTCACCGATGACCGTGTGCTTTGCGACGATGACCTCGATGGCGTCCACTTCTTTACATGGAGTAGTCCTTCCATCCAATGGACAACAATGCCAGGATGAGGTCGACACCACGCTAGGTCGACAACTATCTCGGCAGGCTCGGTTCGGTGCTCAAACTGTGGCTAGAGGTACAGGGAGATTGCCGCCGCCTTTGGGATGTTCAATGGTGAGGAGGCTGTGCTCGACACGATGCTGTTGAAGACGGGTCGTTGCTCGAACTCGCTCAGGCGAGCCGGTTGGAGCTCTGAGGAAGTGTTCAACATGCTCAGTCTCGATCTCCGACAGCTCAAGGAGCCACACTGATCGACTGTGTGACTACCTCTAAGAGATTGACGCCAAGTTCCGGCGCCACGCGCAGCCGGCAGCGACGTTCTAAACGCACAATCGTCGTCAGTTCTTTCTGTTCCCTCCCCTCGAAGGAGGGATTAAAAAATTACTTTATGCTGCGGTACTATATTTCTTGGATAATACTCCTATGTTGCAGTACTACTTACTACTACAAAGGGGGGTCGTCCCGTTTCTACAAGGCCGTTCGCGGAATATAATCTTCTTCTTCTACAGCATACCCATAATAAATATGAAGGTCTTGGTGCTTCTCAAAATACATTGCGTGCTATGAATTGTCTACCGAGGAAAATTAAACTTGATGGAGAGATGCATAGCATGGATGCATGTACCAGTAAATTCAGTTGGGGAATGACAAGTTTCGTAGCTGTCATAAACTCATCGTGCAATCCAGCCATTTTTCTTTCCGATTTATTTGCCTTGAGACATTCTAATGCTTGATTCCCTATTTCTAGGTCATTGTGTGTGTGTGTGTGTGCGTGCGCGCGCCGCGTCGGTTAGCATGATATGGACATGTGGTATTACTGGGATATGGCAGGGTACGAGGGGCTTGTGTGCGTTGCGTCTTCCTTTCTGATTTGTCTATTTGGTAAAACACATGTCCTCTCCCCTTGTATTGAGCGGTGGTTGGTCAGTGTATGGATGGAGGGGTGGGGATTGATTTGCAGTTTGTTTAATTCACATCTAGATGTTTGTTAAGGATGTCATATCTAAGCTCCCACAAATAACGCAACAACAAGGAACAAAAAAAATGTTGGGACAAAAAAAATAAACCACAAACATAGTGGACATCAGGTTAGATGTGACATAATTATGTCACATCTAGATGTGTCCTAAACAGACCCATTGATTTGATACGTGCATGCGTGTGTTCCAGTGTTTTCTCGGCGGCAGATTAGTATAGACTGTTACCATTTTTCTTTTCCTTTCGGATTGTTCTTATCTTCTTCTTTGTGCATCGTATATTCTCTGGTAGATTCTCTGGAAGACTCAAGATGCATATCTCAATCTCACTGCCCGCCGCCCGTCGACTAAGCACAACTCCAATAAATTTGCCCAAGCCTGTCAACTTAGTATCATGAAATAGATGACCTTTTTTATTCATGTAATGTGCTATATGTACTTCACTGAAATCTATGTTATGTTTCACTAGACATGATTTATCCATCAGTTCACTTTTTACATCTCCATATCATGAATCCCATTGTTGTTGTCTTCCAAAGAACAGTACTTTTGTATTTACATCATACCTATCTTCTATACTAGAAACTAGAAAAAAAATCCCTCGCAAGTGTAAATCTCTCCAAAAAAATATAAAGTTATTTTTGGTACTCCCTAAAATTTTTGTTACCTCCAGTACATTCTTATGACACACTAAACAACAGGCGACGTAGCTGCAATTTTTTCCAAATTACACAATACAATTACTATTAAAACATTTATCCTTTCTATCCACCATCTTTACCTACAATTTATAGTCTAAGCAATATTTTGAACTTTAGCCTCTTTTCGGCCCATATGAAAAAAATATATTTAATATTTCAAAAGACGAGTGCACATTCTACAGTAGATACATACAAGAACCGGGTCAAAAAATAGGACATACACACGTACCGTATCGATGAGGCGGGGCGTGCCGCCGCGCGGGTATGGCTAGTTTCTTCTAGGGGGAGGAAGGAAGGCCCCGCCCAATGGAGATGCATTGGAATAGTCCAATGTAATAAACGAACGGAAAATAAATAGATGCAAGAAAAACAGAAATCCCTTTTGGAGCTCGGCCTCCAGTGAGGCCTCCAAATTCAAATTTGAAATTTCATTGAAATTCATATTTTTTACATTTCAAAAAATTCTGAAAAAAAATATAGATATACGTGAAGACATAACACACATGTGTGTAAAATTTCAGTTAAAAATACATTGAAATGAGGGCTGTGCAAAAAAGACAAATCTGAGGCTATTTAACACATGATACTATTCATCCTCCCAGGCCATGAATTTGTCTTTTTTGTATAGGTCCCAACTCAAGGTATTTCATCATGAATTTTTACACACATGTGTGTTACATCCTTACATACACGCATATTTTTTTTCAGATTTTTTTGAATTATAAAAAATTGAATTTGAATTTTTCAAAAATAAAGGCCTCCATGGAGCTCGGCCTCCAAAACGCCTCTCTCCAAGAAAAACAACTAATAACATATGGAGAACTATGAAAGCCTCCGTCCTTTATTATTAGGTAAAGATAAAGAAATGTTAAACAAGTATTTAAAAAATGTCGAATAAGCATTCAGACAATGTTGAATATGTATACAAAAAATGTTGATCACTTATTAAAAGATGTTTGAAATATATACGAAAATGTAGAGTGAAAACGAAAACAAACATAAGAAAAAACAAAAAATGAAGAAGAAATATTAGACGTGTATTTGAAAATATTATTGACATATACAAAAATGTAGAATAATAACCAAAAGAGCAAAGAAAACCAAAAATATAAACAAAATAAACAAAACAAAAAATAAAATAAAAAACAATGAAACAAAATGAAAAAACAGAGAAGAAAATAGAATCAGAATAAAAGAAAGAAAAAGGAGAATAAAGAAAACCAAAGAAAAATGGAGAAGATAAAAGAAAAAACAAAATAAAATAAAATAAAGGAAAAAAATCTCGAAGAAAACGACTCGAGTAGCCTCAAGTAGGTGGCACCCCTTGTTCTTACCGCGAAAGGAGGTTGGGTGGAGTGGCTAGTGCAGCGCACGTTCAGCCTGAAGACCAGGGATCAATCCCCCCTTCTTGCATTTCCTTTCTACGAATATGCGCATGTAAATGGGTCGGCCCAATACGTCATGAGGGGAGAAAAAGCTTCAGGAGAGATGGTGCTTGTCTCGCTTATGGCGATAAATAGTCGCCGCGATCTATAACTCCCGGACGACCCGTATCTGGACATCTTGGCCCGAACGCCACAGGAGCCGCCAGATTCTAAGCACTAATCTTGAAGCATGATCTCTTGACATGTAAGATGCAGCCAGCGTTTGGTCTGAATCGTAGGTCGCCCGAACGTTTCACCACTCGAGCCGCGTCGCACGCGTAGTCTTATCCCTTCCGTTTTCCCCACTCTCTCGCCCCTCACCTGGTGCTCCTGCCTGCTCCATGCGCACTGCCTCCTCGTCGGCGGCCCCTTCCTGCCCCTTCGCCTCCTCGCTCCCTGCCGTCCGCCGTAGTCTCCATGTCTTCCTTCCCCGCCGCCCCCAGCCACAGGGGCTTGTCAGCGAGGCAAGCAACTACGACGGCATCAAGCTCGTCTTCAAGAAGATGAGGGCGGGTGTTACGGCCGCGTGCGGACGGGAGCGCATTTCCCGCAGTGGAACTCGACGGCTGTCGTCGTCTCCTTCGGAGCGGCAGTAGCAGGATGAGCAGCACACGCGGCGTGCCACTCTGACATAGAGCTTCATGTGCGCGGACGCGCTGCTGTGGTCGGCATGCACGTACGGTGCAGGAGTTCGAGCTAGCTTTCTCCGTTGTGAGCGAATTGCATTTTTTGCTATCCGGTACGAGCTGGTTGTTCCCTCATCCTCTATTCTAATTCAGTTCATCTTTGCTGTGTCATAATACTACAACGAGGAGATTCTGAACCCGTTGTTGGCGTTGAGGCTCCCCGGGATCGTCATGGGTGAGCCGGCCACCCACGGCGACCACGGCCAACAAGCCTGGATGCACTGGCGGCGGCGGGGGGCGGGGGGGGGGGGTGTTCATCAGGAAGCGCATGGCGTTCCTAGCCCCGACAAGCAAATCAGTTGGTGAGGTGCATTTTTCGCTAGTAGTACCATTTGTTCTCATGCTCTAATCGCGAGGAGATTCTGAACCCGTTGTTGGCGCTAAGGCTCTCTGGGATCGTCATGGGTGAGCCGGACACCCACGGCGACCACGGCCAACAAACCTGGATGCACTGGCAGGGGGGGTGGTGTTCATCAGGAAGCGCATGGCGTTCCTAGCCCTGACAAGCAAATCAGTTGGTGCGGTGCATTTTTCGCTAGTAGTACCATTTGTTCTCATGCTCTAATCTGCTACTTGATAACTCTATGTGTTCTATTGCCTGATCTGTTCTGATTTGGAGGCACTATTTTTCCGAATCCGTTGTCTGATGGCAACTTAACATTTGTTGTACATGGCAGTTTTTCTACGATTTTTAGGAGGACAACAAATTGTTATTTTTTCTGAATTTCCCATGTATCAACATTTTGCCATCGAAAAATTGCCATGATTTTAGGGAAAAACTAGTTGTTATAGGTTGTCAATTTTCCCATGTCTCATAATTTGCCATAGCAACTTTTTTTGTGATTTTCAACTTATCATTTTCTGATCTCATGGCAAATTTGCCATGATTTTTAGGAAAATAAACTATGTTAAATCAAAAACTTGTTGCACAAAATTTGCCACTGTACAAAGAGAAAAATTGCCATGTTTCCCACAAAAAGTAAATTTGCCATGGTACATAAAGAATAACGTTCCTAACATTTCCAATTTTTTACACTCTCCACATTTTTGGCATGTCAAATCTCTTTTTTATTGCAACTTAACACCTTTTGTTACCATGGCATTTTTGCCATGAGAACATGTTTCCCCTCTAATGTTGTCATGTCTTCAGTTTACACCATGGCAAAATTACCATGTTTTTAGTTTAGAAACAACTTAGCAAAATTTATTTTCTATTTTTCCATGGCAAAATTTATTTATTTTATTTGCCACAGGATTTTTTTTTTAATATTGGTCGTTGAAATTTTACTTTTATTTCTATGGCAATTTTTCCTTTATTGCCATGGCAATTTCAATTGAACATACATGGCAAGTTAACATTTTATTTTGCCATGGCAATTTTTTACTTTTATTGGCATGGCAATTATAGCTTCATTACGTTGGCAATTTTTATTTTAACATATGCAGAAAATTATTATTTTTTGCCATGGCAACTTAAGATGGTCAAAAACATGGCAAAGTTATAGATGTTAAAAAACATGGCAAACTTTCCATGGTAACTTAAGATGTTCCAAAACATGGCAGAGTTATAGATGTTCAAAAACATGGCAAACTTGCCATGGCAAACTTTAAGATGTGCAAAAACATGACAAACTTCTTTTAATTAAGTTTGTTCAAAAACATGGCAAATATGGCAAACTTCTTTAATTAACATGTTCAAAAACATGCAAACTTGCCATGGCAAAGTTATAGATGTTCAAAAACATGGCACACTTTCCATGGCAACTTAAAATATTAAAAAACATGGCGAATTTTCCATGGCAATTTTAAATGTTCAAAAACATGGTGATACGGGGCTAACCCGGTGTAGGCCGATCTTTCACGATTGGAGTGGATTCCCTCGAAGAACACGATGAACACGGGGAAGAACGGGGAGAAATCACAAGGGGAAACACTCAAGAACAAGTCCAATCACACATCCACTAGACAATCAAACACACAAGATCCACAAGGTACATGAACAGCAAAAGGAAAGATACAAGGTAAAGTTCATCTCCAAGAGGAGGTCTTGAGGTCTTCCCGTTAGGTGTCTTGAATCCCGTAGGATCTTCTCACATGCTCACATGGAGGTCCTGAACTCCATGGGAGTGGTGGTCTCTGTCTCTCTCAAGAGTAGAGGTAGGTAGGAGCAAAGCTCACATACAAATGAGCTATCACTTTGCTAACCCTAAAACGTAGGTGGAGGTGGAGTATATATAGGCAAGTCCACGAAGGGGTAAGTGAGAGAGTGGGATACATGGGCCTCTAGCCCGTGGCTGTGCGCAGGCAGGCGCTGGATGTCCAGGCTCTCGTGAGACGCCGGATGTACGGGGTGGTTGGCCGGATGTCCGGCCCGAGCGGGGTGGCCTTCGGTTGGCTCCTGTTGTTGATGCCGGATTTCCGGGGGAAGGCCGGATGTCCAGGCTGTGGCGTCGCGCCGGATGTCCGGGCCCACGGGCCGGATGTCCGGCCGCTGATGCTTCGGTCGTCTGTTGGTGCAGCTGTTGGGCGGCTGCACAGGCGCCGGATGTCCGGCCGCTGTAGCTTCAGCAGCTCCGTCTTCTTTTGTCGTCGCTTCCATGCTTCCCTTGTGGATGGTGTAGTTGTTCCTTGGCGCTTGCACTCCTCCTCGTCGTCCGTGAAGCTCCGACAATACCTATGCATGCACATGAGAGGGGTGTCAAGTAGTATACCATCCTCGAAGGGGTCAAGTGAGCACGTGTAAAGGAGATGATTCACCTTTGTGTATGTGAAGTAGATGTCGCACGTGTCACTTGCCAAACGGGCTCTTGACATGGTGATATCCGTAGGATGCTCCGCATCATCTCCCCCCCCCTTGGGAAAGATTCGACCTCGGATCGAAAACCAAATCACCATGGGAAAGAGATGGCTTCGCCGTGTAGAAGCGGACGTTCACCAAGTACTCGTCATCTAGTAGCTCGAAATGGGCACTCTCCAATGTCGCACCGTCTTGTGATTCCTTCAAAAGGAGTAAGGACAACAAACACTTGGAAAAACAAATGTGGTTAGCGTTAGTGCAAAACCAAGCATTCGAGAGGTGATGCACCCAACAAGTGTCGTCATCATGTAAAGCATATGGTGTGACAAAGGATTGTGACATGGCATGTAAGCATATCAATCGAGCACAAGCAAAGATATCATGGAAACAAGCATGTAAGTGTGAGGTAGCGATGCAAATATGTGTGACAATAGAATAAGCATCTACCTCAAGGTCATAGCAATCATGCATAAAGCGCTCAATGAAAGATCTATGGTAGGCATAGGAATCATTCACAACACCAAAGAAGATGAGATGTCTAAACACATGGGACAAGTGCAAGACAATCCAAGCATAACATGCATAGGGTGTAGTGAATACAGTGTTGCACTCAACACAATAGAAAGAGCAATTGTTCATCATGTGTGAGGCAATCAAGTCAATCATGTGACAAGCAATGGGACATGGCATATGTGAAGAAATGATATTGTTGCAACCAATCATATGATAGGAGCAAGTAATCCATAAGTCGGATGCAACACACAAGGCATATATATCATGATGCATGGAACGGGGAAAATGACAAGTCGAAGCATGATCTCTAACATGTGTGCAATCAAATGGTCCGAGATGGCCAATAAGTCTCATGGTGCAAGCAACACAAGTAGTATGATCCGTGATATCCATGCTCAAGAAAGATGTCACCTTGAAGGCATGTCCTTGTGCGTCCTTCACAATGCCGAAGCGTAAGCAAAAGCGGTGTAGAAGCGAGTCATGGTTGAATGTATGGGGCTCGCTCTCAAGAGCTCGAATGGTCAACTCACGTGAAGTGGAAGTCGACACAAAGTCCAAGTATCCTACACATGCACACAACAAAACAAAGAACGTATGCGCGTGGTAGATAAACACATCATCCATCATGATGGTTCTCTTCTTTTGCACATAACCATTAGAAGCACAAGTGAGCAAATAATATGATGCAACAATGGCGATATTCATGGCACTAGGTATATGGTGCAAAGAAGTAAGACAAGCATGCTTCACAAAAATTATGTCAAAATCTCCAAGTATATGCGAGAATGCTATGGGTGCAATCTCATTAGCAAGGTTAAAATCATTGTTGCACTCAATACATGGCAAATTATCTAGCATGAGAGAGGCAACATATGGAGACATATGACAACATGTAATAGCAAACATGTGCAAAGCATGGAAATGGTTGTCATCAACCGCATGAAATGAACAAGTATGAATCATGGGTGATGCAACATAGGTAAGCATAGAAATCAAGTCGTGCAAACTAGTGGAGCGAAGATGCGACACACTAGAGGAAATCATGGCAATCATGTCATGTGAGCAAATAATAGGCATAGGCAATGCACATGACATATCGCAAGCACGAACACAAAGCAAGATCATAGTATCATCATAGAAATGGGTCATAGGTGGAACATGGCAATAACAAGCAATATCTCCACCAAGCTTGCAAATACACATACAAGTAGTAGAATCAATCATCATGTGTAATGGAAAGCATGGGTCATAAGTGCATGGCAAAGGCATCGAAATGAGCATATCATGCAAAGTGAACATGGTAATATGGGCAAATGATATATAATGGACAATAACCCATAACCATGTGAGGGCCATGTAAAATAAATGCGCGAAAAGAGCAGTGGGAAAGACAATCCATGGGATCCCAAGTCATCATTGCTCTCTAGAGCTCATTTTGTCAACTCGTGGGATTGCGAGGTTGACAAGTATTCATGGGTACCTACACAAAAGAGACACAAACCAAAGAAATTGTGTGCGTGGTAAATGTACACATCATCAATCATGATGTGTATGTCCATGTGAGAGTTAGCACAAGATAAGCATCGCTCGAAGAAATTTGATGCATGATATAAGAACATGGCATCCATCATGAAAGAATAGTTGTTATGTATAACACGATGGGGACGCAAATTGAGCATGCAAGTATATGGCACAACAATAACATTATCATTGATGGGAAGCATATTGTGCACATAATCATGGGAATCATGTAATGGATGGGATTGATCAAAATCTCGTAACATGTATGAGGAAACTATGGGGGTCTCCTCATGAGCAATATTGGAAACATCATATGAAGAATATGGGCAACACCCAAAACAATGCATATCCGAAGCTAGGTGGTCATGGCATGGCATATAAGATAAATGATGCAAAGGGAGCATATCAATATCATCATAAGAAAAACAAATGCCAATAACCATGGGCTTGTCATCTATGCCATATGTGCAAATTGGGTTTATTTTAATGGCATATGCATAGTCACTACGATGAGATTGCAAATATGACATATTGTTTATCTCATGCATAGCATATGACAAGTCAAGCGGATTGTCAAACATGATGTGACCTAAAGAATTGTTACAAGAAATCCTATGTAACATGGCATCACAACTAATAGACTCCACATGGAAATCATCATACTCATCATAAATGGGTAAATCATCGCATGGGGAAGTCGCACTAGCATGAGGCATGGTAATAGGTTGATCAACATCATGCAAGCAATCAATGTCAAGAATGTCCACTAGTGGGACTAGAGCATCACCTTCACCTATGTTACCTTGTTCATTCCACTCAAGTGGTGTAGGTGAGGTGGCAAAGACCAAATGGTGGTCATCTTCATCGTGATGGAACCATGTGGGGGGTGCATCATATTCCACCATGGCCATCGTCTTGTCCAAAGGAAGGACGTAGTCGTCGCAAATCGGCGCGTCATCATATATGGGACCTAGCACCAAATGAGAAGACACAATAGAGGTAGAGGTTAAGTCGTTAGAAATTGAAGTGGCCTCACATGCCTTATCAACTATCTCACTCTCTCTATGTGGTGGTTCACTCACTCCCTCAAGGTAGGTGCACTCAATCTCATGTATGGTGGAGTCACTCATCTCACTCAAGTGGTGGGGGTTGTGGCTCTCCTCACATGGGAATTGGGGCAACACATCATATATGGGGCTAATGGTGAAGTCACTCTCACTCTCAATATGGTGGCACAAGTCACTCAAGTCATCATACGTCGTCGTGGTCGAGGTGAAATACTCAACCATCTCATTGCCGTCGCCGTGGATGAAGGCCGAAGATGGCACATCATCACTCTCCTCCATGACCGAAGGGAAAATCCTGTGACGCCCTCGGCTCAATCGTGCACTAATCATACACGCAAATGCACACGATCAAGCCTAACGACTCACGGGAAGATATCACAACACAACTCTAAAATATAAATAAAGTCATACTAGCTTTATATTACAAGCCAGGGGCCTCGAGGGCTCGAATACATAAGCTTGCATACAAGCGTCAGCGGAAGCATCAGATATCTGAGTATAGATATAAAAGAAAACACAGATAGGCCCTTAGAAGGCGGGGCAAAAGAAAACACTACGATCGAAAGGCGCAGGCCTCCTGCCTGGGACCCTCTGAACCTACTACTGGTCGTCGGCCAACTCGTAGAAGTAACCACCCTCGGGGTAGTAGTAGTGATCGTCGGCAGGGGTAGCTGTCTCAGGGGCTCCGTCATCTGGTCACGTCAAACTGATATGGGGAGAAAAAGAAAGCAAAGCAACCGTGAGTCTGCATCCGAAGTACTCAGCAAAAAAGGATCTACACTACAAATGCAACATTATCAAAGGAAGGCTGTATATGTTGACGGGGCTGTAGAAATGCTAGAATAGAGAGAAGGCCTAGTCCTATCGAAGACTAGCATCTTCAGCGGTCTTGCAGCATTAGAAGAGTGTAGATTAGTACATCATAAAGTAGTAGTATCATTAAGTCTCAACCTCACCCAGAGATCCTTTCTCGACTCCCTGCGAGAAAGCAATCCCAGAGCCATAATATCCAAGTATCAACCTCGGCCAGAGATCCTCTCTCGACTCCCTGTGAGAAAGTAATCCCAGAGCCATAATATCCATATCTCATCTCATCAATATGTTCTAGTTGTATCGATCGGGATACAACTACGAGCGTCCGTTACCGAGGATCCGACTATGCATAGATTAGTTCTTCCCTGCAGGGGTGCACCAACTTACCCACCACGCTCGCTTAACTCCGGCCAGACACACTTTTCCGGGTCATGCCCGGCCTCGGCCAAACGATACACCGCAACCCTACCTACAGCTCAGCAGAGAGGTCCCCGTCGGTCTATATCCTAAGCGCTCAGGGGTCTTGGGCCGTCGCCCTGTGCACTCCGGGTTGGTGTGTGCAGGGTCGGGACGAGCACCACCTTAGTCCTGGATGGCACTGGCCCGGCCCGGCCATGAGGCTGAACTGGACGTCTGACAGAGCTTTCGGCTAATGCTACGATGCAGAGTGCCCATAACTTTTCCCACGTGATGGTTAGTGCTATCGGGCCAAAGGCCCACTCGAATTAAATATCCAAATCGTAGTGTGTTGGTAGTGCGGTAACGAGCAGAGACTCACGATTGATGTGACCCCGTCGCCCCGTCTCGAGGACTTGCGGTAAGGGCTAAGAATGCCCGGCCACGCCTTGTATTCATATCTCGGGCAACCTCCAGGTCAACCCGTCTCCACAACACTCGCCACTTAGGCTCACGCGGGTACCCCTCAGGGTCGACCTGCCTTTCCAAGTAACAGTGTAAAGTCCAAGTATCCTTGTGTCCATAACAACAGGGGAATCCGAGGTATCACCCTCGTTGGATTCCTACTTGATGTATCCGTCAAGGTGAACTCAGAGGAATCACCCTCGATGGGTTCACACTTGATGTGTTGCACGACAGGGTCGTATCGGAAGTGGAGAAGGAGGAATCACCCTCGATGACCATGACCAAATAGCTACTCTACAGAGTTAACATCAGGAGTGCTATACGAGGTATCACCCTCGGCACTCGATGGTATCGCTGCAGTGTCGTACAACTAAGGGGGTGATGTGCGGTGCTGGGGCCTGGTCGTCGAGTCTTCCGATGATCCAGCGGGGCAACCGGGACAAGTGGGGTCACTGGGGTCTCTATCCAGCCTATACTAAGCAGTTTAGGATAAGCAGGTAAGGTATCAATAGCAGGTTACAATAAACAGGCTATGCATCAGAATAGGTAAAGCAGAAGCAGCAGGATTTCTAATGCAAGAACAAGAGAGAAAGAATAGGTGATATCGGAATGCTCAAGGGGGGTGCTTGCCTGGTTGCTCGGCGGCAAAGGCAGGGTCGTCAACGGTGTCGTCGGGCTCCTGAGCTGCGTCGGTCTCGGGAAGTGCGTCTGTGTCGGGGTCTACTGAGAGAGAAGAGGGGGAGGAAACAAAAAAATACACGGCAAACATAGTAACACAGAGCTTGCTATGCTAACGCGCAGTGCAGGGTTGCCTAAAGACATATCTAAGTCATATTAGTTATTTTAGGAATTTGTTTGGATTTATTATATAAAAGCCATGCACTATTCATCTATCTGAAACAGGCAAAAAGTTGCATGTTCACCTAGCTAGGAGGGTTGGACAGGCATTTTGATTACATATTCAGAATCCTCATATTTTTCTAATCATTTTACATATATAAATTATTTTCATCCGAGTTACGGTTTAAAAGATATGATTTTCTAAAGTTTTTATAATATTCTAGAATTATTTAATCAATTTAATTCAACATTATCCAGAACAGTGCGGGGGGGGGGTGACGTCAGCATGACGCCTTGCAGGCGTCAGCAGTCAATAGGGGCTGACCGGAGTCAAACCTGACAGGTGGGTCCCACTTGGACCCACATGTCAGCCTCTATAACTAATTAATAGGGTTAATTTAAACTAATTATCTAGTTAGAGTAGTGGGCCGGGTTAGTCAGTGACTAATTAGTGTTTTAATTAACTAATTATTTAATTAACAGAATTAGTTATTTATAAAATCATTTTAATGGGGTGGGGCCCGTATGTCAGCGACCCAGTCAGCCCAGTCAGCGGGGTTGACAGGTCAACTAGGCCCAGTGGGGCCCATGGTCAGTGGCACGGGGCGGGGCCCGCGGCTGCCACGTCGGCGCTGAGTCAACGCGGCCACCGAAGTGCTCCGGCGAGCTCCGAGCGGCGGTGGAACTCCGGCGAGCTCGGAAACCTGCTGTGTTGCACGGTTTTGGGCGTGGCCGGGCGTGTTGGATCGGCCGCAGTGCGGTGCGTCCATTGGTGGTGGTGGTGGCGCGGCCGGGGACGGTGCGTAGCGACGGCGGCGAGAACGTCGGCGATGGCCGGACTCGGGTGGCGATGGCAAACGGCGATGCGGTGTGGTAGCAAGCGAACTAAAGGGCCAGGTCGACCCTACGCAACGCGGCGAGCAAAGTGGGCAGCAGCACGGGGCCCAAGGGTCGCCGTGGCTACGCCGGCGACGAGCGCGAGCGGTGGAGCAGTCGAGCACCTCCAATACGGCGAGCTACGGCGACGATAACGCGTAGGGGAGAGTGGGGAGAGGTGCGGCAGCTCACAGGGGTCCCGTAGTTGTGCGAAAGTGAGCTCGGGGAAGGGCGACGGCGGCAAATCGGAGCCAGAGACGAGGATGACCGCGCGGGGACGACGAGGTCGAGGAGGACGATGTAGCGGCGCCGAGCACCAATGTGCGCCGTCAGGCGACGTACTCGGGGACGGGGAACCCAGCGGGTATGGTGGAGCGTTGATCGGGGCACGGTGGCCGCGGGATCGAGCGTCGGCGGCGGTGAGCTCTCGGGTGGCTGCGCGAAACGGAAGAGGGAGAGCGAGAGAGTGGCGAGGGAGAGGCCAGGTGAGGCAGGGTGGTCCTTATCCCTCCAAAGTGGGCGCGGGGTTACGCGGTGTCGAGCAGAGAGAAGGGGGGGCGGGGGCGCGGCGTGCGGTGCGGGCGACAGCGGCGCGCGATGAACAGGGGAGGTAGGGGACGAGCGAGGGGAGTGGGCTGGGCCGCGCGGGTGACTAGAGCCCAGCCACAGTGGGCCTCTTTCTCCTTTTCTTTCTTTTTCTTTTCTGTTTTCTTTTTAGTTCCTGTTTTGCAAATTGTTTAGCCCCAAGTAGACTTTTGAAAAATAGGTGAACTAGCCACATATTTATAGTGCAGTTTTATTCACTGTTAGAAATTTGGTTTGGAGGCAAATGAATTTTATTTGGATTTTAATTAAATGAAAATGGATTAAATATCTCTGTTTTGATGCTGTTAGAGTCACATAATTAATTTAGTAAATGTTGGTTATAATTTTAGAATTGTCTCTGGATTATTTGCTAATTAATGAACATTTTAGTTTTCCAATTTAAACAACTTTTATTTTCACTTTGAATTTTGAATTGCAATTTTAATTGGAATTTGAAATGAGATTTGATGCAACACTGATCAAGCACTGTTAGGCAGGGTGACTTGGCATTATCAAAAAGGGGATTACTGTAGCTAACCACTATGGGTGTTACAAATCTCCTCCTCTAACAAGAATTCTCGTCCTGAGAATTAAGAGGTAGAAGGGAAAAGATCGGGGTATTCCGCACGAAGATTATCCTCGCATTCCCAAGTGGCTTCACCTTCAGTATGATTTGACCACTGCACTTTCAGGAACTTGGTAACCTTTTGACGGGTCTGGCGTTCAGCTTCACCGAGAATGCGGATCGGATGCTCCTTATAAGATAGATCATCTTGTAATTCGAGCATCTCGTGGTCCACTGCTCGGTGCGGAGACTCCTTGAAGCAACGGCGAAGTTGCGACACATGGACGACGTCGTGGATATGAGAGAATTGCGGCGGCAACTCCAATTTATATGCCACTTGACCACACTAGCAATTATGCGGAAAGGACCAATGTAGCGGGGAGCTAACTTGCCCTTGATTCCAAAACGGTGAGTGCCCTTCATAGGGGTGACACGCAGAAAAGCTTGATCACCAGGTTGATAAGTCAAACCCCATCGTTTGCGATCATAGTTGCTCTTCTGGCGGTCCTGAGCCGCCTTGAGATTTTCTCGGACAATATGGACTTGCTCTTTAGCGTGTTGGATAATATCCGGACCCACGAGCGGTTGTTCCCCAGTTTCTGACCAATTCAGAGGGGTTCGACACTTACGTCCATATAGTACTTCGAAGGGGGCCATTTTCAAGCTGGCTTGATAGCTGTTGTTATAAGAGAACTCGGCATACGGGAGAGATTCTTCCCACTTCTTGCCGACAGAAATAACACAAGCTCGCAGCATGTCTTCAAGCACTTGACTTACTCGCTCGACTTGGCCTTGGGACTGGGGGTGATATGCTGAACTCCAAGTAATATGAGTTCCCATAGCTTCTTGGAAACTTTCCCAGAACTTTGAGGTGAAAAGACCGCCACGGTCCGAACTGATCTCCTTCGGAATACCGTGAAGTGACACAATTCTGGAGATATATAATTCTGCTAGCTGACTAGCAGTGATTGTCTCCTTGACAGGCAGAAAGTGTGCAACTTTAGAGAGTTGGTCGACGACGACAAGAATAGCATCGTGACCCTTCTGTGACTTGGGAAGTCCAGTAATGAAATCCATTTGAACCTTATCCCATTTCCATAGAGGAATAGGAAGTGGTTGCAGAATTCCAGCAGGCTTCTGATGTTCTGCTTTAACGTGACGACACACATCACATTCAGCAACATAACGAGCAATGTCCTGCTTCATTCTAGACCACCAGTACCTTTATCGGAGATCACGATACATCTTGGTGCTACCCGGATGAATAGACAGCGGGGTATCGTGTGCCTCCTTCATGACCTTGTCGGTCATAAGCTCGAAGCGAGGTACCACAATGCGGTCTCTGAAATACAAGGTTCCATCTTCAGACAGCGAGAAATCCCTGTACGTTTCTAGGTGAAGGTCTTTCTTCATCAGATCAATTTCAGCATCTTTAGCTTGCGCATTCTTAATAGCTTTCTCAAGATCTGGTTGTATCACAAGGTTATTAAGAGAACCCTGTGGAACAATACGCAGATTCAGCTTGCACAGTTCTTTAAAAAGACGAGGTTGAGCTCACTTAACCATGAGGTTGTCGCAATAGGACTTGCGGCTTAAGGCATCAGCCATCACGTTAGCCTTGCCAGGGGTATAAGAAATACCCAAATCATAGTCCGTAATGGCCTCCATCCATCTTTGCTGACGAAGGTTCAGAGATGGCTGAGTGAACAAGTACTTCAGACTTTTATGATCTGTGTAGATCTTGCAATGATTACCGAGGAGGTAATGTCGCCATAACTTCAATGCATAGATGACAGCAGCTAGTTCTAGATCATGGACAGGGTAGTTCTCTTCATGCGGGCGCAACTGTCGAGAGCCATAAGCAATCACTTTACGCTCTTGCATTAGGACATAGCCCAATCCTTCATGGGATGCGTCACAATAAATCACAAAGTCTTGGCGAGAATCTGGAGGAGCAAGCACTGGGGCAGATGTTAGCATGTCTTTGAGTGTTTGAAAACTTGCTTGACATTTGTCTGTCCACTCAAACTTAACGCCCTTGTGAAGCAGATCAGTCAAAGGCTTAGCAATCTTAGAAAAGTTCTCAACAAACCGACGGCAATAGCTTGCAAGGCCAAGAAAACTTCTCACTTGCTTGACGTTCTTCGGCGGAGTCCAGTCAAGAATAGCCTGAACCCGTTCCGGGTTAACAGCAATGCCATCCTTGGAAATCACATGTCCAAGGTAGGTTACTTCAGAAAGCCAAAATTCACATTTGGAGTATTTGGCATACAACTGGTGTTCTCAGAGCCTTTCCAGTACAAGACGGAGGTGTTCAGCATGTTCTTCTTTATTCCTTGAATAGACCAGAATATCATCTAGATATACCACGACGAACTTGTCGAGGTAAACCATGAAGATGTAATTCATCAGACGGGAGAATGTGGCTGGAGCATTTGTTAAGCCAAATGACATTACAGTGTACTCATAAGAGCCATAGCGAGTTACGAATGTTGTCTTCAGAATATCCTCTTCACGAACTCGGATCTGGTGGTATCCCAATCTCAAATCAAGCTTAGAGAATACTGAGGAACCAACAAGTTGATCATACGTATCGTTGATTCTGGGAAGCGGATACTTGTTCTGAATTGTTGCTTGGTTGATAGGTCGGCAATCCTGAACCAATCAGTTAGTTCCATCCTTCTTCTTAACGAAGAGTGAAGGTGCTCCCCAAGCAGAGGAACTGGGGTGGATGAAACCCTTCTTAAGTGACTTGTCGATTTCTTCCTTAAGCTCGAGAAGGTGGTGCGGAGGCATCTTATAAGGACGCTTCGCAATAGGAGTTGTGCCTGGTTTCAGGTCGATGACAAACTCGACAGCTCTAGCAGGGGGTATTCCTGGAAGTTCCTCTGGGAAGACGTCTTGAAAATCACGAACCACATGAACGTTCTCGATGCCTTCAAGAGGTGAAGCATTCAACGCATTCAGAGCATAAATCTGGCTCTCGGCATTCTGTATTATCTTGGCTGAGTAGTTGATCACCTGACCAGAAGGGTGTGTGAGATGGACTGTCTTAGTAGCACAGTCAATCAAAGCATTATGGGCTGTCAACCAGTCCATACCGAGAATGATGTCTATGTCGGAAGGTCCAAGAGCAATAAGGGAAGCAGAGAACATCAACCCTTCAATTTTGATCTGATTGTTGTGACTTACCATCTTGGTTTGCCACCTGGAACGGGGAGTGATAATCTCTAATGGTGTGGGTAACAGCTCTAGATGTAATTCATGCAGCTGAGCAAATTGTTGAGACACAAAGGAATGTGATGCTCCCGAGTCAAAAAGGACAGAAGTTGCAATTGAATTAATCGGGAGGGTACCCATCACAATGGTTGGTTCTTCCTGAGCCTCTTCTGCATTGACATGGTTGGCATGGCCCAGTACAACAGCAGACGGTCTGGCATTGGGATTCCTGGGCTGACGAGCCCGGGCATTTCGATTTTGGTTCGGGCGGCAATTGGTAGCACGGTGCCCTGGCTGACCACACTTGAAGCAATTCCCATCATTATGGGGGGGAGCTACAGCATTGGACTGTCCACCCTGAGTCATTAGCTGTCTCGGCGGCGAAGGCAGACGAGGTGCAACATAAGATGGCCTTGGTGTTGGAGCAGGTCGGTGATGAACATTGTGTGGGATCCAGACTCGACGTTTCTGAGCAGACTGACTCGAAGATGGACCAACATCTCGAGTACGCTTGAGCAACTCCTGGCATTTAGTCAGTGCAGTTTTGACTCAGAAAGATTGGCTGACAAGCATTGCGAAGTCTGTGCAATCATGGGCAGCAAGGGCGAGGTTTATATCAGTACGCAGTCCCTCACGGAATTTTTCCTGCTTGCGGGCGTCAGTGCAGACGTCATCTTCAGCATAGCGGGACAATTCGAGAAATTTCCTCTGATATTCATACACAGTCATTATTCCCTGGGTGAGTTTGCGGAACTCCTGCTTCTTCTGGTCGATCAGACCTGGAGGAATGTATCGTGCACGAAAGGCTGACTGAAATTCCTGCCAAGTGGCTACAGTTCCAGCCGGCAACATATCCTCGTGGCCTTCCCACCATTGAGCAGCTGAACCCCTCAGGTGATACGTCGCATAGGTGACGTAACTGTCAGGGATAACATTGGCCGACTTCATTTGGAAGGCAATGTCACGGAGCCAATCATCAGCATCCATTGGATCAGTCGAGCTGCGAAAAGTGGACGGATTGAGGCGCACGAATTCTGGCAGAGTTATTGGAGCAGACTGTTGCTGAGTATTCAGGTTTGGAAATTGAGCCATTAGTCCGGTCATAAACTGCTGCATCATTGCGGCAATATAGGGTGGAGGTGGAGGATCGTCAGCCATCCTGCCAAATCAACAGGGGCAGTTTAGCAAGAGAAACTGTATGTGTACGGAGTTATTCATGATGTAACACGGGAAATGAACAAGAAGGGCATTAGATATATGATAGTAGTCGTTAAAGACATACCAATCCATGCACAGAGTTAGATTCAAACGGATAGTACGCGCTCGGGAATGCTGGCGGCTAGACAAAATGGCGGCGCGCAGGCACGTGGTAAGGAAGTACACAACGAGACATAGCAAAGGCTACATCAACGTCGGAAAAAACTGCTGGAGCGAGGAATCCGCAAGTGACAACACAGGGTGCCCTCGATGAAAAGGATCCTGCAAGCAGAACCTGGCCCGCAATCTTGAAGGAAGGAGGGGGGGAATTTTAGAACACCGGGTGGATGTGATCACGAGAACCTAATGTTGGAGTTAGTAAAATTTTAACCCGAAAGGAAGAGAGATCAGAGTCCCAGAGTAAAGGTCGAGGAGTAAAAGATCCTAATACCACCCAATTGGCGACGTGGGCCCGTAAGCCACACAACCATGTTAGTAAAAGTTTTTCAATGACTAGACTCAACTTCGGCCAAAGAGTTGGAGAGGGGGTTCCTACAGGCAGTCAGCTCTGATACCAACTTATGACGCCCCCAGCTCAATCATGCACTAATCATACACGCAAATGCACACGATCAAGCCTAAGGACTCACGGGAAGATATCACAACACAACTCTAAAATATAAATAAAGCCATACAAGCTTTATATTACAAGCCAGGGGCCTTGAGGGCTCGAATACATAAGTTTGCATACAAGCGTCAGCGGAAGTATCAGATATCTGAGTACATATATAAAAGAAAACACAGATAGGCCCTTAGAAGGCGGGGCAAAAGAAAACACTGCGATCGAAAGGCGCAGGCCTCCTGCCTGGGACCCTCCGAACCTACTACTGGTCATCGGCCAACTCGTAGAAGTAACCACCCTCGGGGTAGTAGTAGCGATCGTCGGCGGGGGCAGCTGTCTCAGGGGCTCCGTCATCTGGTCACGTCAAACTGATATGGGGAGAAAAAGAAAGCAAAGCAACCGTGAGTACTCATCCGAAGTACTCAGCAAGCAAGGATCTACACTACATATGCAACATTATCAAAGGAAGGCTGTATATATGGACGGGGCTGCAGAAATGCCAGAATAGAGAGAAAGCTTAGTCCTATCAAAGACTAGCATCTTCAGCGGTCTTGCAGCATTAGAAGAGTGTAGATTAGTACAGCATAAAGTAGTAGTATCATTAAGTCTCAACCTCACCCAGAGATCCTTTCTCGACTCCCTGTGAGAAAGCAATCCCAGAGCCATAATATCCAAGTATCAACCTCGACCAGAGATCCTCTCTCGACTCCCTGCGAGAAAGTAATCCCAGAGCCATAATATCCATATCTCATCTCATCAATATGTTCTAGTTGTATCGATCGGGATACAACTACGAGCGTCCGTTACCGAGGATCCGGCTATGCATAGATTAGTTCTTCCTTGCAGGGGTGCACCAACTTACCCACCACGCTCGCTTAACTCCGGCCGGACACACTTTTCCGGGTCATGCCCGGCCTCGGCCAAACGATACACCGCAACCCTACCTACAGCTCAGCAGAGAGGTCCCCGTCGGTCTATATCCTAAGCGCTCAGGGGTCTTGGGCCGTCGCCCTGTGCACTCCGGGTCGGTGTGTGCAGGGTCGGGACGAGCACCACCTCAGTCCTGGATGGCACTGGCCCGGCCCGGCCACGAGGCTGAACTGGACGTCTGACAGAGCTTTCGGCTGATGCTACGATGCAGAGTGCCCATAACTTTTCCCACGTGATGGTTAGTGCTATCGGGCCAAAGGCCCACTCGAATCAAATATCCAAATCGTAGTGTGTTGGTAGTGCGGTAACGAGCAGAGACTCATGATCGATGTGACCCCGTCGCCCCGTCTCGAAGACTTGCGGCAAGGGCTAAGAATGCCCGGCCACGCCTCGTATTCATATCTCGGGCAACCTCCAGGTCAACCCGTCTCCACAACACTCGCCACTTAGGCTCACGTGGGTACCCCTCAGGGTCAACCCGCCTTTCCAAGTAACAGTGTAAAGTCCAAGTATCCGTGTGTCCATAACAACAGGGGAATCCGAGGTATCACCCTCGTTGGATTCCTACTTGATGTATCCGTCAAGGTGAACTTAGAGGAATCACCCTCGATGGGTTCACACTTGATGTATTGCACGACAGGGTCGTATCGGAAGTGGAGAAGGAGGAATCACCCTCGATGACCATGACCAAATAGCTACTCTACAGAGTTAACATCAGGAGTGTTATACGAGGTATCACCCTCGGCACTCGATGGTATCGCTGCAGTGTCGTACAACTAAGGGGGTGATGTGCGGTGCTGGGGCCTGGTCGTCGAGTCTTCCGATGATCCAGCGGGGCAACCGGGACAAGTGGGGTCACTGGGGTTTCTATCCAGCCTATACTAAGCAGTTTAGGATAAGCAGGTAAGGTATCACTAGCAGGTTACAATAAACAGGCTATGCATCAGAATAGGTAAAGCAGTAGCAGCAGCATTTCTAATGCAAGCACAAGAGAGAAAGAATAGGCGATATCGGGATGCTCAAGGGGGGTGATTGCCTGGTTGCTCGACGGCAAAGGCAGGGTCGTCAATGGTGTCGTCGGGCTCCTGAGCTGCGTCGGTCTCGGGAACTGCGTCTGTGTCGGGGTCTACCGAGAGAGAAGAGGGGGAGGAAACAAATAAATAACGGCAAACACAGTAACACAGAGCTTGCTATGCTAACGCGCAGTGTAGGGTTGCCTAAAGACATATCTAAGTCATATTAGTTATTTTAGGAATTTGTTTGGATTTATTATATAAAAGCCATGCACTATTCATCTGCCTGAAAAAGGCAAAAAGTTGCATGTTCACCTAGCTAGGAGGGTTGGATAGGCATTTTGATTACATATTCAAAATCCTCATATTTTTCTGATCATTTTACATATATAAGTTATTTTCATCTGAGTTACGGTTTAAAAGATATGATTTTCTAAAGTTTTTATAATATTCTGGAATTATTTAATCAATTTAATTCAACATTATCCAGAACAGTGCGCGCGGGGGGGGGGGGGGGGGGGGGGGGTGTGACGTCAGAATGACGCCTTACAGGCGTCAGCAGTCAATAGGGGCTGACCGGAGTCAAACCTGACAGGTGGGTCTGAAAGTGCGTTATATCGACTAGAGGGGGGGTGAATAGGCGATTTTTACAAATTCGTCACTGAGGAATTTCAAGGTGAGGAAATTCCTAAGCGAGGAACTACTTAGCAGCGGAATGAGTACTCAGATGCAAGCATAACAGAGCAGTAGCACAGTCATCATGATGAAATGAAAACAAGCACAGAGTACGAGTAGCGTAAACACACGATAAGCAGGCTGAAGACAAACTGACTGAAGAATTTGAACTGAGGAAATTGAGAAAGTCTTCAGACAAAGTCTTCAAACAGTAATGATCAAATACATAGCAAGTATGCGAGGAAATGAAAGGGTTGAGGAAATAGAACCAGTAGCTCGGTGAAGACACTGATTTGGTAGACCAGTTCCAACTGCTGTGACAGTTGTACGTCTGGTTGGAGCGGCTAGGTATTTAAACCTGAGGACACACAGTCCCGGACACCCAGTCCTGAACACACAGTCCAGGACACCTAGTCCTCACCGTATTCTCCTTGACCTAAGGTCACACAGACCTCGCCCAACCACTCGTGGTAAGTCTTCAGGTGACTTCCAAACCTTCACATACTCAGTCACTCGGCAATCCACAATTTCCTCTTGGATGCTCTAGACCATGACGCCTAACCGTCTGGAGGATGCACAGTCCTCAAAGGTAACAAGCGTCGGTTCCACACAGGAATAATCTCTTCAGTGATGCTCAATCACTTTGGGTTTGTAGGTGTTTGGGTTTTGGGGTTTTTCCTCACTTGATGATTTTCGCTCAAAGTCCTCGGAGGATGGGATGCTCTAAATGACAAGTGTCAATCTATCTCTCGGAGCAGCCAGCCAGCTAGTGGTTGTAGAGGGCGGCTATTTATAGCCTAGGGAGCAGCCCAACATGATAAGACATAAATGCCCTTCAATGATATGACCGTTAGGTGGGTAGATATTTTGGGACAGCTGGCACGTAGCACAGCAACGGTCGGAAATTTGAGTATCAAATTCCTCAGGGCTATCATAATCCTCACTTGTAGGCAATCCGCACTGGCGAATTTCTAACTCCTCAGTCAGAACAAATTCCTCAGAGAACAGAAGAACTTCGTCTCTGTCACTGAAGAACTTGACTAAACTGTATGAGATTTCCAATGGCTTCACTCGAAAGGATTGGGTAGGTGTAGGATTTTGAGTTGAGCATCACTTGGAAATTTTTCCTTAGTTTTACCTCGACCCCCTTTAACAGTATGGTGTTTCCTATGACTCAAGAAGAAGAAAATGAAACTACGAAAACAAAAGTCTTCATGCTTCATAATCCTCGCATGAATATCAAGTCTTCAGGGTCACACCAATTTCTTCACTTTCAAAGTCTTCAAAAAACCAAAGTCTTCAGTTGAAGACATTCATTTTTAGGGGTCGACATTCATCGTAATTAACAAACTCCTCATAGACTTATAGACCTGTGTACACTCACAAACACATTAGACCCTTAACCTATAAGTCTTCAATACACCAAAATCACTAAGGGGCACTAGATGCACTTACAGGGTCCCACTGGGACCCACATGTCAGCCTCTATAACTAATTAATAGGGTTAATTTGAACTAATTATCTAGTTAGAGTAGTGGGCCGGGTTAGTCAGTGACTAATTATTGTTTTAATTAACTAATTATTTAATTAACATAATTAGTTATTTATAAAATCATTTTAATGGGGTGGGGCCCGTATGTCAGCGACCCATTCAGCCCAGTTAGCGGGGTTGACTGGTCAACTGGGCCCAGTGGGGCCCGTGGTCAGTGGCACGGGGCGGGGCCCGCGGCTGCCATGTCGGCGCTGAGTCAGCGCGGCCACCGGAGTGCTCCGGCGAGCTCCGAGCGGTGGTGGAACTCCGGCGAGCTCGGAAACCTGCTGTGCTGCACGGTTTTGGGCGTGGCCGGGCACGTTGGATCGGCCGCAGTGCGGCGCGTCCATTGGTGGTGGTGGCGCGGCCGGGGACGGTGCGTAGCGACGGCGGCGAGCACGTCGGCGGCGGCCGGGCTCGGGTGGCGATGGCAAACGGCGATTCGGTGTGGTAGCAAGCGAACTAAAGGGCCAGGTCGACCCTACGCAACGCGGCGAGCAAAGTGGGCAGCAGCACGGGGCCCAAGGGTCGCCGTGGCTACGCCGGCGACGAGCGCGAGCGGCGGAGCAGTCGGGCACCTCCAATACGGCGAGCTTCGGCGACGATAACGCGCAGGGGAGAGTGGGGAGACGTGCGGCAGCTCACAGGGGTCCCGTAGTTGTGCGAAAGTGAGCTCGGGGAAGGGCGACGGCGGCGAATCGGAGCCGGAGACGAGGATGACCGCGCGGGGATGACGAGGTCGAGGAGGATGATGTAGCGGCGCCGAGCTCCAATGTGCGCCGTCAGGTGACGTACTCGGGGACGGGGAACCCTGCGGGTATGGCAGAGCGTTGATCGGGGCACGGTGGTCGCGGGATCGAGCGTGTCGGCAGCGGTGAGCTCTCGGGTGGCTGCACGAAACGGAAGAGGGAGAGCGAGAGAGTGGCGAGGGAGAGGCCAGGGGAGGCGGGGTGGTCCTTATCCCTCCACGACGGGCGCGGGGTCGCGCGGTGTCGAGCAGAGAGAAGGGGGGGGGCGCGGCGCGGCGTGCGGTGCGGGCGACAGCGGCGCGCGGTGAACAGGGGAGGTAGGGGACGAGCGAGGGGAGTGGGCTGGGCCGTGCGGATGACTAGAGCCCAGCCACAGTGGGCCTCTTTCTCCTTTTCTTTCTTTTTCTTTTCTGTTTTCTTTTTATTTCCTGTTTTGCAAATTGTTTAGCCCCAAGTAGACTTTTGAAAAATAGGTGAACTAGCCACATATTTGTAGTGCAATTTTATTCACTGTTAGAAATTTGGTTTGGAGGCAAATGAATTTTATTTGGATTTTAATTAAATGAAAATGGATTAAATATCTTTGTTTTGATGATGTTAGAGTCACATAATTAATTTAGTAAATGTTGGTTATAATTTTAGAATTGTCTCTGGATTCTTTGCTAATTAATGAACATTTTAGTTTTCTAATTTGAACAACTTTTATTTTCACTTTGAATTTTGAATTGCAATTTGAATTGGAATTTGAAATGAGATTTGATGCAACACTGATCAAGCACTATTAGGCAGGGTGACTTGGCATTATCAAAAAGGGGATTACTGTAGCTAACCACTGGGGGTGTTACAAATCCCATGCTCGATCATCTCGTCATCGTCGCCGTGGATGAAGTCCGAAGATGGCACATCATCACTCTCGCCTCCTAAGATGGAAGCATCATCCTTGCTAGTCACCATGTCGCTCGCCTCCAAAGCTTGGTCCTTGATGGTCTCCGTAGTCGTAGTCGTCGCCGCACCATCTTGAAAAAGAGTCGTGGAGGACTCGGCATCATCAATGCCACAAAGAGGGATGGCGGTGAAGTCGAACTTGGGAGCATCGTCTTGGAGCTCGTCGGGCTTGGACATCATGGTGGTACTAGCCTCATGCTCGCCGTCTTGGAGCTTGGTCTTCGAGAAGTGTGCTTGGGGTGGAGAAGCCTTAGCCTTCATGAGTTCTTGTTCCGCCTTGAGAGCACCAATGTAGTTGTCGTCGAGGGACTTGTAGTTCTCGAGGAAGATAGTCTTGGAGATGTCGTTGTGTAATCCCATCATGAAGTGGAACTTCATTGAAATGGGGTCGTCCATGCCGGCTCGTCGCAAGGCTTTCTTCATCTCGTGGAAGTACTTGTCGAGGGACTTGGATCCTTGGATGGTGTTCTCCAATTGGCGTTGAAATTGTTCCGTGTAGGTTGGAGGCACGAACTCTCGCCGCAAAGCTCTCTTTGTCTTGGGCCAACTCATGTCATAGCTCTCTGAAGGTGTGTGAAGCCACCATGCCGATGCGTAGTCGTGGAAGTTCGTTGTGGCGCACTTCACTTGATCTTTGGGAGGAACTTGATGTAGCTTGAGGTAGTCGTCCATTAAGCGTTCCCACTCGCGATACTCCTCGGGTTCTTGAGTCCCATAGAAAGGAATCTTGTGGTCGGTGTCGAGGTCGTAGTAGCTCGTGGAAGTCGCGGACTTGAGCTTGGGGAGCTTCTCTTGAGGTGCTTGTGGGCGAAGATGCCGCATGTCTGTAGGCGAAGATGCCTTGAAGTCACATGGCGAAGATGCCAAGGGAGATGGTGAAGTCGTTGAGCGGTTGTTGGTGTTGAGCTCTTGACCTTCACATTCTTGTCAGTGGTGGTGTCGATGCTGATGTGATCTTGCCGGAGATGGTAGCTCGGAGGCATGTGCTCTTGAGCGTCTTCTCGAAGATCAGGAAGACCGCTTGTAGGACTTGATGAGGGCTTTGATCTCCTCCATTTGAGCATCCATCTTGGCGTCCAAATTGTTTTTCATGGCACCAAACTCGTCGTTGTTGTTGTAGACCGTAGGTGGTGTGCTTTGCATATCCATCACAAGACTCGAGTAGAGGTGAGTAGGAAATGAGATAAACAATACCAAGTTACCTTTTCCCAAAGTTGAGGATGTATCTTGTTTCACTCAATGTGAAATGAAAGAATAGTGGAATTGGTACCGGACTTGTTCACTCACACCTATCAAGTAAAGCTTATGGAGTGGCTCGGTGAGGATAGTGGCACAAATTTTTTTGATGCAAAATGTTAGCAAGAGTCAATAATGTTGAAAGAGATTCACAAATTCGCAAGTGAAACAAGTAGACCAATAGCAATATGTGGCACACGGAAACACACACACGGACAGATAAATGGGGTCGTGTAACCAAGGGATGAGCACAAAATGTGGAGTCCACGGAAAACGCACGTGTTGCACAACTCAAGAGAGACGCTAGCACGATTGCTCAATAGGAGGATACGACACTTGTGCACAACCTATAAGATGCAAAATGGATAAACTTTCTATTCCAAGTATGCTATGTATGTATGGTTCCCGGTGTTTCTCTCAAGATGATCCAAGATGATCGGATATGACAATCTTATGTGCAATGTGGTATGATGCTATGGCACTTGCTTACAAGCTCTTTGTTCACTCTTTTTCTTTGCTTAAAAGCTTATTCGTCTTTTTTTTGATATGGCCACAATGCGAAATGCACAAACCAAGATAGCAATTGTGTATATACGGGAACAATCTTGTGACACAAGGAATGATATGATACCAATATGATATGGTATGTATGCAATGGATGGTGTAGATCACTAACGTGCACAAGTAACGTTGCCGGCAATACTCAATGGCTAGTCTCGATAGGCAAGTGATGCAAAATGGGCTAGGGGTTATCAATGCAATTGCAATGGGAATATACAATGATGTCGTCGAGGTTACCGTCCGTATGTACGATGACGACCTCGTGGCGACGATGAATGGCGGTGTTCTCGACGTCGAACCGTTCCTAATTAGCCGAAACACCTTAGGAAATGGAAAAACCGCGAACTCAAAATCTCAAATGTCAAATGTCAAAATGGTGGTAGCGGGAATGTGGTGGTGGTTTTGCGGAAGCTCAATGGGATTGCGGAAATGCAATGATGGGTTTTGAGTACGCAATGCGGAAGTGGAGGGTAAGGTGGTGGACTATACACGGTGTCGGAGTTGAAGTCGCCGTCCCTAAGTAGTCGAAACACCTTAGGAGACACAACTCACAACACGAACAAATATGGGTTAAGTTGGGGTGGCGGAAGTGTATGGTGGGCAAGCCTATGCGGAAGTTATGGTGGTGGTTGATGAAGAAACAACCGTCCCTAAGTAGCCAAAACACCTTAGGAGACTCGAATCACTACTCAAGCAACCGCCAATGCTATGGGAAACAAAATGGGTTAGGTTGCTGAAGTCGGTGGTGGTATAGCTGAGGATGTGGTGGAAGCCCTAGGCAAAGATGCCAAAGTTCCAAAAATTTAATGAAGTCAAATGGTGATGGTGGTATTTTTGTTGGATGGGGGATGTCAATAGCTTCAAAACGAGCTAAAGAACGTCAAAATCGGACTCCGGATGAATTAGTTATGGTCAAAACGGTAAAACATGGGAGGCAAAATTCCCAGGGGCCGGATATCCAGGGGGGGCGGATTTCCGGGGGTCAGTGTCCAGAACCGTGCAGATTTGGCGCTCCAGGAGCCGGATGTCCGGCTTGGGGCCCGGATGTCCGGCCTGTGGCCCGGATGTCCGGCCCGACGATTCCAGATCGGGATTTGGACTTCGAAACTCGATTTGGGGCGGAAATAGATGATTTTGGGGGCAAAATTTGATGGATTTCGTGGATGGAAATGGGGAGAAAGATGGGGGAAAGCTAGATCCACTTGAAACCAAGCAAATCCATGGATCAAAATCAACAAAACATCATCAAACCAACAAATCACAAAAAAAATTGGGGGCTATTTTTGGTGGGGATTTTTGAATTTAGGACGAAATCAAGCAAAAGAAGGCTAGAAACGAAGGGGGAAGACTCCAAATTCGTGATCAACGTGGCTCATGATACCATATGATACGGGGCTAACCCGGTGTAGGCTGATCTTTCACGATTGGAGTGGATTCCCTCAAAGAACACGATGAACACGGGGAAGAACGGGGAGAAATCACAAGGGGAAACACTCAAGAACAAGTCCAATCACACATCCACTAGACAATCAAACACACAAGATCCACAAGGTACATGAACAACAAAAGGAAAGATACAAGGTAAAGTTCATCTCCAAGAGGAGGTCTTGAGGTCTTCCCGTTAGGGGTCTTGAATCCCGTAGGATCTTCTCACATGCTCACTTGGAGGTCCTGAACTCCATGGGAGTGGTGGTCTCTGTCTCTCTCAAGAGTAGAGGTAGGTAGGAGCAAAGCTCACATACAAATGAGCTATCACTTTGCTAACCCTAAAACGTAGGTGGAGGTGGAGTATATATAGGCAAGTCCACGAAGGGGTAAGTGAGAGAGGGGGATACATGGGCCTCTGGCCCGTGGCTGCGCGCAGGCAGGCGCCGGATGTCCGGGCTCTCGTGAGACGCCGGATGTCCGGGGCGGTTGGCCGGATGTCTGGCCCGAGTGGGGTGGCCTTCGGTTGGCTCCTGTTGTTGATGCCGGATTTCCGGGGGAAGGCCGGATGTCCGGGCCCACGGGCCGGATGTCCGGCCGCTGATGCTTCGGCCGTCTGTTGGTGCAGCTGTTGGGCGGCTGCACAGGCACCGGATGTCCAGCCTCTGGCCCGGATGTCCGGCCGCTGTAGCTTCAGCAGCTCCGTCTTCTTCCGTCGTCGCTTCCATGCTTCCCTTGCGGATGGTGTAGTTGTTCCTTGGCGCTTGCACTCCTCCTCGTCGTCCGTGAAGCTCCGACAATACCTATGCATGCACACAAGAGGGGTGTCAAGTACTATACCATCCTCGAAGGGGTCAAGTGAGCACGTGTAAAGGTGATGATTCACCTTTGTGTATGTGAAGTAGATGTCGCACGTGTCACTTGCCAAATGGGCTCTTGACATGGTGATGTCCGTAGGACGCTCCGCATCACATGGCAAACTTGCCATGGCAAAGTTATAGATGTGCAAAAGCATGGCAACTTCTTTTAATTAAGTTTGTTCGACAACATGGAAAACTTATTTAATTAACATGTTCACAAACATGCAAATTTGCCATGTCAACTAAAGATGTTAAAAAACATGGCAAACTTGCCACGGCAACTTGTGATGTTAAAAAACGTGGCAAAGTTATAGATGTTTAAAAACATGGCAAATTGCCATGGCAATTTAAGATGTAAAAAATATTTGTTCATAGCTTGCCATGGCAAAAAGTTTTGATCCTTTGAAATTTGTTTTGCCATGGGGAGTACATGTACGATGTGATTACAACTTAAGATGTTTTCTGCAATTTTTTCTATCTGTCTAGAGAGAACATTTTTCACCATATCTTTTATTTTGCATATGTTGCATGCCATCTTGTATCTATATATATGTAAAGTTCATGGCAACTTTTCGTATTTTGTAAACTTCATAGTGATGGAAATTTTTAATAGTGTAAAGATGCAGGTTGCCACAACTTCTTCCTTGTTTGAGCCATTTTGAAAACATAAACTTGAACATGGCAAAAAAATTCATGGAATGGCAACAAACCATGGTAATTTTGTTGTGCAAAACACCAGTGTTTATTAGTCACATAAAAACTAGCCTTTAGTAGTCATAACTTAATATGGGCTTTATTTTTTGTTTTTTTCATAGGAAAAAGGTCTATAGGGCCCGGTGAATGGGGCGTACGCGCTGGGGCGCTTCTCCTCCCGAACGAGTCGTTCGATCGATGCCCCACCCGTACCAAACGAAACATTCGATCTGGGATGCCCCCAGACCGAACGTTCGGTCCATATCGACGTCCAAAGGAAAAGGGGGGAGCTGCAGGGATCGAACCCTGGGCAACTCGGAGATCATCTCCGCTGCTAGCCACTACGCCCACGTCCAGTTCATGATAACTAGTTGGGCCACACATACTTGATGTGAAAGGAGGCGCTTTTCCACCAGTTTTTTTTCTATTTTTTCACTCGGTTTTCTTTGTTTTTCCTCTGGTTTTACTAGTATTTTTCTTTCTTTCCATTTTCGTTATTTTCCTCCAGTTTTCTTTATTTCTTTCTCGTATTTCACTTTTTTTTCTTTCCCTTTTCTTCGATTTTGTTTGTTTCTTTCCCTTTCCCATTCCTTTTCCCGGTTTTCCCTTTTCACTATTTAACATTTTTCAGACACATGTTTAACATTTTTTGAATACATGGTCAAGATTTTTACTATACACATTTAATATTTTTCAAATACAAGTTTAACATTTTTTAATACATGGTCGACATTTTTTCTATACACATTTAACATTTTTCAAACACAAGTTTAACATTTTTTTAATACATGGTCAACATTTTTACTATACATATTTAATATTTTTCAAATACAATTTTAACACTTTTAGAATATATGGTCAACATTTTTTCTATACACATTTAATATTTTCCAAATACAAGTTCAACATTTTTTAATACATGGTCAAGATTCTTAACTTTAACATTAAACATAGGTTAAACATTTTTAATACATGGTCAACATGTTTTCTATACACATTTAACATTTTTCAAATACAAATATAATTTTTTTAATACATGGTCAACATTTTTACTATACACATTTAACATTTTTGAAATACAAGTTGAACACTTTCTGAACACATGGTCATAGTTTTTTCTGTACATATTATTATTTTTCAAATACAACTTTAACATTTTTTTAATACATGGTCAAAAATTTACATACACATTTAGCATTTTAAAATACAAGTTTAACATTTTTCTAAACAGGTCATTTTTTTACATACACGTTTAACATTTTTAAATACAAGTTTAATATTTTTTAATACATGGTCAACAGTTTTACTTACACATCTGACATTTGTAAATATAAGTTTTACATTCTTTAATACATGGTCAACATTTTTTTCTATACCCATTTAATATTTTTCAAATACAAATTTATCATTTTCTGAATAAATGGCCAACATTTTTTCTATACACATTTAACATTTTAAAAAGCAAGTTTAACATTTTTTAATACATGGTCAACATATTTTCTATGCACAGTTAATTTTTTTAAATGTTTTACTAACATTTTTCAAATACGTGCTTAACATTTTTTTCAAAAGCTTGATTATTATTTTTTGAAATAAATGATAAGCTTTATAAAAACATTATATATATATTTTTGCGGGGAACATTGTATATTTTTTTGTATACATACATGGTCAACACTTTTTCCATACACTTTTAACATTTTTCAAATGCATGATTAATATTTTTTAAAATATAATGTAAAATATTTTTTTGTAATATACTCTATATGTTTATAATTTTTGAAAGTATAAACAAATGTAAAACAAAGAAATCAAAAAATGAAACAAAAAACGTGAGAGGAAAAAAAACGAGGCTGTGCCCTCCAGCGCACCAGGGCCAACCCATCTGGAGATGTCCTGACGCGAGGGTTTCCCTAGGTTCTCGGGCCTCCGAGGGAGCTATATCTCGCCCGCAACAAGATATTAGCTCGTATCGCGTCTGGCGCGAGTCTAGCGGGCTGGGCCAACACTATAGCTTCTGTAGTGATTTTGATAAGATTCTATGGACATGTTTCGACCGGTTTTAGAAGCTTGTGCGGTCTTTCTTTCTCTTTGTTTATATGTGTTTTTTAATCAATTTTCTCCATTTTTATTTTTGTTTTATTGATTCATTCACTTTTTATTTTTAAAATACATGTCTACTTTTTAATACATAATGTACATTTTTTGCATACACGTGGAACAATTTACTGATATACATTGATCATTTTTCAAATACACGATGGATATATTTTGAAATACATGTTTGAACATTTTTTCGAATACATGTTGAACATTTTTTCAATGGTAGTACGAAATTTTTCTAAAATCACTTGAATATTCTTTTATATTGTAAAAAATGTCAAAAACATGTTTGTGAAATGCATGAATATTTTTTTAAAATGTCACAAGCATTTTTAGAAAGTGTAAGAAACATTGTTTTTAAATTATGTGAACATTTTTTTACAATGTATAAATATTTTCTCAAAATATCTCCAACATTTTTTTGAAATGCCTGATATTTTTTAAATGTCACGAACATATTTTTGAACGGCATAAACATTATTTTAAATGTTCACAAACAGTTTTTAACAGTGCATTAACATTTTTTAAATGTGCGGTGAATTTTTTGATGGGGCTCACCCGAGGCAGACCCACCCTCTAGCGGAAGTGGATTTTGAATCACCGCCCAATTCGAGACATGCGAGATTGCCACCATCGGTGATGCCACATCTGTTACCATCGTCCGAGGACCATCAACGCCGTGATCCTCGGTTGAGAGAGGCACTGTTAATTCTACCGGTTTTTCTATTTCTCAGGTACCTAAAATTTTATGTTGCATCAGTCACTTTTTTCTTCTTCATCTTCTTCCTTCCTTTCTACCTTCCTCCTTCTTCCTAACCTCGCCGGAGAAGAACAAGCCCACTATCTATCTTAGGGGAAGCCATGGCCTCACTATCTATATTAGGAGAAAGTCACACCCCCATTATCTATCTTACGGGTGAGGGCGGGGGTGGGTGAAGGGGATCGCCAGAGTTTCACCAGTGGTGCGGGGCTTAGAGGGATGGTCGGGGGGGGGTGGGGTGGAGGGGGGGGGGGGTGGGGGGTGGGGGGGTGGCTATCACGGCGGTGGGGGAAGGTTGAGGGGAGGGCGGGGCGGCGAAGTGGTTCGCGACAACGACCGTCGGCCACGGGGTGGTGGAGGCAGGCGGATGGGCAGGGTAGGCTGCGGGGGAGGAGGAACTACCGTGCGGGAGGAAGAAGATGAACATGTCGCGGCATGATTCAGGCAGTTGGATATTGATCCGATGGTCATGAAAGGAAGTGACTAGTGGAAACGTTTTTTTAGACACCTGTTAAATAGACGGTCCCTAATTCTACTCCCCATGGAAAAAGCGATCTTCTCGGAGCATCTCCAACAAGTGTAAGGTAGGTGTTGATAAATTTGTTACCTAGGACATATGAAAGATGTGGTGTTAAATAAACGAGGAGAGAGAACAAAGTTGTACTCCCTTTGTCTGGGTGTATCAGACCCTTCTTATTTTGGGCTAAAGTTCGATCATAGATTTAATGCACAAAATGTAAACTATATGTCACAAAAATTAGACTGCGTGAAACCTCTTTTGTAGCACATGCTTTATATTTTTAGAGATTCCCTCATGAAGTTTTTGGGAAGGAATTAGCGCACGTGTTTCAGCTTCCAAGGAGCAGATTCCGTTTACCAGAGAAGAGCGCAAGCAGCACATACTTTCACGCATACTGTAACTGTATGTAATTGCAAGGTGAGCAAAATCATTTCGTTTACAACCTGTAGAACAGAGCACACTGGAAAGACAACAAATACCGGCAAATAAATTTTATTAGGTATACGCCATAATACGCATGGCTGATGGCCCTACTGGCAACGCTCACTCAACTTGGATGTGACATGATCCGTATATATAGTAGTATCACGCACCATACACGTACAACAGCTTGGAACAATCTTTCTTCCTTTTTGTTTTCGATAAGGTAAACTATCATATGTTGTCTGGGTTCCGTTCCCTGTCTGGGTGCGGCCTCCTCACCATTTCAGCTTCCCCGGGAAGTACTGCGAAAATTCAGACAGGAAGCATCGCGTCAGATATTTTGTCTGTCACAGGACTCTGAAGAAGGATGTCAGTCGAAACAAAATCACTATCAGCTGGGTGTACCTTGTCGATGAGCGACATGTAGTAGGGCTTCACTTCCTCGACGTCGATCCTGACGCTGCTCTTGCTGTACAGGTCATACTTGCTGCAAGAACGATGAACAAAGGAGCGAGCTCAGCTTCTGCATTTCTCCTATCCTTTAAATATACTCCATTTCGTTTCTGTATATCGGCTTACTTGAAGACGTGCAGCCATTTGAGGTTCTCCTTGTCCTCCTCGTTCATCAGGTGCATGTAGGCTCCATGCTTGTGCAGGGCTGAATCGTTCGTGCATACCAAAAATATTTGCAAGGTTTTAGTTGCTTTGAAACTCAAAACTTCTATCCTGGCAGGTAGAAAGAAAGTAACTTCTACCCTGGCAGGTAGAAAGAAAGTAATCGAAGCCATTGCGGCGCGCGCTTACGGTAGAAGGAGTGGTATCTGATGATGAACAGCCCTGCAGAAGGAAGGGTGGTCTTGTTCTCCTTGGCAACCTGAAGACGAGCATCGCAAAAACATTTCAAGAACTTCATCGTTTGGCGATGAACGAGGGCGCCACGGCGAAGGCGAGGAACGAGGGAGACCGTACCAGGTACATGTAGTCGTCATGGCCCCATGACATGAGCACGTTGTCCACCCCGCACCCCTCGGAGTAGGCCCCGAACTTGGTGTTGAACTCCGTGTTGTGGTAGTCAGGGTTCTCCTTGAAGTACTGCGCGCATCGCAGGGACAGGGGCAGAGTCAGGGAGCAAGCAAAGCTTCAGCCTTCGATCGGCTCATAGGCGTTCAAGTGCTTACCTTGAAGTGGACGTTGCATTCGTCGAACGCGCAGCCGACGGGGAAGGTGTCACCTGAAGAAAGATGTCACGAAGCTCGTCAGGGATTCAGAGCTGAATTTGGGACAGGCTCTGGAGAGGTTTGATCTGCAGGGGTTTTGCCGATTGATTACCTACGACTGCCCACTGAGGAAGCTCCCCGAAGCTGGGATGCAGCAGCACCTTGCCCAGATCTGCACACCGTGGCAACTCACATGAGAAAAAAGTACCGTATGCGGGGCCGGTCTGTCCGTGGGTGGCTGTTCGAGGTGAGCCAAAAGAGGGCTACATCCTATTGGTTATCCCCGGGAAAAAAGCCAGGAGAGTAATGACCTTGTCTAATATGGGACTATGGAACCTTGTAACACTATTCTCTCTTTCGCTTATTGCAATCCTAGCTAGTTAGACCCTAGGTAGTTAAGATTGGAAAAAAAAATGGATTCAAGATTCTGAAAGAATCTAGGGAGGGATCTGATTCTCAACATTCTGAAAGAATCGGCGAAAGAGTTGAGCCATAATGGACGAGATAAATCTTTTGCCTCTGTTTTAGAAAAAAAAGAAGGCTACACATGTAAAAGTTAGTTAGTTACCATGGATGAGGCCAGTGAGGTGGAGTCAGTCCTCGTCGGGGTAGTCCTTGCGGATGGCCTCGGCGGTCTGGAGGAGGTGCTCGATCTGCGGCATGTCCAGGTCGGGGTCGCTGTCGTCGATGAACTCGTTGAGCAGCTCGATGCACTCCCAGATGCTCATCTCCGTCTTGTCCAGCCGCCCGTATGCGTCCCGCATCCGCTGCACAAACTCGTACGTCTGGTTGATGTGGTTCACGCGGTAGAACTCCTCCACCGTCTTCTTCCACTCCGCATCCGCGTCATAGTCCCTGGAGGCATGTATCAGTTTCCACTTCAGTAAATGTAAGACGTTTTGGCAGTTTAATTGAACCGTCAAAACGTCTTATATTTAGGAACAGGGGTTGTAGTAGTTATCAATTTGATACGCGGAAAGGTTTGATAAGCATGTGGCACGGAGTGCATGTGGGGACAATGCCCTGCCGTGCGAGCTCTGCTTATCGCGGAAAGAAAAAAATCGGAAGACTTTGAAAGCTGAGATACAGAAAAATGTTTCTGATGGACATTTTTAGTCAATTTCCTAGCATATCCAGTGGGAGTTTCTTGCCAAGTTTTTTTTTCTTCCGAAAATGATAAGATTCTTGCCCAGCTTAACTTCTGCTACTCCAATTTTAGTCAATTTCCCTAGCAGGCGGACAGCGTGTTATTGGTTTCAGCTCCTTCTAGGAGGTTCTTCCCAATACCGTTATGCATAACATTCTTGTCTATCTTAGGCTGCGAGGGGGCGGGGGCGAGGGGGGTGCAGGGGAAGCAACAACCTCCTTGTCTATCTTAGGGATGCAGAGGGTGCATGGGGAAGAAGCAACCTCCTTGTCTATCTTAGGGGTGCTGTGGGGGGATGCAGGTTCATCGGAAAATCTCACGTGGTTCGCCTGTTTAGAGGGATGCTCGGGGGCGAAGGCAAGCATGATGGTGGGGGAGGTTGAGGGGAGGGCGGGGCGGCGAGGTTGTCGCTGGAGCGCCGCCGGCCGTGGGTGGTGGCAGCAGGTGGCGGGAGGAAGGATAATACGGGACAGAACACGATCTGTTGGGGAGAGAACGGTTGGAGGAAGAAGACATAATCTGGTGCGCACGTTTTTGATCTAACGCTTCAGAAATTTCAGCCAGTCCCTTTGTTTTGTCCTTTCTCGTGGGGACATAAACAAAATTTCAAGAGGAGAAACATGGTTCACGCCTTAAAACGTGCAAATGTATGCATATCTCGCTTGAATTGATGATTTTTTTCAATCCAAGAACCATGGGAGCTCGAGGAAAGAAAACCCATGAGAACTCACCTGAAGGTGTGGCCGAAGGCGTTGGAGTCCGGCACGGTGAAGCCGCCGTCGAGCACGAGCTCCCCCTGGTCGCCGGCGACCTTCCTCTCCGCCGCCGCATCTGCAACCGGCCAACAGAAATTCGAGCTAAATATCAGCACCACCATGCCTATCCCACGACGTTCTGTTTGCGCACTCAACCTCCAAGAAACATGAACAGAAACTCAACGAGAACAGGCAAGGGAATTATTAAAGAAGAAGCAGAGGAGCACGCAAATGAGATGGGCAAGAGGAGTCTCACCAAACTGAGGCTGCTCGATGATGATGGTCATCTTGAACGGAGAAACGATTGCCGATCGGAGCTCGCGGCAGCGAAGCAGGGTCTGAGAAGACGGTAACGGGGCATTGCTCGGCTCTGCTCTGCAGGAGGCAAATCGCGAGCGGTATTTATAGGAGGGCCGAGGGGAGGAGGGGCCTAGGCGTCAGCGAGTGGTTGTTGGGGTGGGACAGATGGCAACGGAGGCCGAGGGGGATGGAGGAGCCGAAGAGTAAAACGTGACGGCGTGTTGATGGCGCTATCCTGCGGATTTTGGATTTATTAAAGGGGGTCGGTGACTCAGCCATGGCGTGGAGCTACGCCTGTGGATGACAGCAACAGCTCATGCCGTCTGTTTTCCTCCTTTTTGCTAGGGCCTATTTTCATTTCCTTCCTCGTCCCATTTTCGCTCTGTTATTAATATTTTATTACACCCTATATATTATTTTACAGAGGGAGTATTTTTGTGCCAGAGGTATTAAACTGGCAGCTTATGGCCTCTTCCTCTGACGAGAACGAAAAAGAAGAAAAAGAAAAACTTAAGGCCACTTTAATTCAATCCATTTTATCAGAAAATAGAGGGTTGAGATCTTATGAAATTTTTTATATGTGAGTTGTTTGATTCATATGACAAAATACTGAATGATTTTCCTAAATAACGTTTTAAAACTGGAAGGGCAAGAACTAATGCTTATGCATACGCTCAAAGAAAGTGATCATTCACTCCAACCTATTGGAGACAGTCTTTTGTTTTTGCTATGATGCATTCACACATATTTCGGTACAAATTAAATCATGTACAATTCAAATGGGCATGAAATACTATGCGCTTATTCACTCCAACCTATTGACAGTCTCTTGTTTTTTTTTGCTATGGTGCATTCACACATATTTTTGTACAAATTAAATCATGTACTATTCAAATGGGCACGAAATTACAACCATGTGCCCCCCTTCCTAGAACTCTACGAATGAAGGAAGTCTTTATCTTTATGTTTTACATTTTGGTTGGGCATAAAAGGACGAGCAATGTTGCAATGACGGAACATACAGGTTTTTACTTATTCAAAATGACTGGCATTAGGTGTCATTTTCTCAATGGAGATTAAGGAGGAAGGAGGGTCCCACCCACGTGAAATTCGAGGGGGGGGGAGGTTATTAGTATGGGGGTTCCGTATTACCTCCGTTAGTATCCATCCGTGCACTTAGGATTCCCCTTCGCCATCCCCCCCCCCCCCCCCCCCTCGAGAGATGGGCGGCGGGACTTTGCCAGAGGCAAGAGTGGCGGTGGTCTCACTCACATACCACTTCTCGCCGTACTTCGCTATCTCCTCGTTGAGGCGGCGGAGACGACGCTTGCTTGTCTCGACCGTGGTCGTCGACCGGTCGATGATCCAGGCAGTTGCGAGCTCCCGGTCCCTTGAGGATTTGCCATGGCGGGACGTCAAAGTCCGCTAACTCCTCCAGGCTCATAGCGTTCCGCCGTCGTCACTCCCTGTTTGCACTCTCCTCCGCCATCAAGGCGCTCTGAGATTTTGGATTTATTAAGTGGGTCAGTGACTCAGCCACGACGTGGGGCTATACATGTGGATGTTAGGAACAACTCATGTCGTCTGTTTTCTTCCTTTTTCCTAGGATCTGTTTTCATTTCCTTTCTCGTCCAGAATTCATTTTGTTATTAGTAATATCTTGTGCGAGAGGTATTAAACTGGCGATGGCCTATTCATCTGGCGAGAACGAAAAAGAAGAAAAAGAAAAACTTAAGGCCACTTTAATTCAATCGATTTTATCAGAAAACAGAGGGTTGAGATCTTATAATTTTTTTTCTATCTAAGCTGTTTGATTCATATGACAAAATACTAGATGATTTTCCTAAATAACTTTTTGAAACTGGAAGGGCAAGAACTAATCCTTATGCGTACACTTAAAGAAAGTGCTCATTCACTCCAACCTATTGGATACAATTTTTTGTTTTTGCTTATGCTGATGTACATATTGTTTGCAAGAAGGAATTATGGACATTGAGGTACACTTCCTATATTCACACCATTTGCTCTAATGCATATAGCCAAGATACATGTAACTCATTGCCTGCTCTGTCATGCTTATGCATTCACATGGTATTATATTCTATCTTCACATGATTGCATACATGTAGGGGGAGCCTATGCATGTTACATGTCTTTCCAAAACTTTACTTGCTATTCCTTGTATCTTTATCTAAAGCTTTGATGTATGTTGTCATCAATTACCAAAAAGGGGGAGATTGAAAGCACAAGTGCTCCCTGGGTGATTTTGGTAATTAATGTCAACATATCTCTTGTTGGACTAATACTTTTATCTAGTATATTTCAGATAAGTTCAACAGTGGAGTGACAGGACAAGAGGATGTGGAACCCCTTCAAGATGCTAAGGACACATATTGGCTCAAGCTCAAGACTCTACTATTTTCATTTTAGTGATCCAAGATCACATTGAGTCCATAGGAAAGCCAATACTATTAAAAGGGGATGAGGTGTTGCTTAATGGCTTGCTTGCTCAAAGTGCTTAGTGATATGCTCCTAAAGCCCTCAACCACTTTCTCATTTCCAAATATGTCCTAAACCTAAAGTCAAACTCGGCCCCACCGATTTGATCTATCCGGCGCCACCGAGTTCACTTGACATAGCCACTTCCAGAAACCCTAATCAGTTCGGTCTCACCGATGGGATCTCGGTCTCACCGAGATGGGCTTGCAAACTCTCTGTTGCCTACTGCAATTATTTCGGTCTCATCGAAATAGGTAGTCGGCCCCACCGAGTTTGCTTGGCCAACTCTCTGTTTGCTTATTACTAAAATCGGTCTCACCGAGTTTGTGTAATGGGTCAAACCGAGATGAGGTTTTACCCTAACCCTAGCACATCGGTCCCACCGAGTTGATCATATCGGTCCCACCGAAAATCCTAACGTTCACATTTTGAACTAAATCGGTCTGACCGAGTTTCACTATTCGGTCCCACCGAGTTTGGTAAATTATGTGTAATGGTTAGATTTTGTGTGGAGGCTATATATACCCCTCCACCCTTCCTCCATTCGAGAGGAAAGCCATCAGAATGTGCCTACACTTCCAGCATTCATTTTCTGAGAGAGAACCACCTACTCATGTGTTGAGACCAAGACATTCCAATCCAACCATAAGAATCTTGATCTCTAGCCTTCCCCAAGTTGCTTTCCACTCATATCATCTTTCCACCAAATCCAAATCTGTGAGAGAGAGTTGAGTGTTGGGGAGACTATCATTTGAAGCACAAGAGCAAGGAGTTCATCATCAACACATCATCTATTACCTTTTGGAGAGTGGTGTCTCCTAGATTGGTTAGGTGTCACTTGAGAGCCTCCGTCAAGATTGTGGAGTTGAACCAAGGAGTTTGTAAGGGCAAGGAGATCGCCTACTTCGTGAAGATCTACCCTAGTGAGGCAAGTCCTTCATGGGCGATGGCCATGGTGGGATAGACAAGATTGCTTCTTCGTGGACCCTTCGTGGGTGGAGCCCTCCGTGGACTCGCGCAACCGTTACCCTTCGTGGGTTGAAGTCTCCATCAACGTGGACGTACGATAGCACCACCTATCGGAACCACGCCAAAAATCTCCATGTCTCCAATTGCGTTTGCACACTCCAATCCCATCCCTTTACATTCTTGCAAGTTGCATGCTTTACTTTCGGCTGCTCATATACTCTTGCCATGCTTGCTTGATATGTATTGTGAATGTTTAAACTTGAACTTGAAGAACTTAAAAATTGCCACCTTTATTTGTTGAGGGTCTAATCACCCCCCCCCCTCTAGACACCTCTTCTCGATCCTTTCACCGGGCGTGTCTGCTTTAACCCCCTATTTTTCCGTTCACGCAGCCATGTCTCCCATTTTTTCCTTATATATCCGGTCACATGCATATGATTGGTGGAGAAGAAGAGAGAGAGAAAGAAAAAAATAATAAAGAAAGAAAAAAGATGTTCTATGGGGGGCCCAATCCTATGTGGCGGACGCAGGACCACTGACCGGACACGCCCGAGCACTCCTTGTACTCATCCCATATATGAGATGGATATGAGGGCTGTCGGACAGCCCGGACATTTAAGGAGGCTTTGAGGGGTCCGTTTGGGTCTACTTTTTACTACTTTTTGCTTCTCTCCCCTGTGCGGACAGTGGTCCCCGCGTTCGCCCGGTCAATTTGAGGAGTCCGGCTGTAGATGCTCTTAGGTGCCATTCTCTCAATGGAGATTAAGGAGGAAGGAGGGGCCCACCCACGTGAAATTCTGGGGAGGGGGGAGGGGAGGTTATTAGTATGGTTTTTTTTTGTAAAACCTCCGTTAATATCCATCCCGCGTTTAGGATTCGCACCCCCCCCCCTCAATTCTGAAATATAAAAGGTGTATACATTTGTACAAATGTCAATCTTTTAACTCTTTGGTTTAGTATAGATATCAACATACAGAATACAAAATCAGTACCATTAGATTGCATGAAATATATTTTTATATTTTATTATTTTAGTATTTAAGATATTCCTAGTTTGTCCTATAAACTTATCGAATTTCATAAAGATTTACTTCGTGAAAAAAATTATATGCCTAATATTTTGGAATGAAGAGAGTATATGTTTTTAACTAATTTCAGTCGTGTGGATTTTCCGGAAATCTCAGCCACAAAGTGACACATTACATTACAATTGTAGTCATTAGCAAATGTGCAATTCTTTTCCCTTGCAAAAAAGTGCAATTCTTTTTTTTTTTGCGTAGTAACACGTGTCTCATTAATAAAATAAAGATTCACTTACAAGCCATGTAAATATCTGACATTACAGGACTGAAAAGATAGGATAATCCTATGCAAAAAACCAGCGCCTGTCCCTCTCCACTAAGGAAAAGGAGACAGATCACCTCTTCACCCGAGCTCGACGCGGCTTCATCGCTGATCAGCAGCTTTACGGACCTCCAAAGTAGTTTGCCTGAAGCAAAACCATTGCCGTTGAAAGAATCAGACCAGGGCAACGTGTCCCCGGACACGCCATCGAACTTCAGAACTGACACCCCCGCACGACTACGACGTCGGAGGAGGAAACCAGAACTGTCAGCCTCCAACCACAAACCCAGCGCAAGAAGCACCATCTTCCAGCTGTCACTTGCATAGACAACCATCTGCACGTACTCCTGAATGACAAAACCTCCCTGCTCCACCATGACGTCGGAGACAACACCGCAGCAACGGGGACAGAGCAGAAGGAGAGACACACCTGATGGAGTCGCCGCCGCCGCCTCGCCGACACCATCCATGAACCCTAACGCTGCCGATCTGAAGGATCGGCAAACACACGATGCCATCAACTCCGAGACGCCGCCATGAAGGGCACCGCCGGTGTGGGAGTGAAGTTGAGGCAGATTTATTTGTCCGGGCGCCGCTCCCACCACCCCAACGACACACCACGACCTACAAATCCAAATCCTAACTACAGAGCGGAGGAACGGGGTCCCTCCTCCCTCCTGCCGCCGAAGCAGCAGCCGGAGGGAGAGGGGGCCAGCGCCCTCGCCGGTGGAGATCGGTGGAAGGAGATCGCCTCCCTAGTCGCCTCCTGGCGGCGACTAGGGTAGGAAAAGCATTGTCAAAAAAGTGCAATTCTGTTAGTCCTAGGTTGCATGGAGAGCAAAGTGGATACGACGAGGATAGTTATATGTTCATTCAATCACTATGGAAATCTGTTAAAATTAAGAAAGGATTAAGCTACTTGGAAACAGAGAGTATTGCCGTTTGCATTGTAGGGACAATATGACAAATCGATCAAAACTTAAAGCAAACAGAAAGAAAGGCACAAATCATTGGACCCTTGGCTCAAAGCTTTTTATTTTAGTATGCTCTATGTCTGTATTAATCATTAGCTTACCATGTACGTTGATAATAAAATCACTAAATCTAAAATATAATCATTAGCTAATCCCAATTACGAAAAGTAACCAAAAAATGTGGAAATCCCATTTTGAAAAGTGAAGCCAATAAGAAATGGCCATGCATCATGTAGGCTCTTAAAAATTATTTATGTAATTCTGTCTAGAGACAACAAATATACTAGACATATTTGAGGTAGCGATCAAAGACAGAAGATGCCTAGGATCAAGACCTCGAACCAAATCTATCTGGGAGAAGAAAACGAAGAAGAGGGTTGGACGACCATCCCAGAGCAGACCGTACAGATTCAGAGAGATATAACCTCACAAGCTTCCTAATGACGCCAAAGTTGGCCGAATGTAGCGGTGGGAAAAGGAGCCATAGGACCAAGACGCAAAATAGCGCATTCCACTCTGTCGGAAGACACCTTCAAAAACCACCCACATATTGCAAAGAAACACTAGATTTACCACTAGAAGAGCAGTGACCAACTGATCCCCCGCCGTACTCTACGACGCCAACGAGATCAACCAGGAGTCAGGAAACCTTGTTCTTGATCCGCACAACGGCGACACCATCGTTGAGGAATAAAACTCCAATCCTAAAAGACTAAATAAAACGCCCCAACACCAGATCTGGGGTCCCCCCTCCCGCCGCTGGAGCGGTGGGCAGAAGAAGAGGGGACTTGTGTGCGACGACAGCTAGGGTTTCTAGAGAATGAAGGCTTGTATGACATGTAAATACTCTCTTCATTCACGTGAGTGGAAAACTCGACGGGGCATGTGAGAAAGCTTTGAATCTTTGGCACTAGTACAACAACAATGATACATCCACGGATGATGCTAGAACATCTACAACTGGCTCCTCAAAAGTGCCTCCCATATGTTCATGGACGGGTTCAGGCATGTCCATGGATAGGGCCTGGTCACCTCTCATTTTTCGGCTGTTGCAACCACAAATCTCAAATATCACACTCTAAATCCATACTACACCATGCTTCACAAAATAAGCTACGTACTACGTTACATAGATAAAACTACCCTAGCACTACTAGCAATCGGAGATGTCGATGACCATCATGCCGACACTACCAGATGGACCAGCCTCCTGGTCACTGGCTGCAGCCTTCGGCTCCTCGTCAGAGTCTAGGTCCACGAAGACTTCCTCCAGGTCTGGGTCCGCCTGTCAGAGGTAGCGTTGGTTTGTTGAGACCTCAAACTCCGACAAGATGGAGTCGAGGATGGCCTGCTGCTCCGCCGCCTCCTCCGCTTGGGTCACCTCGAACTCAGCCAACACGTTGCCCATGCTGAATCCGTCTCCCGTCCTCCTCCTCTTGGTCCTCCGTCTCCACGTCCGGTGTCCCCTGCTCTGGCGCCTGCTGCTCTGCCTCTTCCTGCTTCTGCTCCGACGCCTCCTGCTCGTCCTGCTCTGGAGAGTCCGGAGGCAACCCAGCTGCAATCCGAGCGGCCCGACGTGCATGTATCTCCGCTAGGAGCTCCGCCGACGCTGCAGAGCGAGCATCTTATACATGGTGATCCACTGGCGGACCATGGCTACTGGCGAGCTCAGAGCGGTTGGGAGTGGACGGCGAGCTCGGAGTAGATGAGAGTGGCGGCGCGGACAAGAGGATAAGGGTGGAAATGGAAATGGCTTGAACTGGGACTCGCACGTCCGGCTTAAATAACTGAATTTGCCCCCTCTAGTGACGCATGGAAGCAGCGCCCTCGTCGGACGATGGGTGTCGATGTGTGTCTGTATAGGTCCCACCCGCCAGTCTGATATGGCGGACGCGTCCGGACCTCCTCATACCGCTTCAGATATGGGCTGGATATGGGAGTACCAGTTTGTCCGGACGTATATGGCCGGTTTGAATAGTCATGCTGGGTCGCGATTTTGTGACTATTCAGTCTGCGAGTAAGCTATTAGGTAGTTAATTTTAGAATTTTTATAATTAATCTGTAGTAGTAGTAGTAGAATGCTAGACACGGCATCAGACCGTGGGCAGTGACGATGCTAACCTTATCTGCTCGATCGACTTCTCGTTCATGCTTTGACATTTTCGTTCCTCACACGCGGAAGGGGTTTCCAGCTGGTCAGGAGGAGGTCCTCAACCACGGGGAGCAGTCCGTCCGGTCGTCCCGCCAGGTGCGCTTTGCATGAGCCGACAGACCACACACGCTCATGTCTAGCAGATGCGAGGAAATCAAATCTGTTCCGAAATGACAAGTACCTGACAGGTATGAGTATATGACAAATCGAGCGTTTTTATGTTTTTATGGCAACTCTAGTGACGCAAAGGGGATGACAATTTAGTTGGCACATACGGTAATTTTCTGTCAAAAAATAAATTAAAAACATGAAGTTGTTATGCTTGCCAACTAAAGTTGCCGTGCTTAAGTCACTAAACTTATCATCAAAAGCATTCGATTTGTCACGGTGCACGTACCTAACGTTCGGCGTCAGGGCAATGTACAATGGCGGCATATAGATACAGATGCTTCATGATAAAAAGTAGATTCAGGTATCTATATTGATTTTTTCTCCTCAAAAGCAAGCTACTATTATTAGGCCTCATCGGAAAATAGAAAGTAGACTCTCACTACACATGCATCTCTACTCTTTACTTCAGTTTTTCAGCTTTATGCACTGGACCATACTTTTTTTTCCTCAAGCAGCCGCCTCCTGCAGAGGGTCCCACTTTTCTGTCCGAACCTACTTTTTCTAGCATCCGATCCTACATGATCCGCGGGGCATCACGCTGGGATTATGGATTGGCCATATGCCCTCATCATCAGATTCTAATCCGTTCGGGTGGCCGGCGCACGTAGAAAGGTTGGGCTGACCCGCTTGAGCCCATGTCGGTGTTTCCTTTCCGTGGAGAAAAGAAACGTCGCTACCGAGCAAGAGCAACCATATACGTACTCCCTCCATGAGTGCACGGCTAAAATGGCAGGCCAAACACGGCTAAAATGGACAATTTGGCAGGGCAGTGCAGGTGTCTCACGTGTGAGTATGAATGAAAGCTACGTGTGCTCGCCAAACGCGTTCAAATAAACGAGCGGGGCACCCTCTAGGTAACCAACGAAGTGAAATGCATCCGACACGCAGTGATGATATTCGAGGGTTGATTAAGGGCATCTCCAATGCTGACCAGTAAATTCTCTCCTGTATTCGTCCATGAACAAAAGGATCAGTCCGCAGACACGGATTCGGAAGCCGGTTATCCAACATTGCTCGCATACAATCGAAAAACTGTTTTAAGCAAATCGGGCGAACTTCATTGAAATCGGTTGATATTCATACAAACCGGACGAAATTCATTACATTTCGGACATATTTTAAGTGAAAACTATACCGGACTAAATTAAAACTAGTCTACGATCGACGCCGGCGGATATCCATTCTCACGATACGGATACTCTTGACTAGTCTACGGCCGGCAGCGGCGGATCTTCATTGTTTTCGCATGTCCGGCACACCGCTCGTCGGATTGCCGTGAGCCCCGGAGGTATATGCTTTAGCGTAAAGGATCTCCGCTTCCCCATGTTCGGCTGTGCCGCTCATCGAAGTGGCACCAGAGGGATATGCTTCAGCCGGAGGGGAAGGTGCCTCCCGCTTTCGTGAAGCACGGATTAAGGTTGGCTTTTTTAGGGGGAGGTCGGTGGACTGCGAACCGGGCAAGCCACTGGTTGTGTATGCCGGCGAGGCCTTGGCGGTGGCCTTCATGGGACCCAAGCGGCGGCGGCCTCCCATGTTCTACCTTTCCTCGATGATGGCGGCAGGCGCGACCGTGCTGGCCGCTGCCTCGTCGATCTCCGTGAAGCCGGTTTCTTTCTCCGCCGACAAGGCACAGTTTTGCAAACGCTGACGAAGGATGGTGCGGTCACAGGCACGGTAGGAGCGGTACGACATGGCCTCGTCCATGGCAGCCATGATGCACGTGCCGCCGTGCTCCCCCGTGTGCCGGCCTAGAACAACTCGCCACTCCTCAACGAGCTGGTTTGGAGCGGAGTGTTGCTAAACCACGCGCCGCCTTGGAGCTTCCGCCTCCGCGCTGGCTTGCAGTGGCCTGGTGCGTCGAGGGAGATGGAGCAGAGAGTTGCCTGTCTCGTACCCGGCGGGCTCGGCGGGCCACCCAACTAACTTTTATGCCGGAGAACTCCGCTTCCTACTCGTGGGATGCCATGGAAAGTGTGGCAAAAATGGTGCGAGGAAGAGATGGGAGCGGAGGTGTGGTGTGATTTTTGCCCGGCGTCTCGATTCTTTAAATAGAGGACGGACGCCCGGAGCCAACCGGCGTTGTGTTTAATGCCGGGCGGCTCGCGAACGGATGTGTGGCCGGAGTAGGTTTCTTGGCACACGCGCGAGTTTAATGAAAGAAGGCGAGCAATCTGTAGGCGTTTAAATGCGGCGAGGAGGCGTGTTCAGCCGGGTGTGCAGCAGGTGGCGCTCTCTCGGCCGGCGTGCCACTTCTGTGCTGGCAGTGAGAAGTCGCGTCAATGCGGAGCGGCTGCTCTACAATGGCATGAGCGCGGGCATCTGGCACTGGGCGGGAACGCACGCGGCACGGGTGTGTTGTTTTTGATGGGCCCGGACTGGCCTGCGGACCGATACAGGACCACGTGACAAAAGACCGCCCGGATCATGTGATTCGAACGGTTACGGGTGGGTTGAGGGTGGCATTCAAGTTGTCCTAAGGGCATCTCCAACGTCAACCCGCAAATTTTCTCCTGCATCCGTCTGCGGACAGGGGGACCAGTCCGTTGACATGGGGGGTCAGTTCACGGACACGGATGCGAGAGGACGCCATCCAACCGTAGCCGCATACATTTTCACAACAAGTCAAACCAACCGGACAAAATTCATGCAAACACGACCGAATTTCATATAAAAATGACGGATTTCAGTACATTTACATCAACGGTGCTAGTCCGGCGCTAGAGGTATAATAATACCCAATCTAAATCGCCGCCCGCGGATCTCCCTTTGTCTTCCTCATGCCCGGCAGCCCGATCACCGGACTGCCGGGAGCCCCGAAGGTATATGTTTCAGTGCAAAGGATGGCTCGCTTCCCCACCACTCATTGGAGTGGAACCTCTGCTGATGCTTCAGCGGGAGGGGAAGGCGGCGCCTCCTCTTCCATGGAGCCCATGTGGGATCGACGGAGGTCCTCAAAAGAGAAGAACCAGGCAAGACATCAGTTGTGTATGCCGGCGTCGCCTAGGCGGTGGCCTTCATGGGACCCAAGCGGCGGCGGACTCCCGTGTTCTACTTCTTCTCGATGATGGTGGCGGACGCGGAGGCGCCGGCCACCGACTCGTCGCTCTCCGTGCACCTGGCTTCTGTCTCTGCCTGCATGGCGCGGTCGGAGGCACGGGAAGCGCGGTAGCATACACGGGAGGCGTAGTTGCAGACAGGGGAGGCGCGGTCGTTGACGGCACCGATGACGCCCGTGCCGCCGTGCTCCCTGCCGTGCCGACGTGGAGCTATTCGCCACTCCTCATCGAGTGGGCCTGGAGCGGCGAGTTGCTGAACCACGCGACGGCTTGGGGCGGCAACTTGCTTCGTCGGGTCAGGCGCGGAGGTGGAGCAACGAGCTGCCTCGCTTGTATCCGGCGGGCTCGGCGGGCCACCCAGCCGGCTTATATGCCAGAACTGCTCTTTGAAAGCCATCAGAAGAGTGGCGAAGGAGGAGATGTGGGGAGCGGCGGAGGGGTGTGATTCTTGCCCAGCGACTGACCTCGTTTAAATAAAGGGCGGACGGGAGGAGCTCGGCCGTCGTTGCTGTGACGCCCCCGACTCAATCGTGCACTAATCATACACGCAAACATGCACGATCAAGCACAGGGACTCACGGGAAGATATCACAACACAACTCTAACACAAATAAACGGAGATCCACAATATTACAGACCAGGGATCACGAGGATCCGAATACATAAGTCAGTCATACAAATAATATCTGGGTACAGACATAGTTAGACAAGGTTTGCCTTAAGAAGGCTAGCACAAACAATCACTCTAGATCGAAAGGCGAAGGCCTCCTGCCTGGGAGCCTCTGATCCTACTCCTGGTCGGCTGGCTCGATCCAGTAGTAAGTACCGTCTGGACCCATCTGATAGTAAGCTCCTGCGGTGGCATCTGGCTCCTGGGCTCCATTGTCTGTTGTATCACCAAGTAGGGGAATATAGGGTAAAAGAGGAAGCAAAGCAACCATGAGTACTCATCCGAAGTACTCAGCAAGCAAGGATCTATACTATATATGCAACATTATCAAAGGGGAAAGGCTGTATATGTGGACTGGGCTGCAGAAATGCCAGAATAGAGAGAAGGCCTAGTCCTATCGAAGACTAGCATCTTCAAACATCTTCACGAAGCCACCATCTTGTAGCAATAGAAGAGAGTAGAATAGCATTGTATTAAGCAAACATGTTGAAGTAAGCCTAGAGATCCTTCCTCGACTCCCTGCGAGAAAGCGATCCCGAAGCTTCAATTAATTAAACAAGTATCCAGTTCAAGTAATAGATCGGGATACCAAACTGAGCGTCCTTTACCGTAGGACCGGCTATCGATAGATTATTCTTCCCTGCAGGGGTGCACTACTGTTACCCAACACACCCGATCACCTCTGGCCGGACACACTTGCTGGGTAATGCCCGTCGCCGGGAGATCGACACGAAGCATTGCCCTACCTAGGCTCAGCAGAGAGGTCAGCACGCCGGACTAACCTATGCACCCAGAGGTCTTGGGCCATCGCCCTGGGCACCCTGCGCGTTGCGAGACTGGCCGGGGAGCAGGCGCGACACTAAACTCGTCAGTGAAGTATCCAGCCCAACCCCAACAATCAGCCCGCACGGTGAACCGTGACGTCTGAAGAGCTTTCGGGAGAAACGTACGACGTAGAGGGCCCCATAAACCATTATCCCATGTGGTGGTAGTGCGTATAGGGCACGTCGACCCACTCAGATCAAACACCTAAATCCGACAGGCTGATTTAGTAACACGCGGAGATGATCAGAGTTTCTGAAGCTCCGCCACAATATCACACTCGAGTGCCCTTCCGGCACACCCGACATCATAGATCCCCTGCGGGTACCCATCAGGGTCGATCCGCCTGTAACAAAGGTCAAAGTAACCGTGTGGTCATAGCATCAAGAGGGAAACCCCGAGGAATCACCCTCGGTGGATTCCACTCGATGAAATCATCAGGATGAACGTATGAGGCATCACCCTCGAGGTTCACACTGAGGGGTTGCACTACTGAGTCGTATCGGAAGTGGAGAAGGAGGAATCACCCTCGATGACCATGACCGAACAGCTACACTGCAGAGTATTCATCAGGAGTGCGTTACGAGGTATCACCCTCGGCACTCGATAGTTACTATGCTGAGTTGTACAACTAAGGGGGTGAAGTGATGTGTTGGTCTCTGGTCGACGATCACATTGATCGAGTCGTCGATAATCAAGCAGGGGCAACAAGGATAAGGTGGTGGGGGTCACTGATGGTTCACTACCAACCTATACTAAGCAGTTTAACATAGGCAGGTAAGGTAACAATAAACAGGTTACAAAAGCAGGCTATGCATCAGAATAGAAACAAACATTAACAATAGCAAAATCTAATGCAAGCAGGAGAAATGGAATGGGTGATATCTGGATGCTCAAGGGGGGGGGGCTTGCCTGGTTGCTCTGGCAAGAAGGAGGGGTCGTCAATGGGCTGCTTGTCTGGAGCGTAGTCGTACTCAGCTGCAACGGCGTCGGTCTCGGCGTCTATCGAGAGAGAAGGAGGGGAAGAAACAGTAAATTCACGGCAAAGATGCAAACAATATGCATGACATGTCTAATTGATATGCAGAGGTGTTCTACTGCCTAGCTAAATGATTTAGTCAAATTAGGAATTTATTAGGATTTATTTTATTAAGGTTGGGCACTATTCATTTATTGAAATCAGTCTAAAAGTTCCATGTTCATCTAGCTAGGGGCATCTGACTGATGAACGGACAACGTATTCGGATTCGTCTCGAAATTCTGAGCAACTTTCATGTAGAAAGTATTTTCATCCGAGCTACGGATTATTTTATATTAATTTATAAAGATTTAATCATTTGTAGGAATTAACAGATTAATTTAATCAAAAACATTTATGATGTCATCATGACGTCAGCGGTCAACTCTGACCGCTGACTAGTCAAACTGACAAGTGGGGCCCGTTCGTCATAGTCTCAGACTAACTAAACAGGGTTAATTAGTTTAACTAAATGATTAGGTTAATTAAACATAATTAATTAACTTAATTAATTCACTAATTAACTAATTAATTATTACTATTATTATTATCTTAAAATTCATTTTCTTTTCCTTTAAACGTTCTGTGGGGCTGGGCCCCATCTGTCATAGGCGCGGGGGGTGTGGGACACTGGTCAGTGGCACATAGGCCACTGCGGGGTTGGGCACTCCCAAACACACGCAGGCGTCGGCGGCCAGCATACGGGGACGGCATGGCGCGGCCCCCAGGCCGCAACGGCGATGAGGCCAAGGGCGGGGCGGAGGCCGGCGAGGTCAGGTGGCAGCGGGCGCGGGTCGGCGTGGTTGGACGCGGTCGGGCGAGCAGCAGCAGCAGCTGCGGGCGGCGGCGGCGACGAGGCAGCAGCAGCGCGGGCGGAGTCGGGTAGGGACACGGCGGCGGCGACGCGCAGCGACAGCCGCAGCAGAGGACGGCCGTGCGAACAGCAGTGGCGCAGCGAGGATGGGGCGATGCGGTGAGCGCGAGGCGGGCGCGGCAGCAGGCGCGCTCGAGCGGGAGCAGCGCGCGGGCACGGCTGCGCGGGCGAGCTGCGGGGCGCGGCACGAGCGAGCGGACACGGGGCCACGGCGTGTGGGGAGGCGGCGGCGACAGAGGGGAAAGGAAGAGGAGGCGGCGGCGCTCACAGCGTTGCAGGGGAGAGGGGGCGGCGAGGCGTGAGGAGGCGGCTCGGGGAGGCGGTCGGGGACGGCGAGGCCCAAGCGCGGCGAGGCGACGTGCGGCGACCGGCGAGCGCGAGCGTTACCCCGATCCGATCTGGATCGGGGAGGGAGAGGGAGTGAGCGAGGTGGGGGGTTAGGGTTTCGGTGCTGGGGAGGGGCATGCCATATAGGCCAGCGGGGTGGGCCGGCCTGGTGGGCTGAGGCCAGCTGGGCTAGGCCCAGTTGGCCAGGGGGGTTTTCCTTTTATTTTTCTGTTTTGTTTTATTTTATTCTTTTCTGCTTTGTTTTTAACTCTTAATTTATTTTAATTTTGTAATAATATAATTTCAACTCCTAAATTAGTAATTAGAATTATACCACTGCCACATTAATTTGGACAGCCAAATAGATTAGTTTAACATTTTATTAATTTGAAAAGGTATTTAATTAAATGTTTGTTGCTGTTTTAATTGTTTTAGTGCATTTAAACACTTTATAAAAATGTGGTTTCAGTATGACCAATATCCAGAGAATATTTGCAACCCTTTGAACATTTTTGTTTTCATGTTTGAAAAAATTGAATCTTGACTTTAAATTTGAATTTGAATTTGAATAGGATCTTAATCGTCGCGAGTTTAACAACAGTAGTCATGGTGACGTGGCATCATTAGCAGGCAACTACTGTAGCTTAATTACCCAGGTGTCACAATTCTCCTCCACTACAAGAAATCTCGTCCCGAGATTTAAGAGGTATGAGTAGGGGGAAGGTCTGGTTACGAAATTTCTAACGGATCTTCTCGGTCTTGGTTGCTCTTCTCGAAGAGGTCGATCCATTACGTTGATGTCTTCATTTCTCTGCTTCGGGTCACCATGATGAATTCGTCGTCCTTTCTTCGGAGTCTTCATCGTACTTATGAAGGACCAGCAGTAAGTTTGGAAGAACGGACCTCTACAAGGTCGATTATCTGGTAGAAACATCAGGGAAGGTGGCGGGAAGTAACTCTCGAATTGAAACTTAAGAAAATTTCGAGAGCAAAGTAGGAAGGTACCATAAGAAGTTCCAAGCGGATAGACAATCGCTCGTTGCCTGAAACAAAGTGTGAAAGGGGTCTAGAGCAACGAGAATAAGTATTGCGTCTGTTACCAAAATAGATCACTAGGAAGGTGGCCCGTGAATTACATACGAGGCCACGCGCGAGGAATAACTTTGGAAACCGGGGGTACAGGAGAGTCAGGTTTTGATCCTGGGACCTGTGGGTTATGGGCCCACCATGTGGGTTAAAAGTAGAAGGGCGATGTCATCTTGCACGATCATGATAGCAAGGCATGGCAGAGAATAACCTGTCAGTTATGTCGGTAACAATGTTGGTACCAAGGGCGAGGGACGAAGAGAACCATTTTCCTACTCGTTGAACAAGGCGGACCAATAGGAAAGTTCTTGTCCATCGATGGTTACCGAAATGTTATCAACAATAGTAACAGGGTCTTACTGACAGAGTGGTACAACGAGGTGCTTACCTAAGCAGAAGAATATTACTGCTTAGTTCATATAGACCACAAGAAAGGTTAAACAAAACAATGGAAAGGAAAATGTGATTATCAGATTAAATAGAACAATGGAAAGGAACATGTGTTTAAACACATATTTCAGGGATATATCCTTCCCAAGGACAAGCAAAGCACGATATCCACGATGGGATATAAAGTAGAAACCATTTAGGTAAGCGGGGAGGAATTTCATGACATTACCCATACAACGGTGTTTGGATAATTGATAACGAAAATTTAGTATTGCTTCAGCTGTTCTTATTGAAGATCGGAGCACCACCGACATGCTTCAAAATAGCATTGACATGGTCTTCAAGCAAGGTCGGACTTTGGATACTCAAAGGATTCATCAGGAACAACTTATAGAATAAGTCTTACAACTTCCTCATGGAAGAATAGCTAACCTTGCTAAAAAGGAAACTATAACAATAGGTCCTCCGGCCAGGTGTGCTAGGCATGACGTCACCTTACCAGTTCATATAAAGGCCAGTGTTATAACTCTTGGAAATATATTCCAACCATCATATTTGATCGAGATTCATATCTGATTGGTGTCAGGATACCTCACACTTAGGATGCCTGAGAAGAAGGTGCAACACAAATTGTCGAGATGACATTGTAAGATTCTCAGGAAATGAACTATGGAAGTGAGTTTCGAAAGAAGAGTTCATCATTAAACCAAGGAGAGAATGAGGAGGTGGCTGATGGACTCGGCGGCAATTCATTGAGATTTCCAAGGGATGGATTTTCACAATTATGTGAACAAGGTAATATATTGGACATGTCGAAGTATATAACGAAGTATGTTTGAGGAGAACATACTCGAGTGAATATTGATCGAAACGTGCACCTAGAAGATGGACTAAGTAGCACGATCGATGTTAGAATGGTGATTCAATAGCCAATAGACTAAGAATCAAGCTATCGACCATTAACTCCAAACAATAGGGTTGCTATAAGTTTTGAAATTACACCACTCAGTCCATTTGTCGGTATTCCGGTAGAAACAAACATGGACCAAGGAAAGAATGGTGATGGTGATAAGTATCACTTGTAACAAGGATTCTCCAGAGGTGGTGAAATTTCCCATGACATTCTTGACATAAAAGGTGGTAATATTCCGAGGTAAAGAAGAACAAATGCTGGATAGCAAGGAACTCAAGGTATAACACAAAACACAATCATGTTTGTGTTGGAGGGAAAGCAATAAAGTGGCCGATGATAACACAAATCATCGAGGGCAAGGATGGTATTTTCTCATCATGAATTCGATTGATATCCTGGAAGAGCTCATATGGTTGATGATGATAACGACACATTTGTCGAGAGATTTCATGAAGATGTAATCAATCAGCGACGATATCAAGTCAAAGGAATGATGAAGCGAAAGGTTATTGGAACCATGGGTACGACACAAACTCAAAATCAAGCTTGCTGTTCAAGGCGGAATGATATGATGAGGAAAATCGACGTAAGCTTAGCTCATCATCGAAAATTGTGCTTCGAGAAGCAGTACTAAGTAGCACAGTTAAGATGATGATGTAGCTGATTAGGCTAAGAATGACATGAGTTGAAAGTTAAATTCCCCAACAGTACATTACTAGGAGTATTGGATCACAGGGTGGATCCGATTCACTTATCGATGTTCTCAGTTGACAAACAACCCAATACCCGTGGAATACTGAATCAGTGAGATGGAATACTTGACGAAGTCTCATTAGAAGTATTGCAGTACCGTGATATTATCAGGATACCAGGGGGTAATACTCGAAGGGAGATCAGAATAGAAACTAAACTGGATCGTTGACTTGCGATAGCAGATACTTTAATCTTGTCAAAAATGGACGGGGCACTGGAATGGTTTTCCTTCAGATATAATGAATAAGGTTAGCATGGTCGGGACCATAACTGCAAGGGATCCAATTTATTGACACTGGAAGAATTATTCAAATGATTAAATATTCTTGCAAGAAGCTTTCATGATAAGTTCCACATCGGTTCCATGGGCATGAACACAAAGTTCAAGGTCGACTCCCACTTCTTCGATACATAACCTTTCATTCACTCCTCGCCTTCGAAGAAGTTGTAACATTGAAATTTCATATGGCGAAAAGCCAGTAGAGTATAACCCGCATAACTTTTCGAGTTCACACCGATTTGGGCAAGCATAGGTTCAACCCATTGGGGCATCTTAGAAATATATACCACAAGTTTCGAGAGTAATTGTCAGCAGTTCAAAAGCAGAGCATGGTTGACACAAGGAGAGGATACAATCTAGCAAGGGCATTATGTATCGGAGAAAGAACTCTCAAGGTGATTAAATATGAAGGACATTGTCGGATAATAATCCAACAGTGGATATGGTGATCCACAACGCAGCTGATGTGAGTATCGATACTCAATCAGAGGAAGAAAGAATGCAAATGCATCGGTTTATAGAACATCTGAATAATTCGATGTTTAAATAACAAAGGAATTTTGATTTTAATTCAAGGGATCAGGAGCAAACGCTCTGATCAAGGATGGATAAATTGAGTAGGCTTAGGGGTACCATCAATGACAATTTGATTGGACGAGATCCAGCTCATGTTTAATATGACGTCTGAGCCGGAAGGATGAATTCTAGGTTCTGATTGAGGATTGCGAGCATTCGCAACATATTGAATCAATGGACTCAAAATGATAATGACAAAGGATACTTTGAATATTGCTAGTCATATGAAACGCATCCATAATGCAAGCAGACAAGTATTTGCCGAGCAATAGCGGCAGATGATTACCGAAAGATCAAATAGTATTTCAATGTGTCTTGTGAATCATATGAACAACGGGGAAGGAACGGATACTCGGTAAGTGCGAGGAATTATCCGTGGGGTATTCACGAGGAAAGAACTGCAAGGCAGTAAGCTCAAAGGATTGTCGGAACAACGAAGAGCCGTTCGGGGCATCTTGTAATAACAAGAGCAATGGGATTGAATGCAAGAGTGGCTAGTGTATATAGTTATCCATACGGATATAACAGCGGTAGGGAATTTGCAAAGGCGGTGGACACAGGTGTCTCGGGAAAACATCGAATAGCATCTTCGGAACCTTCTAGTGAAGCAGTCAATCATCTGGAATGAAGGGGCTCTCCGGCAGGAAGTGGTATCGGGAATCTAGAGTTATAATTAGTAAAATCATTTAACCCGAACAGAAGAAAGATCAGAGTCCCAGAGTATAGATGAGGAATAAAAGATCCTAATACCACCCAATTGGCGACGTGGGCCCGTAAGCCACACAGCCAAGTTAGTAAAACAGTTTTCATTAACTAGACTCAACTTCGGCCAAGGAGTTGGAAGGGGGATTCCTACAGGCAGTCGGCTCTGATACCAACTTGTGACGCCCCCGACTCAATCGTGCACTAATCATACACGCAAACATGCACGATCAAGCACATGGACTCACCGGAAGATATCACAACACAACTCTAACACAAATAAACGGAGATCCACAATATTACAGACCAGGGATCATGAGGATCCGAATACATAAGTCAGTCATACAAATAATATCTGGGTACAGACATAGTTAGACAAGGTTTGCCTTAAGAAGGCTAGCACAAACAACCACTCTAGATCGAAAGGCGAAGGCCTCCTGCCTGGGAGCCTCCGATCCTACTCCTGGTCGGCTGGCTCGATCCAGTAGTAAGTACCGTCTGGACCCATCTGATAGTAAGCTCCTGCAGTGGCATCTGGCTCCTGGGCTCCATCATCTGTTGTATCACCAAGTAGGGGAATATAGGGAAAAAGAGGAAGCAAAGCAACCGTGAGTACTCATCCGAAGTACTCAGCAAGCAAGGATCTATACTACATATGCAACATTATCAAAGGGGAAAGGCTGTATATGTGGACTGGGCTGCAGAAATGCCAGAATAGAGAGAAGGCCTAGTCCTATCGAAGACTAGCATCTTCAAACATCTTCACGAAGCCACCATCTTGCAGCAATAGAAGAGAGTAGAATAACATTGTATTAAGCAAACATGTTGAAGTAAGCCTAGAGATCCTTCCTCGCCTCCCTGCGAGAAAGCGATCCCGAAGCTTCAATTAATTAAACAAGTATCCAGTTCAAGTAATAGATCGGGATACCAAACTGAGCGTCCTTTACCGTAGGACCGGCTATCGATAGATTATTCTTCCCTGCAGGGGTGCACTACTATTACCCAACACGCTCGATCACCTCTGGCCGGACACACTTGCTGGGTAATGCCCGTCCTCGGGAGATCGACATGAAGCAGCGCCCTACCTAGGCTCAGCAGAGAGGTCAGCACGCCGGACTAACCTATGCACCCAGAGGTCTTGGGCCATCGCCCTGGGCACCCTGCGCGTTGCGAGACTGGCCGGGGAGCAGGCGCGACACTAAACTCGTCAGTGAAGTATCCAGCCCAACCCCAACAATCAGCCCGCACGATGAACCGTGACGTCTGAAGAGCTTTCGAGAGAAACGTACGACGTAGAGGGCCCCATAAACCATTATCCCGCATGGTGGTAGTGCGTATAGGGCACGTCGACCCACTCAGATCAAACATCCAAATCCGACAGGCTGATTTAGTAACACGCGGAGACGATCAGAGTTTCTGAAGCTTCGCCATTATATCACACTCGAGTGCCCTTCCGGCACACCCGACATCATAGATCCTCTGCGGGTACCCATCATGGTCGACCCGCCTGTAACAAAGGTCAAAGTAACCGTGTGGTCATAGCATCAAGAGGGAAACCCCGAGGAATCACCCTCGGTGGATTCCACTTGATGAAATCATCAGGATGAACGTATGAGGCATCACCCTCGAGGTTCACACTGAGGGGTTGCACTACTGAGTCGTATCAGAAGTGGAGAAGGAGGAATCACCCTCGATGACCACGATCGAACAGCTACACTGCAGAGTATTCATCAGGAGTGCGTTACGAGGTATCACCCTCGGCACTCGATAGTAACTATGATGAGTCGTACTACTAAGGGGGTGAAGTGATGTGTCGGTCTCTGGTCGACGATCACATTGATCGAGTCGTCGATAATCAAGCAGGGGCAACAAGGGTAAGGTGGTGGGGGTCACTGATGGTTCACTACCAACCTATACTAAGTAGTTTAACATAGGCATGTTAGGTAACAATAAACAGGTTACAAAACAGGCTATGCATCATAATAGGAGCAAATGCAAGCAGGAGAAATGGAATGGGCGATATCTGGATGCTCAAGGGGGGGGGGGGCTTGCCCGGTTGCTCTGGCAAGAAGGAGGGGTCGTCAACGGGCTGCTCGTCTGGAGTGTAGTCGTACTCAGCTGCAACGGCGTCGGTCTCGGCGTCTATCGAGAGAGAAGGAGGGGGAAGAAACAGTAAATTCACAACAGAGATGCAAACAATATGCATGACATGTCTAATTGATATGCAGAGGTGTTCTACTGCCTAGCTAAATGATTTAGTTAAATTAGGAATTTATTAGGATTTATTTTATTAAGGTTGGGCACTATTCAATTATTGAAATCAGTCTAAAAGTTCCATGTTCATATAGCTAGGGGCATCTGACAGATGAACGGACCACGTATTCGGATTCGTCTCGAAATTCTGAGCAACTTTCATGTAGAAAGTATTTTCATCTGAGCTACGGATTATTTTATATTAATTTATAAAGATTTAATCATTTGCAGGAATTAACAGATTAATTTAATCGAAAACATTTATGACGTCATCATGACATCAGCGGTCAACTCTGACCGCTGACCAGTCAAACTGACAAGTGGGGCCCGTTCGTCATTGTCTTAGACTAACTAAACAGGGTTAATTAGTTTAACTAAATGATTAGGTTAATTAAACATAATTAATTAACTTAATAAATTCACTAACTAATTAATTAATTAATTAATTAATTATTATCTTAAAATTCATTTTCTTTTCCTTTAAACGTTCTGTTGGGCTGGGCCCCATCTGTCATAGGCGAGGAGGGGCGGGGCCCACTGGTCAGTGGCACATAGGCCACTGCGGGGCTGGGCACGCCCAAACGCACGCAGGCGTCCGCGGCCAGCGTACCGGGACGGCATGGCGCGGCCCCCAGGCCGCAGCGGCGATGAGGCCAAGGGCGAGGCGGAGGCCGGCGAGGTCAGGTGGCAGCGGGCGCGGGCCGGCGTGGTTGGACGCGGTCGGGCGAGCAGCAGCAGCTGCGGGCGGTGGCGGTGACGAGGCAGTAGCAGCGCGGGCAGAGTCGGGTAGGAACACGGCTGCGGCGGCGCGCAGCGACAGCCGCAGGAGAGGGCGGCCGTGCGAACAGCAGTGGCGCAGCGAGGACGGGGCGATGCGGTGTGCGCGAGGCGGGCGCAGGCGGGCGCGGCAGCAGGCGCGCTCGAGCGGGAGCAGCGCGCGGGCGGGGCTGCGCGGGCGAGCTGCGGGGCGCGGCACGAGCGAGCGGACACGGGCGGGCACGGGGCCACGGCGTGCGGGGAGGCGGCGGTGACAGAGGGGAAAGGGAGAGGAGGCGGCGGCGCTCACAACGTTGCAGGGGAGAGGGGGCGGCGAGGCGTGAGGAGGCGGCTCGGGGAGGCGGTCGGGGACGGCGAGGCGACGAGGCCCAAGCGCGGCGAGGCGGTCCGGCGAGGGGGAGGCGGCGAGCGCGAGCGCTGCCTCGATCCGATCTGGATCGGGGAGGGAGAGGGAGTGAGCGAGGTGGGGGGTTAGGGTTTCAGTGCTAGTGAGGGGCAGGCCATATAGGCCAGCGGGATGGGCTGGCCTGGTGGGCTGAGGCCAGCTGGGCTAGGCCCAGTTGGCCGGGGGGGTTTTCCTTTTATTTTTCTGTTTTGTTTTATTTTATTCTGTTCTGCTTTGTTTTTAACTCTTAATTTATTTTAGTTTTGTAATAATATAATTTCAACTCCTATATTAGTAATTAGAATTATACCACTGCCACATTAATTTGGACAGCCAAATAGATTAGTTTAATATTTTATTAATTTGAAAAAGGTATTTAATTAAATATTTTGTTGCTGTTTTAATTATTTTAGTGCATTTATACACTTTATAAAAATGTGGTTTCAGTATGGCCAATATCCAGAGAATATTTGCAACCCTTTGAACATTTTTGTTTTCACGTTAGAAAAAATTGAATCTTGACTTTAAATTTGAATTTGAATAGGATCTAAATCGTCGCGAGTTTAACAACAGTAATCGTGGTGACGTGGCATCATTAGCAGGCAACTACTGTAGCTTAATTACCCGGGCGTCACAGTTGCGTTTAATGCCAGCCCGCTCATGAACAGATGTGTGGCCGAAGTAGGTTTCTCGGCTTCCACGCGGGTTTAATGAAGGCGTATAAATGCGGCGAGGAGGCGTGTCCAGCCGGGCGTGCAGTGGGCGACGCCCTCGACCGGTGAGCCGCTTCAATGGCGAAAGTAGTGAGGGGTCGTGTTCGCCCTGAGTCGCCTTCAGCGGCATGAATGCGGGTAGATGGCGCCGGACAGGATGCGCGCGGGAGAGGAGGTTTTTTTAATGGGCCAGAACGGTCAGAAGTAGGCGTGGGATCAGTTCGGACTCCCCCAAACCTCCTCATTTTTATTTCCAGTTTGCGGGAAAAGTCATGTCCGAATCGTGCCATGGACTGATACAGGTCAGCATTGGATGACTTCCGTGGTCCGAACAGATATGGGAGATTTACGGTCCGCCTTGAAGTAGTTTGGCACGTAATAAAAACAACCACCGGCGGAGGACCCCAATGGGCAAGTGGTGGCGGCCGCCATACCTTGAATCGATGTAAAAGATAATTAATACGTACGCATATATACACTCGCTGCTATCTGCTAGTACTCCTCTATCACGGACGCCATATAGGCAGGCAGGCAGGCAGTCCCTTCGCTGAATATACATGGACCACGAGCCGATCTAAACGCCCAACGCCCCATTGCCTCAATCCTCCAGTACACACGACGCACGCCACATGCACCGGAGACCGGACCTACAGATCGAGACCTACGAACAAGCACAGAGACGCAACAATGCCCCTAGCGTGGACGACGGGACGGCCAACGGGCAACGGCCGCTGTGAGCGTTGAGCAAGCAGAGCGGCTAGGCTCTGCTCGTAGGGCGCAGCGAGCGGCGGTGGCGGCTTGGGCCTAGCGGGCGGTATATTTTAGATTGTTTTTCTATTTAATACTAAATGTGTTTACATTCTTATTATTTTTAGTTACTCTAGTGAGGATCACTTGAAAATATTAATGTGCATTCGCAATGTGTCTCGACATATGGTTTTACTATATAAAAAAATTCTTAAGAGTTCGCCCCATCTTAATTTTTTCTCGTCCTCCGCCTCTGAAAACAACTATGACCATATTCGCTGCCACTGGCCTGATTGTGCGGGCACTATCCGATACCATTTGCTGGACAAGGCTGCTCGGATTTGGTTACCCTTCCAACCCGTTGTCCGTCTCATACAGCTGAGGCGTCTCACCGGGCACAGCGTTATACACATTTCCTGTTGGCCGGTGCTCGCCCGCACACGTGTAATGGATCGGAACATGTACTTATTAGGTACGGTAGATTTGGCGTAGATCTAGCTATCATCTCCTCATTTCACTGAAAACAAAAAGTTTGTGGCACCATACGCGCTGCTTCTGCATGTGAAGGATGATCTTCAGACAGGCCGTTGCGGATGTCATGGGCGGAAGCAATCGTGTGTACCGAGTGGCCCGTAAGATCCGGATCTAAAGTCCAAGTTGGCATGCAACTAGCGTTACCGGCGACAGCTAATAAATGTGGCTGCTGCTGCTGTACACTGTACTTGTTTGCTGACGCAAGTCGCTGCTCCAGGCCTTCCATGCGAACAGCGTGTATCCGCTTGGTCAAACCGAGTATGATAATCCATGGATTTGTGCAGGTGATTTTAACGAGATTCTTAGTGCAGGGGAACAATTTGGTGGTCATAACCATGAGGAGTGGCAGATGGAAGGTTTTCGGGATGCGGTGGATGAATGTGATTTTGAAGATTTGGGTTATTCAAGATTGCCTTACACATAGGATAACAGGCAACAAGGAAACAATAATATCAAAGTGCGTCTGGATAGGGCACTAGCTGATGATCGTTTTCAGGAATTGTTTGATAACACTTCAGTCAAACATGTTCAGACAACCGAATCTGATCATTGTGCTCTTTTAGTATCTATTCAGAGATCGGCATGGTTGAGGAATAGCGGGTCAACAAGACCATTTCGGTACGAAAATGCTTGGGCACGACATGATCGTTATGAGCAGATTGTTAATGAAGGATGGTTCGCTGGTGAAAGCACATTGGTTGAGAGATATGATGCACTTGTTGTTGGAGTAACCAGCAACCAAAACAGGCATTCATGCCCATCTTCTCTGAAGTTTTGAGGTAGCGGTTGCTCTACTACAGGTACTGCAACAGTAGAAGCATTGAGATTCTCTATTATTCTTGTCTACAACCAAAAAGGAGGATTGATGTGCCGAAGATGATGGCGCCCGAAGGCTCTGGCGACGCCCTGGGCGATCCCCTCGCCGCGGCGGCTTTGCCGCCGCCGCCGCCCTCTTCCCCTCCTTCGCGCGCCGCACTCCTGGCCGTGGCATCCTCGCCGGCCTCTTCGTCGACTCCCCCCGCCGCCTCGTCGCGTGTGGTCTGGGCTGACCTCGCCGAGGCCGACGACATCGCCGCGGGCCGCCCCGTCGTCTGCTGTGATCGCGTCCCCCCCCCCCCCCCCCTGCCCCAGTCCGTGTGCCGCGGCCCGACTCCGCCGGTGACCTTACTCCCAGGGGTGGGAGTTCGGCCGCCCGCGGGTCCGCCCGGCGCCGGCGCCGGCCTCCGAGCTCGTCTCAGGCGGCGGCGGGGCAAGGTGCCACCTTGGGGACGGGTTCCCGTCGCCGTCGCCGCCGCGCTGGTGGGTGGGGCGTTGCTGATCGCGCCGACCACGGCCCCGCGCGAATCTCCTGGAGAGCCGTCGCCTCTGCTGTCTCCCCCGCTGCTCCGGCTGTCCCGTCGCCGGCGCCTTGGGCGGGGTTGACCGCTGTGCTCTCCCGCCGTTCCCCCCTTCCGCCCTTTCATCTCCGCCTTCGGGGTCCCCCTTCCTCAGCCTCCTGGTCGCGCGCATTCCCCGGCTTGGCCTCGCCGTCCCCGTCCCGTCCCGCCGGCGGCTCCTGCGGCGGCGCTCAGGGAAACCCTCGCCCCCCGCCTGGTTGCCCCGGGGGTGACGTACCGGGCCGCGCTGGTCTTGGGCCGCCCCGTGGGCCGGCCTCTTGGGCCCATCCCGGGTGCCTCGGTCGCTGGGTCGTCCCCTGGTGTGGGTGCCTTGGGCCGCACAGTGGGTCGGTCCCCTGGGCCTGCCCTGCCCCCCGCGGCTGCTGGGCCGCGCGTCGCTGCGGGTCAAGGCCCAGCTAGGCGCTCGATTTGGCCTCCTCTAGGGTTTCCCCGACAGCCCGTTCCCGACCCCGCGCCTCCCGCTCCTCGCCCCGACTCCCCTCCCGCCGCCCCTCACCGTCTGCTGCTCGCCGCCGCCCCCGGCCCCCGCGCGACCTCCCCTCCTCCCCCGCCGGCCATGACCCGGGAATGGGGGGACGACGCGGACCGCCCCAAGCGCCGCGCGGACGACCGCCGCGACCCTCCGCGGTCCTCCCCGGATGGTCTCCGGCGGGAGGCCGACCTCCGGCAGCAGCTCTCGTCCCGCCCGGCCCAGCGCTCCCCCGCCCGCGACTCTCGCCGCCCCTCCCCCCGCTCTGACCGCCGCTCGCTTGAGCGCGACGGCCGTCGCTCCCGATCCCCGGCTCGCCGCTCGTCTCCTCGGGCGGACTCGCGGGACCGCGGCAGGTCTCCGGCTATGGAGTCTCGGCGCGCTTCCCGGCGGCGGTCCACCTCTCCGTCGCGCCGTCGGGACCGCTCCCCCTCCCCTCCTCTTCAGCAGCCCTCCGCCATCGTCACCAACGGCCCGGCCGCCCGCCGGTATCAACCTCTGCAAAACCAAGCTTCCTTCCCTCCCTCCAATGGAGGCAATGGGAACCGGGGGCGCCAGGGCGCCAAGAAGAAGAAGAAGAAGGGTCCCCCTCGTCCCCCGGCTGCCGCCACCACCACCGCCGCGGCGGCTCCCCCCCCGGTCACCGACTCCGCCTCGGACGGCCCGCCGTGCTTCAACTGCGGTCTGGTCGGGCACTTCCAGGTGGCCTGCCCCAACCCACCGATGTGCTACCTCTGCAAGGACTCCGGCCACCCCGCGATTCTCTGCCCGGACCGCTCGGTGGCAGAGGAGATCATGATGTACGGTCACGACATCGAGGACATGGGCTTCTTCCACATTGAGGACCCGGAGGTTCCCCCTCCCTCCCCCTTGCTCCTGGCACTTGTGTCTGTCGTGGGCGAGGGCGCCGCCACTCCGGAGATGATCGAGGCCGAGCTCAACCACTTGTGCAGGTGCAAGCGGGATTGGCAGGTGACCTCCACCTCTGCCAACGCCTTCACGGTGGTCTTCCCCGATGCCCTGAGCATGGGATACTGTACCCGCAGCGGCAACATCACCTTGGCCCTCAATGGGCTAGTGGTGAACATTTCTGAGCCGAGGTGGGATCCCAAGGCCGTGGCGGTTCTGGACACTGCTTGGCTCCTCATCGCCGGCCTACCGGATGTGGCCCGGTCTGAGCGTGTCATTCGCAGTATGTCCAAGATCCTGGGCAAGGTGGTGGTGGTCGACGAGCTCTCTCTGCGCAAGGAGGAGGAGGTTCGGGTCAAGGTGAAGTGCCTGGACTCCTCCAAGCTCCGCGCCACGATTCGGATCTTCTTCAACGACGACGGCTACGACCTCAAGATCTGCCCCGAGCCTCCGAACCACATCGGCCGTCCCCGCTTCTCCGACGACAACCACCCGGGGGGCGGCCCAGCTGATGCCGACGACTCCCACCACAGGCGGACCCGCCACTCCCGCCTTGACGACCACGAGGACGATGATGACCTGTCGGAGCACTCCCGCTCCCCGTCTCGCGAGCCTGTCAACCCACCTCTGGGGCGTGGCGGCTCCGGGACCGGGCGCTCCCGGGTGTCGGCCGCCGACCTCGCGGTCTCTCTCCGTCTGGCCGCCCCCCCTCCTGCGACCTCCCCGCCTCCGTCGGAGTCGGCCAGTGACATCTCCAGTGTGGGCCTGCTCGTCGTGCCGCCTTCGTCGCCCCGCTCTCCGTCCATCGACTCCGCCCTTCGCCCTGCGCCGCCGAGCCCGGCGCCCCCGTCCCCCCTGGCCCGACCTCCCCGGTCCCCACGGGCGGCGACGGCAACGCTCTGCTCTCCGCGCCCACTCCGACCCCCCACCCGAGGAGGACGCGACCGGCGACACCCAGGAGCCCCTCGCCACGCTTCCTCCTCTGGTGGCCTCCGACGGCCCCCTCGCCTCTCCAGGTTCTTCGTCCGTGGCGGTGCCCGACGTCGTGACCACTCCGGTCACCGCGCACCCCCCACGGACTGTGGCGTACGCCCGGCGGCCCCGCTCCACCTCGACGCCGGTGACTGCGTCTCGCCGCAGCGCCCGCCTCGACGCGGCCCGTCCGGCGGACTACCCGGCTCCGTCCGTCCCCGTTCGTGCTGAGCTCCAGGCGGCGGTCCGGAACCTTGAGCCAGGTGCGGATCCCGACCTTCCTAGTTCCTCCGGTTGTCCCTTTTCCGCGCTTGAGGCCGTTCCTCTTGGTCACCTCGTCAAGGTGGCCACTGACTCGGCCATCATCTTTAGGGGGGAAGTTGGTCCCCCCTTAGAGCAGATTGCGGCCATTAGGGCCCGCGAGATCTTAGATGTCAAGCTCGCAGAAACCCGGCCTCGCCTCCTCCGCCAACCCGCGGATCCGACCGCCACTCCAGCGGGACGGGCTCCGCCGGTGGCCGACGAGGTGATCCGTGGGCACACCCGCTCTCGCACTGCTGCGCTCCGGGCGCTGAGCGCATCTCGTGTCCTGGGGTCAAGAAGCCCCCCGATGGGGGTTTAGATGCGGGCCCTTTTCTGGAACATCCGCGGCTTCGGCCATGATGGCCGACGCCGCCAACTCATCGAGTACATGCGTGACGAACACATTGACATCATTGCCATCCAGGAAACCATGCGCACTGAGTTCTCCCTCCATGAACTTGACTGTCTTAGCCCCCACCTCTTCGCCTGGCATTGGCTCCCTTCTAGTGGGACCACGTGGCACTCGGGGGGCATCCTTTTAGGGGTAAAGGATGCCACCTTCGAGGTGGGCGGCATGGACCGCGAAGATTTCTTCGTTAGTATGGAGATCTTTGAGCGTGCACTTAACTTCAAATGGGAGATCGTGATCGTTTATGGACCGGCGGATCACCGCCGCTCCCCGGCCTTCCTTGCTGAGTTACATCAGAAGATCTCCAACTCCCTCCTCCCAGTAGCTGTGGGCGGAGACTTTAACCTCATCCGCTCCCCGGATGAGAAGAATAATGACCGGATCAACCGCCCCCGGATGCAGTTGTTCAACGACTGGATCGCGGAGCTCGGCCTCCGTGAGCTAGATCGGACGGGTGCCCGGTTCACCTGGACAAACCGGCATGTTGACCCGACGCAATCTGTCTTGGATCGCGTCCTAGTTTCCCCGGAGTGGGAGCTTAGTTGCCCCTTGGCATCGCTTCGTGCGATTACCCGGATCGGGTCTGACCACGTCCCCCTCCTCCTCTCCACCTCGGACGAGCGCCCCCCCCCATCCCGCCACGTTTCCGGTTTGAGCTCTTCTGGCTCAATCAGGCCGGCTTCCGGGAGGCGGTCGTCGCGAGGTGGAACTCCGCTCGCTCCTCTCCGCATCGCTCCATGTCCGCAGTTGACTTGTGGCAGTTCTGTGCCAAGCTCGCCCGCTAATTCATGAAGGGATGGGGCGCTAACCTTGGCCGTGACCTCCGCGAGCGCAAAAGGGTCCTCCTGTCGGCTATCCAAGCTCTGGACGCCCGCGCCGACACCTCCGGGATCTCCCCGGATGAATGGATGCTGAGATATGATCTCGAGGACCAGCTCTCGAACATCTACACGGATGAGGAGGCCTACTGGAGGCTGCGCGGTACCCAACGGTGGGTGCTCTGCGGCAACGCCAACACCGCCTATTTCCAGGCGATCGCTAATGGGTGGCGATGTCGGAACTCCATCCATTGCTTGTGGGATGGAGATACGCCTCTCGTTCGCCCCTCGGCCATCCGGTCCCACGTCGACGGCTTCTATAAAGCTCTTTTTACCCCCACCCCTCGGGGTGGGGCTAGCCTGGCTCCCGACATTTGGTCAGGTAACTAGTTGGTTTCTGCCGAGGCCAATGCGGCATTGGTTGCCCCCTTCGCCGATGAAGAGGTCTTTGCCGCCATTATGGGGATGAACCCCTCCTCGGCCCCGGGTCCGGACGGCCTGCCAGTGACTTTCTTCAAAACGTTCTGGCAGACCATCAAACCGGAAGTCATAGCCCTTTTCGAGGAGTTCTACTCGGGGTCCATGGACCTTGGTCGTCTCAACTATGGGATCGTTACCCTCATCCCCAAGGTCCCGGGTGCCTCCGATATCCGCCAGTTTCGGCCTATCACAGTGATCAATGTGATATTCCGGATCCTGGCTAAAGGGTACGCCAATAGGGTGACCCTGCTTGCTGACGCGGTTACCCACCCCAACCAATCCGCCTTCATCCAAGGCCGCTTTATTCTAGATGGGGTGTTGGTCTTCCACGAAGTCCTGCACGAGGTCCGGGTGAAACACCATCGTGCGGTCTTCCTGAAGCTCGACTTCCACAAAGCGCACGACACGGTCCACTGGCCTTTCCTGCGGGAAGTACTGCTCCGCAAGGGCTTTGACGACCGGTGGGTGACCAGAGTTATGCAGCTCGTCTCCTGCGGTCGGACCGCTGTGAACATTAACGGTGAGATCGGCCCCTACTTCCCCACCCTCTGTGGGGTCCGTCAGGGTGACCCGTTCTCACCGTTCTTGTTCACCATGGTGGTTGATGCCCTTGACATCATTCTTGATAAGGCCAAAGCTGCTGGCCATATTCGCAGCATTGTCCCCCATCTGGTAGGAGGGGGAGGGGTCTCCCTCCTGCAATATGCGGACGATACCATAATAATGGTGGAGGGCACGGTTTAGGACATTGCCAACCTGAAATTCCTCCTCTTGTGCTTCCAACAGATGTCAGGGCTCTCAATCAACTTCGTTAAGAGCGAAGTGATGATTCTTGGGTATTCTCCGGCTGAGGCCCAGGCTATCGCGGACCAACTGAACTGTCGGTTGGGTTCTTTCCCCACGACCTACTTGGGGATCCCCATTAGTGACTCGCGCCTCACCGTGGCTGACCTTCGCCCCACGGTGACCCGGATGCAGCATCGGGTTGAGCCCTGGAAAGGGCGCTGGCTGTCGAAGGCCGCTCGCATGATCCTCATCAACTCCTCGCTTGCCAGCCTTCTTTGGTTCCTCATGAGCTTCTATAGCCTTCATGAGACGCTTCATCAGGAAATCGCCAAGTACCAATCCAGATTCTTCTGGGCTGGTGAGGGTGATAAGCAGAAGTATCATATGGTAAGCTGGCCCGATATCTGCAAACCCAAGGACCAGGGAGGTCTTGGGATTTTGTCCTCCCGGCGCATGAACATTGCCCTCCTGACCCGATGGCTCTGGCGCATCGCCAATGGCGATGGCGGCCTTTGGCTCACCATCATCCGGAACAAGTACCTTCGGGGCCAGCCACTCGCATTCTGTCAACGATCTGGGGGTTCCCAGTTTTGGCAGGCCGTCATCCAGTTGCTGCCTGTGCTCCGCATCGGCACGTCCATCTCGATTGGCACCGGGTCCTCGACCCTGTTCTGGTTTGATCGGTGGATCGGCGACCTCCCCCTGGCCGCGCGATTTCCGGAGCTCTTTACCATTGCGGTGGACCCTCGGGTCTCTGTCGAGACGACCCTTATTGACTTAGGGCGCCTCGCCTTCCGTCGCCCCTTTGGCCCGCCTGAATTGGCCGCTTGGGATGCTCTCCTCCAGGACATCGCCCTCCTCCCGATGAACGTTGAGGACTCACCTGACTCCATATCTTGGCGACTGGAGCCCTCCGGCTGCTTTTCCACTAAATCCCTCTACGCGGCCATCGCCCCCTCGCTGGCCCCCGAGCCCTTTAGTTTGATTTGGGATATCCGCTTGCCCCTGAAAATCAGGATCTTCTTATGGCAGTGGATCCGGGGACGCCTACCATCTGGGGTAGAAGTCCTTAAGCGTAATGGACCTGGAGATGGGATCTGCCCCTTGTGCGGCACGGTGGAGGATGCTAACCACATCTTCTTCTCTTGCTCCACAGCCCAGTTTCTCTGGTCCTGTTTCCGCGAGACGGTCGGTGGTGCAACACCAACTTCCCTGACTTGCTTGCTGAAATCCACGCCTCCCCACCCCGCTACCGCCATATTAGATGGCTTTGTGTGGGGGTTCTTGCCTGGACGCTTTGGACTATTCGCAATAAGCTTGTCATTCAGAAAGTTCCTCTTCGACGTGCAACTGACGCAATCTTCAAAATGTGTGGTTACTTGCAGCTCTGGCGGCCGCTTAGCCGCCCTCAGGACCGGGACGCCATCAACACTCTCCTCGCCGACCTTCGATCGTTGGCCTTCCGCTTGGCGCCCCCGCTGCCACCTCCTCCCCCAGAGCCCGACTAGTCCTTCTGTCTGCGCTCTGTGTGTGCGAGTTTTTCTTTCTGTTTTCAGGGCTTGTTGAGCTGTGCCCTCAGCACTAACCCTTGGCTACCTCTATGTGTGTGAGACTTTCTGTGTATGTGTGTGTGAACCTTGTTGGATGTTTGGCTTGGGCAGTTTGCTTTATAATATAAAGCGGGGCGAAAGCCTTTTTCGGTAAAGCACATTGGTTGGAGTTTATGTTTCCCTTGAAGGACTTAGGCACCGTCTGGAAACTTGGAGTCGGGAGGAGTTTGGTTCAGTTAATAGGCATCTCAAAGATATGAGAGCAAGGTTGGAACATATCAGGTCAATGTCACTTGGGACAGGCCCTTCTCCATCAGAGAAAAATCTGATGCGCCGAATTTCTGAGTTGCTGTCGAGGGAGGAGGCAATGGCAAGGCAAAGATCAAGAATTATGTGGTTGCTGGAGGGAGACCGCAACACTGGATTTTTCCAAGCAAAAGCCAAAGAACGTCACCGTACTAATAAGATCAAAGCTTTGAGGAGAGACGATGGGTCTTATGAGACATCTCAGACCGGTATGGAAAACATGGCCATTAATTTTTACAGGAACCTTTTTACAGCTCAGGATGTGACACAACCGGAGTTGGTAACGGCTTGGGTACCAAGGAAGATCACAGATGAGATGAATGCTAGCTTGTGTGCGCCAGTGACAGATATGGAGATTGAACAAGCCCTATTTATGATGCATCTCGATAAATCTCCTGGCCTGGATGGTTTCACTGCTGGTTTTTACATAAAGCATTGGAGGTTACTTAAGGGAGTCGTGTGTAATGCTATCAGGAGGTTCTTGAATGGGGGTGAGATGCCTGAAATTGTTAATAGCACGGTGTTGGTACTTATTCCGAAGATAAAGGCCCCTCAAGATCTTTCACATTTTCAACCAATATCACTTTGTAATGTGTTGTATAAGATTGCATCTAAAGTCATTGCGCTCCGTCTTAGACCCATCCTGGAGGAGATTATATCGGAGGAACAAAGCGCATTTGTGCCTGGTCGGTTAATCACGGACAATGTCCTCACTGCTTATGAATGTATACACTATCTCAAAAGGAAGAAAGGAAAATCCGGAGCATGTGCAATCAAATTGGATATGGCAAAAGCCTATGACCATGTTGAATGGGCCTATCTAAGAGCTGTGATGATCAAGTTGGGTTTTGCGGATGCTTGGGTGAATAGGATCATGACATGTGTGGAAACAGTCTCATTTTCGGTCCGGGTGAATGGAGTTTTCTCGGAGCAGTTTAAGCCAACCAAGGGTATTCGCCAGGGAGATCCAATATCACCGTATCTTTTTCTTTTGTGTGCTGAAGGGTTCAGCAGTATGCTGAAGTTCAAAGGATCTCCTCACTTGGCTCGAGGCATTAGGGTTGGTATCCATGCACCATGGTTGTCCCACCTCCTTTTTGCTGACGATTGTATTATCTTTTCACAGGCTTCGAATGAGGGTGTACAAAGGCTCCAAGATATCTTAGAGTTATACAGGCTTGGCTTAGGACAAATGGTAAACAGAGGAAAATCGGCCATATTTTTCAGTAGCAATTGTACAGATGAGATGAAGATGGACGCAGACACTGTGTCCGGAATCGTTTCGGAAGCCCTTGTCGAGAAGTACCTTGGGCTTCCTACTGCCTTGGGGAGATCTACCAATGCTGAATTCGAGCACATTATGGCAAAGGTTAAGAAGCTTGTGAACGGAGGAATCCCTCGTATGCTAAGCAGCGCCGGTAGGGAAACACTAATCAAGTCTATTTGCCAAGCTTTTCCGACTTATTCCATGAGTTGCTTCCATCTATCAAAGAAGTTTTGCAAAAAGCTTACTAATGTTATTGCTCGGTTCTCGTGGGGAGGTGACGAAAATAAAAGAGGTATGCACTGGAGGAAGTGGGGAGAAATAGCGATCCCAAAAGGAGAAGGGGGCATGGTCTTTAGGGATTTCCAGCTTTTTAACCAAGCTTTGCTTGCCAAACAAGGGTGGCGTCTGATAACAAAACCAGAATCGTTGTGTGCTCGAGCATTAAAAGCAAGGTATTTTCATGAATGCGATTTTATGTCTGCTGGACGGAAGAGGAACGCCTCCCATACATGGAGAGAAATTCTGCATGGCCGAGATGCTCTACGGTGTGGATTAATTAAACGCATTGGCGATGGATCAACCGTTAATATCTGGAGCGACCCATGGATTCTGGATAATTATACCTCCAAGCCTTTAGTCAGATTGCCACAAGCTAATGTCAATCTGGTGGAAGAGCTCATTGATCAGGAGAATGGTGATTGGGATAGAGTGAAAATTAAGGCAAATTTTGTGCCACCTAATATAGAAGCGATATGTAGAGTTCCTGTGGGGCATATGCCGGAGGACATCTGGGCCTGGAAGCATGATAAATTGGGAAATTTCTCTGTTCGGTCTGCATACAAAGCTTTATTACAGTTGAAAAGACAAAATGAGAGTGCATCCACCTTCATAACTGCTCCTATTAGTCATTGGCAGAAGTTGTGGAAAATTCTAGTGCCACCTAAAGTTCGTAATTTCTGGTGGAGGGTTATTCACAAATTTGTGCCATGTCGTTCGGTTCTGCAGAAGCGTCATATTGAGAAGATATCATTTTGTGAGGATTGTGGAGTGGAGGAAACAATTAGACATGCACTGTTCTCTTGTACATGGGACAAGGTTTTTTGGTCTGACCTGAAGCGTTTCCTTCCGGTCAGAATTCCTGTTCTTCATCCAGACTCTTGGGCTATTGATATTGTTGACAATAAGGAAGTTCCAGAATCACTTGCTGCCATTATCTTAGTTGGACGCTGGACGGTCTGGACGGAACGGAACAATAGGAGACACGGGGAACGATGTCGTTCCATTTAGGCTTCTGTCAAATGGGCAATTGATACTATTCATGATCTTGCTACATTGGAAGGAGTGAAGAAGCACCGAATGCCGAGAGAGAATACGAGCTGGTTACCGCCAGAGGAAGCCTTTATCAAGGTGAATGTTGATGCAAGCTATTCAGGAAACTTGGCTCATGGAGGCACGGGAGTGGTGATTCGAAACTGTTGGGAAACGTTGCATGGAAAACAAAAAAATTTCTACGCACATGCAATGATCTATCCATGGAGATGCATAGCAACGAGGGGGAGAGTGTGTCTATGTACCCTCGTAGACCGTAAGCGGAAGCGTTTAACAACGCGGTTGATGTAGTCGAACTTCTTCTCGCTCCAACCGATCAAGTACCGAACGTACGGCACCTCCACGTTCTGCACACGTTCAGCTCGGTGACGTCCCTTGCCTTCTTGATCCAGCAAGACGTCGAGGTAGTAGATGAGTTCCGTCAGCACAACGGCGTGGTGACGGTGATGGTGAAGTGATCTCCGCAGGGTTTCACCTAAGCACTACGAAAATATGACCGGGGGTGTAAACGGTGGAGGGGGGCGCCGCACACGGCTAAACAATTGTCTGGTGTCCTTGTGTGGCGCCCCCTCCCCACATATATATAGGTGAGAGGGGAGAAGGCAGCCCCTAGGGCGCCCCAAGAGACCTGGCGGCAGCCCTAGGGCTGCTGCCTTGCCCTGTGCCCCCCTTTCCTTATATGTCGGAGGGGGAAGTAAAGGGGGGAGAGGTGGAAGGAAGGGGGAATCCTATTCCCTTTCTTTCCTTTCCTCCTTCCCCTTTCCTTCTCCACCTTGGCCGACCCATATGGGGAGCGCACCAGCCCCTTGTGGCTGGTGTGTTTCCCCTCTTGGCCCATAAGGCCCATATCTTTTGTCGGGGATGCCCGGAACCTCTTCCGGTGACCCCTGAAACACTTCCGGTGTCCGAATACCATAGTCCTATATATAAATCTTTACCTCTCGACCATTTCGAGACTTCTCGTCATGTCCGTGATCTCATCCGGGACTCCGAACAACATTCGGTCACCAAATCACATAACTCATATAATACTATATCGTCAACGAACGTTAAGCGTGCGGACCATACGGGTTCGAGAACTATGTAGACATGACCGAGACACCTCTCCGGTCAATAACCAATAGCGGAACCTGGATGCTCATATTGGCTCCTACATATTCTACGAAAATCTTTATCGGTCGAACTGTTATGACAACATACGTAATTCCCTTTGTCCATCGGTATGTTACTTGCCCGAGATTCGATCGTCGGTATCTTCATACCTAGTTCAATCTCGTTACCGACAAGTCTCTTTACTCGTTCCGTAATACATCACCTCGTGACCAACTCCTTAGTCGTTTGCTTGCAAGCTTATGATGTGTATTACCGAGAGGGCCTAGAGATACCTCTCCGAAACTCGGAGTGACAAATCCTAATCTCGATCTATGCCAACTCAACAAATACCTTCGGAGATATCTGTAGAGCATCTTTATAATCACTCAGTTACGTTGTGACGTTTGATAGCACACAAGGCATTCCTCCGGTATCCGGGAGTTGCATAATCTCATAGTTAAAGGAATATGTATTTGACATGAAGAAAGCAATAGCAATAAAACTGAACGATCATTATGCTAAGCTAACGGATGGGTCTTGTCCATCACATCATTCTCCAAATGATGTGATCCCGTTATCAAATGACAACTCATGTCCATGGTTAGGAAACCATAACCATCATTGATCAACGAGCTAGTCAAGTAGAGGCTCATTAGGGACACGGTGTTTGTTTATGTATTCACACATGTATTTAGGTTTCTGATCAATACAATTCTAGCATGAATAATAAACTTTTATCATGAATAAGGAAATATAAAATAATAACTTTATTATTGCCTCTAGGGCATATTTCCTTCAGAAACCACAATGGTGAGTTAATTCGAGCTCAGGCTATATGGTACTGGTACGCGCAAAATGCATGGTTCATGGAAGCCTTGGCGATTCGGGATGGTATCCGTTTAGCAATGGATCTTGGCTTTCGCAAGGTTATCCTCGAGAGTGATGCGCAGGAGGTTGTTCGGATGATCAATGTTGCAAATTTTGAGAGGGCGGATATTGCTTCCATTTGTTATGAGGTCCAGGAGGTGAGCTCCAGTTTTGATTCCTTCGTTCTTGTGGATCTAAACTGGGAAGCAAACATAGCTGCGCATAGATGCGCCAGGCAGGCTAGCGAGAATCGTAGAAGATGTTTATGGGTTAACTATGTTCCCTCTTTTCTTCTAGGTTGTATTCAACCTCTCTGTAATTCTCCTGTTTAAGTAGTAAAGCCTGTGTTTCGCAAAAAAAAAAAACCGCACGCTGTCGCCTCGAGAACGGTGATCTGTGAGGTGAGAGCGAGACCCATATTGTTGGACAGGTCTGCTTGCGCACTGAACTGCCCATGCAATGAAACTTTCGTGAGATTGTGATAGTCTAGCGTGGGTGAGTTTAGCCCCGCTGTCCTCCACACACAGTGTTGCATAGAACCAGCGGTAGCCAGTCAGTTTCTGAACGAGAATATGGAATTGGCAGGGCTCTGGTACTACACCTCTTGGCTCGGATGTTATACTGAATTCGTTCTTCAACCCGTCGCTTCAAAAGTTCGAACTCATAAAGCGAGGCAGATAATATATTTTAGTAAGTACAAGTCATGCAGGGTTAAAAAACAGAACACTCCGATGGTTGTTAACACTACCACGGTTGAAGTACATGTGTAGTGGGTACGTCTGGCTCGTGCGCCATAGCAATGGCCTACCAACAACTTTTGCCAATCATTGCCTAGCCAAAATATCGACTACAGATTCTTGATTATTTGTTGTTAGAGAATTGGTAGAATTTGTTGAGAGAATGTAATGAGGGTTGGCAAGATTCTATCTAAAGGAGAGCTGCGAAATCTGAAAATGGCAACTATTTTTTTTAAAGGCGGTAAAAGCTCTGCATCGTTGATTAATTAAGCAAAATAAAATTATTCAATTAATTAGCGAAAAACTGAGCAAAAACCAATAACTTTGTCCTTTGTTTCTAATTGAAAAATGACCAAGTTCGTAAAGAAAGATCAATATTCATATTACCAAATCAATATCATGAGATCCACCATAGTCTCATAAAATGTATTTTCATATTATATTTATTGACACTTTAGATGTTGAATTTCAAATATAATTTTAATCAAAATTTACAAAGTTTGACTAAAGAACCCTAATAAGCAGAGTAAAAAGAAAAGGAGGGAGTGTCACCAATCAATCAATTGGAGATTGTATTCCTTAAAAAAGGAAATTGGAGAGTGTATCACAATTTCAATCTACTTAGACTAAAACCAACCCAATCAATTGGGACTTCCGATTTATATCGAGTACTAATGTACAATGGAGAAGAATTATGAGTTAACAACACATCATGGCATAGATAAATCTGAAGGCGTGAGATTAGAAGGTGCCTACATATTATTGGACATTTGTATGAAAAGGTTGTAATTAGATCAGTGGTGATTATGTTTTTCTAAATGATTGTCGATGGGTTGGAAGAGAAGAAACACAACGACTGTGTCCCAGAGTTAAAATAACACCCCTCTTATCCTCGCGTAGGTGGCGCGCCTATCATCGATGGAGTATGTGTGGAGGTGAGTCTCCAAGGGATTCTTTTGGATCCCATTGGCGCCTGTCTTCGGTGGATCCATCTGGATTCAGTGACCCTCATTCTCGTTGTGTTGTCTTTGCACATACGGCCCTTCCGATCTATGCTTCTCATCATCGCTGGTTTGATGCTCTAGTGCGTTGATTCTTTGGAGGCTTAGCACGACGACTTCCTGACTGTCTACTACAACAATGTTTGCACGACTTCAATAGGGAAGGACGATCATAGTGGCGCTTTTTGGCTAGCTTCAGTAATTTTAGTTGTGGCTAGATGGTCTTTGGACCTGATGATATTTTTTTCTACTTTTGGTATTCTTTGTACTGTTATTATATACTATTATTAATAGATCATATGGTTTTTTTTTGCATGAGGAAAGGCTTAGGACCAGAATATCCAGCGAATATCAGATTTTTAAGTATGGCACGAACGTTTTCCATGGAAAATTATGTTTGCCGAGGGTGGCAAGTTTAGTTGGCGAGCATGGCAAATCTGCCTCACTTCATTTTCTTGCCAGAAAATGACCGTACTCGCCAACTAAATTTGTCATCCTCGCGCCAACATAAATTGCCACGAAAAATGTTTCATTTACGTCATCGGGCTTCCTAAGCAATAATAGTTCTATTTTTTTGAAAGGTAAGTGATAGTAGTAAAATAATATTTAAGAAAGAGTTATTTAATTCCGGCCGTCTATTATCTTAAAGATACAATAATTTTGCGAACCAACCTGTTATTGGATGGTTAGAAGGACAGTGGTATCCCCAGACCATCAGTGTTCAAGTTCTAAATTTATATTGATGCTCGCTGATGATTTCATCAATCTCAAGATGATGTGTCGGTTCAGTCTCTTGGAGGTGCTTATAGGGGTAGGGTGTATGTTAATATGAATGAGTGGAATGAGTGTATGTGCGTATTTATGAGTGTTCGCGTCCATATCGTTCAAAAAAAAAGTACTCTACAACAATTTTTAGAGGTGTACCTAAGCAAACTTGAACAGTAAGAAAGGTACAAAACATGCAAGGGACAAGTTGGGAAGGCATCAGGCAACGGTTGGCGTCCAGAGTACAGACAGATTCAACCTAACAACTCTGATGTCTTTGATATGATAAAGATGAGTGCCGGATAAGGAGGACACACACGTGTCCAGCCTTGATACGGTTGTATGATATGCAAATCCATATATTGAGATCAGCAAACGCGGATCACAACCGCATCTTCATGGATCTTGTCAACGATATGTTACTGTCTGTTGAATTTCTTTTCGTTTGAGATCACTTTTGCGCCCTGAGCATGGTACATAAGAAAGATGGCGCGCGTTCTGACTTAGAACAGTCAAGAATATGGTACATTTTGTTTATCTAAGAAATCAACCAGTTTGGCTGTATGGGGTGGATTCCAAGGTAGATATTGTACAAAATGTTATCAAGTGTGAGTTCAGGAAAGCTACAGGCAAGTAAACTAAATAGATGATTCTTTCGATCCAGCAAAAAAGTAGTGATAGGCTCCTTTCCGTGGATGACATTGTGGGGGAAATGTGCAGGGTTTGTTTGGTTCGTAAGCTGTTTTGTTTGGGTTGCGCTAAACAGCAGCACGACTTTCGAATGCCTGAGCCAATGAGTTGTCTATTACTACAGTCTCTACGTCACGGTTTGTTTCAGCTTTTGTTTCAGTTTGGCTCTCGCCAAAAGATTTGTTTCGCTGTCGCTGAAAAACTTGCATCGCCTGACGTTTCAGCTAGATTAGACATGAAGCTAGCTTGTTTTAATTGTGTTAATTTCGGTCTACGTACTCCATCCATTTTTTTTTACTTTGCATATAAGATTTGGCCAAAGTCAAACTTTGTATAGTTTGACTAGCTTTGTAGGAAAAGGTATCAACATTCACACTATGAAATCAATGTTATTAGATGCATGATAAAATTAATTTTCATAACATATAACTTCAGTAGTGTAGATATTGATATTTTTTTCTATAAAGTTAGTCAAACTTTACAAAGTTTGACTTTGATCAAATCTTATATGCAGACTAAAAAGAAACGGAGGATGTATGTCATGCATGGTAAAGTAATTGTGAATGTTGACCGTGTGGTACGTCCTAGTGGTGCTTTTTATAAACTCAAAGAAAAATAGTGCTTTATTCAGTGTTTTTCTTTCTGTCTCCATGGAACTAAACGAAGATTATACCAGCACATATCTATTTCTTTGGGTGACCAAAGTAGCCCTTTCAATGTTCAGGGCCCAAACTGACCCATATGCCAGACAGAAATGGCCTAGTCTACTAAACTTCCCGGGCACCGCTATGTCTGAAATCACTCCTTAAGAGCACTCTTTACAAAGGTCATTCTCGTCTTTTCAGGTTGCGACAAAGTGACGTTTTTTTCTTTCATAGATCTGTTTATTCAAAACGTTTTATTTCTTAAACCATGCGTCTAAATCTTGAACCGTTTTCACCCTTCGATTCCTCTTGTCGAGATCTTCAAAACTAGATCACATGGTGATAGGTTTTGATGAACTTTTTTTTCACGAAAAAATCGGACGAAAAAACCGAACCAAGAGCACGTTTTTTTGTTTTCGAAAGAGGCATGACCATGCCTCTCGCGGAAGCAAACCCGTGTATCTCATGGAAGCAAACCCGTGCCTCTCGCGGAAGAAAAAACATGATTTTTTTCCGTTTCCCGGAGGCACGGCCGTGCCTCTCGCGGAAGCAAATCCATGCCTCTCATGTAAGCAACCCCATGCCTCTGGCGGAAGGGAAATAAAAAAACACATTTTTATTCCGTTTCCGAGAGGCACGGTCATGCCTCTCGCGGAAGCAAAACCATGCCTCTCGCGGAACTAAATTCGTGCCTCTCGCAGAAGGAAAATAAAAAACGTGTATTTTTTCATTTCTGAGAGGCACGGCCATGCCTCTCGCGGAAGCAAATCCGTGCCTCTCGCAGAAGAAAAAAAAACGCGTTTTTTCCGTTTCCGAGAGGCACGACCGCGCCTCTCACCGAAGCAAAACCATGCCTCTCACGCAAGCAAAAAAGGCGTTTTTTTTTCGTTTTCGAGAAAATAACGCATTTTTTCGTGCAAAAAAAATCAACATTTTTTGGGGTCCAAAAGCTAAGAAAGACAGGTGAAAAACCAAAAAGCTAAAAAACCCGAAAAAAACTATATAAAAAGCCGAAAACATGTGCGAAAAAACAAAATAAAAAACAAAAATCGGAGGCAGCGCGCAGAGCGCGACACGCTAGGTGACCCTTGGGAAGGCTCTGGAACGAGCGCTCCTCAATTAGTTACTCTCCACTATGTCTCGCTTATAGCGAAGACCTCCGGCCATGCACCTCCATAAATGGGCCAACCCAGGCGCGTGGAAGGCCACGACCTTGTTTTCTATTGTTTTTTCTTCACTTTTTTTTTACTTTTGTTTATACATCCAAATATTCTAAATAAATACAAAAAATGCTTTGTCTATTTTTTTAAATGTAACCAACATTTGAAAAATGTGAAATATGTATAACGAAAATGTTTCTCATTTATACAAAAAATATACAATATATGTGAAAAAAGTTGATCATGTATTTAAAATATGTTAATCCAAGATTTTCACAAAATGTTAAACAAGTATTTAAAAATATTAATCTATCATTTAAAAATGTTAAATGTGTATAGAAAAATGTTGACCATTTATTAAAAAATTGTCAAACTTATATTTTGAAAAATGTTGCATTTGAAAATATTAAAATGTGTATGTAAAAATGTTGACCATGTATTAAAAAATGTTAATCTTATATTTGAAAAATATTAATGAAGCATTTGAATTTTAAAATGTGTATAGAGAAAATGTTGACCATGTTATACAAACAAGTTAACCAAGCATTTGAAAAGTGTAATATGTTTATAAAGAAAATGTTTCTCATGTATATGAAAAATGCATACAGAAAATATACAATGTGTCTGAAAAAAAGTTGATCATGTATTTAGAAAATGTAAATCAATCATATCATAAAATGTTAAACAGGTATTTTAAAAAATTTTAATCAAGCATTTAAAAAATATTAAATGTGTATAGGTAAAATGTTGACATGTATTAAAAATGTTATCTTGTAGTTGAGAAATGTTAATCAAGTTTGAAAATGTCAAAATATTTATAGAAAAAATGCTGACCATGTATACAAACTTGATTATCTTGTATTTGAAACTTTTAATCAGCTTTGAACAATGTTTAAATGTGTATCGGAAAAATAATGTCAATGCTTAAAAATATTAAACTTGTATTTGAAAATGTTAAACAAGTATTAAAAAATGTTCTTGATATATACGAAAATTGTAGAATGAAAACCAAAACTAATTAAAAACTATAAAAACAATGAAAACCAAAAAAGAAACAATAGAAACAAAGAAAAAAGAAAATAGAAGAAACAAAGAAAATACCCTACTGAGTACGAAGAAAGAATGAAAAAAAGAAAAATGATGGAAAATGAGAAATAAAAAGAAAAGTGATAAAAGCCTTGAAAGAAACAAAAGAAAACCAAAGAAAAACTAAAGGAAAAACAAAAAAACAAATGGATAATGACGAAAATTAAAAAGAAAGTAGTAGAAAATCGACCGAGAAACAAAAAAATTAAAGTATGATGACGAAAAAAAGAGAAAAGAAGAAAAAACCAGTAACAACCGAGAAAAGAAATAAAGAAACCGAAGAAATGATAGAAAAAAGAAAAGAAAAGGTAAAACCCTGTGAAAACTGAGAAAGAAACTATAAAAATGTTGAAAAAGCAATTACTATAGAAAAACCAAAAAAATGAAGAAAACAAAGAAACTGAAAGTAAACAAAAATAAAACAAAAAACTGGCAGCGACAGCACTGAGCGAGTCACGCGAGCGATGGTGCCCGAGGCTGGCATGGATGGGAGGAATCGGGCTAGACCAGTTAAAATGTGAAAGGGAAAAAAATCTTTAGGCGAGGTATGATAGGTCTCGCTCTAAGCGAGATATAGCCTTAGCGAAACTCTCCCCTCATGATACGCAGATCAAATGTATGCATTTTTTATTTTGAGTAAATTTCAGCTATAGTTGACGGAGCAGATTTCCGTCAGATCCTTCGGTAGAGGTCCAAGCACAGTTGGAAGTCATGGATCGGAGGTCACACGAGGGGTTTATCCAGGTTTAGGTTATTCATAATGGAGGGATACCTCGTGCGAGGGGTTACAATGCTGTATGATGTTGCTACCGAGAGTTCTCCTATCTGAGTATAGATCCTCAAGGGGAACCCTAGACCTCCCTTTATATAGACAGGAGAGGTATAGGTTTTACATGCTGGATGCGATCTGGGCCGCCGCCGCCCTCTAGTCTTGGGCGTCAAGAAGGTCTTCTGGCCTCCTAGGGTTAGCACCTCGTCGTGGGCCCATTGGCCCCCCTTACAGTTGACGAGGCCGGGCTCCTTGGCATCGGCCACCCCCGGTACAGGACCCCGTCAGTAGCCCCTGAGCTCGGCGGAGGTCGCAGCGAGGATCGCGAGACCTCTGATGGGCTCCTTTGTCACGTCACCTGCGTGGAGTCCGGCTACGATGTTGTTGTCGGATGGCTTGAAGGAGGTCGGATGCCCGCTTCTTGGGGACGCCGCCCGGTCAATGCCACTACAGACGTCAGGTCTCCCCCCCGACTTTGGCCTGACAGGTGGAGGGGGCCGCCACTCTTTATCTGAACCGTTGCACCAGTGGTGGAAAACGGGCTGACACACATCTGGATGTGGTAACTTGGCCTTAATTCCCGCGCCTGCAGGACGTGAATGGGAATCACCCGTGGGTCGTGGGGTACGTGGCGTGCAAAGGGGCCTCGATCCCCGGTTCGCCCGAGGGGGGGTCATAAGAGTAGTTGGCGGCAAGGCGTCATTTCACCTTCAACCATTTCCTCCCACCGCCGCACTCCTGTGCTCCTCCTTCCTTGTCTCTTCGTCTTGCCACCATAGCAACATTCGTCGCCTTTGGTCCCACCATTTCTTCCCCCCATGAGACGAGAGATGAGTCGTCTGGGGTCGTTGACCAGAGCCAGCAGCGTCGGGTGACGAGGGAGGCGGATAAAAAGTAGAAGACGTAGGGCTCCAGCGCTGCCACCGAACCGCAACCCACCACCGAGGTCTTCACCAACCGGTGTCCTGCTCTTTGATTTCGGACTAAGACATCCAGAAGCGAAAGGCGGAGGGGTTATTACCATCTGACCTCCAGTATCACATCCCTCTCTCCACGGAGGCGTCCCCGGCGCCGTCAGATGACGCGCGCGTCCTCCACCTCGACTTCTTCGGGCAAGGCCTTGGTTTCCCCCTGCACCATTTTGTGTGGGGCTCCTTTTCTTTCTTGGCATCCAGCTTCACCACCTCAACCCCACCAGCATTCTCCACATTGTGAACTTCATTAGGTTCTGCGAGTGCTTCCTGAGGACCACCCCCACTTCGACCTCTTGCGGTGCTTTTTCTGCATCAAGGGCCAGATGAGCGGCGGCTCCGTCTGGGATATTGAGGGGTCAGTATCCAACTGCATCCTCATTCATCCTTCTTCCCCATGAACCTTCCGAGGTCGATGGGGTGTAGCAGAAGAGGTGGTTTTATATGTTTGGCCTCAAGGCCAACCTGCCAGCCTTCTCCGGGGTGTCGCTGCTGAGGTTGAGCTCTTGGGAATCGCCGACCCGCGTCTCCAAGAGCATGGAGCTGCTCCTGGAGGTGACCGCATCCCTGAAGGACAGCGGTTTGAGAGGCCTCTAGATCACGTGGACCTGGGTTGGGTGCTCAGTCTTTCCTCTACAGGCCTGCGTTGCACTGTTAAGCGACTACAACAGGCCGCCGACCCCGCCCGGACCTCCCACGACGACCTGCCGGAGGAGGAGATTCGCCGTTGCCTCGCCGAGTTGACGGGGTTGGACGCCCACAAGGTGTCCATGGTGGTTGCGGTCGAGCCCTTCAGCCGCGCGACACCACCCAAGGAGGTATGTTTCTTCGTCCTGGCTTGATACGTCTCCAACGTATCTATAATTTGATTGTTTCATGCTGTTATATTATCAATCTTGGATGTTTTATATCCATTTACTAGCAACTTTATATCATTTTTTGGGACTAACCTATTGACATAGTGCCCAGTGCTAGTTGCTGTTTTTTTTGCATGTTTTTTACTTTGCAGAATATCAATACCAAACAAGTCCAAATGCAACGAAACTTTTTGGAGATATTTTTCTGCCTAGAAGACACCCAGGGAGCCAAAGGAACACATGGGAGGAAGCCCGTGGGGCCCACTAGGCACCAGGGCGCGCCCTGGTGGGTAGTGGAGCCCACGGGAAGCTTCTCCACCGACCTCCACCTCTATAAATACTCTAAAATCCCAAAAACCATAGGGGAGTCGATGAAATACAGTTTCCGCCACCGCAAGTTCCAGAACCACGAGATCCAATCTAGAGGCCTTTTCCGGCACTCTGCGGTAGGGGGCAACGATCACAGAGGGGTTCTTCATCATCCTTTTTGCCCCTCCGATGATGCGTGAGTAGTTTACCACAGACCTACGGGTCCGTAGCTAGTAGCTAGATGGCTTCTTCTCTCTTTTTGATCTTCAATACAATGTTCTCCTCGATGTTCTTGGAGATTTATTTGATGTAACTCTTTTTTGCGGTGTGTTTTTTGGGATCCGATGAATTGTGAGTTTATGATCAGATCTATCCATGAATATTATTTGAGTCTTCTCTGAACTCTTTTATGGATGATTGTTATAGCCTCGTATTTCTTCTCGGAAATTTTGGTTTGGTTTGGCCAACCAGATTAATTTTTCTTGCCATGGGAAGTGGTGCTTTGTGATGGGTTCGATCTTGCGGTGCTCAATCTTAGTGACAGAAAGAGACATGACACGCATGTATCATTGGTGTCGGTGTCAAAACTGGCAGACCTCGGGGTAGGGGTCCCGAGCTGTGGATCTGAGATCGATGGGGAACAAGGGACGATGAACACGGTGTTTACCCAGGTTCGGGCCCTCTCGAAGAGGTAATACCCTATGTTCTGCTTGATTGTATTGGATGTATAGTATGGTTACAGAGTAGATCTACCTCGAGATCAGCATGAGCTAAACCCTAAGGTGATGGATGTAGCTCTACCTCTAAAGACTACAACCCTCGGTTTATATAGACACCGGTAGGGTTAGGGTTACCGAAGATAGATTACAACGAGGGGTAAAGAGATCCTGCCTATCCTTGACATGGAGGGCACAGCACGGCTTCATAGATCTTCTGTCGTTATGCGACTTCACCAGTTCGGCCCATATTCAATGGGCCGACGCCCTGAGGACCCCTTAGTCCATGACTCCCTCAGTAGCCCCCGAACTTGCCTCCAATGCCGGGGATTGTCCTTTGGAATCTTCATATCATCGGCTTGCGAGATGAGTTCTTCCATTCCTTTATTTGGTTTGGAGCCATATCAATCTCGTCGGATACTATCCGGAACCCAGACTAATATCGTGTTCAGGCCCCGACAGTCTCAAGAATCCGGGATCCGAAGATATGTCGAGATTGGGGTGGGACCATCAGAGTTAATCGCCATACCTCGGGGCAAGGGCTTCGTGCACCTTTTCAGAAGGCATGCGGCCCAATGCCATCCTTCCACGAGCCCGTCCTTCCAGCTTCAAGGTGAGACACCTATTTATAGATCCAAAGGCGCGGGGGACAGTTTACCTCCCCCTTTCACAAGGAACAACACCGAAAAAATTCCTAGGCGCCATGGCCGGCCTCCCAGGTTCATCCTCGCGCCCGCATGGCCCGCTCCCAGGCGATTGGTCGAGCTGTTCAGTTTCACACCTTCAGCTAAGCCGCCTGCAGACGCAGCGCTTCGTCCCTCCGGCAGATTTGGTTTCTGTCCGGGCCGGTCTCATCTCCGTCGATGGCCACACTCTCGCCGAGAACTCCCCCGCTCCGGGCAAGGAGGAGAGGGTATGTCTCGTGCCCTTCCTCCTAAGAGGTTTGGGCTTCCCCATCCATCCCTTTTTACGGGGTTTGTTGGAGCTCTATGGGATCCAGCTCCACAACCTCACCCCGGGGTCCATATTGCACATTTCCGGCTTTGTGGCCCTTTGCGAGATATTTTTGAGTTGCGAGGCCCACTTTGACTTGTGGAGGAAGTATTTCTGTCTTGTCCCTCGCCTCCGGGGAGGATCCATATTCGAGGTGGGCGGCACCAAAGTATGGCGGATAGTCGGGACAGGGTACCCAATGGGAACTCCACGAAAAGATCCCGAAGGATGGACCTCGGAGTGGTTTTATATTGAAGACGTTCCTCTCACCGATCCAATTCGGCAAGGGTTACCCGAATACTCAAACGACCCACCTATAAAGCGGTTCAGCTGGCGGCCCAAAGGCCCTTCCCAAAAGGACAGCGAAGAGGTGCATTCGTTAGCGGCCAAAGTCAGGATGCTAACTAGTAGTAAGCTGACCATGATTGAGGTGATGGCTATTGCCATTACCCGATGCATGCAACCCCTCCAGCAAAGGGGTCATCCTTTATGGTGCTATAACGGGACTAGCGATGTAATCCGCTACCAGCAACAAGGGCCAGACGATAAGGCGGCTCTGGCCAAAATATTAGCCAATCTCTTCAAGGGAGAGGAGGCAGATTTTGCTCAAATGAGTATCCGGGAATGTTGCTTCGGATACAATCCGGCAGATTGGGTAAGCCATAATCCATTGTCTTGAGCTCACGGATTATGCCCGAACTCTGACTGGTTGTAATTGAACAGGGATGGAGGCGGCAAGTTGCATCCATTAATTGCCCTCCTCAACCGGAGGATCATTCCCGTGACGACGATCCGGGGTATCATGACGACCCAGAGACGTCGATCGATTTTGAAGACGGGGTGTTTTATCAGGAGAGCCTTGACGGCGCCAAGGTCGCTCTAACAGCCAATCACCCAGGGGCTCTTCCCTCTTCCACAGTAAGTGAAAAGAGGACCCTCTCCCGAACAAGGCGCTCATCTCGTGCTATTCCCAACGTGCTGACTTCTGCTCCCAAGGGTCGCCGCACCACATGTCAGACCATCTTGGGAGGAGCGCGGACCATGCCAGCTTCGGCCCCTAACGGGAGATCAAAGCAGAAAGCCTGCACCGAAGCGGAAGCACCTGCCTCCTCGGCCCAGAGGTGACGTGTTTCGGAATTACAGCGAGGGTTGCTTTTAACACCCTTTTATTAAAGCTTGCCTAATTTTGCAGAAGAAGAATGCCACTGCATTAGTCCAAAGACTCCCCGGGTGCGCTGAATCGCAGCTCCGGTCCTAAGTCTTCGGCACAAGCCGGAGCTTCCTCCGAACACGCGGCAGCCGGCGTGCCTCCGGCGGATTCCGATGATGTTTTGGTCACCAACTCCGAAGTCGAGAGCGTAATGAATCATCGCCGCCGGAGGGAAACTTTATGTCATACTGCCTTTGCCGACCAGGAATTTAGTGCCTTTAATTTGGTGGATGCGTACCTTGGAGCGGCCCGGATAGGTCTTGAAGGGATTGCCGGCCTTTTTACTGCCAGAGTGCAGGTACGTAACTAAAAATAGCTTAAAAGTAGATCATGTTCCCTGACCAACTAGCCCCCAAGCCTTAATTTGGGCGGGATGCACGAGGTAAGGATTTGTAATGATATGATGTTTGTAGGCCGCGAGAGAGCAGAGCAAAAAACTGTCCGAGGACCTTGAGGTAAGCCGGACACAGTTGGTCGAAACCAGGGCCGAACTGGATGCGGCTCGAAAAGCCAGCAGCGATTTGTCCGGTAAGTAGAGAAAAAAACTGTTTCTCAATGCATAGGAAGGTGTACGGTGTGTTCTATGTGTTAACACCTTTTTCCCCATATAGCCGCGGAAGCCGTAAGCGGGTTGCGGAAGGAGCTAGAGGCTGGTAAACGAGTGCTGACGCGAAGTCATGAAGAGAAAAATGAGCTCAAGGCAGAGAATCAGCGGAAAGACGAGGAAATTGAGAGTTTGAAGACTCAGTTGTCACAAGCTTTAGAGGAAAACCAGAAGCTAAAAGGTGGCATATTTGGTAAGCACTGATCTTGCCATTCTATTAGCAAATACCATTATTGTTTTAATAACGAAATGCAACATCTGCTTTTTAGGTCTCCTGACTGGGCGGCCTGAGGAAGAAGTCAGCACCTATGGCAGGAACCTTTTAAAGGAGCTGACGAAGACTCATGAGAGGGCCCGGAAGGCCATGAAGAGCATTGTCAAGGCGTTATGGCCGTCAGATGTGCCGCCAGAGGGTATGGCCGAACTGGCTGAACGCTTTAAAGGAGCCCGGTGACGTTTTGAATTGTGGAAGATCTCAGCTTGTCGAAAAGGAGCGCGTGAGGCCTGGGCGATGGTAAAGACCCGTTACACCAAACTGGTCCTGAAGCATATGGCTCGAGTTGGACCAGTGGGTCCTGATGGTCAAGAGATACCCCTCAACTTGGTATATGAAGATGTGATGCCTGCCGCTCGCTATTCTTAGCAAGACTGTGCTTTGGACCAGCTAATAGACAATGTCGATCGGGAGTAGTTTTGTCAACCCTTTGTATCTATGTACTTAACATTGACTGAGCTCGATTCGCATTTTTTTATTTGTAAGGAATGTTGTCTTAACCGGCCATCGGCTTCTACCTCCCCGACTAGTGATCGGGAAGTGTTCCGTATTACGTGCCTCGAGAAACAAGGCAACACTTCGGGGAAACACGCAATCCGTCCATCTGGCTTGAACAGACGAAACATGTGCGGAGAGTTATGTTATATTACTATTTGACGTAAGAAACATCTTTTGATGAAAATAGTTCCTCCAATGGTTCCTTTCTTCAGGCAAAATTATAGTCTAGATACGTAAGATCAACGGAAACCAATGGCTTCGAGAAACCCTGGTGGTGAGCGCGAGGCCATATTCACTTCCCTTGGGCCGACTTAGTATATTCTGTAAGAACGCTATCTTTCAGCTTCACCCGTCTGAGGTACGGTCCCGGATAACCCGGTCGTAACAATCGCAGAGGTGCTCCCTTTACTCCCTAGCCGAACAATCGGGAACATAGGGGTAACCACAGGAGCCAGGCAACCCAGCTTGGCAAAGATCTTAAGTCAAATAAGTGCATATGTTGGCTTAAAATGTGTGAGAAGGATGCAATCAATACGAATGCGATTTATACGTTATTCGGCTCTTCTAAGGGAGCCCCCATGCAAAGTTGGGTGGTACATTCAGTGATGTATACAGTACGAGTTTGGTATGGTTCGGTTTAGCCGAACGCTTGCCATGTCAAAAAGAAAGAAAGAAAAATAAAAGAAGGAAAAGGTAAGGATGTATGTCAAACTCAGGCGTAAAAGCGCCGCAGCCGGGCTGCGTTCCACGGGTTCGGCTCGAGGCAGTCATCGGACGGGCGGCGAAGGCGATATGCTCCTCCTATAAGTACTTCATCGATGATGTACGGGCCCTCCCATTCGGGTGATAGTTTATTCTTCTGTTTTTCGAGGAGTCAGAGGACGAGGTCTCCCATGTTGTATGTCTTCGCCCGGACTTCACGGTTGTGGTAACACCGTGCTTGCTGTTAATAGAACATGGATCGAGCCCGAGCTATATCCCGTTCTTCTTCCAGAGCATCCAGATCATCCTGCCGATCCAGCTCGGCTTCTTTTCTTCGTGCATGCGCACTCTAGGCGCGTCATGGATAAGGTCGCATGGGAGGACAGCTTCTGCACCGTATACCATAAAAAATGGTGCGTATCCGGTTGACCGGTTAGGAGTAGTGCGCAACCCCCATAGTACGGAATCGAGTTCCTTGACCCAATGGCAGTCTGATTGTTTAAGTGGTCGGACTAGGCGAGGCTTGATGCCGCTCATAATGAGCCCATTGGCCTGTTCTACCTGTCCATTGGTTTGCGGGTGGTATACCGAAGCGTAATCAAGCTTGATGCCCATTTTGCCGCACCAGTCTTTGACTTCCTGGGCGGTGAAGTTGGTACCATTATCGATAATTATGCTGTGGGGGACGCCATAATGGTGTACGACATTGGACAGGAAGTCAATGAACGGTCCAGATTCTGCTGAAGTGACGGGCCTTGCCTCGATCCACTTGGTGAATTTGTCGACCATGACCAATAGGTACTTCTTTTTGTTTGTCCCCCCTTTGAGTGGCCCGACCATGTCGAGACCCTAGACCGCGAAAGGCCATGTTATCGGTATCGTCCTAAGAGCTGTGGGGGGCATGTGGCTTTGATTTGTGAACAGCTGGCATCCGACACAATGTTGGACTAACGTCCGGGCATCTTCACGGGTGGCAGGCCAGAAAAAACCTGCTCGGAAAGCCTTGCTGACCAAAGCCTGAGCTGCCACGTGGTGTCCGCCCATGCCCGCGTGTATTTCTGCCAGGAGCTGCTGCCCCTCTTCTTCGGAGATGCACCTTTGTAAGATTCCTGTGGTACTCTTCTTATAGAGTTCACCCTCATGGACCTTGTATGCTTTAGAGCTCCGACCTATACGTCGTGCTTCGGTCTGATCCTCTGGAAGCTAATGTTGTGTGAGGTAGGCTAGCAGGGGCTCTGTCCAGGGTGGGATTACGACCATGACTTTGTGGGCGGAAGGTGTTTCGTCGAGTGCGGAGCCGCCGATGACATGATCGTCAGGTTCATTTTCTGGTGAAGCATTGTGAGCAGCCTCATTGGTTGGTGCGCCGGTGATGTCGTCTTGCCACACCACGGATGGCTTAAAGAGCCGCTCGAGGAAGGTGTTTTTGGGAACCGGGTCACGCTTGGCGCCCATGCGGGCGAGGACGTCCGCTGCTTGATTGCTGTCTCTAGCGACATGGTGGAATTCTAGGCCCTCAAATTGGGCCAATATCCGAAGGACCGCGTTTCTGTATGCCGCCATCTTAGGGTCCTTGGCGTCGAATTTGCCGTTGACTTGAGAGATCGCTAGGTTTGAATCTCCCCATACCTCAAGGCGCTGCACTCCCATTGACGTGGCCATACAAAGATCGTGTAGTAGTGCTTCGTACTCGGCTGCGTTGTTGGAGTCCATGTACATTATTTGTAGGACATACCGAACAGTGTCGCCTGTAGGGGAGATTAGGATGACCCAGCCCCTAGTCTGGCTAACATTTTTGAGCTGTCGAAATACATTGTCCAGTGCGAATATGTACTGTACTCCCGGGGTAGTTCGTCTTCGGTCCATTCTGCTATGAAATCGGCCAGCACCTGAGATTTAACAGCTCGGCATGGTTTGTATGTTATCTTGAAGGGAAGGAACTCGATGGCCCATTTGGCGATGCGGCCCATGGTGTCCCTGTTGTTGATTATATCATTCAAGGGGACCTCTGATGCCACTGTGACCGAACATTCTTGAAAGTAGTGCCGTAGCTTTCGGGACGCCCTAAAAACCGTATAGGCTATCTTTTGATAGTGCGGGTATCGTGATTTGCATGGCATAAGTACCTCGGACACATAATAGACCGGCTTCTGGACTTGGAACTTGTGGCCCTCAGACTCCCGCTCCACGATGAGCACCGCGCTAACCACCTGATTGGTGGCTGAAATGTATAGTAGCATGGGCTCGCCAACGCTGGGTGCGGCCAGGATAGGGTTGCCAGCAAGAAGTGTTTTAATCTCCTCGAGCGCTGCAGTTGCTTCGTCTGTCCATTGGAAGTTCTTGGTCTTTTTGAGCAGTTTGTAGAGTGGCAATGCCTTTTCTCTGAGACGAGATTTGAAGTGGCTCAAGGCTGCCACGCATCCTGCCAGCTTCTGAACATGCTTGAGCTCTGTTGGTATTGCGAGCTGAGACAGTGCTCTAATTTTGGCCGGATTGGCCTTGATTCCTCTATGGGAAATGATGAATCCGAGCAACTTTCCGGCAGGGACCTTGAAGACACATTTTTCCGAGTTGAGCCGTATGTCGTAAGCTCGCAAGTTGTCAAAGGTTTGGCGTAGGTCGTCTACCAGTTGGTCGATGTGTTTGGTTTTGACAACCAGGTCATCCACGTATGCCTCGACCGCTCTACCAATTTGGTTTTTGAGGCATGTTTGAATCATTCACTGGTATGTGGCTCCTACGTTTTTCAGCCCAAACGGCATGGTGTTGAAGCAGAAAGGCCCGTAAGGAGTGATGAATGCGGTTGCCGCCTGGTCGGACTCCTTCATCTTGATCTGGTGGTATCCGGAGTATGCATCAAGGAAGCATAGCGAGTCGTGTCCGGCGGTGGCATCGATGATCTGGTCTATTCTTGGCAGGGGAAAGGGTCCTTGGGGCAGGCCTTGTTAAGGTCTTTGAAATCGACACAGAGCCGCCAGGACTTGTCCTTATTGGGTACCATAACCAGGTTTGCTAACCACTCGGGGTACTTGATTTCGTGGATGAATCCAGCCTCCAATAGTTTTGCGAGCTCTTCGCCCATGGCTTGCCGTTTAGGTTCGGAAAATCGGCGTAGAGTTTGTTTCACCGGCTTGAAGCCTTTGAAGATGTTTAGGCTGTGTTCTGCCAGCCAGCGTGGGATTCCCGGCATGTCTGAGGGGTGCCAGGCGAATATTTCCCAGTTTTCACGTAGGAATGTTCTTAGCGGCTCGTCGACTGCGGGGTCCAGTTGTGCTCCTATGGATGCAATTTTATTGGGATATGTTGGGTGCACTTGAAATTTTATGATTTCATCTGCTGGCTTGAATGATGTGGATTTTTGTCTTTTACTGAGGACCACATCATCCCTGTCGACTATAGCGCGCAATGCTGTCAACTCTTCGGCCGCGAGGGCTTCGGATAGTGCCTCTAGGGTGAGGGATGCTGTCTTGTTTTCGGCTCACAAGGCTTTGCTCGGGTCACTTTTAAGTGAGATTACCCCGTTGGGCCCTAGTATTTTGAGTTTCATATACCCGTAATGTGGTATGGCCTGAAATCTCGAGAATGCTTCGCGTCCTAGCAGGGCGTGGTATCCGCTGCGAAAGGGCACAATGTGAAATAGCAAGGGTTCAGTTCTGTAGTTGTCGGGTGTGCCGAACACCACGTCCAGGGTTATGCGTCCCGAGCAGTGTGCCTCCCTACCGGGTATTATACCTCGAAATGTGGTGTGGCTGCGTTCGATGCGAAATCTGTTGAACTGCATCTTGTCGAGAGTATCCTCATAGATGAGGTTGAGGCCGCTGCCTCCGTCCATCAGCACTTTAGTCAGCCGAAAACCATCGATAATGGGGTCGAGGACCAGTGCGGCCGGTGCGTGATTACTATGGGGACTTGGCTCGTCCTTCTCATCGAAGGTGATAAGTGTGGCTGCCCACGGCTGTGCGGCTGTCACTTGATATATCTGGCTGAGCTCTCGAAGAGACTTTTTCCTTTTACTGTTTGAGGTGAATGTCTCATAGACCGTAAGGAAATTGTGGTCCTGTGGTGAAGCCGCGGACTGCTTATCTGGAGGTGTAAGGCCCAAGATTGACTCGCCATGTTTGGCCACTTGTCTTACCACCCAACAGGCTCGAAGTCTGTGGGTTGGGTTTGCGTCTAGCAAGACCGAGTGTATGGGGTACGGTTTATCCAGCAACTCATCCAGCACTGATCTAGGTCTGGTTTTCTTTCCGTCGGGCTCGCGTTCCTGCGACCGATGTGTGTATGCTCGTTTGACGCGAGACTTTCCGTGCTGCACGGCGGGCGGTGTCCCCATGTTCATATGTTGCAACCTCCATGTGTTTTCCATGGCGCAATACTTGCGTACCATGTCTGATAGTTCAGTGAAGCTTTGAACTCGGCGGCGAGCGAGGGCGTTCAAGAGGCCTTCATCCTTGCAGGTGAACTGGAAAGCTTTGATTAACTCTTTGTCGCAACAAGATGCCATCCTGTTTTTCACAAGGAGAAATCTAGCCCAATAATGATGGACTGTCTCATTTGGCAGCTGTTTGACATACATGAGGTCCCATATGTCTGGATTTCTCGAATCTGGGGAGTATTCCGCATGGTGGGTGGGTGGGAAAAATTCTGGGATTCCCACCAGCGATGGACCCGGATTATCCTCAATTGTAGGTTGAGTTGCGTCTGGTCTTGATCGCGCAGGGTTCGGATCCGGACTGATGTGCGGCTGGATCGACTCGAGGCCGGATCCTGCTTTAGGGCTCAAGTCCGGATGTATTTCTGGGCTGGTGTCTGACTCCGAGCTAGAGACTCGAGTGTACACTGTTTTTAGCTTATAAGGCTGTGGCCCCTCCTGGGCCTCTTCGACGGTGGCGACGAGGTGTGAGACTGGAGGGGTGTTGATTTCTCGGTCGTCGGGTTTAAGCCCGACCTGATCATAGGCCATGGGCCTGATAACGGAGATTCCCATTGCACGGAATAGACTTGCAAGGTGGTCTGCCGGCTGGGCACACGGGGGTGCCGAATACTCCGGCGATTCAGCGGGGGATCTTGTGGACGATTTGTCGGAGTCAGGCTTCAAGGCCGGACCCTGAGAGACACTTGATTCTTTTAGGTCTACTGGCCCCGGGGCTGATGCCCTCGAGCCGGCGGGTCCCTTCATGGGGGCGAAGCCCTCGATCTGGTCGAGGTGACCAGTGGGATCGGCGCGTAGTAGCACACCATCGAACACGAAGATATGATCAGGGGCGGGGGAGCCCCCGGCACGGTTGTGGTCTCTAACGACCGGTTGAGCCATCGATTTTTTTCGGCGATCCAACAGCGGAACTCTCAATGAAAGCACCAATGTCGGTGTCAAAACTAGCAGACCTCGGGGTAGGGGTCCCGAGCTGTGGATCTGAGATCGATGGGGAACAAGGGACGATGAACAAGGTGTTTACCTAGGTTCGGGCCCTCTCGAAGGGGTAATACCCTACGTCCTGCTTGATTGTGTTGGATGTATAGTATGTTTACAGAGTAGATCTACCTCAAGATCAGCATGAGCTAAACCCTAAGGTGATGAGGTGATGGATGTAGCTCTACCTCTAAAGACTACAACCCTCGGTTTATATAGACACCGGTAGGGTTAGGGTTACCGAAGATAGATTACAATGAGGGGTAAAGAGATCCTGCCTATCCTTGACTTGGAGGGCACACCACGGCTTCATAGATCTTCTGTCGTTATGCGGCTTCACCAGTTCGGCCCATATTCAATGGGCCGATGCCCTTAGGACCCCTTAGTCCATGACTCCCTCAATTGGTATTAAGGATAAAAAGATGGGGTGTATTCCTACATGAATATATCTTGTCTACATCATGTCATCGTTCTTATTGCATTACTCTGTTTTTCCCTGAACTTAATACACTAGATGCATGCTGGATAGCGGTCGGTGCGTGGAGTAATAGTAGTAGATGCAGGCAGGAGTGGGTCTACTAATCTTGGACGTGATGCCTATATACAAGATCATTGCCTTGGATATCGTCATGATTATTCACTTTTCTATCAATTTCCCAATAGTAATTTGTTTACCCACCGTATGCTATTTTCTTGAGAGAAGCCTCTAGTGAAAACTACGGCCCCCGGGCCTATATCCTATCATATTAAATCTAAAAATACCTTGATGCACTTTTTCCCTATTTATTTTAATTTGTGTTTTTTCTAGATCTATTTATCAAATCTGATACAATTTAATCTACCTCAATACCGAGGGGGGATTGACAACCCCTCTTATGCCTTGGGTTGCAAGTTTTTGTTGTTTGTGTGCAGGTGCTGTTTACATAGTGTTGCTTGGTTCCCCTATTGGATGGATAACCTTGGTTTCGTAACTAAGGAAAGTACTTACCTTTGCTGTGCTGCATCATCCTCTCCTCTTCGGGGAAATACCAACGCAGATACAAGCAATCGGGAAGAATGTCTGGCGCCATTGCTGGGGAGACATCCTCAACATCTATCAAGTACCCAATCAAAAATCTCATCTCCTTGCAATTACTTTATTTGCCATTTGCCTCTCGTTTCCATCTTCCCCACTTCTAAAAAGTTTTTGCAAAAATACAAAAATATTTTTTCGCTTGCCTTTTTCTTGTTTGATCTTTTGTTTGCTTGTGATCTTGTTTGCGTAGTTATGATGTCTCAAAGAAAGTATTATGATGTTCCCTATCCCAATATCATGATTGAGATTGAGAAAAGTACTAAAGTATACATGACTATGCAATATGAGCATAATATTTTTTTATCGAAGACCTTAAAGAACACTGTTTTGTTGGATGCTATAACAAAACAACTTGATCATCTCAACAAAGAAGTTGCTAATCTCTAATCTCAGTATGCTCATACTGAAAATTTACTAGGAAAAATATCCGATGCACAAGCTACTTTAGTAAATCAAATGGCAGCTAAGCCGGAATCTCTAGAAGATAGTAATGATGAAGATGTAAAGATGATTGGTGTTTCTTCTATTGATTCCTTGTTTATTAATATTAAACTTGATGATAAGGGGACTGAAGAAGAGTCAACTTTAGCTAGAAGGCGTCCCCATAATTCGGAGGGTGAAAATCTTGTTGAAAAATTTGATAAAAGTGGGTTTGGAGAGGTAAAAACTTTAACTAGTGATGTGCCCACTCTTTTGGACTACAAAGACTTTAATTATGATAGTTGTTCTTTGATTGAATGTATTTCTTTGTTGCAATTCATGCTAAATTCACCCAATGCATATGAACAAAATAAAGCTTTTACTAAACATACCATAGAAGCAATGATGAAAGCTTTAGAAGAAAAGTTGGAATTAGAGATTTCAATTCCTCAAAAATTATATGATGAATGGGAACCCACCATTAAAGTCAAGATAAAAAATTATGAGTGCAATGCTTTATGTGATTTGGGTGCTAGTGTTTCCACAATTCCGAAATCTCTATGTGATGTGCTAGGTTTTACCAAGTTGGAAGAATGTTCTCTTAATTTGCACTTGGCGGATTCTACTATTAAAAAGCCTTTGGGAAGAATTAAATATGTTCTTATTATTACAAATAGGAACTATGTGCCCATAGATTTTATTGTTCTTGATATTGATTGCAATCCGCCTTGTCCCATAATACTTGGTAGACCATTTTTACGAACTATAGGTGCCGTGATTGATATGAAAGAAGGGAATATTAAATTTCAGTTTCCATTGAGAAAGGGTATGGAACACTTCCCTAGAACAAGAATTAAGCCACCATATGAATCAATCATGAGGGCAACCTATGGAGCAAAAACCAAAGAAGACAATACTTGAATCTATGCATTATGCCTAGCTAGGGGCATACAACAATAGCGCTTGTTGGGAGGCAACCCAAGAATAAAATAATTTTTTCTCCTTTTATTTCTATTCTTGTGTGTTTACACAATTATGCCTCTGTTATTATTGTGCTTTTTATGTTTTAATTAGTGTTTGTGCCAAGTAATGCCTTTAGGATGGCTTGGGTGATAGTTGTTTGATCTTGTTGGAAAACAGAAACTTTTGCGTCCAGTAGCAGAATTGTGAAAAATTACTGGAGTGACGAAAAATTCTGAATTTTTTACACAAGATTGATATACAAATTTCCCCTATTTATCTAATGTTTCAGAAATTTTGGAGTTACAGAAGTATGAGCTTAATTCGGTTTTCTACAGACTGTTCTGTTTTTGACAGATTCTGTTTTCGTTGCATTGTGTGCTTATTTTGATGAATCTATGGATAGTATCGGGGGTATATGCCATGGTAAAGTTAGAATACAGTAGGTATAATGCAATAACAAAATATGAATGGGTTGCAACAATACTTAAAGTAGTGAATTGTTTTCTTATACTAACGGATCTCACGAAGGTTTTGTTAAGTTTTGTGTGATTGAAGTTTTCAAGTTTTGGGTGAGATCACGATGGATGAAGGAGTAAGGAGTGAAAAGAGCCTAATATTAGGGATGCCCATGGAACCCCAAGGTAATATTCAAGGAGAACCAAGCAACTAAGTTTGGGGATGCCCCGGAAGGCATCCCCTCTTTTTTCTAACGACCATCGGTAATTTTACTTGGAGCTATATTTTTATTCGTCACATATCATGAGTTTTGGTTGGAGAGTCTTGTATTATATGAGTCTTTGCTTGTTTTTCCTTTTAGTTTTCCACAACTATCCTTGCTGGACACACCTATTTGAGAGAGCCATGATGATGCTATGATTTGTTAGAATTGCTCTATGTGCTTCACTTAATTTTTTTTGAGCTATGGAATTGTTCTAGTACTTCACTTATATCTTTTTGAGCACGGTGGTGGTTTAATTTTTGAAGAAATGCTCTCATGCTTTACTTATATTATTTTGAGAGTTAGTTTTTTTTTGAAGAAATGCTCTCATGCTTCACTTATATTATTTTGAGAGTTGAAATTTTTGAAGAAATATGTGCTCTCATGCTTCACTTAAATTTATTTGAGAGCTTGTTAGTAGCAATGGTAATATATGAACTTAGTCCCAAAGTGATAGATATTCAAGGGGGGATATAATAAAAAAATTCATGAAGATCATTGGATATTATAAACTTGATTCCTTCTAATAGTGTTGAGATATGGAGATAGTAATATGTGAGTCATGTTGGTCAGTAATTATGCTTTAGTAAGAATATTGGTGTTAAGGTTTGTGATTCCCTATGCAAGCACGGAAGTCAATAGTTATGCAATGAAGTTATATCCTACTTGTGGTGCATTATTCGGTGTGAGTTATATTTAATGCTCATTTATGATCATTTTTGTTTCTTGGTTGGTCGCTTCTCAATCTATTTGCTAGCCTTCATTTGTACTAAGCGGGAATACTGCTTGTGCATCCAACTCCTTAAACCCAAAGTTGTGCCAAATAAGTCCACCATACCTACCCATATGCAGTATTTTCATGCCGTTCCAAGTAAATTTGTATGTGCCAACTCTAATTTTCAAAATGAATTTCCTTTTTGTGTGCCCGTACCGCTCATGAAGTGGCAGGGGTGGCCAATATTTTCCATGCTAGATATGTTATTCGCAAGATGAGTGTTTATTCACTTGTCATTGCACGAGAGTGTGGCAGGTAATAGGGATGCCCAGTCCCGAAATATTTTTTTAATATGTTGTCAATAATAAATTCCTTGCAAAGTGTTGGTATGGAAGGCACCCGTGGATATGGCTAGCCATGGATTGTGAAAGAATGGTGGAAAAGGAAATAAACTTTATTTTATGTTTGGGAACCGCATATGATTTATCTAGCATGGAAAGTATTGGGAATTCTCGGTCATTTTCGTTGACAGGAAAATCATGCCTCTCAAAACAATTTTATCTCTCAATTTAAGCTTTGAGCTCTGGCACCTCTAGAAATCTCTGCTTCCCTCTACGAAGGGCCTATCTATTTATGTTTATGCAATTTTTATTTTTTATTGAGTCTCCATCTTCTCTTATAAAGTAGCAACTAGGGAACACTATTATCATACTTGTGCATTGGGCATAGCTAATATTTGAGTGCGTTTCATGAATGGATCAATGATTGAGCATAATGGGCTAGGCATAGCTTTCTTTAGTGTTGATATTTTGAAAGACATGGTTGCTTGTTGATATGCTTGAGTATTGATGTCCTATAGACTATTGCTTTGAATCATTTAAAGTCTAAATGCCCATGCTACAAAAGAAAAGAATATGTGATGAACATGTTAGGCAGCATTCCACATCAAAAATTCTGTTTTTATCATTTACCTACTCGAGGACGAGCAGGAATTAAGCTTGGGGATGCTGATACGTCTCTAACGTATCTATAATTTTTGATTTTTTCATGCTGTTATATTATCAATCTTGGATTTTTATATTCATTTAGTAGCAACTTTATATCATTTTTTGGAACTAACCTATTGACATAGTGCCCAGTGCCAGTTGCTATTTTGCTTGTTTTTTTACTTTGCAGAATATCAATACCAAACGAAGTCCAAATGCAACAAAACTTTTTGGAGATTTTTTTCTGCCTAGAAGACACCCAGGGAGCCAAAGGAGCACATGGGAGGGGGCCCGTGGGGCCCACTAGGCACCAGGGCGCGCTAGGGGCCCTAGGCGTGCCCTGGTGGGTAGTGGAGCCCATGGGAAGCTTCTCCACTGACCTCCACCTGTATAAATACTATAAAATCACCAAAACCCTAGGGGAGTCGACGAAATACAGTTTCCATCGCCGCAAGTTCCAGAACGACGAGATCCAATCTAGAGGCGTTTTTTGGCACTCTGCCGGAGGGGATAACGATCACGGAGGGGTTCTTCATCATCCTTGTTGCCCCTCCGATGATGCGTGCGTAGTTTACCACAGACCTACAGGTCCGTAGCTAGTAGCTAGATGGCTTCTTCTCTCTTTTTGATCTTCAATACAGTGTTCTCCTCGATGTTCTTTGAGGTCTATTTTATGTAAAGACTTTTTGCGGTGTGTTTGTTGGGATCCGATGAATTGTGGGTTTATGATCAGTTCTATCCATGAATATTATTTGAGTCTTTGCTGAACTCTTATATGCATGATTGGTATAGCCTCGTATTTCTTCTCCGAAATTTTGGTTTGGTTTGGCCAACTAGATTGATTTTTCTTGCCATGGGAAGAGGTGCTTTGTGATGGGTTCGATCTTGCGGTGCTAAATCTCAGTGACAGAAAGAGGCATGACACGCATGTATCGTTGCTATTAAGGATAAAAAGATGGGGTCTATTCCTACATGAATAGATCTTGTCTACATCATGTCATCGTTCTTATTGTATTACTATGTTTTTCCATGAACTTAATACACTAGATGCATGCTGGATAGCGGTCGATGTGTGGAGTAATAGTAGTAGATGCAGGCAGGAGTCGGTCTAATAATCTTGGACGTGATGCCTATATACATGACCATTGCCTTGGATTTCGTCATGATTAGTCACTTTTCTATCAATTGCCCAACAGTAATTTTTTTTACCCACCGTATGCTATTTTCTTGAGATAAGCCTCTAGTGAAAACTACGGCCCCCGGGTCTATTTCCTATCATATTAAATCTAAAAATACCTTGCTGCACTTTTTATTTATTTATTTATTTTTGTGTTTTTGCTAGATCTATTTATCAAATCTCATACAATTTAATCTATCTCAATGCCAAGGAGGGATTGACAACCCCTCTTATGCGTTGGGTTGCAAGTTTTTGTGGTTTGTGTGCAGGTGCTGTTTACATAGTGTTGCTTGGTTCTCCTATTGGATTGATAACCTTGGTTTCATAACTGAGGGAAATACTTACCTTTGTTGTGCTGCATCATCCTCTCCTCTTCGGGGAAATACCAACGCAGATACAAGCAATCATGGCTCTGGGTGAGAGTAGTAGTCGAGAGGTCGGGTTTTGTCTCTGCCCTCCGTTCTGCTGTTTGTCTCAGCAGTTCGCGGAGTTTGCCGCTTTCCTTTCAGATCCCCCGCTTCCTGGGCAAGACCTGACCCCGGAGGTGCAGATGCTCCTGCAACCCACCCTAAAGCGCCCTCCTCCCCCTTCTCGTAAAGGGAGGAAGGCTGCTTCTTCTGCAGGCGGAGGGGGCGTACTATGGGGTACCCGATGAGGATGCCGCATTGGGTGATGTCTCGTCTCCGCCTTCTGTCACAGGGGACGAGGAGGTCGAACCAGGGGACCATGGGAGCCCAGGATATCCCGCGGTCGCCAAGGGGGGGTGCTAAGTGGGCTTCCCTTAAGGGCGGCCTTTCTGAGGTGCTCCGATTTTTTCGAAGATGAAGGTGCCACTGGCCATGCTTATGGCCAAGAGGCAGAAAGTTGCACCGGCTGCAAAGTACGTTGGTGGCATCCTTGCGATATTTGTTGTGTCTTGGGCATTTCCGACGGAGCAGATTTCTGTCAGATCCCTCGGTAGGGGTCCAAGTGCAGCTGGAAGTCATGGATTGGAGGTGTCCAGGTTCGGGCCTCCGGAGATTAATACCCTACGTCATGCTGGTTTTGGTTATTCATAATGGAGGGATACCTCATGCGAGGGGTTACAATGGTGTATGATATTGCTACGGAGAGTTTCTCCTATCTGAGGACTGATTGATTAGGGGAACCCCAGACCTCCCTTTATATAGGCAGGAGAGGTCTAGGGTTTACATGCCGGATACGATCTAGGATGTCGCCGCCTTCTAGTCTTGGGCGTCAAGAAGGTCTTCTGGCCTCCTAGGGTTAGCATCATGTCGTGGGCCTATTGGTCCCCCTTGTACTCGACGAGGCCGGGCTCCTTGGCCCTAGCCACCCCTGGTACATGACCCCGTCAGTAGCCTCCGAGCATGGTGGAGGTCACAGTGAGGGTCGCAAGACCTCTGACGGGCTGCTTCTTTGTCTTGTTTCTTAGGAGCTCGGACAGCCTTCGAGTTCGGTACACCCAAGGGATAGGTCGCCCTTGCGGTTTGGACGTCGATTCGATGTAGTCAGTAGTTCGTCACGAGTCTTTAAGAGAAGACCCATCCGTAATTATTGCCTCCATCTTCTTCAAAAAAGAAGGAAAAGGGGAACCTTTCCAAGGTGACGGAAAAGTGATCCGTTCCGCTGTGGGTGGAAGGCATCTTGGGTCCGGATGTCTTATAAGGAGAGGGAAATCGAGGGTTTTGAAACCCTACCTCATTTCGTTTTGCCCCTTGTTCGTCTTGAAACATTTTCTGTGCCGCCGCTTTGTTCCCGTTGCCCTTGTTCCCTTGCCGCTGATGGCCAAGACGAGGAAGGAGAGAGAAAGAGAGATCTCTGGCTCAGAGCCATCTTCCAGGCCTGCCAGCGGGAAGAGAAAAAGGGCCACCCCAACAATGGGGCGCAATCGGGGCACGTTACGTCCAAATCCACTAGAAAGTTGTTCCCGTCCGTGGCAACAGAGGGTGATATAAAAGGCTACAAGGACAACCTGTCCATGCCCGCGGATCTGAAGGTGCACATTCCAAGCGGGGAGGTCCCGCCAGAGCCCCGTGCCAATGAGCACGTACTGTGCTCAGGGTACTTCAGGCGGGGGCTCAGCTTCCCGCTTCATCCTTTCGTGCGTGGCCTCCTCTACTTTCTTGGATGTCAACTTCACCACATGCCGCCCAAGGGGGTTCTGCATATCACAAATTTCATCACTTTTTGTGAGTGCTATCTCGGGTAGCACCACACTTTGACTTGTTCTGTTATTTCTGCCGGGTCTATGTTTAATCGAACGAGGACACCGTTTGCGACCTTGGGGGAGCCATCCTGGAGCTCCACCCCAACTCCACCTTCTTTTCCTTTGACCTCCCGAAGTCCGTTCGGGAGTGGCATAAGTCGTGGTTTTATGGGGAGGGCCTCGGCGACAACCTGCCGGCCTTCATGAATGAGCCTCCCCAGAAATTACTCTCATTGGCTCCGCTCTCCAAGCCGACCTCGGAGGTCAAAGTTCTCGCGGAGGCCACCGCCCACTTGAAGAAAGGCGGGTTGATCGGGGGCCATATTGTGTGGACGCGGGTGGCTTGTCGTGTCTTGCCCCTGCGGGCTCGGAGCTCCTTGATGTCCCAGTACACAGGGCCTACGGACCTCGCGCAGGTCTCTCGGGAGGATCTGGGTGCCGAGGCGATTGACGCACTCCTTGGTGGCTTGGTTGGGCCCGACGCAATTAAGTGGTCCAATAAAGAGATCATGGGGGCCTTTTCGGCTGACCTCCTCCCTGGCAATGTAAGCGTTCTGTCTGCGGTTTTCTTGCCTGTTTTCGGGGTTTAGATGTTAAACCATGCTCCTTTCCTTGCTCCTTGACATGACTTTGCCACCTTCCAGGCTTTTTTCTCTGAGCCTCCGATGCTGGGCTAGTAGGTTAGCGCTACCCTAGCCGCCCTCATGGTTGTCGCCCCCTCCAGGCCTTCTCGCGAGGAGGTCGGCTCCTATCGGGGAAGGAACCGGGCGTCTGAAGAGGCTCAGACGAAGGGCTTCGAGGACCTGGAGGGTTGAGGGAGTCCTGGACTAGGGGGTCCTTAGGATGCCGGCCTATCTCGCATGGGCCGGATTGGTGGGCTGCACTGTATCCGGACCGAAGACCTTTTGTGCCTTGGTTTCTACCCAAGTCAAGATGGAAGATCTGGAGTTCATTTTGACATAACCAACTATATGTAAACCCTAGTACCCCTGGTGTCTATATAAACCAGGGGGATTAGTCCGTAGAGGCTAGAAGAACAATCCCCATCCTACTAGTTAGGGTTTAGTTCGTCTGATCTCGTGGTAGATCTACTGTGTAACCCCCTTATACACAAGCAATATAATCAAACAGGACGTAGGGTTTTACCTCTTAGAGAGGGCCCGAACCTGGGTAAATAATGTGTCCTACATCTACTGTTCCCCATCGATCCAAGATCCACAGTTCCGGACCCCCTACCCGAGATCTGCCGGTTTTGACACCGACTTTGGTGCTTTCATTGAGAGTTCCGCTGTTGGGTCAACAGAAGGATCGATGGCCACCTACGCCAGAGGCATCTCATCTCCTGGCCGGGCTCCTACGCCCGGTGGCATCACGCCGCATACTGATCCATATGACCCCTGGGCCGGGATGGAGGCTTCTCCCCCAATCAAAAAATGAGGTTTGGGAGCCTTGAGTTTACCGCTGATTCCCAGGGAGATCTTACTCTCGCCAAGCCGCCTTCTCCCCTTGGGGAACCTGCCGACCCCGATGCTTTGACCTCGGGGACGGAAACCTACGATGTGCGGAGCTTGGCCTTAGACCCGGATTCCGTCAATATGTCGGCCGTGCGCCGCCCGGACACTGTCTCGAACAAATCCGGAGCGGCCACACTTCAAGTCAGTCCCGAGCGCTCGGGCAGCATGGACCCGGCGGACCTCTCATCCGTAAATAATCTACTAGATCGAATTTGGGCCATGGGAGTCTCTGACGGCCAATCCTCGGTCTACGACCAGATTGGGCTCAAACCCGACAACAGGGAAATTCACACCCCGCCCATTAAGCACCTCGTTGCCACCATTGAGTTGGCCGAGGGTTCGCTATTGCTGAAGCTTAAAACAGGTTACGTCCGGATCGATGATCGAGCTTCAAGCTCGGAATCCGGCGATCTCCCCAAAGAAGGCACAGAGCCAAACTCCGACCTAAGACACGGCTTCAAGTCTTTGTCGCTGTCCTCGGACAATGCGGATGCCGGATCCAACACGTCAAGTGCTTCAGGGGTCGCGGATGCGACCGCTAGAGTTCCAGATACACAACCTGGGGCAATGCGAAATCTTTTTCCACCCACCCCCATGTCGCACACTCCCCAGATAATTCGGGTCCTCCGGACATCTAGGATTTGATGTACGTGAAACAGCAGCCTGGAGAGACAGTCCACCATTACTGGGCTAGATTCCTCTTGGTAAAAGAAAAAATCACAAGCTACCGTGATCAAGACATAACTACAACCTTTCGGTGTAACTGCCGAGATGAAGGGCTTCTGAATGCCCTCGCCCGCTGCCACATGCAAAGCCTCGCTGAGTTATCGGACCTGGTACGCAAATACTGCGTCATGGAGAGCACCTGGAAAGAACAACAAATCGCGTGGAGTCATACCACGCCGAACACTCAAGTACAATCCGGGAAAAGCGTGCACACGCACAGTGGTTGCCCGAACACGAACCCGCCGAAAAAAGAAACAGATCGCTCGCCGAACCCAGATCGGTCCTAGATGAGCTACTGGATAAGCCATGCCCCATACACTCGGCCCCGCTAAACACAAATCCAACTCACAGGCTTCGAGCTTGCTGGGTTGTTAGACAGGTCGCCAAGAGTGGCGAAGCCATACTCCGCCTTCAAACTCCCAGTAGAGGATCAGAAACACACTCACCCAATGACAATAGTGTCCTAACCGTCTATGAAACCTTCTCCTCGAACAATCAGAGGAAAAGAGCCCTTCGAGAGCTCAGCCAACTCCACCAAGTCACAGCAGTAAACTCTTGGACGGACACCCCAATCACCTTCAATGCGGAGGATGAACCAAGAACACGACCCATCCGAACACCTGCCGCGCTAGTCCTCGACCCCACCGTGGACAACTTCAGATTGACCAAGGTGCTTATGGATGGAGGCAGCGGCCTAAATCTCATTTACGAGGACACCCTCGACAAAATGCAATTCGACAGATCTCGAGTCGAACAAAGCTACACTGCGTTTCGGGGAATCATTCCCGGCAAAGAGGCACGCTGCTCCGGACGAGTCACCCTGTACGTAGTGTTCGGCACTCCGACAAACTACAGGACCGAAGAACTACTCTTCCACATTGTGCCCTTCCATAGCGGATACCACACCCTACTGGGGCATGACGCATTTTCAAAGTTTCAGGCTATACCCCACTATGGGTACATGAAACTCAGAATGCCAGGGCCCAATGGAGTGATCACAATTACCAGTGACCCAGACAGAGCCCTCCGAGCTGAAAACAAAACAGCATCCCTGGCCCTCGAGGCACTATCCGAGGCTCTCGCAGCCGAAGAGTTGACCACACTATGAACAGTAGTGGACAGAGATGATGTCATCCTAAGTAAAAGACCCAAGTCTACATCCTTTAAACCAGCTGATGAAATTGTCAAGTTCCAAGTGCATCCGATGGACCCCAACAAAACAGCGACCATCGGAGCCCAGCTGGACCCAGAGGTCGACAGGGTGCTGCGCGCATTCCTTTGCGAAAATTGGGACATATTTGCTTGGCACCTTTCGGATATGCTAGGTATCCCACGCAGGCTGGCAGAGCATAGTCTGAACATAATTAAAGGCTTCAAGCCAGTCAAACAGACGTTGCGTCGATTTTCTGAATCCAAGCGTCAAGCCATGGGAGAAGAATTAGCTAAACTACTCGAAGCCTGATTCATCAGAGAAATCAAACACCCCGACTGGCTGGCAAATCTGGTCATGGTACCTAAAAAGGACAAATCCTGGCGGCTGTGCGTCGACTTCAAAGACCTCAACAAGGCTTGCCCCAAGGATCCCTTCCCTCTGCCCCGCACAGACCAGATCATCGACGGCACCGCCGGACACGACTCGCTGTGTTTCCTTGACACCTACTCAGGGTATCCCCAAATCAAGATGAAGGAATCCGATCAACCAGCAACCGCGTTCATTACACCCTACGGGCCATTCTGCTTCAACACAATGCCCTTCGGGTTAAAAAACGCAGGTGCAACATATCAGCGCATGATTCAAACATGCCTGGAAACCCAAATCGGTAAAACAGTTGAAGCCTATGTGGATGATGTGGTCATTAAGATCAAACATGTCAGCCAGTTGGTCGACGATCTCCGTCTCACCTTCGAAAACTTGAGAACATATGATATACGGCTTAACCCAGATAAGTGTGTTTTCGGAGTTCCCATCGACAAACTACTCGGATTCATTGTCTCCCATTGAGGGATAGAAGCCAATACGGCTAAAATCCGTGCTCTGTCCCAACTAGCAATACCCATAGAGCTCAAACACGTCCAGAAGCTGGCTGGTTGCGTTGCAACCTTGAGTCGTTTCATCTCTCACCTCGGCGAAAAGGCTCTGCCGCTTTACAAATTACTCAAAAAGACCAAAAACTTCGAATGGACTGATGAGGCAACTGCCGCTCTAGAGGAGATAAAGACTCTACTCGCAGGCAACCACATTTTGATAGCACCGGGCATAGGCAAACCCATGCTACTATATATTTCAGCCACGAACCAGGTCGTGAGCGCCGTACTCATGGTAGAACGAGAGGCAGAAGGGCATAAGTTCCGGATACAAAAGCCTGTCTATTATGTGTCAGAGGTGCTCACCCCATGCAAATCTCGATATCCGCACTATCAGAATATCGCCAACACAGTGTTTATGGCATCCCGCAAGCTCCGACACCACTTTCAAGAGTGTTCGGTCACCATGGCATTTGAAGTACCCTTGAATGACATCATCAACAATAGGGACGCCACAAGTCGCATCACCAAATGGGCCATAGAGCTCCTACCTTTTGAAATTGTGTACAAGCCACACCGAGCTATTAAGTCTCAGGTACTAGCCGATTTTCTGGCAGAATGGACAGAAGCTGAGCTTCCCCGGGAATACAACTCACAATGGACAATGTATTTTGGCGGCTCCAAGATGCTGGCCGGGCTGGGGGCTAGCATAATCCTCACGTTCCCCACCGGCGACACTATTCAGTATGTACTATAGATCATGTACACAGACTCCAACAACGCAGCCGAATACGAAGCACTACTGCATGATCTTCGGATGGCAACATCAATGGGTGTTTAACGGCTTGAAGTGCGGGGCGATTCCAACCTCGCCATCTCCCAGGTTAATGGTGAGTTCGACGCCAAGGACCCAAAAATGGTGGCATACCGAAATGCCATCTTAAGAATATCAGCCCGGTTCGAAGGGCTGGAATTTCATCATGTCTCTAGGGATTGTAACCAAGTTGTGGATGTCCTCGCCCGTATGGGCGCTAAACGTGACCCCGTCCCCAAAAACACCTTTTTAGAATGGCTTTTCAAGCCATCCGTGGTGTGGCAGGAAGGGATCCAAGATGCAGCAATCAACGGGCCCGAACAAATCGTCCCTCCGGCCGTTGAGCCAGACGACGACATCATTGGCAGCTCGGCAATTGAAGAAACCACTTCGGCTCATGAGGTCATGGCAATAGTTGCACCATGGACTGAGCCCTTCCTTGCCTATCTTCTAGGGCAAGAGCTCTATCGGATTCAGGGCTCCGCAGACCCAAGAAGGTTCGAACTCTGGGGCGTGTGCGAAGATCCCAACCAACCCAAGTCTCCTCTCGCCGCCCAACAGCCTAGCCTCCACGAACTCACGCGAGCGGGGAAGAAGATGAACACGGAAGTTTACCCAGGTTCGGGCCACCTTACGGTGTAAAACCCTACTCCTGCTTTGTGGTGGATTGGCCTCACAACGAGGTTGAGGATGAACTAGTACAGTGGTTTGAGCGACCTTGCGAGGGCTCAAGAGGCAAGGGTGGAATCGATCTCCGGGGTCCGGTCCTCCTCTATGGTGGTGGCTAACCTATATTTATAGTGGCCTCAATCCTCTTCCCCCAAAACTTAGGTGGGAAGGGATCCCACAATGGCCAATTCGAATGGGGACAGGTAGTACAACTTATCCTGACGAAAGGTGGTCTTCTCCTGCAAAGCCTCTGATCGTGACGCAGCTGTGGGCTCGGCGATGACATCCGTCCTGTCGAGCTCGTGGTCTTGGTCTTGTTGCACTAGAATGGAAACCTTTGGAGGGTCCTGGGAACCCACGCCTGTCCTTGATCCCTTAGCACCAAAAGGGAAACTGTCTCCTCTGCGCCCGCTGGCACCCGCCTGGCCTTGGTCGTCATGGCTCATGTCATCGCAGCCTCGTGAGGCTGGGTACCTGCATAGAAAACTCCGCTCCTTGGGAGGCAGCCTGGGGAGGCCGCTCCTCTGGAGGTCTTGGCGTCGTCCGCCTCACGAGGCCAGGGGGCCCTCGCGAGGGTCTTGTCTTGGAGGTCTTGCCGCTGGGCTACACCAGGCCGTCGATGGAGCCACGCGGTGGGCCGCAGGCGGGCAGGTCTGGGTACCCCCGATCCCAGAACGCCGATAGTAGCCACCAGGCCCAAGGCGCGCTTGGGCTGGCTTCGAGGCGAAGCCAAGGGCAAGGGCGAAGCGCCGCGGGCCCCAAACCGCCTGCGGGCTAGGATTGACACGTGGCACACGATGAAGCGCGGATGCCTCCACTTCCCATGTCACCTCGGCAACTGCCCTGACTTGATAACTGCCCGGTGCATGCAGCAGGGCCATAATCGCTTGGAACGTGGAGGGGCACCGGTTGGCCTTCGACCGCCTGTAAGAGGGCGAGCGGGGGCGGAGCCCCCTAGTCCATCTTCATCTTCTCGCTCCCCTGCTCCGAACCACCAACTCGCAGCCATGGCGCCAGTGAGAAGGTTTTCTGCCGCCGAGAAGGGGAAGACCCCCATGGAGGGACCAGGCTCGCCGCCGCCCAAGAGGGGCCGCGGCCGTCCTCGCAAGCACACCACGATGCCGGCGGTGGTCCCCCGGAGGCGCGGGCGCACCCCCGCAAAGGCCGGCGCTACTTCCGATAGCCGTGGAAAGGCTCCTTCCCGTGCCGGCAGCTGCAGCGGTCATGACAGCCGCGACCAAGGGAAGCTTGCGGCGACCGCCCGACCTCCCCGCCCACGATCCCACTCAGCCGAGGCTACCCAAGAGTTCGTGGTGTGGACACAGAGGCCGGCAGCCACCTGGTTCCATCTCCCGCGCTTCTTTGTGGGCGCGCTGCCGGCCGGAGGGCCTGGTGGCCTTTGGCTGCAAGCGGACGTCTGCTGCAGCAAGGCCTCGTGGGTGGAGGTCGAGGTCACCCCTACAGGTTATGTGTTCCTGAACCGGGGGTGGCAAGCGTTCGCCCGCGCCCGTGGCCTGCAAGGGAGGCATACCCTCCACTTCAGGCACAACGGGGCAGCAACGCTCTTCGTTAGGATCTTCGGGGAGGACGGCAGACGTCTGGGGTGCTGCCCAGAGGACGACGACGACGGCGACCACGCCTCCGATGATGATGGCCGGCACAGCGGCGACGTCCTCGGTGGTGAACTTGCCCTTGGCGAAGACCGCAGCACCTCCGGCAGCAGCGGCTCCTCCTCCGGGAGAAGCACGAGCGACGAGGACTACGACAAGCCGCCACGTCGCCGCGCCCGGACCAGGGAGGGCGACGAGCCACCACGTCACCGCGCTCTTACTCGGGAGGACGCCGAGCCATCTCGCCATCGTGCTCCAGTGAAGCAGGAGGAGAGCTCTGACTGAGCGCGAGCAGCGCCAGAGCCAGGCCTCAGGAGTTGCGGTCCTCGTGAAGCCTCCCTTTGCTTGTTTTTTTTATGCATCAAGAATCATAGGGAGCCCCGCTGGGGCGTGTAATGAACCATGGTGCTCGCGCCTTTATGTTAATGTTTTTACTTTGTATCCAAGCATTCGTGTTGCTACCAATTGAAAGATTCCTGCCAATCGCGATTAGGGTAACTTAGCTTGGTGTGTTCGTGGCGGGCTCCTGTGTCGTGAGGGCGCACTCCTTCGGGTCTTCAACCTCTCGTTTCCTCAACGATGCAGCTGGGCCACCGCAACAGCTGGGAGATCTTGCTGGGGGGCTTCTTTTTAGGGGCCAGGCGGCTCTGGGGCATCGTGAGGTGTTGGCTCCTTGCGAGGCCCCTGGGGGGTCGCGAGGACTCAGGGCCCTCCGGAGATCCTCCATTAGGCACTGTGCCCCACGAAGGACTTGCGCTAGGTCCCTCGGTGGTGAGCCAGACCGTGGCTGCTTTTTGGGCATCCTTCTCCTGGCGACCGTTTCGTGCTCGAGCCCCCGAGAGAGGGTCGATTGCCACTGGTATGCCGAGTCGCGATGCCCGGCGAGGCCAGGAGATGAAGGCTCAGGAGGACATACATGCCCGCTGGCTCGCTCGAGAGCATCGCGCGAGGATTAGGACGCCAAGGTCTTGGCGAGGTGTGCGAGTGGGCGGGCCCAGGGGGCGACCTGGGCTGGGCCAGGTGTACACACCGTGCCAGCCCCCACTCGGGAGACGCACGGGAGGGAGCGACGGGCAACTGCCACTCCCCATAAAACAAGACTCGAAAGAACAAGCGCTGCAAGGAGAAAAAAATTCCCAACCCTTTCAAATAAAGATTCAAGAACTTCGAGTTTCATTCCAAAAAGTGGCGAATTAGGTACAAAAGGAAGCGAAAGAACAGCCGCGTCCGGCACCTACACTAGTCTTCTAGTCTTCCCACCAGCGCAGAGCATCAGGCCTCCACTAGGCATGGGCATAGTCGTTGATTCACCGTGTCGTCCGCCAGCGCGGAGCATGGGGCTTCCACTTGGGCGTGGGTGGGAGCCCCTGCGGGGTCGAGGAGCGACGCACCGGGAGACTCCGAGGCGTGTACAGCCCCACTCATTATTATGTGAGAGTGTCACGGGTAGAACTTCCGGAGATGCTGGATGTTCCAGGCATTCTGGATGGGGACCCCGTCCTGCGTCTCCAAGCGCACGGCGCCGGGCCTGGAGACGCGGGAGATCCTGAACGGGCCCTCCCACATTGGCGAGAGCTTGTGAAGGCCCTCCCTGGAGAGGACCCGCCTCAGGACGAGGTCACCCACCTCGAGGGTCCGGGAGCGGACGCTATGGCAATGGTATCGCCACAGCGCCTGCTGGTACCTCGCGGCGCGGAGCGAGGCTTGGCGACGGGCTTCCTCCCCGAGCATGAGGTCCATCCCCCGCGAGGCATCCTGACGCGCCTCATCGAATGCCAAGACCCGCGGGGAGCGATGCCTAACCTCGTGTGGGAGGACCGCCTCAACCCCGTAGACGAGGAAGAACAGAGTCTCGCCGGTGGGCTTAGTCGCGGTGGTGCGGATGGACCACAACACAGACTGAAGCTCACTGAGCCAACCCCTGCCGTAGGCTTCGAGCTTCTTCTTAAAGCTCCTTGTCTTAAGGCCCCTCAGGACCTCCGCGTTGGCGCGTTCAGCCTGGCCGTTGCTCCGCGGGTGCGCCACCGAAGCATAGCATATCTGCGTTCCAAGGTTAGCACAATATGTCCTGAAGAGGTTGCTTGTGAATTGAGAGCCATTGTCAGTAATGATACGGTTGGGGACCCTGAAACGGCTCACGAGGCCCTTGATGAACTTGATGGCCGAGCCAGCCGGGATGGTGCGCACGGGCTCCACCTCCACCCACTTGGTGAACTTGTTGATGGCGACGTAGAGGCAGCGGTACCCACCGGCTGCCCGAGGAAAAGGGCCCAGGATATCCAGCCCCCAGACCGCAAAGGGCCATGAGAGCGGGATGGTCTGGAGACTTTGCACGGGCTAGTGAATAGGCTTATCGTGGAACCGGCAAGCCTCGCAGGACCGCACCAGCTTGATGGCATCGTTGAGCGCCGTGGGCCAGTAGAACCCGCTGCGGAAAACCTTGCCCACGAGGGTGCACGATGAAGAATGGTGGCCGCCGATGCGGCTTGAACTACGTCGGTATTTCCCCAAAGAGGAAGGGATGATGCAGCACAGCTAAGGTAGGTGTTTCTGTCAGTGATGAGACCAAGGTTATTGAACCAGTAGGAGAACCACGCAACACTATGTAAACGGTACCTGCACACAAAGAACAAATACTTGCAACCCGACATGTTAAAGGGGTTGTCAATCCCTTTCGGGCAACGGTGCCAGAAATTGGCGAGTGGACGGGAGACTAATTGAAATAGATTGGATAAATAGATCTCGAATAAACACGAAATAAAATAAAGTGCAGCAAGGTATTTTTGGGTTTTTGGAAATACAGATATGAAAATAAAAGCGAATAAAAATAGATCTCAAAGACAAATATGATAAATAATAGACCCGGGGGCCGTAGATTTGACTAGTGGCTTCTCTCGAGAAAAATAGCATACGGTGGGTAAATAAATTACTGTTGGGCAATTGATAGAACTTCAAATAATCATGACGATATCCAGGCAATGATCATTATATAGGCATCATGTCCAAGATTAGTAGACCAACTCCTGCCTGCATCTACTACTATTACTCCACACATCGACCGCTATCCAGCATGCATCTAGTGTATTAAGTTCATGGAGAAACGGAGTAATGCAATAAGAACGATGACATGATGTGGACAAGATCTATTCATGTAGGAATAGACCCCATCTTGTTATCCTTAATAGCAACGATACATACGTGTCATGTCCCCTTCTGTCACTGGGATTGAGCACCGTAAGATCGAACCCATCACAAAGCACCTCTTCCCATGGCAAGAAAAATTGATCTAGTCGGCCTAACTAAACCAAAGATTAGAATAAGAAATACGAGGCTATAAGTAATCATGCATATAAGATATCAAAACTCAAATAACTTTCATGGATAAAATAGATCTGATCATAAACTCAAAGTTCATCGGATCCCAACAAACACACCGCAAAAAGAGTTACATCAAATAGATCTCCAAGAGACCATTGTATTGAGAATCAAAAGAGAGAGAGTAAGCCATCTAGCTACTAACTACGGACCCGAAGGTCTACAATGAACTACTCACGCATCATCGGAGAGGCACCAATGAGGATGATGAACCCCTCCGTGATGGTGTCTAGATTGGATCTGTGGTTTTTGGAACTTGCGGTGGCTAGAATTGTGTTTTGTCGACTCCCATAGGGTTTTTGGATTTTCGGGGTATTTATAGAGCAAGGAGGCGGTGCGGGAGGCGGCCGAGGTGGGCACAACCCACCAGGGCGCGCCTGGGCGGGCCCAGGCGGGTTGTGCTCCCCTCGAAGCCCCCTCTGGTACTTCTTTGGCCCAACAGGTGTCTTTTGGTCCATAAAAAATCTCCAAAATGTTTCACTGCGTTTGGACTCCGTTTGGTATTGATTTTCTGTGAAGTAAAAAACAAGCAAAAAACAGCAACTGGCACTGGGCACTATGTCAATAGGTTAGTCCCAAAAAATGATATAAAGTTGCTATAACATGATTGTAAAACATCCAAGAATGATAATATAACAGCATGGAACAATCAAAAATTATAGATACGTTGGAGACGTATCAGCATCCCCGAGCTTAATTCCTGCTCGTCCTCGAGTAGGTAAATGATAAAAACAGAATTTTTGATGTGGAATGCTGCCTAACATGTTCATCACATTCTTTTCTTTTGTAGCATGGACATATGGACTTTTATATGGTTCAAAGCAATAGTCTAGTTTTGAGATGAAGATTTCAATACTCAAGCATATCAACAAGCAACCATGTCTTTCAATATCAACACTAAAGCAAGTTATCCCTAGCCCATCATGCTCATGCATTGATCCATTCATGAAACACACTCGCATATTAGCTACACCCAATGCTCAAGTACGATCATAGTGCCCCTTAGTTGGTGCTTTATAAGAGAAGATGGAGACACAAGAAAATAAAAATTGCATAAAGTAAATAGAAAGGCCCTTCATAGAGGGAAGTTGGGATTTGTAGAGGTGCTAGAGCTCAAAGCGAAAAAGATAGAGATAAAACATTTTGGGTGGCATGCTTTTCCTGTCAAAGAAAACGATTGAGTAGTTCCTAATACTTTCCATGCTAGATATATCATAGGCGGTTCTCAAACAAAAAATAAAGTTTATTCCTTTTTCCACCATTCTTTCACAATCCATGGCTAGCCGTATCCACGAGTGCCCTCCATACCAACACTTTCCAAGGAATTTATTATTTGACAACATAAAGTAAATTCAATTTTTATTTCGGGACTGGGCATCCCTAATACCTTTGCCATACTCTCGTGCAATGCCAAGTGAATAAACACTCATCTTGAGAATAACACATCTAGCATGGAAAAATATCAGCCACCCCCTACCGTTTCATGAGCGGTACGAGCACACAAAAAGGAAATTTATTTTGAAGATTAGAGATGGCACATACAAATTTGCTTAGAACGGCATTGAAATACCGCATATAGGTAGGTATAGTGGACTCATGTGGCAAAACTGGGTTTAAGGATTTTGGATGCACAAGTAGTATTCCTACTTAGTACAAGTGAAGGCTAGCAAAAAGATTTAGAAGCATCCAACCAAGAAACAAAAAATCACGTAAGTGAGCATTAAGCATAACTAACACCGAATAATGCACCACAAGTAGGATGTAATTTCATTGCATAACTATTGACTTTCATGCTTGCATAGGGAATCACAAACCTTAACACCAATATTCTTACTAAACCATAATTACTCATCAACATGACTCACATATCACTATCATCATATCGCAAAACTATTACAAAGAATCAAGTTTATTTTGTCCAATGATCTTCATGAAAGTTTTTATTATATCTCTCTTGAATATCTATCACTTTGGGACTAGTTTAGTCTGTTGCTTTTGATAGCTCAAACAAATCTAAGTGAGGAACATGAGCATAAAATTTTCTTCTCTCAAAATAATATAAGTGAAGCATGAGAGAATTTCTTAAAAATTTACTAACTCTCAAATAAATCTAAGTGAAGCATGAGAGCATTTCTTCAAAAATAATAAATCACACCATGCTCAAAAAGATATAAGTGAAGTACTAGAGCAATTCCATAGCTCAAAAAATTTAAGTGAAGCACATAGAGCAATTCTAACAAATCATAGCATAATTTTGGCTCTCTCAAATAGGTGTGTTCAGCAAGGATAATTGACTTAAACTAAAAAGCAAAGAAAGCAAAGACTCATATAATACAAGACGCTCCAAGCAAAACTCATGATATGTGACGAATAAAAATATAGCTCCAAGTAAAATACCGATGGTCGTTAGAAGAAAGAGGGGATGCCACCCGGGGCATCCCCAAGCTTAGTTGCTTGTTCATCCTTGAATATTACCTTGGGGTGTCGTAGCATCCCCAAGCTTAAGCTCTTCTTACTCCTTATTCCTTCATCCATCGTGATCTCACCCAAAACTTAAAAACTTCAATCACACAAAACTTAACAAAACCTTCGTGAGATCCGTTAGTATAACAAAGAAAATCACCACTCTAAGTACTGTTGCAAACCCATTCATATTTTATTTTTGCATTATATCTACTGTATTCCAACTTTACTATGGCTCATACCCCCCGATAAAGCCCATAGATTCATCAAAATAAGCACACAATGCAAAGAAAACAGAATATGTCAAAAATAGAATAGTCTGTAGCAATCTGAATACTTCATATACTTCTGTAAATCCAAAAATTCTGAAAAATTAGGACAACGTAGGCAATTTGTATATCAATCTTGTGAAAAAATTCAGAATTTTTCGTAGCTTCTGTGAATTTTCAACATTATTTTACTGGACGCAAAAGTTTCTGTTTTCCAACAAGATCAAATCAACTATCACCCAACATGATCCCAAAGGCTTTGATTGGCCCAAACACTAATTAAAACATAAAACACAATCAAAACAGAGGTAAAATTGTGCAAACACTCAAGAACAGAAAGAAAAAGGCAAAAATAAATTTTATTCATTGGGTTGCCTCCCAACAAGCGCTATTGTTTTATGCCCCTAGCTAGGCATAAGATTTCAATGATGCTCACATGAAAGACAAGAATTGAAGCATAAAGAGAGCATCATAAAACTTGTGACAAACACATTTAAGTCTAACATGCAAACAAATTATCTAGACAAGAAATATTTAGCATACGTGAGGAAGAAGAAAGAAACAATAGCAATCTCAACATAATGAGAGGTAAATTAGTAACATGAAAATTTCCACAACCATATTTTCCTCTCTCATAATAATTACATGTAGGATCATAATCAAATTCAACAATATAGCTATCACATAAAATATTCTCTTCATGATCCACATGCATGAAAAGTTGACACACTTCCAAAATAGTGGGATTATCATCAAATAAAGTCATGACCTCTCCGAACCCACTTTTGTCAAAAATTTCATAAGATTGAACACTCTCCAAATATGTGGGATTATTTTTACCTAAAGTTGATGCTCTTCCAAATCCACTTTCAATAATATTGCAAACATTATTATCAATATCATATTCATCATGTGGTTTAAATAAATTTTCAAGATCATAAGAAGAATCACCCCAATCATGATCATTACAATAAGTAGTGGACATATCAAGATTAGCATCCCCAAGCTTGGGGTTTTGCATATCATTAACACAATTGACATTAATAGAATTTATAATAACATCATTGCAATCATGCTTTTCATTCAAGGAGCTATCAAGTGTGGGTGCAAGAGCAATAATTTCATGTTTAACATAAGGAACTATAGCAAATTCATCTCCATAAGCATCATTAATATTGGCATCATGGCCACAAGAATAGCAAGCATCATGTTCATCAAGAGGGGATAATTCAATCAAATCAATGGAATCATAATTATCCATAGCTTCATGCATATCATTATTTTCTTCCAAAGCAGCAGACATTCTCTCAATAAATTCTTTAACATAGGCATTATGAGCATAGTTTTCATAGCAATATTTAAGTATGTCAAAATTTTCAGATTTGTAGAGAGTAATATCATACTTTTCAATCAAAGAAGCAACTTCATAAGCACCCTTAAAAGCAACAAATTCTTCAATTTGTTAGATATCATAGTAACTATAAACCTCCTTGGCATAAGAAGATAAGATTTCATTGTCATTAAACTCACATAGATAGGGGAGTTGTTTTTTAGGGTTCTTAGAGCAACAAGTAAAATCACAAATTTCACAAAGATTCCAAGCATAGCATAGCAAACAATTTATTTGATTCCATAAGAGCTTCCCTTTTTTAGACAAACGATGACGCGCAAAATGAGCATGCTCATCTAATGATTTTCCCTCAACTAAACTAGTTGGGGTTTCAGCACGAGCACATATGGATCGAAGATGATCCAGGTCAAAAACTTTGAGTGGATCCATAGCAATAGATTTTTAGCAAGGAAGGATGCAAGAAAAATAGGAGGCACATGGAAACACAAGCAAACATAAGATCGAACGAGAAAACGGCGAACGAAAAAGAGGGGCGAATAAAACGGCAATTTTTTGTGAAGTGGGGGAGATGAAAACGAGAGGCAAATGGCAAATAATGTAAATTGAAAGGAGATGCTATTTGTGATTAGGAACCTGATAGGTGTTCATGATGTCTCCCCGACAACGGCGCCAGAAATTCCTTTTTATGCGGCTTGAACTAAGTCGGTATTTCCCCAAAGAGGAAGGGATGATGCAGCACATCTACGGTAGGTATTTCCCTTAGAGATGAGACCAAGGTTATCGAACCAGTAGGAAAACCACGCAACACTATGTAAACGGTACCTGCACACAAAGACCAAATACTTGCAACCCGATGTGTTAAAGGGGTTGTCAATCCCTTTCGGGCAATGGTGCCAGAAATTGGCGAGTGGACGGGAGACTAATTCAAATAGATTGGATAAATAGATCTCGAATAAACGCAAAATAAAATAAAGTGTAGCAAGGTATTTTTGGGTTTTTGGAAATATAGATCTGAAAATAAAAGCGAATAAAAATAGATCTCAAAGACAAATATGATAAAGAATAGACCCGGGGGCCGTAGATTTCACTAGTGGCTTCTCTCGAGAAAAATAACATACGGTGGGTAAACAAATTACTGTTGGGCAATTGATAGAACTTCAAATAATCATGACGATATCCAGGCAATGATCATTATATAGGCATCACGTCCAATATTAGTAGACCGACTCCTGCCTGCATCTACTACTATTACTCCACACATCAACCGCTATCCAGCATGCATCTAGTGTATTAAGTTCATGGAGAAATGGAGTAATGCAATAAGAACGATGACATGATGTAGACAAGATCTATTCATGTAGGAATAGACCCCATCTTGTTATCCTTAATAGCAATGATACATACATGTCATGTCCCCTTCTGTCACTGGGATTGAGCACCGTAAGATCGAACCCATCATAAAGCACCTCTTCCCATGACAAGAAAAATCGATCTAGTCGGCCTAACTAAACCAAAGATTCGAAGAAGAAATACGAGGCTATAAGTAATCATGCATATAAGAGATCAAAAGACTCAAATAACTTTCATGGATAAAAACATAGATCTAATCATAAACTCAAAGTTCATCGGATCCCAAGAAACACACCGCAAAAAGAGTTACATCAAATAGATCTCCAAGAGACCATTGTATTGAGAATCAAAAGAGAGAGAGGAAGCCATCTAGCTACTAACTACGGACCCAAAGGTCTACAATGAACTACTCACGCATCATCGAAGAGGCACCAATGAGGATGATGAACCCCTCCGTGATGGTGTCTAGATTGGATCTGTGGTTTCTGGAACTTGCGGTGGCTGGAATTGTGTTTCGTCGACTCCCCTAGGGTTTTTGGATTTTTGGGGTATTTATAGAGCAAAGAGGTGGTGCGGGAGGCGGCCAAGGTGGGCACAACCCACCAGGGCACGGCTGGGGCCCCTGGCTCACCCAGGTGGGTTGTGCTCCCCTCGGAGCCCCCCTCTGGTACTTCTTTGGCCCAAAAGGCATCTTCTGGTCCATAAAAAATCTCCAAAAAGTCTCGCTATGTTTGGACTCCGTTTGGTATTGATTTTCTGTGAAGTAAAAAACAAGCAAAAAACAACAACTGGCACTGGGCACTATGTCAATAGGTTAGTCCCAAAAAATGATATAAAGTTGCTATAAAATGATTGTAAAACATCCAAGAATTACAATATAACAACATGAAACAATCAAAAATTATAGATACATTGGAGACGTATCAGCCGCAGTCCCCACCGTGGATGTCGGCCAACAGCTCGCGCCCTTGCTCCTTGGATATGCATCGCAGCGAGACTTCGTTGGGGCGCCTTCGATAGAGCTCGCCATCCTGCAAGCAATAAGCGGTGGCCTGACGAGCCACGCGCTCCGCATCTTTCTCCTTCTCTGGTTGGGTGCCGCGGAGCAGGTACACCTTGAACTCCTCGTTCCAGTAGCCTTCCTCAGGTTCCAGTGCCTGGAGTAGGTGGGCTCCTAAGGTTGGACCACTGGCCGGGGCGCTCGAGGATGGGGCTAGAGGTGGCTCCTCCAGAAGCAATGCTGGGCCCACGACGAGGGGCGCCGCCGATGGCTTGAAGAGCCTTTCCTCGAAGACGCCAGGCTTCTGGGGTTGCTACGGGATGCTCTCTTGGCGATATCGTCCGCCTCCTTGTTCGTGTCGCGCGGGACATGCTGCAATTGCAAACCCAGGAAGCGTTTCTCAATTTTGCGTACCTCCTCCAGGTATGCCCGCATGTGCTCGTCCTTTGGCTTGTATTCCTTGTTGGAGAAGTTGATGAGAAGCTGGGAGTCGCCCTTGATGGTAAGATGCTTGACCCCCAGGGCGGCCGCGGCCCTGAGGCCAGCAATCAGGCCCTCATATTCTATGATGTTATTGGAGACCTTCTCGCCGTGCTGGAAGTAGAGCTACACGGCGTAGTATAGCTTGTCCTTGGTCGGCGAGATGAGTATGGCTCCAGCCCCTGTGCCCTGCCGCGCGAAAGCACCATCGAAATGCATGACCCAGTCGTCGGGTGCCTCGTCGCCGAGTGTGAGGGACTGGCCCTCGTCCATCCCCCGATCAGGAGCATCTGTCCACTCCACCACGAAGTCAGCGAGGGCCGCGCCCTTGATGACCCTAGTCATGCTGAACTCTAGCTGGAAAGCCTGCAGCTCGATGTTCCATTCTGCAACCCTCCCTGCAGCGTTGGGGTTGCAGAGCACCTTCTCCAGGGGGTACGCGGAGACGACCTTGATGGGGTGGCCTTTGAAATAATGACGTAGCTTCCTGGAGGCAACAAGGAGCGCGAGCAGGAGCTTTTGCTGCATGGGGTAGCGCGCGCGCATCACGCAGCACCGTGCTGACGAAGTATACCGGGTGGTCGACGAGGGGCGAGGCGTCGTTGGCGCCCTGCTCTACTTGGGGCGAAGGGGCCTCAGGAGCCTCGCCGTCTGGTGGGGTAGTGGAAGCCTCAGGGGTGCCACTCTGAGGTAGTGACAGCGCAATTCTTCGTGGGACGCCCCGCTGCGCGCCCGCGCCAGCGGGCTCCTCCCTAACCGCCACGAGCGCTACGCTGGCTGAGTGAGGGGTCGCGGACAAGTAGAGCACCATAGGCTCAATAGGACGAGGTGCCACCATCACGGGCAGGCTGATGAGGTACCTCTTGAGGTCTTCGAAAGCCGCCTCGGCCTCCGGAGTCCACTCAAAGGGGCCCTTCTTCTTCATCAGCTTGAAGAAAGGGAGGGCGCGCTCGCCGAGCTTGGAAATGAAATGCCCGAGTGAGGTCATGCACCCTGCGAGCTTTTGCATCTCCTTGAGAGTCTGAGGTGGACTCATCCTTTCTATTGCCTTGACCTTCTTGGGATTAGCCTCGATTCCTCTGTGCGACACCAGAGAGCCTAGCAGCTTGCCGAATGGGACACCGAACACACACTTCTCCGGGTTGAGCCTCAGGTTCACCTTACACAGGTTGGTGAACGTCTCTTCCAGGTCTTCGATGAGGGTCCTTGCCTCCCGTGTTTTGACCACTATGTCGTCGACGTATGCCTCGGCATTCCTCCCGAGCTGCTGCCCTAGGGCGATGTGCATCAACCGCTGGAAGGTCGCGCCAGCGTTTCGCAGCCCGAAGGGCATGCAGGTGTAGCAATACAGGCCGCACGGGGAGAGGAAAGCCGTTTTCTCGACATCCTCCACTGCCATCTTGATTTGATGGTAACCCGAAAAGGCGTCCAGAAAGCACAGCAGATCGCACTCGGCAATGGAATCCATGATCTGGTCAATGCGCGGGAGCGGGAAGGGGTCCTAAGGACAAGCCTTGTTGAGACTCGTGAAGTCGACGCACCTGCGCTCCTTCCCACCCTTCTTTGGGACAATCAGTGGGTTGGCCAGCCAATCCGGGTGCCGCACTTCCCGGATAACACCGGCTTCTTGCAACTTACGAACCTCCTGTACGATGAACTCTTGCTTTTCCTGCGCCTGACGTCGCGCCTTCTGCTTCATGAGGCGCGCCCTGGGGCACACCATCAAGTGGTGCTCGATCACCTCCGTTGGGACACTGACTAGGTCTGACGCTTCCCAGGCGAACACATCCTTGTTGGCCCTCAGGAAGGCAACCAACGCCTCTTCTTGATCCGAAGGAAGGCCGGCACCTATGGTGAAGGTGGGGCCGGAACCCCCGCTGTCGACAAGCACCTGCTTCATCTCGGCCCAGTCCTGAGAGAACAGCTGCTTCTTCTTCGCGGGCGCGACCTCTGGAGCCTCTGAAGCACCCTTGGTGTCGGGGCGCGAGGCCGCCACAGCTTTGTAGGTGAGCCTGAGGGTCCAGACCGCGTCCTTTGCATCTCCGACCACCGTGATGACGCCGCTACTGCCCGGCATTTTGATGATGTTGTAGCCTGGATGGGTCGCCGCCATAAACTTGGCGAGGGCTGGATAGCCCAGGATGGCATTGTACAGAAGGCTGATGTGGGCCACGTCGAAGTCAATGAGTTCAGTTCGGTAGTTGTCGCGCGTGCCAAAGGTAACGGGGAGGCGTATCTGCCCCAGGGGGGCGGTAGAGCCATCGACCACCCCCGAGAAGGGCTTGGTGGACGCGAGCTGGTCATATGGCACCTGAAGCAGGTTCAAAGCTTCCACGGAGAGGACGTTGAGGCCGGCGCCACCATCGATGAGGGTCTTGGTTACCGTGACATTGCTGATGGTGGGCGTGCATAGTAGGGGGAGTGCACCGGCGCCAACCGTGGTCTTGGTGTGATCCCTGGAGTCGAAGGTGATGCCGATCTCGGGCGCCACGCAGCCTCGAGGAGCCTCACGCCGCGGCCAAGCAGCACTCGCCTGACGGAAGAGCTGCTTGACATGGCGGCTAGAGGCGGGCGCTTGCGACCCGCCGATGATGGACGCGACTGCTTGGGGCGCTGGTACCACAAAGCGCGTGATGAAATGGCTTTGAAGCTCCTCCCTGGAGGACACCGAGGCCTCCAGAAGGCCGCGGAGCCAAGAGCATGGCATCTCCGTGAGGGCCAGAGGGAGCCAGTTCGCCACGGCCTTGTCGTCACCACCCGTCGCTCGGATGGCCTGCTCGTACAGCTGAAGAAAATCCTCGGGGTCAGCTGCGCCGTCGTAGCGCGGAGGCAGCACCGGTCTGAACTTCTCCGGCCATTGCACCCGCCGCAGGCTGGGGGTGAAGGCCAGGTGGCCCGCGACGCCTCCAAAGGTGCCTGGCGGCCGGGCCGGTGGGACGGCGCCCGCCATGGGAACCATGAGGTGTGGGCGGAGTGCGCCTGGGGAAGAGGCGAAGCTTCGACACACCCCTACCTGGCGCGCCAAATATCGGATTCAGGGCTCCGCAGACCCAAGAAGGTTCAAACTCTGGGGCATGTGCGAAGATCCCAACCAACCCAAGTCTCCTCTTACCGCCCAACAGCCTAGCCTCCATGAACTCACGCGAGCGGGGAACAAGATGAACACAGAAGTTTACCTAGGTTCGGGCCACCTTGCGGTGTAAAACCCTGCTCCTGCTTTGTGGTGGATTGGCCTCACGAGGAGGTTGACGATGAACTAGTACAGTGGTTTGAGCGACCTCGCGAGGGCTCAAGAGGCAAGGGTGGAATCGATCTCCGGGGTCCAGTCCTCCTCTACGGTGGTGGCTAACCTATATTTATAGTGGCCTCGGTCCTCTTCCCCCAAAACTTAGGCGGGAAGGGATCCCGCAACGGCCAATTCGAATGGGGACAAGTAGTACATCTTATCCTGACAAAAGGTGGTCTTCGCCTGCAAAGCTTCTGATCGTGACGCAGCTGTGGACTCAGCGATGACATCCGTCATGTCGAGCTCGTGGTCTTGGTCTTGTTGCACTAGAATGGAAACCTTTGGAGGGCTCCTCGGGAACCCACGCCTGTCCTTGCTCCCTTAGCACCGAAAGGGAAACTGTCTCCTCTGCACCCGCTGGCACCCGCCAGGCCTTGGTCGTCATGGCTCATGTCATCGCAGCCTCGTGAGGCTGGGTACCTGCATAGAAAACTCAGCTCCTCGGGAGGCATCCTGGGGGCCCTCGCGAGGGTCTTGTCTTGGAGGTCTTGCCGCTGGGCCGCACCAGGCCGTCGATGGAGTCACGCGGTGGGCCGCAGGCAGGCAGGTCTGGGTACCCCCGATCCCAGAACGTCGATAAGCTCCCTGATGATCAGACCGAGGCATGACGCATATTCCGGTGCTCTAAAGCCTACAAGGTCCACGAGGGCGAGCTATACAAGAAAAGCACTACCGGAGTATTACAGCGGTGCATATCGGAAGAAGAGGGGCAGCAACTTTTGGCTGAGATTCATGCTGGCATGGGCGGCCACCACGCGGCAGCGCGGGCCATGGTAAGTAAGGCCTTTCGAGCAGGGTTTTTCTGGCCCACCGCCCGTACGGACGCCTGAACCCTAGCCCAACGTTGTGTTGGATGCCAGCTCTTCGCAAATCAAAGCCATATGCCTCCGATGGCTCTTCGGACTATACCAATTACATGGCCTTTAGCAGTCTGGGGGCTGGACATGGTTGGACCACTTAAAGGGGGAACCAAGAAAAAGAAATATCTATTGGTTATGGTCGATAAATTCACTAAGTGGATTGAAGCAAAGCCGGTCACCTCAGCAAAATCCGGAGCAGTCATCGACTTCATATCCGGCGTGGTACACCGTTATGATGTCCCGCACAGTATCATCACAGATAACGGATCCAATTTCATGGCGCAGGAGGTCAAGGACTGGTGCCACTATGGGCATTAAGCTCGACTACAACTCGGTGTACCACCCGCAAACCAAGAAATAGGTGGAACAGGCCAACGGACTAATCATGAGTGGCATAAAGCCTCGCCTGGTCCATTCCTTGAAACAATCTGATTGCCATTGGGTGAAGGAGCTTGACTCCGTACTTTGGGGACTGGGCAGTACCCCCAACCGATCAACGGGACACACACCCTTCTTCATGGTGTACGGTGCATAAGCAGTCCTACCTTATGACATTATTCATGACACACCTCGAGTACACATGTATGAGGAAAAGGAAGCTGAGTTGGATCGGCATGATGACCTAGACACCTTGGAAGAAGAGCGGGACGTAGCTCGGGCTTGTTCTGCATTTTATCAGCAGCAGGCTCGATGCTACCAGAGCAGGGAAGTTCGGGCGAAGGCATACACCGTCAGAGAACTCGTCCTCCGCCTCCCAGAGAAGCAAAAGAACAAACTCTCGCCTAAGTGGGAGGGCCCTTTCATAATTGACGAAGTATTAGCAGGAGGAGCGTATCGTATTCGCAACCCGGCCGATGACCGCCTCGAACCAAACCCCTGGAACGCAGCCCGACTCAGGCGCTTCTACGGCTAAGGATGCTCACGTCAGTCCACTACCCCTTTTCTCATTGTAAATCTTTTACTTTTTATTTTGGAGAATTAGCATCTCCTGGGCCCTGTTTGGATAAACCAAATTCTGTTTAGGCCCTCTTCGTTGCACATTTTCAAATGTAACACCCAGTTTTTACCTAGGGGCTCCTTTAAAGCAGCCAATTAATATATTCCTGTGCACGTAATCGTCTCTGTCGTATTTGCACTCTCCCGAATACCTCTTCAGCCATTATATGCACCGATTTGACTTAAGTTTTTTCCAGGCTGGGTTGCCTGGCTCCTGTGCTTACCCCCTATGTTCCCGATTGTTCGTTTAGGGGGTAAAGGGAGCACCTCTGCGATTGTTACGACCGGGTCAGTCGTGTACGTACCTCAGACGGGTGAAGTCGAAGGCTAGCGTTCTTAAGAACACAATGAGTCGACAAAGAGGAAAACTATAGCAATCTTGGTGTTTGTCACCAACGCTTGGGGATTCGGCCCCCTACACGAATTATTCGCGTACTTCTGGTATCCGAACATAAACATCTACACTTGACATGACGAACCTGAAGAAAGGAACCCATAGAGGAACTATTTTCTTCAGAAGATGTTTCTTACGTTAAACAGTAATACAACATAACTCTTCACATGTGTTTTTGTCTGTTCGCACCCAAAGGCCGGATTGCCTGGTTACCGGAAGTGAGTTCCTGCTTACCTCAGGTCACATAGTACGGAAACTCCCCGATCACTGGTCGGGGAGACAGAAGCCGATGGCCGGGTAAGACAACGCTTTACAGTTCGGATCGAGATCGTTCGATGTAAAGTACATAGTTACATAGAATCAAACACATCACTCTTTGTCCACATTGTCTATTATGCTATTTAAAGCACAATCCTGCTGGGACAATCGAGCTGCAGGCATCACTTGGTCATAAACCAAATGAAGGGGTATTTCCTGCCCATCCGGCCCTACTGGTCCAACACGAGCCATATGCTCTGGCTCGAGTTTCCTAAACCGGGTTTTCACCATGGCCCATGCTTCTCGCGCTCCCTCTCAACAGGACGATATTTTCCATAATTCGAAGCACCGCTAAGCTCCCTTAAAGTGATTTGCCAGCTCGGCCATATCGTCCGGCGCTGCTTCGGTCGACCATACTGCCTTCACCATGTTCTTCATAGCCTTTAGAGCTTTCTCATGCACAACAGACAGTTCCTTCAGCACATTCCCGCCAAAGGACTGGACTTCCTCTCCGGGCCGGCTAGTCAGGAGACCTAGCATCAAAGCATGGCATATCTTTTACATTCAAGCATGGTACAAGTCCTTACTTATCCAATGCTTATGGACAAACTTACTGAACATGCCGCTTCTCAAGCTCTGGTTTTCTCCGCGAACTTGCGCCAATTGAGTTTTCAGACTCTCCAGTTCTTCGGCTTGTTGCTGTTTCTCTGCCTTGAGTTTGTTGGTCTTCTCATGGCTTCGTTTTAAAACCCGAAGACTGGCTTGATGCTGTGATTCCGCATACCATTGAGTTTCTTTGGCGGTGTCTAGGTCTTTTTGTAGTTAACCTATGGATTCAGCTACTATAAAGATACTTGGTGTTAAAAAAGCGCGATGGCATAATTCACGCGAGTTTAAAGCTTTCCCTCACCATGGGCCTCGCTAGTGAACTTCTTCACAACTTCCAATTTGGCTTCCGCACCAGCCAACCATTTTTGGCTTAGCGCAAGGTCCTCGGACAATTTTTTGTTCTGGTCCTTTAAGGCCTGCAGCAAACGATAAATATTTCTCAGACCCTTAACTCGGCCGTCCCGCCCGATTCAAGGCTCGACGGCTATTGGGTTAGTATTTACATCTGGCTGTTGGAACTCATCTCTTACCTGCATATCGGTTGATAGAAGGTTGGCAATTCCCTCGAGACCTGTTTGGGCCGCTCCGAGATATGCGTCGACCGAATTGAAAGCATTAAATTCTTGTTCTGTAAAGGCGGCCTGGCGCAGGGATTCCTTCCGTCGCCGGTGATTCATTGTTGGGAAACGTAGCACGCAATTTCAAAAAAATTCCTACGTCACGCAAGATCTATCTAGGAGATGCATAGCAACGAGGGGGAGAGTGTGTCTACATACCCTTGTAGACCATAAGCGGAAGCGTTTCACAACGCGGTTGATGTAGTCGAACTTTCTACGAGCTCCACCGATCGATTACCGAACGTACGGCACCTCCGAGTTCTGCACACGTTCAGCTCGATGACGTCCCTTGCCTTCTTGGTCCAGCAAGGTGCCAAGGTAGTAGATGAGTTCCGTCAGCATGACGGCATGGTGACGATGATGGTGATGTGATCCGCGTAGGGCTTCGCCTAAGCACCGCGAGAATATGACCGGGGGTGTAAATTGTGGAGGGGGGCGCCGCACATGGCTAACAATTGATGTTGTATGTTCTAGGCGCCCCCTCCCCACGTATATATAGGTGGGAGGGGGAGGGGAGCAGCAAGGGTGCGCCCCAAGTAGGAGGAATCCTACTTGGGGTCCTCCCCAATTCAGCCTCCCCCCTTCCATAATTGCCGGAGGGGGAAGGAAAGAGGAGGCAGGAGGGAAGGAAGGGGGAGGCCTAATCCCCCTCTTTCCTTCTCCCTTCTCCTCTTTCCTTCTCCTCTGGTTTGGCCCATATGGGGGGCACAACAGCCCCTGGTGGCTGCTGTGTTTCCCCTCTTGGCCCATAAGGCCCATATCTTTTGCCGGGGGTGCCCGGAACCCCTTCCGGTGACCCGATATGTACCCGGTACCCTCCGGAACACTTCCGGTGTCCGAATACCATCATCCTATATATCAATCTTTACCTCTCGACCATTTCGAGACTCCTCGTCATGTCCATGATCTCATCCAGGACTCTGAATAACATTCGATCACCAAATCACATAACTCATACAATACTAAATTGTTATCGAACGTTAAGCATGCGGACCCTACAGGTTCGAGAACTATGTAGACATGACCGAGAGATATCTTCGGTTAATAACCAATAGCGGAACCTAGATGCTCATATTGGCTCCTACATATTCTACGAAGATCTTTATCCGTCGAACCGTTATGACAACATACATTATTCCCTTTGTTCATCGGTATGTTACTTGCCCGAGATTCGATCGTTGGTATCTTCATACCTAGTTCAATCTCGTTACTAGCAAGTCTCTTTACTCGTTCCGTAATACATCATCCTGCAACTAACTCATTAGTCACTTTTCTTGCAAGGCTTCTTATGATGTGTATTACCGAGAGGGCCCAGAGATACCTCTCCGATACTCGGAGTGACAAATCCTAATCTCGATCTATGCCAACTCAACAAACACCTCCGGAGATACCCGTAGAGCATCTTTATAATCACCCAGTTACGTTGTGATGTTTGATAGCACACAAGGCATTCCTCCGGTATCCGGGAGTTGCATAATCTCATAGTCGAAGGAATATGTAGTTGACATGAAAAAAGCAATAGCAATAAAACTGAACGATCATAATGCTAAGCTAATGGATGGGTCTTGTCCATCACATCATTCTCCTAATGATGTGATCCCATTATCAAATGACAACTCATGTCCATGGTCAGGAAACCTTAACCATCTTTGATCAACGAGCTAGTCAAGTAGAGGCTCACTAGGGACACAGTGTTTGTCTATGTATTCACACATGTATTTAGGTTTCCGATCAATACAATTCTTGCATGAATAATAAACATTTATTATGAATAAGGAAATATAAAATAACAACTTTATTATTGCCTCTAGGGCATATTTCCTTCAGTCTCCCACTTGCACTAGAGTCAATAATCTAAATTACATTGTAATGATTCTAACACCCATGGAGTCTTGGTGCTGATCATGTTTTGCTCGTGGAAGAGGCTTAGTCAACGGGTTTGCTACATTCAGATCCGTATGTATTTTGCAAATCTCTATGTCTCCCTCCTTGACTTGATCACAGATGGAGTTGAAGCGTCTCTTGATGTGTTTGGTTCTTTTGTGAAATCTGGATTCCTTCGCTAAAGCAATTGCTCCAGTATTGTCACAAAAGATTTTCATTGGACCCGATGCACTAGGTATTACACCTAGATCGGATATGAACTCCTTCATCCAGACTCCTTCATTTGCTGCTTCTGAAGCAGCTATGTACTCCGCTTCACACGTAGATCCCACCAAGACGCTCTGCTTGGAACTGCACCAACTGAAAGCTCCACCATTCAAAATAAATACGTATCCGGTTTGTGACTTAGAGTCATTCGGATCAGTGTCAAAACTAGCATCGACGTAACCATTTACGACGAGCTCTTTGTCACCTCCATAAACGAGAAACATATCCTTGGTCCTTTTCAGGTATTTCAGGATGTTCTTGACCGCTGTCCAGTGATCCACTCCTGGATTACTTTGGTACCTCCCTGCCAAACTTATAGCAAGGCACACATCAGGTCTGGTACACAGCATAGCATACATGATAGAACCTATGGCTGAAGCATAGGGAATGACTTTCATTTTCTCTCTATCTTTTGCAGTGGTCGGGCATTGAGTCTTACTCAACTTCACACCTTGCAACACAGGCAAGAACCCTTTCTTTGACTGATCCATTTGAACTTCTTCAAAACTTTATCAAGGTATGTGCTTTGTGAAAGTCCTATTAAGCGTCTCGATCTATCCCTATAGATCTTGATGCCCAATATATAAGCAGCTTCACCGAGGTCTTTCATTGAAAAATTCTTATTCAAGTATCCTTTTATGCTATCCAGAAATTCTATATCATTTCCAATCAACAATATGTCATCCACATATAATATCAGAAATGCTACAGAGCTTCCACTCACTTTCTTGTAAATACAAGCTTCACCGAAAGTTTGTATAAATCCATATGCTTTGATCACTTCATCAAAGTGTATATTCCAACTCCGAGATGCTTCCACCAGTCCATAGATGGATCGCTGGAGCTTGCACACTTTGTCAGCACCTTTAGGATCGACAAAACCTTCTGGTTGCATCATATACAACTCTTCTTTAAGAAATCCATTAAGGAATGCAGTTTTGACGTCCATTTGCCAGATTTCATAATCATAAAATGTGGCAATTGCTAACATGATTCGGACGGACTTAAGCATCGCTATGGGTGAGAAAGTACCATCGTGGTCAACCCCTTGAACTTGTCGAAAACCTTTTGCGACAAGTCAAGCTTTATAGACAGTAACATTACCATCGGCGTCAGTCTTCTTCTTGAAGATCCATTTATTTTCTATGGCTTGCCGATCATCAGGCAAATCCACCAAAGTCCACACTTTGTTCTCATACATGGATCCTATCTCAGATTTCATGGCCTCAAGCCATCTGTCGGAATCTGGGCTCATCATAGCTTCTTCATAGTTCGTAGGTTCGCCTTGGTCTAGTAACATGACTTCCTGTACAGGATTCCCGTACCACTCTGGTGCGAAACGTACTCTGGCTGACCTATGAGGTTCGGTAGTAACTTGATATGAAGTTTCATGATCATCATCATTAGCTTCCTCACTAATTGGTGTAGGCATCACGGGAACTGTTTTCTGTGATGAGCTATTCTCCAATTCGAGAGAAGGTACAATTACCTCAGCAAGTTCTACTTTCCTCCCACTCACTTCTTTCGAGAGAAACTCCTTCTCTAGAACGGATCCATTCTTAGCAACAAATATCTTGCCTTCGGATCTGTGATAGAAGGTGTACCTGTCGTGGTCTTGTCACGACAGATGTCCTAGTGAAAGGACTTAGTCGTGGAGCCATCGCAATGGGTTAGCTTAAAGGGGTTAAAGCGGACAAGGGACGCAGAGAGTTTATACTGGTTCGGCCCCTTGCGGTGAAGGTAAAGGCCTAATGCAGTTGTTGTGGAATTGCTAGGGTTTCGATGACCAGGGAGCGAATCCGCTATGCCTAGCTCTCGAATTGTTGTCCCCCCAAACCACCACCGGGTCGTCCCTTTATATACATAGGTTGACGCCCGGCGGTTTACAGAATCCCGAGGCCGGCTCATAAACGTGTCCGGGTCGGTCTCTACTCTTTTCTTATCTTACAAGACAAGTTACATATAATATGGCGGTTTACACCTACAAGCCCTTAATCCGCCTTTGGGCCCTGGGCCTTCATAAAGCGCCATACTCCTTGTCTTCATGGGCTTCAAATATAAATAACTCATTATGGGGATAACCCGGCCTCTCCTGGCCAGTTTACACCCAGTAATAATATCCCCAACATTAGGCCCCAGATTGATTTGAACTTGTTCATGTCGATCTCCAACACTTAAGAAAATTTCTTCTTCAAAACCTTCGCCTAAGTCTTGTAGACCGCCATGACATCATCTTCCAGGATCATAATAAATCGCCATGACGTCACCTGTTATTTAAAATGAGCCTCCGAGAATCAAGGCGACAGCTCTGTCACATATCCAACCTTTGGGCTCCTCGATTCTCGCGTCTGTCACTTATCTCTTCACCTTTATAAATAAGGCCGGGGGACCTTTTCATTTTTCCCCCTCGTGCCCCTTCACATTGTCCTCTTCCTCGCATCGCCCGAGCGTTGGAGCTCCGCCGCCGCCGTCAACCTTCGCATCTGCCCCAACAAAGGCCGCTGCATCACCCTGATCATACCAGAAAACCGCGACGCCTCTCCGCTATTCCTTTGACACTTGTAAGCCTTCTCTCCTTCCACCCTAGATCTTATCATTAGGGTTTGTACTCATCGGAGTTCTTCGAAGCTCTAGAACTGTTCTTCCCTGTTCTTCTCAGTAGCGCAAATGGCAAGTTAGATCTGATATTTTCCGGTGCCTTTGTAGTTAAAGCTCCCTTTTCCCCATTAGAGCATCCCTTTCATACAGAAAAACTCATCTGAACCTGATGAACTGTTTAAGTACCTGAAGTTTAGGTCTGAGTATATTCTAGTTTTCTGTCGCACTGCAGATCTGAAATTATCATATCACTTTGTGAAACTTGTTTTTCCCTCACTTAGGTATTTTAGATCTGTATCTTCCATACCAATATAGGCGGTTTAGCTTTGTCAAAGAACAATAATCCGGTAGGCATCATTAGTCCCCTCTTAAACCACCAATTCATTGATCTGTGCACCTTCTCCATTGTCAGACTCCGGTTTAGTAATATCAAACTCCGGTTTAACAATATGCATATACCTCTGCTTCTGCTTATCTTGCATTGCTTTATGCTCGCCCATCATAAATCTTAAACTGGCAATAAATATGTTTCAGCTTCGCATTGAAATGGCCAAGCAAGTTTACGAATGCAACTAGGTTCCTTCCCGGGTTACTGAAGAGCAATTAAACAGATGTGTCACAACTGGCGCTTTAGCCAAGAAAGAAGTCATCCACTGGAGGGCCCCTGGTCCGGAAAATCCTCCTGAACCCAAGGACGGAGAAGTAGTTGTATTTACTGACCATCTGGGTCGAGGCTTTAGCCCTCCCGGTTCAAAAATTTTCCGGGATGTGCTGGCCAGCTTCCAACTCCACCCTCAAGATATTGGACCAAACTCTGTGTCCAATATTTGCAATTTCCAAGTATTTTGTGAGGCCTATCTTCAAGAGGAGCCCACAGTTGAACTGTTCAGGGATTTCTTTTATTTAAACCGTCGCACAGAGTTCACAGACGGACCCAACACTGAGCTTGGTGGAATGGCAATTCAAAAGAGGAAGGATGTCAGCTTCCCTCATGCCAAGCTTCATAGTCACCCCAAGGACTGGAATCAGACTTGGTTTTACTGCAAAGACACATCTCCAACTGACGAAAATCCTCTGTCGGGTTACCGTCCCCACCGGCTTAGCAACACTCATCCCTTCCCTCAAAGGCTGACTGCCAAGGAACGGTCCAACTATGCACCACAACTGTCAAAGCTCAGAGCCTTTATGGCAAACGGTTTGACAGGTGTCGACTTTGTTCGCTGTTGGATAACTTGGAGCGTTCTGCCCTTAAGCCGGCGCCCCGGTTTAATGTGTGAGTACACAGGGGATTTGAAAGACCCTCAACGACACATCGACATTTAGCTAACAGAAGCCGAAGTTACTGAAGCTGTCAAGAAAATACTGAATGAACCGGAAGCTGTCTGCAGCCAGACCGGGTTAAGCCCTTTCTGCGTTTCCAATAAACCGCCAACTGTAAGAATCACAACTTTCTTGTTTTAGTTTACCCCTTTTCAGATAGTCTCAAAATTTTGTCCATCTTTCACAGGGCGATGACCCATTCTGGAAGAAAAAACCACAGGATAAACCGGCAAAACCACTTCGCCCGAAGACCAAGGTCACCAAGAAACCTGCCAAGAAGAGGACCACTGAATCTTCTGAACCAAATGCTGATGCGGATCTGGCTAATCCGGACTCAGAGGTAGAACTTGACTCTCTTGGTTCTTTTTTCATACACCTTGTTGACAATGACTGTTATCAGGACGACGCTGAAGGCAGCCAGGCTGACGATGCAGAGGTAATTATCCCTTCTTCTGGTTCAGACCCTCTGCCAACACAGAAAATCTGTCAAGCAAACCGGAAAATAAAATTTTCTCACCCCTTAGCTCACTTGGACCCAAACTTTCTTTTGAAGAAGCAGCAACACGAAGCCTGCTGCACAACCCGACACAGTGGCCAGGTAGTTACCTCTGCCGGTTTACCGAACACTCCGGTCCGGAAACGTCGATCAGAGGTCTCTTATACTCCTGATATTTCTTGCCCCAAGGCGGGTTGTTTTTGACAGCCTCTTAATCCGTCTGATTCAAATTATCAGGGAACACCTAATTTGTCCTCTGGCGAGTCAACGGCCACACAACTTCCAACCCTCAAGACGGTCCCTAGGTAGGTTATGCTTTAATCTTATCCTTAATGTGTTATGTTTGCATACTGTACTGATCTTTATGTTTGTTCTTCTCAGTGCCAAGCCTAGACCCAGTAAGAAGGCCCGGTTAAATAAACCGTCTGATGACAATGTGGATATTGAACCGGAGAAGACTCCAGATCTGGAAAGAACAAATATTGATGTTACACATGATGATCCACCGCCTCAAGATTATAACTTCATAGTTGAACAAACAGAAGTTGACACGACAGGCCACACTGATAACCCGACTAGCCCGGCTCGCGCGGATGATAAGTCGGCCAGCCCAGCTAAGGCTGCTGATAAACCGTCAACTCCCGTGAAGGCTGCTGATGATAAAGAAGATGATATTATGATTACTGGCGTCGGCCACACCGCTCCGGGCAATCCTGTTGCTTTATCGAAGCATAGTGCCAAGAACGAGGTTTCTGCTATGGGCAAAGGCAAATGGAACACATATTTGTCAACCTATGCTCACCTCAATGCCCAAGACATCCATTCTGGTTTTTTAAACCACCTGTACACAAGCCGCGACTTTGAAGCCGGTTTAGTGAATCTAATGAAGGAGCGATATGAGGTAACTGCATAACTGCTTCTCTCTTGTATTCAATTCCAAATATTAACTCCAGTAGCCCCCAAGTGCCGGTTTATGATAGTCATCTAAACTGGGACTTTGTAATATCTCAACTTTGCATGCTTAGCCTCCAAGGGCCGGGTTACCTTTCTAAGATGAACCGGTACCTTAGAATTGCAATATTACAACTTTCGCCGGTATAGTCCCCAAGGGCCGGTTTAACTGATGAAGATGCACCGGGACTTTTAGAAGAATACTCATAATGTCACTTTGAGCAAGCATACATTAGCCCCCAAGTGCCAAGAGTAATACTTGTATTGCACTTGGGACTTGTAGAAATTTCTGATTACGAGCAAATATGCATTAGCCCCCAAGTATCAGGTGCATAACTTGTTATGTGCTTGGTACTTCAAATATGCACTGCCAATTCATGATATGTTTGTCTCTTATAGGCTGAGCTAAGCAAAAAGGAAACTCAAACCGCTGATCTGCAAGAAAACATCAAGTCCCAGCAGGCAGAAACCTCCAAAACCAAAGATGAGCTGACCAGTGCCTTAGCCGCTATGGAAAAGCTGAAGGAGAGTTTCAACAAGGAGCGGGCGGATTGGGACACAGAAAAATCCGCATTGCAAAAAAGAGCCGAGGACGCAGAAGCAAGTCTTAAACCGGTGGTAGACGAGCTAACTGGTGTAAAGCGGCAAATACATGCCATGACTGCTGCTGTGTTTGGTAAATATCCTGGCTTTAAATTTTCAACATATCATCCCATACATTGCCGGTTTACTGATGTTTGCAATGGCGCAGGAACTCGCATTAGTCATCTGGGCTCTGACGTACAGAAGAAGCTGAAGGCTGCCTATACTCTTATAGAGCAGTTATATACCAGCGCGCAACGGATCATCTGTACTGCTTCTCACAACAAGCCGCCCCCAACTTTAATCAAGGAGACCTTAGAAAGGTTGTCAATGCTGCCTGTCCGGGTAGAAGAGCTAAAGAGATCTGCTGCCAGGGCTGGTGCTCTGACCGCACTAACCCGGGCAAAAGCATGGGTTCCTGATCTTGATCCGGTGGATGTGGCTAAAGGCTATCCAAGGTTAAAAGAAGACGGATCAGAATTTGGCACTGAGGACCTCCGAGCAATAAACCGGGAAGTACGTCCACTGGCTTGCCAGCTGGCTGAAGAAACTGATCTTTCATATTACCAGGCGAGTTATGATGTCAACAACAAACGGGTTGCTGCACCAACCCCTGAGGCTCAAAATCTTATCCCGCCAATCCGTAAGCACACCTATGCCCCTGACGTTGAACCGTCCACTCTTATAAGCGATGAAGCTGTGTTCCAAGCCTTAACTGGGATCGATTGGGCCACCATTGACTTCCAGCCGCTGGGTAGAGAGGAAGAGGATGAACCGGCGCAAGGCGATCCACAACCGTCAGGGCAGCCCGGTGACGAGTCATGATCCGGAGGCCGATTTAACTTTCCGCGTGCTGCCATACTTGCCAAAAAACAATTACTCTTTTGGGCACTGAAACGCCTTGTAATAGGCTAGTTTAAACACTTGGTCTGCTATGCCATCGTGCATATTTACTTTGCTTGATACCGTTAATTCACCATGCTTAAGATATATGATGTTCATAATCCAGAGCGATTTATTCAGGCTGTTCCTGCATACAAAAAGTTGAACTTGTCCTGGCGGTTTACCACCGGACGGGTCATGATGCCCAAACATATAGCCTGGGTTTATAAACAAGGTTGTTAAAAATAATCAAATATGAAAATAAGTGATACCTGTGACATTGAATCACATCGTAGGTTGATCAACCTTTGTAGTAAGGGCGATACCCCTAATCATGAGTATTGATAACTCCTTCCATATTGTGCCGGTTTATGATAAACCCGTACCGGGTTGTGAAAAAACACCGGATTACTCATATATAATACTGGCGACTTATAGTCAAAACCAGACCGGGTTAATAAGCACCGGATTATGACTAATCATGTACTGACAACTTGTAGTTGAAAGCCGAGCCGGGTTGATTAACGCCGGTTTACCAAAATCATCATAAATCTCGTCAAAGGAGAAAAAACTTGGCAAATGAAAGCATATGAAAACTTGTAGTCGAGGCTTTTCACGGGCTGCCACGCCCCAAATTCGAGGCTTTTCATGGGCTACCAGGCCGCTAAGTTAAACCATTTTACAAAGCCTTTTAAGATGGACCTCAATCTTTAACCAATCATCGTTTTAACTTTGACAAGTTCAGGGTCTTATAAGATTGACTTGTCGAAGTTCGACGGGTCATACCAGGTTTACCTGGACGGAGTGACTTACTTAAAAAAGGCAGGCTAACCCGGGGTTTTAGGTGTATACACCAGGCTTCCAAGCCGTGGCTTGATAGCCTATTACAAGTGTAGATTCTTTGTTCATTGCGATAGCAAAGAATCCCCAAGCAATATTTTGAGCTGTGCTTAGTGGGTGCCTATGTTTGAGTTGTTCTTTTGGAACACTCTCTTTGGCCCCTAAGTAATTTTTCTTTTTGGCTTTGAGCCAATCAAGAGGTGTAGCTATGGTTCGAATATGACCAAGCCCCCAAGTGATTTTTCTGGTGGCCTTGCGCCTATCAAGAGGTGTAGCTAAGGTTCGAATACGACCAAGCCCCCAAGTGATTTATCTAGTGGCCTTGCGCCTATCAAGAGGTGTAGCTAAGGTTCGAATACGACCAAGCCCCCAAGTGATTTATATATATGGCTTGATAAGCCAAATCAAGGGGTAAACCGGACGCCGCTTTATAAACAGAAACCTCCATGTAACCACACATGATCAACAGATACCCCGCTTTAGCTGAGGCTCCGGTTTATTATATTGATCATAATATATACATTGTCATAACTATGTACATAAGCAGAGCCTAGGGCTCAGGTATAGTAAGGCCGTAGATGAGCGATATTCCACGGCCGGTGGGTCTCCTCCTCCGATTTACGTGAGTCTTTGTGCTCTTGAACATCGATTAGGTAGTATGACCCGTTGTGCAGGTTCTTGCTGACCACGAAGGGTCCTTCCCAAGGCGGGGATAACTTGTGCATATCAGTCTGATCCTGGATGAGTCGGAGCACCAGATCGCCTTCTTGAAAAGTTCTGGTTCTAACCCGGCGGCTGTGATAACGACGCAGATCTTGCTGATAAATCGCCGAACGGGCTGCTGCAATGTCATGCTCCTCATCTAGCAGGTCAAGTGCTTCCTGCCGTGCCTTCTCATTATCAGCTTCAACATAAGCCGCCACACGAGGCGAGTCATGACGGATGTCACTTGGGAGAACCGCCTCTGCTCCGTAGACCATGAAGAAAGGTGTGTAACCCGTAGACCTGTTGGGCGTGGTATTGATGCTCCATAACACAGAAGGTAACTCCTCCACCCAACAACCGGCGTCCGTTGCAAAGGAACCATAAGCCGGGGCTTGATGCCTCTCAAGATCTCCTGATTGGCTCTCTCCACTTGACCATTAGATTGGGGGTGAGCCACTGAAGATACGTCAAGTCGGATGTGCTCACGCTGACAGAACTCTTTCATAGCACCTTTGGACAGATTAGTACCATTATCAGTTATAATGCTGTGCGGAAAGCCAAACCGGAAAATCACCTTCTTGATGAATTGAACCGCCATAGCTGCATCACACTTACTGACTGGCTCTACCTCCACCCACTTAGTAAACTTATCAACCGCCACCAAAAGGTGGGTCTTCTTGTCCTTGGATCTCTTAAAGGGCCCAACCATATCCAGCCCCCAAGATGCAAACGGCCAAGTGATTGGAATCATCCTCAATTCCTGGGCCGGAACATGAGCTCGGCGTGAAAACTTCTGACAACCATCGCACTTTTTCACCAAGTCTTCTGCATCAGCATGAGCCGTCAGCCAATAAAAACTGTGACGAAAAGCTTTAGCTACCAGGGACTTTGAACCGGCATGGTGACCACAATCCCCTTCGTGGATCTCACGCAGGATCTCACGGCCCTCTTCCGGAGATACACAATGTTGAAACGCCCCTGTTACACTACAGTGATGTAATTCACCATTGACAATAGTCATTGACTTGGATCGCCGGATTATCTGTCTGGCCAAAGTCTCATCCTCTGGTAACTCGCCCCGGTTCATGTACGCCAGATACGGGACGGTCCAATCCGGAATAACATGAAGTGCTGCCACCAATTGAGCCTCCGGATCAGGAACAGCCAGATCCTCCTCTGTGGGAAGTTTAACCGACGGATTATGCAGCACATCCAAAAAGACGTTGGGTGGAACCGGCTTACGCTGGGAACCCAAACGGCTTAAAGCGTCCACCGCTTCATTCTTCCGCTGGTCCACATGATCAACCTGATAGCCTTTGAAGTGACCTGCAACAATATCCACCTCTCGACGATATGCAGCCATGAGCGGATCCTTAGAATCCCAAGTACCAGACACTTGTTGAGCCACCAGGTCCGAGTCACCGAAGCACTTAACCCGGCTCAAATTCATCTCCTTAGCCATCTGAAGACCGTGGAGTAAGGCCTCATATTCAGCTGCATTGTTAGTGCAAGGGAACATTAAACGGAGAACATAACAAAACTTATCACCTCGTGGGGAAGTTAATACGACTCCAGCCCCCGAGCCCTCCAATTGCCTGGACCCATCAAAATGAATAGTCCAATAAGTATGATCCGGCTTCTCTTCTGGCGCCTGTAACTCTGTCCAATCATTGATGAAATCCACCAATGCTTGTGATTTGATTGCCGTCCGAGGCACATAATTTAACCCGTGAGGTCCAAGCTCAATGGCCCACTTGGCAATCCGGCCAGTCGCTTCCCTGTTCCGGATTATTTCCCCCAAAGGAGAAGAGCTGACCACAGTGATGGGATGACCCTGGAAATATTGCTTAAGCTTCCGGCTCGCCATAAAAACTCCATACACCAGCTTCTGCCAATGTGGGTACCTTTGCTTAGACTCAATAAGTACCTCACTGATGTAATAAACCGGCCGTTGAACCGGATACTCCTTTTCGGTCTCCTTGCGCTCCACCACAATAGCCACGCTAACTGCCCGGGCATTGGTAGCCACATATAACAGCAAAGGCTCTTTATCAACAGGAGCAGCAAGGACAGGCGGCTCGGCTAGCTGCCGCTTTAAATCCTCAAACGCTTCATTGGCGGCATCGCTCCAGACGAAATTATCCATCTTCTTCAGCATCTGATATAAAGGGATAGCCTTCTCCCCGAGGCGACTGATAAATCGGCTCAAGGCTGCAATCCGGCTTGCCAAGCGTTGAACATCATTGATGCACTTCGGTTTAGCCAAAGAAGTTATGGCCTTGATTTTCTCTGGATTAGCTTCAATGCCCCTGTTAGACACCAGAAACCCCAAGAGCTTGCCTGCCAGTACACCAAAGACACATTTGGCCAGATTAAGCATCATCTTATAAACCCGGAGGTTATCAAAGGTCTCCTTCAAGTCATCTATCAATGTCTCCTTCTCTCTGGATTTCACCACAATATCATCCACATAAGCATGAACATTGCGGCCGATCTGATCATGAAGACAGTTCTGCACACAGCGCTGATAATTCGCCTGGGCACTCTTTAGCCCAAAGGGCATAGACACATAGCAGAAGGCTCCAAAGGGAGTTATGAAAGCTGTCTTCTCCTGGTCCTTAACTGCCATTTTGATCTGATGGTAGCCAGAATAAGCATCCAGAAAACTCAAACGCTCGCAACCCGCCGTAGCATCAATGATTTGATCAATACGAGGGAGGGCAAAAGGATCCGCTGGACAAGCCTTGTTCAAATCTGTGTAGTCCACACACATACGCCAAGTGCCGTTCTTCTTAAGTACTAGCACCGGGTTAGCCAACCACTCAGGATGAAATACCTCAACAATAAAACCAGCTGCCAAGAGCCTGGCCACTTCCTCACCAATAGCCTTGCGTCTTTCTTCATTGAACCGGCGGAGAAACTGCTTGACTGGTTTAAACTTGGGATCAACGTTAAGAGTGTGCTCAGCGAGTTCCCTCGGTACACCTGGCATGTCAGAAGGCTTCCACGCAAAGATGTCCCGGTTCTCACGGATGAACTCGATGAGCGCACTTTCCTATTTCGGATCCAAGGTAGCGCTGATGCTGAACTGCTGGGATGAATCGCCAGGAACGAAATCAACCAGCTTAGTCTCATCAACCGACTTAAACTTCAAGGCCGGATCATGCTCTGTAGTTGGCTTCTTCAAAGAAGTCATATCTGCCGGATCAACATTGTCTTTGTAAAACTTCAACTCCTCTGTTGCACAAACCGACTCAGCATAAGCCGCATCACCTTCTTCACATTCCAAAGCGATCTTACGACTCCCATGTACCGTGATGATCCCCTTATGACCCGGCATCTTGAGCTGCAGATAGACATAACAGGGCCTCGCCATGAATTTAGCATAAGCCGGCCGCCCAAACAGGGCGTGATACGGGCTCTTGATTTTCACCACTTCAAAGGTCAATGTTTCTGATCTTGAATCATGCTCATCACCAAAAGCAACCTCCAGAGCTATCTTACCGACCGGATACGCCGATTTACCAGGCACCACACCATGGAAGACCGTGCTGGACGGTTTAAGATTTTTATCTGTTAACCCCATGCGACGGAAGGTTTCATAATAAAGGATATTGATACTACTCCCCCCATCCATGAGTACTTTAGTGAACTTGTAACCTCCCACCTGAGGTGCCACCACCAACGCCAGATGACCCGGATTATCAACCCGAGGTGGATGATCCTCTCGACTCCACACAATGGGCTGTTCAGACCAGCATAAGTAACGGGGCACCGCCGGTTCAACTAAGTTCACTACCCTTTTATGAAGCTTCTGATCGCGCTTGCACAGGCTGGTGGTGAAGACATGGTACTGTCCACTGTTTAACTGCTTCGGGTTGCTCTGGTAACCCGACTGCTGCTGCTGCTGTTGGTTCCCCTAATGATTATAACCACCTTAGTTGCCTTGATTGCCTTGATTGCCATGTCTGCTTTGATTACCATGGAATCCTGAACCGGAACTGCTTCCACCATAACCCGGCCCATGAGACCCGGGGCCTGAACCGCCAGCCGGTCCATTATCATTCCGGAAAAAATCTGAATCTTTGAATTCTCGTATAATATAACAATCCTTCCAGAGGTGCGTGGCCGGCTTGTCCCGCGATCCGTGCTTTGGGCAGGGCTGGTTCAGCAGGTAATTCAGGTGCTCCGGATTGGGACTTGGTTCTCTTCCACGCGGGGGCGGTTTACCCTTCTGACGCTGACCATTACCCTGTGCGTTGGTATTAGCTACAAAATCTGAACTGTTATCCGCTTTACGCTTACCGCTGTTTCCATGCCCCGCCGAGTTATGCTGCTGCCCTTTGGTGCTGTCACCCTTCTTTCCCTTTCCTGTCTTGTCATCATCAGATTCAGGGTCCTTGGTACTATCAGAGTCGGCATATTTCACCAGAGCTGCCATAAGTGTCCCCATGTCATTGCAATGGCGTTTGAGCCATCCCAGCTTCAACTTAAGAGGCGTAAACCGGCAATTGCCTTCCAACGTCAAAACAGCCGTATCAGCGTTGATGCGGCCCGATGAATGCAAAATCTCTGAAACCCGGCGCACCCAATGGGTTGTTGATTCTCCTTCCTCCTGGACACAGGCAGCTAAATCCACAATTGACATGGGCTGTTTGCACGTGTCTTTGAAATTGCGAATAAACTGGGCTCTTAGCTCGGCCCATGACCCAATGGAGTTAGCCGGTAGGTTTTTCAACCAAGTGCGAGCTGTCCCTTCCAACATCATGGTGAAGTACTTAGCACATGCCGCATCATCTACGTCCAGCATCTCCATCGCCATCTCATAACTCTCCACCCACGACTCAGGGGATAAATCGGCAGTGTAATTCGGCACTTTACGTGGGCCCTTGAAGTCCTTGGGCAGCCGTACATTGCATAATGCTGGGACGAGATACGGCACCCCCAAAGAACTGGAGGTAACCCCTGGTTCCACCGAAGTTGTTGGACGAACCGGAGTAAGCTAACGGGTCGCGTTCTGTGCTGCTAACTCAGCCTCTCGACGTGCCCTAGCACGGTCCACCACATCCTAAGCATCAACACCGCCACCCGCCGGGTTATGGCCTCGTGGCGGATTACGGTTGCGGGCACTGCTAGGCACGGCCGGTTCATCAACATGCCTGCTGTAACTCCGGCTTGGGCGGGGGGTGGAATGAATCCTCTCGCGACTGTACGAATAATCCTGTTGCTGAGTTAAAGCTGTCTGAAGGAGCTCCCTAGCCCGTCGCGTCTCCACCGCTACAGGGGACTCACCATCGACTGGAAGGGCCGCCAATCGTGAAGCGGCCGTGACTATGTTATCCAAGGGGTTGGAGTAATGACTCGGAGGCGTGGGCACATGCAGGGATGGGATATTCTGAAGAGGTGGATCCATTGCGCGTGGCTGAACCGGCGTCCCCGTTCCAGGCGCTTCTACCCGGTTTACCACTGGCTGGTTGCTGGTTCCGGCCCCTGGCGTATTGAAGAGATTCCTGGCTTCGTAAACCGGAGGCAGGTGAGATCGGTACCTTCTCCTCATTACATCATTTGACGCGTTCTGATCCAACGTAAGCCGATAGGCCTGTGCATCTAACTCGGCCCGTTCTGCAGCCATTCTGGCATTTTCAGCTGCCAAATCCACCTTGGCTTGGGCTATCTGATCCTTCACCTTCGCCACTTCTGCGTTGTGCCGCTCCTGATCCGCCGGGTTGACTTCGGCCGCTAACAGTGCTGCCAAGGTGTCGAATAAATCGGACAGAGCCTGAGCCGGCGGCGGCGCAGGGCCTCCTGCCCCAGCTGCCGTCGCCGCTGCTGAACCGGAGATCATCGCCGCAGCGGTCGAAGATTGTGGCACTGACTATGTACCGGCCATGAAGATCGCAACCCGGCTTGGCGGGTCAAGAGAGTCCGGAATACTGTCGCCATCGGAACAACCACCAAACCGGCCATCCTGCAGCTGGTACAATGACTCGGTCTCTCCAGTAGATGACTCGTCACCGGAATAAACAATGGTTTCGCCATCATATTCTGATCTATCTTCAGATTCCACTCCGTGGATGACTCCCACGAAGGCACACTTCATGACAGGCTTAACCCGGGCAGATCTCGCATGCTGAGCCGTTTCGACGATGTCGGTGCAGATGTCCGGCTCAGGGCCCGGTTTGCCAATCTTGCCAATGAACACGTGAATGCCGCCGAAGGGGACCCGGTACCCGTACTCAATTGAACCGGCCTCGGGGCCCCAGCCTGCGTCGTCGATGTAGAGCTTGCCGCGACGACTTTTGGTCATCCGGCCCACAGCGTATCCCTTGGGTCCTTCGAAGCTGCCCTCTAAGAACTCGAAACCATCGTGCGATAGCCCCACGGTGGGCGCCAACTGTCGTGGTCTTGTCACGGCAGATGTCCTGGAGAAAGGACTTAGTCGTGGAGCCATCGTGACGGGTTAGCTTAAAGGGGTTAAAGCGGACAAGGGACGCAGAGAGTTTATACTGGTTCGGCCCCTTGCGGTGAAGGTAAAGGCCTAATCCAGTTGTTGTGGAATTGCTAGGGTTTCGATGACCAGGGAGCGAATCCGCTATGCCTGGCTCTCGAATTGTTGTCCCCCCAAACCGCCGCCGGGTCGTCCCTTTATATACACAGGTTGACGCCCGGCGGTTTACAGAATCCCGAGGCCGGCTCATAAACGTGTCCGGCTCGGTCTCTACTCTTTTCTTATCTTACAAGACAAGTTACATATAATATGGCGGTTTACACCTACAAGCCCTTAATCCGCCTTTGGGCCCTGGGCCTTCATAAAGCGCCATACTCCTTGTCTTCATGGGCTTCAAATATAAATAACTCATTATGGGGATAACCCGGCCTCTCCTGGCCGGTTTACACCCAGTAATAATATCCCCAACAGTACCCAACAGTTTCTTTTGGGTATCCTATGAAGACGCACTTCTCCGATTTGGGTTCGAGCTTATCAGGCTGAAGTTTTTTCACATAAGCATCGCAACCCCAAACTTTAAGAAATGACAGCTTAGGTTTCTTGCCAAACCACAGTTCATACGGTGTCGTTTCAACGGATTTAGATGGTGCCCTATTTAACGTGAATGCAGCTGTCTCTAATGCATAACCCAAAACGATAGTGGTAAATCAGTAAGAGACATCATAGATCGCACCATATCTAATAAAGTATGGTTACGACATTCGGACACACCATTATGCTGTGGTGTTCCAGGTGGCGTGAGTTGTGAAACTATTCCACATTGTTTTAAATGAAGACCAAACTCGTAACTCAAATATTCGCCTCCGCGATCAGATCGTAGAAACTTTATTTTCTTGTTACGATGATTTTCCACTTCACTCTGAAATTCTTTGAACTTTTCAAATGTTTCAGACTAATGTTTCATTAAGTAGATATACCCATATCTGCTCAAATCATCTGTGAAGGTCAAAAAATAACGATACCCGCCGCGAGCTTCAACACTCATCGGACCGCATACATCAGGATGTATTATTTCCAATAAGTCAGTAGCTCACTCCATTGTTCCGGAGAACGGAGTCTTAGTCATCTTGCCCATGAGGCATGGTTCGCAAGCATCAAATGATTGATAATCAAGTGATTCCAAAAGTTCATCTGCATGGAGTTTCTTCATGCGCTTTGCACCAATATGACCTAAACGGCAGTGCCACAAATATGTTGCACTATCATTATCAACTTTGCATCTTTTGGCATCAATATTATGAATATGTGTATCACCACGATCGAGATTCAACAAAAATAGACCACTCTTCAAGGGTGCATGACCATAAAAGATATTACTCATATAAATAGAGCAACCATTATTCTCTGGTTTAAATGAATAACCGTCTCGCACTAAACAAGATCCAGATATAATGTTCATGCTCAACGTTGGCACCAAATAACAATTATTCAGGTCTAAAACTAATCTCGAAGGCAGATGTAGAGGTAGCGTGCCGACGGTGATCACATCGACCTTGGAACCATTCCCGACGCGCAACGTCACCTCGTCCTTAGCCAATCTTCGTTTAATCCGTAGCTCCTGTTTTGAGTTACAAATATGAGCAACTGAACCAGTATCAAATACCCAGGCGCTACTACGAGCATTAGTAAGGTACACATCAATAACATGTATATCAAATATACCTTTGTTCACTTTGCCATCCTTCTTATCCGCCAAATACTTGGGGCAGTTCCGCTTCTAGTGACCAGTCCCTTTGAAGTAGAAGCACTCAGTTTCAGGCTTGGGTCCAGCTTTGGGTTTCTTCCCGGGAGTGGCAACTTGCTTGCCATTCTTCTTGAAGTTCCCCTTCTTTCCCTTGCCCTTTTTCTTGAAACTAGTGGTCTTGTTAACCATCAACACTTGATGCTCCTTCTTGATTTCTACCTCCGCAGCTTTGAGCATTGCGAAGAGCTTGGGAATTGTCTTGTCCATCCCTTGCATATTATAGTTCATCACAAAGCCTTTATAGCTTGGTGGCAGTGATTGAAGAACTCTGTCATTGACACAATCAACTGGAAGATCAAATCCTAGCTGAGTCAAGTGATTATAACACCCAGACATTTTGAGTATGTGTTAACTGACAGAACTGTTCTCCTCCATCTTGCAGCTATAGAACTTGTTGGAGACTTCATATCTCTCAACCCGAGCATTTGCTTGAAATATTAACTTCAACTCTTGGAACATCTCATATGCTCCATGACATTCGAAACGTCTTTGAAGTCCCGGTTCTAAGCCGTAAAGCATGGCACACTGAACTATCGAGTAGTCATCAGATCGAGCTTGCCAGACGTTCAAAACATCAGCTTCTGCTCCTGCAGCAGGCCTTTCACCTAGCGGTGCATCAAGGACATAATTCTTCTGTGCAGCAATGAGGATAATCCTCAAGTTACGGACCCAATCCGTGTAGTTGCTACCATCATCTTTCAACTTAGCTTTCTCTAGGAACGCATTAAAATTCAAGGGAACGGTAGCACGGGCCATTGATCTACAACATAGATATGCAAATACTATGAGGACTAAGTTCATGATAAATTAAGTTCAATTAATCAAATTACTTAAGAACTCCCACTTAGATAGACATCCCTCAAGTCATCTAAATGATACGTGATCCAAATTAACTAAACCATGTCCGATCATCACGTGAGATGGAGTAGTCATCAATGGTGAACATCTCTATGTTGATCATATCTACTATATGATTCACATTCGACCTTTCGGTCTCCAGTGTTCCGAGGCCATGTCTGTACATGCTAGGCTCGTCAAGATTAACCCGAGTATTCCGCATGTGCAAAACTGTCTTGCACCCGTTGTATGTGAACGTAGAGTCTATCACACCCGATCATCACATGGTTTCTCAACATGATGAACTGTCGCAACGGTGCATATTCAGGGAGAACACTTATACCTTGAAATTTAGTTAAGGGATCATCTTATAATGCTACCGCCGTACTAAGCAAAATAAGATGCATAAAAGATAAACATCACATGCAATCAAAATATGTGACATGATATGGCCATCATCATCTTGTGCTTTTGATCTCCATCTCCAAAGCATCGTCATGATCTCCATTGTCACCGGCTCGAAACCTTGATCTCCATCATTGCGTCGTGGTCATCTCGCCAACTATTGCTTCTACAACTATCGCTAACGCATAGTGATAAAGTAAAGCAATTACATGGCGTTTGCATTTCATACAATAAAGAGACAACCATAAGGCTCCTGCCAGTTGCCGATAACTTTTACAAAACATGATCATCTCATACAATAACGTATATCACATCATGTCTTGACCATATCACATCACAACATGCCCTGCAAAAACAAGTTAGACGTCCTCTACTTTGTTGTTGCAAGTTTTACGTGGCTGCTACGGGCTTCTAGCAAGAACCGTTCTTACCTACGCATCAAACCACTACGGTGTTTCATCAAGTTTGCTATTTTAACCTTCTTCAAGGACCGGCCGTAGTCAAATTCGATTCAACTAAAGTAGGAGAAACAGACACCCGCCAGCCACCTTTATGCAAAAGTAGTTGCATGTCTGTCGGTGGAACCGGTCTCATGCGCATGGACATGTAAGGTTGGTCCGGACCGCTTCATCCCACAGTACCACCGAATCAAAATAAGATGTTGGTGGTAAGCAGTATGACTATCACCGCCCACAACTCTTTGTGTTCTACTCGTGCATATCATCTACGCATAGACCTGGCTCGGATGCCACTGTTGGGAAACGTAGCATGCAATTTCAAAAAAATTCCTACGCTCACGCAAGATCTATATAGGAGATGCATAGTAACAAGGGGGAGAGTGTGTCTATGTACCCTCGTAGACCGTAAGCGGAAGCATTTCACAACGCGGCTGATGTAGTCAAACTTTCTTCGCACTCCACCGATCGAGTACCGAACGTACGACACCTCCGAGTTCTGCACACGTTCAGCTCGATGACGTCCCTCGCCTTCTTGATCCAGCAAGGTGTCGAGGTAGTAGATGAGTTCCGTCATCACGACGTTGTGGTGACGGCGATGGTGATGTGATCCGCGCAGGGCTTGCCTAAGCACTGCGAGAATATGACCGGGGGTGTAAACTGTGGAGGGGGGGCGCCGCACACGGCTAACAATTGATGTTGTATGTTCTAGGCGCCCCTCCCTACGTATATATAGGTGGGAGGGGGAGGGGAGCAGCAAGGGTGCGCCCCAAGTAGGAGGAATCCTACTTGGGGTCCACCCCAATTCGGCCTCCCCCCCTTCCATAATTGCCGGAGGGGGAAGGAAAGAGGAGGGAGGAGGGAAGGAAGGGGGAGGCCGAATCCCCCCTTTCCTTCTCCCTTCCCCTCTTTCCTTCTCCTCTGGTTCGGCCCATATGGGGGGCGCAGCAGCCCCTGGTGGCTGCTGTGTTTCCCCTCTTGGCCCATAAGGCCCATATCTTTTGCCGGGGGTGCCCGGAACCCCTTCCGGTGACCCGATATGTACCTGGTACCCTCCGGAACACTTTCGGTGTCCGAATACCATCGTCCTATATATCAATCTTTACCTCTCGACCATTTCGATACTCCTCGTCATGTCCATGATTTCATTCGGGACTCCGAATAACATTCGGTCACAAAATCACACAACTCATACAATACTAAATCATTATCGAACGTTAAGCGTGCGGACCCTACGGGTTCGAGAACTATGTAGACATGACCGAGACATATCTCCGGTCAATAACCAATAGCGGAACCTGGATGCTCATATTGGATCCTACATATTCTATGAAGATCTTTATCGGTCGAACTGTTATGACAACATACATTATTCCCTTTGTTCATCGGTATGTTACTTGCCCGAGATTCGATCGTCGGTATCTTCATACCTAGTTAAATCTCGTTACCGGCAAGTCTCTTTACTCGTTCTGTAATACATCATCCTACAACTAACTCATTAGTCACTTTGCTTGCAATGTTTCTTATGATGTGTATTACCGAGAGGGCCCAGAGTTACCTCTCCGATACTCGGAGTGACAAATCCTAATCTTGATCTATGCCAACTCAACAAACACCTTCGGAGATACCTGTAGAGCATCTTTATAATCACCCAGTTACGTTGTGACTTTTGATAGCACACAAGGCATTCCTCCGGTATCCGGGAGTTGCATAATCTCATAGTCGAAGGAATATGTATTTGACATGAAGAAAGCAATAGCAATAAAACTGAACGATCATAATGCTAAGCTAACAGATGGGTCTTGTCCATCACATCATTCTCCTAATGATGTGACCCCGTTATCAAATGAAAACTCATGTCCATGGTCAGGAAACCTTAACCATCTTTGATCAACGAGCTAGTCAAGTAGAGGCTCACTAGGGACACAGTGTTTGTCTATGTATTCACACATGTATTTAGGTTTCCGATCAATACAATTCTAGCATGAATAATAAACATTTATCATGAATAAGGAAATATAAAATAACAACTTTATTATTGCCTCTAGGGCATATTTCCTTCATTCATCACACTTTCAACTTCCGAATTGGTGATCGTAACATCCTCAGGATCTTCCACAGGCTGATGTATTGTGGGATCTCCCGCATTAACCTTCGCCCGCGCTGAGGATCTTCGGGCACTCCTTGACACTCCCTTGATGTCTTTGGATGGTTGGGGTGGTACCTTCTTCCTGTTGACCCGGATGGAATTTCAGCAGAGCCCCGCATAGATGAGGCCAGTGATGAACTAATGACAATTTTAGAGCATATTACCTTTTTTCCAAAGATGCAATTGGCATGGTCCCTTTCTGTTTGGAGGCTCCTTTGTTGGCCAGAATTGACACCGCCTCCGTTGGTGTTCGGCGTGAGGTAAGGCGACCCTTGGGATTAGAAGTTAGCGTAGCCGGAGTAGCGCAAGGCGAACACCTTGTTGGAAAGGAGGCCTTCTTGCTACTTATGGCGGAGGAGGGGAGGAGCCCAGGATGATCGGCTGTGATGGCCACCTTAGAACCGTCGAGGCTTTCCTGAAAGAAAACCCCGTCCTCAAAGTCAATCGATACCTCCGGGTCCTCCGGTTGAGGAGCAGGGCAGCTAATGCCTTCAACTTGGCGTCTCCAACTCTGTTCGAAAAAATGGTCGAACTGATCAGTATTCGGGTGTGATATCTGAGCTATGTACACAAGTTTAAACTTACCCATTCAATGGGGTTGTAGCCCGAGTAGCCTTTCCAGTTTCTCGGGCGGGCGAACTCTTCTTCCTCGCCTTTGAATATATCTGCCAATATGGCGGCCATTGCTGCTTGATTGTCCAGCCCCTGTCGCTTGTAGCAGGATGCGTCACTTGTCCTATTATAGCTCCACAAGGGGTATGTCCTTTGTTGGAGGGTTGCACGCATCGTTCGATCGCCGCGGCCATTACGTCGACCATGGTCAATCCACCATGGGCCAACACCCTTACCTTTGCGGCTAGGCACTGCATCTCGGTGGATTCTTCCTGGGAGGGGCCTTTGGGCCACCAGTTAAGTCATTTCTTAAGTGGGGCGTCCAAATACACGGGTAGACCCCTCTAAACTGGTTCGAACAGGGGGACATCTTCGATATAAAACCACTCTAAAGACCACTCTTCGGAATCTTTCTTTGGAGTCCCAATGGGATATCCAGTGCCAGCTATACGACACACCTCGGCTCCACCTACTTCAAGAATTGACCACCCATGGGTGCGAGGGACGAGGCAGAAAAACTTCCTCCATATTCCGAAATGGGCCTCGTAGCCCAGGAACATCTCATAGAGAGTAACAAAGCCAGAAATATGCAGAATTGATCCTGGGGTGAGGTGGTGGAGTTGGATCCCGTAAAACTCTAGTAGGCCCCTTAAAAATGGGTGAATGGGGAATCCTAGACCTCTTAGAAGGAAGGATATGAAACATACCCTCTCATCCTTATTTGGATTGGGAAAGTTCTCTGCGAAAGCTTCACCGTTGTCTGAAGTCAACCCGGCACGACCGGGCATGAGATCTGTGTCGGCGTTCTGGGAACCAGGGTACCCAGACTTGCCTGCCTGCGGCCCATGGCGTGGCTCCATCGATGGTCTGGTACGGCCCGTCTATGAGACTGCGAAGGCAAGACCCTCTCGAGGGGCCAAGCCTCGTGAGGCAGACGACACCAAGACCTCCCGAGGGAGTGGCCTCCCCAGGCGGCCTCCCGAGGAGTGGAGATTTCTATGCAGGTACCCAGCCTCATGAGGCTACCATGACGCCAGCCATGACGACCAAGGCAGGCGGGTGCCAGCGAGCGCAGAGGAGGCAGTTTCCTCTTTGGTGCTAAGGAGGCAAGGACAGGCGTGGGTTCCCGAGGAATCTAGCAAAGGTTTCCATTCCGGTGCAATGAGACCAAGGCCGCCAGCACGGCAGGACGAATGTCATCGCCGAGCCCACCGCTGCGTCACGACCAGAAGCTTTGCAGGCGAAGACCACCTTTCATCAGGATAAGATGTACTACTTGTCCCCTTTCAAATTGGCCACTGTGGGATCCCTTCCCGCCTATGTTTTGGGGGAAGAGGACCGAGGCCACTATAAATATAGGTTAGCCACCACCGTAGAAGGGGTCGACTCATTCCCTCACCCCCGAACCTCGCGAGGTTGTTCATTCCTTGTACTAGTCCATCCTCAGCCCCTCGTGAAGCCAATCCACCACAAAGCAGGAGTAGGGTCTTACACCGCAAGGTGGCCCGAACCTGGGTAAACTGTCGTGTTCATCTTCTTCCTTGTTCGTGTGAATCAAGCTAGGCCATGGGGCGACGGCTGGTAGGCTGCATAGGTTGAGTTCTTCGCACACGCCCCAGAGTTCGAGCCTTTCTTGGGTCTGCGGAGCCCTGAATCCGACATTTGGGGCGCTAGGTAGGGGCATGTCGAAGTTCAGCCTGTTCATCAACCGCGCTCTGCTCGCGCTTCGCAGCTCTCATGGCGGGCCTCCAGGCCTTCACCCCCCAACCTGCAGCGGGTGCGGTGGCCGTAGAAGTTCAGGCCGGCGCTGCCCCCACGGTACGACGACATGGAGGACCCTGAGGAGTTCCTCCGTTTGTACGTGCAGGCCATCTGGGAGGCGGGCGGCGACGACAAGGTCATGACAAACTAGCTCCCTATGGCCCTGTTGGGCGCGCCGTGCTCCTGGATGCTCAGCCTGCCGAAGTCTTTGGTGGACTCCTGGGAGGAGCTGCGCGGTCTGTTCATCGCGCGTTTCGTGGTGCCAGCGCCCCACGTCGTTGCGTCCATCCTCGGTGGGTCGCAGGCGCCATCCTTGGGCCGCCATGTCAAGCAACTCCTCCGTCGGCTGGGAGCTGCCTAGCCGTGGCAGGGGGCTCCTCCGGGCCGCGTTGTGCCTGAGACCGCCATCACCTTCGACTCCAGGGATCACCCCAGGACCATGGTCGGCACCAGCACGCTCCCCATGCTGTGCACACCCACCATCAGCAATGTTGCGGTCACCAGGACTCTCATCGACGGCTGTGCTGGCCTCAACGTCCTCTCCGTGGAAGCCTTGGTCTGCTTCAAGTGCCCTACGACCAGCTCACCCCCACCAGGCCCTTCTCAGGGGTGGTCGACGGCTCCACTGTCCCCCTAGGGCAGATCCGCCTCCCAGTCACCTTCGGCACGCGCTACAACTACCACACCGAGCTTATTGACTTTGACGTCTCCCGCATCAGCCTCCTGTACAACGCCATCCATGGGTATCCGGCCCTTGACAAGTTCATGGCGGTGACGCACCCCGGCTACAATGTTGTCAAGATGCCAGGAAGTAGCGACATCATCATCGTGGCGGGGGATGCCAAGGATGCACTCCTGGCCCTCAAGCTCGCCTTCAAGGCCACGATAGCCACACGACCAGGCGCTAAAGACACTCCAGAGATCCCGAAAGCCGCGCCCGCAAAGAAGAAGCAATTGTTCTATCAAGATCGTGCCGAGATGAAGCAGGTGCCCGTCGACAATGAGGGTTCAGGCCCCACCTTCACCATAGGCGCCGGCCTCCCCCCAGATCAGGAAGAGGCGCTAGTCAGCTTCCTCCGTTTGAACAAGGACGTGTTTGCATGGAGGCGACGGACCTGGTCGGTGTCCCTCGAGATGTGATCGAACACCATTTGATGGTGTGCCCCGGTGTGCGCCAGGTGAAGCAGAAGGCGCGGCGGCAAGCCCCGGAGAAGCAATCGTTCATCATCCAGGAGGTCCGCAAGCTGCAAGAAGCCGACATCATTTGGGAAGTACGGCACCCAGATTGGTTGGCCAACCCAGTCATCATCCCCAAGAAGGGCGGGAAGGAGCGCATGTGTGTCGACTTCACGAGCCTCAACAAGGCATGCCCTCAGGACCCATTCCCTCTTCCGCGCATTGATCAGATCGTTGACTCCACCGCTGAGTGTGACTTGCTGTGCTTCCTGGATGCCTTCTCAGGCTACCACCAGATCAAGATGGCGGTGTGGGACGTCGAGAAGACAGCCTTCCTTTCCCCGTGCGGGGTGTACTGCTACACCTGCATGCCCTTCGGGCTGCGGAGTGCCGGCGCGACCTTCCAGCGATTGATGCACATCGCACTGGGCCAGCAGCTCGGGAGGAACGCCGAGGCGTACGTCGATGACATAGTGGTCAAGTCATGGGAAGCAAGGACCCTTGTCGAAAACCTGGAAGAAACATTCGCCAACCTGCACAAGGTAAACCTGCGGCTCAATCTGGAGAAGTGCGTGTTCGGTGTCCCGTCTGGCAAGTTGCTGGGTTTCCTGGTGTCACATAGAGGGATCGAGGCTGACCCAGAGAAGGTCAAGGCAATAGAAAGGATGAGCCCGCCACAGACCCTCAAGGAGATGCAGAAGGTCGCGGGCTGCATGACCTCGCTGGGGCATTTCATCTCCAAGCTTGGTGAGCGAGCCCCCCCGTTCTTCAAGCTGATGAAGAAGAAGGGCCCCTTTCAGTGGACTCTGGAGGCCGAGGCGGCCTTCCAAGACCTCAAGAGGTACCTCACGAGCCCGCCGGTGATGGTGGCGCCTCGCCCTCTTGAGCCCCTGGTGCTTTATTTGGCCGCCACGCCTCACTCGGCTAGTGCTGCGCTCGTGGCAGTCAGGGAGGAGCGCGCAGGTGCGGGTGCACGGCGTAGCGCCCGCCGCACGGTCGCGCCCTCGCCACCTCAAGGTGGTGCTCCTAAGGCGTCAGCTACTTCGTCGGGCGGCAAGGCTCCCGAGTCCCCCTCGTCTCAAGCGGAGCGGGACGCCGTCGACACCTCTTCCCTCGTCGAGCACCCCGTGTACTTCGTCAGGACGGTGCTGCGTGACACGCACTCGTGCTACCCCATGCCAGAGAAGCTCCTACTCGCACTCCTCGTTGCTTCCAGGAAACTGCACCATTATTTCCATGGCCATCCCATCAAGGTCGTCTCTGTGTACCCCCTGGAGAAGGTGCTCCGTAGCCCCAATGCCGCGGGGAGGGTTGCCGAGTGGAACATCGAGCTGCAGACGTTCCAGCTGGAATTCAGCACCACCAGGGTCATCAAGGGCACGGCCCTCGCCAACTTTGTGGCAGAATGGACTGACGCCCCTGACCGGGGGACGGGTGAAGATTGCTCCCTCGCGCCCGGAGACGAGGCGCCCGATGGCTGGGTCATGTACGTTAACGGCGCGTTCGCGCGCCAAGGCGCAGGGGCTGGGGCCGTACTCATCTCGCCGACCCAGGACAAGCTATACTACGCTGTGCAGCTCTGCTTTCAGCATGGTGAGAAGGTCTCCAACAACATCATGGAATATGAGGGCTTGATCGCTGGCCTCAGGGCCGCGGCAGCCCTGGGGGTCAAGCGTCTCACCATCAAGGGTGATTCTCAGCTCCTCGTCAACTTCTCCAACAAGGAATACACGCCTAAGGACGAGCACATGGAGGCATACCTAGAAGATGTACGCAAGATTGAAAAACGATTCTTGGGCTTGGAATTGCAGCACGTCCCGCATGGCACGAACAAGGAGGCGGATGACATCGCCAAGAGGGCGTCCCAACGCGAGCCCCACAAGCCTGGTGTCTTTTAGGAGCGGCTCTTCAAGCCATCGGCAGCCCCCCCCCTGCTGCAGGCCCTGCGCTGCTTCAGGAGGAGCCGCCCCTGGCCCCCTCCACAGGGGCCCCGGCCTGCGGTCCGACCTCAGGAGCCCGCCTACTCCTGGCGCTCAAACCTCAGGAGGGGTGTTGGACCGAAGAGTTCAAGGCGTACCTGCTTCGAGGCACCCTGCCGGAGAAGGAGGAAGATGCAGAACGCGTGGCCCGTCAGGCCACCGCTTACTGCTTGCAGGACGGCGAGCTCTATCGAAGGCGCCCAAATGATGTCTCACTGCGATGCATCTCCAAGGAGCAAGGGCGCGAGTTGCTGGCTGACATCCATGGCGGGGATTGCGGGCACCATTCTTCATCGCACACCCTCGTGGGCAAGGCATTACGCAGCTGGTTCTACTGGCCCACAGCGCTCAATGATGCCACCGAGCTGGTGCAATCGTGTGAGGCCTATCAGTTCCATGCCAACACAGATCCACCAGCTCGCTCAGGGCCTCCAGACCATCCCGCTCTCATGGCCGTTCACGGTCTGGGGGCTAGATATCCTGGGCCCATTTCCCCGAGCAGCCGGGGGCTACCGCTACCTCTACGTCGCCATCGACAAATTCACCAAGTGGGTGGAGGTGGAGCCCGTGCGCACCATCCCAGCTGGCTCGGCCGTCAAGTTCATCAAGGGCCTCATGAGCCGCTTCGGGGTCCCCAACCGTATCATCACTGACAATGGCTCTCAGTTCACGAGCAACCTCTCTTCAAAACATATTGTGCTAACCTTGGAACGCAGATATGCGACACTTCAGTGGCGCACCCACGGAGTAATGGCCAAGCCGAATGCGCCAATGCGGAGGTCCTGAGGGGCCTCCAGACGAGGAGCTTCAAGAAGAAACTCGAGGCCTGCGGCAGGGGTTGGCTCGGTGAGCTTCAGTCCGTGCTGTGGTCCATCCGCACCATCGCGACTAAGCCCACCGGCGAGACCCCGTTCTTCCTCGTCTACGGGGCTGAGGCGGTCCTCACACACGAAGTCAAACATCGCTCCTCGAGGGTCTTGGCGTTTGACGAGGCACGCCAGGACACCTCGCGGGGGACATATCTCGTGCTCGGGGAGGAGGCCCGCCGCCAAGCCTCGCTCCATGCCGCGAGGTACCAACAGGCGCTGCGGCGGTATCCCTGCCGCAGCGTCCACTCCAGGACTCTCAAGGTGGGCGACCTCGTCCTGAGGCGGGTGCTCTCCAGGGAGGGGCTTCACAAGCTCTTGCCTACGTGGGAGGACCCGTTCAGGATCGCCCGTGTCTCCAGGCCTGGCGCCGCGCGCCTGGAGATGCAGGACGGGGTCCCCATCCAGACTGCCTGGAACATCCAGCACCTCCAGAAGTTCTACCCATAACAGGCGAGCGCCATGCGCCTCTCAAGTCTCCGCTCATGACACTCTCACGTAATAATGAGTGGGGCTGTACACGCCCCGGAGTCTCCTGAGTGCTGCCCCTGAGCCTCACGGGGGCTCCCACCCACGTCTTAGTGGAAGCCCCATGCTCCGCGCTGGCAGGAAGACCAGAAGACTAGTGTAGGTGCCGGACGCGGCTGTTGTTTTGCTTGCTTTCTGTAGCTGGTTTGCCACTTCTTGGAATGAAAATCGAAGTTCTCGTGTCTTTATTTGAAAGGGATGGGAATTTTTCTCCTTGCAGCGTTTACTTTTTCAACCTTTCTTCCAGAGAGCGGCAGCTGCCCATCGCTCTTCCCCGCGTGTCTCGCGAGCGGGGCTGAGCACGGTGTGTACGTCTGGGTCCACCCACGAACACACCTTGCTAAAGCCTTGGTGCCCTAGCCTTTGGCATCTTGATCCTCGCATGAAGCTTGTGAACGAGCCAACGAGCATGTGCGTTCCCCATGAGCCCTCATCCCCTGGCCTCGCCGGGCATCGCGACCTGGCGTACCAGTGGCGATCAGTCCTCGCGGGGCACGGCGCCCTGTGGAACATCTCTGGAGGCCCTATGGCTCACTAGAAACCTCGCGGCCACCGGGTGCGTCCTGAGGCCTGAGGACCTTTGGATCCTCAAGAAGGAAACCCCTAGTAGGATCCCTCTGGAACGAGGGGCGCGCAGGAGATCCAAGCTCCAGAGAAGGACGCCCTCGCGGCATGGGAGTCTACCGCAAGCACACTAAGCTAAGTTATCCTAATCATGATCAGCAAGAACCAGTCAATTGGTAGCGACACGAATGCCAGTATGCGATATAAAAACGTTAATATAACGGCGCAAGCGCCATGGTCCATTACATGCCCCGGCATGGCTTTCTACTTCTTGATGCAGGGAAAAAAAAGAAGCACCCTCGCGACCACCACGGCTCCCGAGGACCGGCTCCAGCGACGCCCACGCTCAGTCGGAGTCCTCCTCCTGCTTCATCGGAGCGCGATGGCGAGGCGGCTCGTCGCCCTCCCCGGTCTGAGCTCGGCGGCGTGGTGGCTCGTCGTAGTCGCCGTCGCTCGTACTCTCCCTAGAGGGGGAGCCGCCGCCTCTGGAGGCATCGCGACCATCACTAAGGGCGAGCTCACCCCCGAGGATGCCGGTGGCCCCCCGGCCGTCGCCGTCGAAGGAATGGACATCGTCATCATCGTCGTCTCCCCCGGGGCAACACTTCCGATGCCCGCCGTCCTCCCCGAAGACCCTGACGTAGAGGGTCGCAGCACCGTCATGCCTGAAGTGGAGAGTACACCTCCCCCGCAGGCCACGTGCGTGGGCGAACGGCTGCCACCCGCGGTTCAGGAACACGTTACCGGCGGGGGTGACCTCGACCTCCACCCACGAGGCCTTGCTGCAGCAACCGTTGGCCTGCAGCCAAAGGCCGCCAGGTCCCCCGGCCGGCAGCGCGCCCGCGAAGAAGCGCGGAAGCTGGAACCAGACGCCTGCAGGCCTCTCCGCCCACACCACGAATCCGAGGACGCGTTGGCCGAATGGGATCATGGGCGTGGTGGCCGAATGGCTGCCACATGCCTTCCTCCTTGGCTGCGGCCGCCTCGGCCACGGCAGCCTCCGGCGCGGGAGGGAGCCTTCCCACGACTGCCAGAGGTGGTGCCAGCCTTCAAGGGGGTGCACCCACGCCCTCGAGGAGCCACCGCCGGCGTCGCGGCGTACTTGCGGGGACGGCCGCGGCCCCTCTTCGACGGTGGCGAGCCTGGTCCCTCCCTGGGGGCCTTTCCCTTCTCGGCGGACGAGAACCTCCTCACTGGCGCCATGGATGCCCTGGCGAGATGGCGGCACGGCGAAGAAGAAGAAGGAGCGACCAGCAAGAAGATGAAGATGGGCCGGGGGCTTCGCCCCCCTTCCCCCATTTATAGGCAAAGGAACGCTAACCGCCGGCCTCTCGCTTTTCCAAGCAATGATGGCCCCTCTGCATGCACCAGGCAGTTGTCAAGTCGGGCAGTTGCCGAGGCGACATGGGGAAGTGAAGACGCCCACGTCCCGTCGAGCGCCACGCGTCAGCCTGGCCCACAGGCGATTGGGGCCCGCGGCACTTCGCCCTTGCCGCTTAGCCTCGCCTCGAAGCCAAGTCCGAGCTCGCCTTGGGCCCGGGGGCTACTATCGGTGTTCTGGGAACCAGGGTACCCAGACTTGCCTGCCTGTGGCCCACGGCGTGGCTCCATCGACGGCCTGGTATGGCCCGTCTACGAGACCGCCAAGGCAAGACCCTCGCGAGGGGCCAAGCCTCGCGAGGCGGACGACACCAAGACCTCTCGAGGGAGTGGCCTCCCCAGGCGGCCTCCCGAGGAGTGGAGATTTCTATGCAGGTACCCAGCCTCATGAGGCTACCATGACGCCAGCCATGACGACCAAGGCAGGCGGGCACCAGCGAGCGCAGAGGAGGCAGTTTCCTCTTTGGTGCTAAGGAGGCAAGGACAGGCGTGGGTTGCCGAGGAATCTGGCAAAGGTTTCCATTCCGGTGCAATGAGACCAAGGCCACCAGCACGGCAGGACGGATGTCATCGCCGAGCCCACCGCTGCGTCACGACCAGAAGCTTTGCAGGCGAAGACCACCTTTCATCAGGATAAGATGTACTACTTGTCCTCTTTCAAATTGGCCACTGTGGGATCCCTTCCCTCCTACGTTTTGGGGGAAGAGGACCGAGGCCACTATAAATATAGCTTAGCCACCACCGTAGAAGGGGTCGACTCATTCCCTCACCCCCGAACCTCGCGAGGTTGTTCATCCCTTGTACTAGTCCATCCTCAGCCCCTCGTGAGGCCAATCCACCACCAAGCAGGAGTAGGGTCTTACACCACAAGGTGGCCCGAACCTGGGTAAACTGTCGTGTTCATCTTCTTCCTTGTTCGTGTGAATCGAGCTAGGCCGTGGGGCAACGGCTGGTAGGCTGGATAGGTTGAGTTCTTCGCACACACCCCAGAGTTCGAACCTTTCTTTGGTCTGCGGAGCCCTAAATTTGACAATCTGTGGCTGGAAGATACCCTTGCCACTGGAGGTCGCATAGCTAGAGCTGTGGCACGGAGCAGCTGGGCCAGTCGCCCGGGAGATGGCCGTGAGGGCGCGAGGATGAGCCAGGGATGCTGGCCATGTGCCTTGACGATTTTCTCTGGGCAGGATGGGATTCCTTTCTTGGGTTGGGATGGACCATTTGATGCGTCCTTGGCCTATTTAATAGATATGTTGCTGGTCCCGGGTGGGTATTTTTGTAAAAGACACAAGACTGCTCGCCTTCTGGCGGCTGCACAAAAATCTAGGGGCACCCTTGACAAAGTTAATGGTAAGGGGCCCACCACGATCTGATGGATCAAGAAGTCATCCGAAACCGAATTGTTGGAGTCAGCCGAACATGGTGAAGATGAGGAACTTGCCTCGCAAGCCAAAGATTTTTGGAATCACGGGATGATCAACAGTTGTGGGCTCTGGCGTTGAAGGCTAGTTCGGGGGCTACTGAGGGAGTCCTAGGCTAGGGGGTCCTCGGGATGCCGGCCTATCTCGCATGGGCCGGATTGGTGGGCTGCACTGTATCCGAACCGAAGACCTTTTGTGCCTTGGTGTGTACCCCAAGTCAAGATGGAAGATCTGGAGTTCCTTTTGACGTAACCGACTATATGTAAACCCTAGTACCCCTGGTGTCTATATAAACCAGGGGGATTAGTCCGTAGAGGCTAGAAGAACAATCCCCATCCTACTAGTTAGGGTTTAGTTCGTCTGATCTTGTGGTAGACCTACTCTGTAACCCCCTTATACACAAGCAATATAATCAAGCAGGACGTAGGATTTTACCTCTTAGAGAGGGCCCGAACCTGGGTAAATAACGTGTCCTATGTCTACTAATCCCCATCGATCCAAGATCCATAGTTCGGGACCCCCTACTCGAGATTCGCCGGTTTTGACACCGACAAGGGTGACGAGGAAGGCACCTCCCTGTCCAGTGGCGATGGCGGCGACGGCAGCGGCGATGGTGGTGGTGATGAATAGGATGGCGGCAGTGATGCCGATGCTGCCGAGGACATCAAGGGCGACAAGGAGGCTGAGGACATCAAGGAAGACGAGGGAGGCAACGATGGTGAAGAGGCAACCGTCAACGTGTCTTGTGCTACTTGTGAGCCGCGTTGGGATTTTCCCCGAAGAGGAGGGGAGATGCAATACAACAGAGATAAGTATTTCCCTTAGTGAGAACCAAGGTTTATCGAACAAATAGGAGAATCACACAAATCCTCGTGAACAACACCTGTACACACAAAAGCAAATACTTGCACCCAACACGGGCAAGAGGGATGTCAATCCCCTTGAACTCGTTACTTGCAAGGATTAAATATTGTGGTGGTAGATAGATAAATTGCAAAACAAAATAAAATAAATAAAATTGCAGCAAAGGTAATTTGGTTTTTGTAATATGATAAAGGTAGACCCAGGGGCCATAGTTTTCACTAGAGGCTTCTCTCTCGAACACATAGCATACAATGGGTGAAAAACTTACTGTTGGACAATTGATAGAAAAGCGCATAGTTATGACAATATCCAAGGCAATGATCATGTATATAGGCATCACATTTGAGATAAGTAGACCAACTCCTGCCTGCATCTACTACTATTACTCCACCAATCGACCACTATCCAGCATGCATCTATGGTATTAAGTTCATGAAAAATGGAGTAACGCCTTAAGAAAGATGACATGATGTAGACAAAGTAAACTCAATCAATATGAATAAAACCCATCGTTTTACCCTTAATGGCAACAATACAAATATGTCTCTTGTCCCTTTCTGTCACTGGGATATGGAACACCGCAAGATTGAACCCTTCGCAAAGCACCTTCCCCACTGAAGATAAATCAATCTAGTTGGCCAAACCAAATAGATAGAGCGAGGAGAAATACTGATGCGGAGCATCCTACGGACATCACCATGTCAAGAGTCCCATTGCTAAGAGGCACGCCCAACTTCTACTTCAAGCATACTAAGGTGAACTCCATCCTTAATGCGTGTCCTCTTACTTCCCTCGAGGATGGTATACTACTTGACCGTCCTACCATGTGCCCATATAGGTTTGAGCCCAATGATGAACGTGCCATGGAGGAGGTTATCCACAAGCGAGCGCCTACACCATCCATGATAGAAGCCTGGAAACGGAGAAGGAACCGACAAGGAGAAGGCGAGGTTCCACCTGCACCGACGGGTGTCGACGAGAAGGCGACATGCTGCGAGCCTCTGGATACCCCATGCGCACGGGCCTTTGGACCACATGCACACGGGACCCTGTGCCTAGGTACAAGCCCGTGCGCACGGGCTAAGTCGCCAGCTCTCTGGATACCCCGTGCGCACGGGCTCCACTTACCCCGTGCACACGGAGCTGCCTGTGTGCAGCTGCGGGCTTTGCCCGTAGGTCTATGGTAAACTACTCACGCTTCATCGGAAGGGCAATGGAGTTGATGTAGAAGCCCTCCGTGATCCAATCCCCCTCCGGTAGGGTGCCGGAAAAGGTCCCTAGATGGGATCTCACGGGTACAGAAGGTTGCAGTGGTGGAAAAGTGTTTTCATGGATGCCTCTGGTGGTTTGGGGATATTTCGGAATATATAGGCGAAAGAATTAGGTCAGGAGGGTCACGGGGGGCCCACCAGGGTGGGGGGCGCCCCCTACCCCCTGGGCGCGCCCTCCATCCTTGTGGCCGCCTCGTGCCTCCTCCGACTTCATCTCCAAGTCTCCTGGTTGTCTTCTGGTCCAAGAAAAATCATCGCGAAGGTTTTATTCCGTTTGGACTCCGTTTGGTATTCCTTCTCCACGAAGCTAAAAAACAAGGAAAAAACAGAAACTGGCACTGGGCTCTAGGTTAATAGGTTAGTCCCAAAAATAATATAAAATAGCATATTAATGCATATAAAACATCCAAAACAGATAATATAATAGCATGGAACAATAAAAAATTATAAATACGTTGGAGACGTATCACACAACCCCATGAGCATGGATATTGTGGATCATACTACTTGTGTTGCTTCCACCATGAGACTTATTGGTCATCTTGGACCACTTGATTGCACACATATTAGGGATAGTGCTTTCATTCATGATTTCCACATTGCTATGCCTCATGACATATATGCCTTGTGTGTTGCATCCAACTTGTTCATTATTTGCTCCTATCATATGTTTGGTTGCAACAATGTCATTTCTTCATGTATGCCATGCACCTTTGATTGTCACATGATTGAATTGATTGCCTCACACATGATGAACAATTGCTCTTTCCATTGTGTTGAGTGCCATGATATCTTCACTACACCCTATGCACATTATGCTTGGATTGTCTTGCACTTGCCCCATGTGTTTAGACAAATCATTATATTTGGTGTTGTGGATGATTCTTATGCATACCATAGACCATTTGTTGAGTGCTTTGTGCATGTTTGCTATGATCTTGAGGTAGATGCTTGTTCACATGTCAAACATATTTGCATCTCTACCTACCACTTGCATGCTTGTTTCTATGATGCCATTGATTGTGATCAATTTCTTTGCTTAAATGCCATGCCACACTTCTTTGTCAAACCATATGCTATGCTTGATGATGACACTTTTTGGGTGAATCACCTCTTGAATGCTTGGTTTTGCACTAACGCTAACCACATTTGTTTTTCCAAGTGTTTGTTCTTCTTGCTTCTTTTGAAGGAATTACAAGACGGTGCGACATTGGAGAGTGCCCATTTCTATCTACAAGATGATGAATGCTTGGTGATTGTCCACTTCTACACGGCGACATCATCTCTTTCCCATGGTGATTTGGTTTTCGATCCGAGGTCGGATCTTTCCCAAGGGGGAGGGGATGATGCGGAGCATCCTACGGACATCACCATGTCAAGAGTCCCATTGCTAAGAGGCATGCTGTCGGCGTACGACACCTATGGGATCCTAAGGGACCCCTTTAAGATTCGGCGGGGGGAGAGGTATGCGCAAAGAGCAGAACCAACGATCGACGCGGGGCGATTTTACCCAGGTTCGGGCCGCTGATCAGTGTAAAACGCTACTCCTGCCTTGTTTTATTATCGATGTTCTTGAGCCCAGGCTCCAAGAGCGCTCGCAGTGAACAGTACGTTCAAAGAGCAGCTACGCATGCAGAATGGGCCAGAAGATCTTCCTCCCCTGTAGCAGTTGCCTTGGGCCTCCTTTTATACCACAAAGGGGTAACCACAGTGGCAAAATGTACATACATTGAGGTGTAAAGTAGCTACAGGGTCATCATACCTAACCCCTGACGGATTAGGACGAACGCATTTAATGCACCGTGAGGTGTGCGTTTAGGTGTCCTCACTTTCTTGGGGATGGAAAAAGGGGCCATCCCATCAGCACCGCTTAAGCTCTCCTCCACTGTCGCGTCGCCACCCATCCAAAGAAGGACCCAGAATGTCGGGTTTGTTGCTGTGCCAGAGCGGTAGCATAGCAACAAAACCTTGCTGGGTGCTGAACCTTGCCGGGCGCCGAGCCTTGACGGGCGCCGAACCTTGCCGGGCTTCGCAGGCCCCCCCCCCCACGACAAGATCTTGCCGGGGAAGCTGGCCTGCGGATTCCAGCTCTTCTTATCTGCTGATCCTCAGATCTTTGACTTGAGAATTTCCTTGGTGGCCTGAGTCAACCTCGAACTGTTCCCCGACAAGCCTTGCCGCGAGTATGGCCACAACTGCCCGTGCACAAGTACGGGGTACTAATGGCCCAATACTTAGTACACCGACAGGAGCCCCCGGGCCTAGGCCACACACGAGTGCGAGGCGTTGTTGGGCTAGGCCCAAACAGTGCACGGGCACACGTGGCAGGGTATTAACTGCTCGTAAATATCCCGTTTACTGTGCCCCCCACTACGCACGCCGAACGCGCGACGTGGGAAGCGTGCCTCAAAAGCTACAACTGCAACGCGCCCACAGAGGCGCATTCACATTCGGGAGTAAAAGAGGCGGCCCCGCTCCTTCCCCATAAAAAGGAGAAACCGCAGAGGCACAAGCCTATTTACCCCCCTTTTCTCCTCAATCTGGCTGTCGCCATTGCTTTCCTTCTCTCGAGCTCAGAGCAAAACTTTCCCTCATCCGCTCGTCGCCTCCACGCCCGCTTCGTCCCCGGCTTCCGCCCTTGCAGTCACCATGCCGCCCAAGACCAGCAAAGGCAAGGGCAAGGAGACAAAAGCCAATGTCCCAGAGAGCGAGCTGGTGAAGATGCGGAAGAAATATGTCGTCTTCGCCCCGTCGCTCGATGCGGAAGCTTTGAAGAGGCGGTACCAGTTCATGTGGGCGATGGAGACGCAGGCTCACCCCGCCACTCGCGTGATTCCAGGTTCTTGCTCCAAGAGTGGGTCAGACAGATACCCCTTTTTCGTCGCATACTTCTATTGCGGGCTTTGTCCTCCATTTTCTGACTTCTTCAACGACATTATGTACACTTACGGCTTCCATCTTCTCTATTTCACGCCGAATGCGGTATTGTGCATGTCCATCTTTGCTCACCTTTGTGAAAACTTTGCCGGAGTGGTTCCCAATACCGCCCTTTTCCGCCACTACTTTTTCCCTCGAATCCAAAAAGGAGAGGCCCTCTCTGGTTCTATCGCCTGGATTCCAAGGGCTTGGAATAAGGAAATATACCCAAAAGGGGTTTACCGCGAGAAGTGGGACGAATGGCGGGCTGAGTGGTGCTGGATCAAGGAAACAGATCCCCATCCGTTCTGTCTACTTCGACAGCAGAAAGCGGTCCGCGGCAGTGGCTGGAGCAGTCTTGCCGCTGAAGATGAAAAACTCACAATCGCCACCACCAGGATTCTTCGCCTGAAAGCTGCCGGGCTGACAATGGAGATGATTGGCTTCGATTTTCTCCGCCGTCGTATTGCCCCCTTGCAGAATAAAGGAAGACCAGCTTGGGAATACCAAAATGCGGCAGACATCATGAGACTGCGCCCCGGGTTGAACAACAATCTGACTGCTATGCAACTGGGCGCCCTCCGTCAAAAGCTGTTCCAGCGCGACAACAAGCATCAGTTGCCGGCAAGGATTGTCCCTCTGTGCAACAACTCTGCCCTGGGGTCAATTATCGCTACCATGCCACTGTTCAATGCCCACAGTCTCAACGCGACATGGGTTGAGCCATCCGAGGAAGAGGCACAGAAGTTCTTTGATAACTTGATGGAGAGGGCCGTCTGAGAAGAAGCAGACTTCATTCGAGCCACCACCGACGAAGAGGTGGCATACATTGCCACTAGGGCGGAGGAGGCAAATCTTGCCGCGGAGGCAGGTAGCACCGGCTTCACAGAATGGGAAACCATTGACGCAGAGGTAGTAGTGGAGAAAAATCCTGCTGAGATGGACAAAGCTGCCGGGGAACAGAGCAGCACAGCCGCTGAGAGCTCGTCCGACGAAGACGCGGCTGAAGAAGAACCGCAAGAAGAGCTCCCAGCCCCGAAGAAGACAAAGTGTGTTCTTCGAAAGGCTGCATCTGGCATCCCGGCAAGCCAACCTTCCTCGAGCAACGAGGCTCCCGGCAAGAAAGCGGCCGGCAAGACTGCGCAGCGACAAGGGGTCTGACAGCAACCTGCGCGGCGTGCGAGACCCACATCAGCGGCGACTGCTGAGGCGGCAGAGGTGTCTCGCACTACCACACCGGAAGTTGAGGTGACGGAAACACGCCAGCCCCCGGCACCCGCTACAGCCAAGCGACCTAGGACCCCTCCTCCGCCTTCCCACACAGACACTGCAACGAAGGTCGATTTTGACATCTCCGGCTTCAGTCCGGAGCGAGAAGAGGAAGAGTGAGTACCTTGCCACAGCCTTTATCTCCCGATTCTGAATCAATCTTATTGACTTGCTTGTATTGTCTCTGCAGTGATGCAGAAACCTTGATGGAGAGGATGGCGAAGAGGACAAAGACTTCTACGGGCGACGAGCCTCCGGCAGGCTTCGTGAGCGCGCCGGAAACTACTACCATCAGCCCGGATCTTAGTCCTCGACGCAGCCCCCAGCGTAAGTTCATTATTCTTTTCGGTTGGGGAATGCTGAGGTTCCTATCCTTGCCGCTGATATCTTTGGGCTTGCAGGAGAAGGACGACAACAAAGGGAGTTATTAGGAGATACCCTCGTCGCGCCACCTCTGTCTACCACATCGCCCACAAGCGCGTCCCCGGCAAGTGATCACACCGACGAGCTTGTCTTGGTTGAGGAGGAGCCAACAACCATGGATGCTGGCATCTTACCCCCGGCAACCGAGGTTGCCGGGAGAGGCGAGGCCACCTCTCAACAGCCCGATGCAGGTAACCAATTGCCTCAGCGTGTTTGCTATTCTTTCCTTTATCTCTCTTTCTTTTGCCTTATTGAACTTCGATCTTGATCTCATTCTGTTTGTCCCCCTTGTCCTTTAGAACTCCCTGAGATGGAAGACATGGACATCGACGCTGTCATCGAGGAGACCGCCAGGGATGTTGTCGCCGAAGCCGGCAAGATCGCTGCCAGCGAGGCCGCCATGGATGCCACCGTAGAAGCCGGCGGTGCTTTTGCCGAGGAGGCCGCCAAGACTGCACAGGAGGAACCCGCCAAAGAGTCTACTGAAGAGGGCGGCAAGGAGGCTGGTGACCGTACTGACGGCATTCCTGCCGCAGGAGCGCCAGGCGCTACGCCGGCCACGGAGCCCCCTGCTACTGATGAGGTGGTCATTGAGGATCAACCATCAACATCTGAAGTCCCCTCATCCAGCAAATATCTCAAAGTTGGCGAGAACCTGTTCGTCAACTTGCCGGGGACGGCAAGCTTTGGGGCACCGACCGAAGGGGAAGTCTTTGATGAAGAAACCATCGCTGCTGCCGGGCTTGAGGTTGTTGATGATCCAAGCGCTAGCAGCGGCAAGTCTGAAGAGGATCAGCTCCTTCAGGCCATGGGCGAAAATTTCCGCAAGCTCCAGGCTCTCCACCGCGCCCGGAAAGAGAAAGCGGATTCCAGAATGGCAGTTGTCGAGGCGGCCGAAGCAGATTCTCAGAGGCACGTCGAACAAATGCAAGTCTGGTATGCCGAGGCCCTCCAGGAGTTGACTGCCGGCCGGGAACAAGTGAGCCAACAGTGGACAGAAATCCTCCTGAAACAATCTGACATGGAGAAGGCGCAAGATGAAGCTACGCAAAGAATTGCTGCTGAAGATGCTCTCCTGACGGGGCGTCGCGTTGCGCTTGATGCTCATGAGGAAGATCTCACCGCACGTGAGCAGGCGCTCGCCGCCAAGCTTCGCAGCAAAGATGAAGATATCGAGAAGCTTGTCGCGCGGCGGACCCAGGAGCTGGAGTAGAAACACAAAGAGGCGCTCGAAGCTCTAACTGTAGATCATGCCGGCAAGCTCAAGGAGGCCGTCGATGCTGCCGAGGCTGCAGAGGCTGCCAAGAATGAGCTGAGCAACAAAGTAAAGAAGCTGGAAGTGGACCTCGAAGAACACGGCAAGGAGCTCTCGACGCTCAAAGGTGATAGGGAAAAAACCCTCCACACCCTGGCGGAGATGCAAGTTGCCATGTCTAACAAGACCAAGCAGCTCTCCTCAGCAAATGATGCTATTGCCATTCTGGAATTGAAGCTGACCACGTTGCAGAAGTCTCTCGAGGCCGGCAGGGCCCGCGAGAAGGCCCTACTCAAAGATCTCCAGGGAGAGAGGAACCTGCTCAAGAGCGCTGCCGCCGCCCAAATTGATTACGAAAAGGGGGTGAAGATCTGGACTGGACGTCTCATTGACGCTGCGGAGAAGCTTACGGCAGAACTATCAACCATGGGCCTGTCAAACTTCAGGTATTCTTCCGAGGAAAGGATATCTTCGAGTGCCAGGTTGACGATGTTCTTCGAGAGCATCATTGATGCCCTGAAGTTGCTTCAGTCTAACCGGGCGACCCAATTGGCCAACGAGTCACGCCGGCTTTGCCAGGCCGTCCTTCGCAAGGTACTTATCAAGGTGGCGCATAACAACCCTGGCATCGACCTCTCCAACATGCTTGGCCACCTGCCAAAGGACGCAAATCTCGAGGCGCTTGAAGAGCTTGTCGCGCCTATCCTCGAGAAGGTGGATTCAATCAAAAGGATTGAAGGCCAGCGCAGAGATTAACTGCTCCACCTCTTCTTGCCGTCGTCATTCCATGCCAAAGACAATTAAGTCTTAAGTTAGAACTGCGGCAGCTTATTAATGTAATATAACTTGCTTATGTTTGGGTACATGCATGCTATCTCCCTTGTCTGATTCCTTTATGTATGGAGTTCACCCTACGCTTACTGAAAAACTTGCCGGCGCGCAACCTGCCGCGAGCGCTGGGTGCGGAACTTCAGCAGCCTGCTGGAGGCGCAACGGCCGGCAAGACTCCTTGGCGTTCTCAGTGCAGCCACTTAAATTATTGAGCGGACTCGAAACAAAATAAGGGCACAACCGATTATAGCAAGGGTTCCTTCGCGTGCAGATTTTCCATACAAAAGTCGAAATCGTCCAAGGAAATAACTTTGCAATAAAGGAAACTTGTTCTAAGTTTTAGAACTTAGCTTTCTGTCACTGTCCTTCCTCCGGCAAGCGTCGATTCTGAATGTCGCCAACTGGTACTCATATCTCCCTCCCCCCCCCCCCCCGGCAAATGTGCACGCGAGGAATCCTTCTGTCTTTTAAGAAAAAGAAAGAAGAGAAAATAAAGATATGAAACCTTGGCGGTTCGTTAGAACTTACCGGGAGTAGGTGCCATACAACATCTTAGACACACATGCATATATATATATATGAACATGGAAATCAATAAGGGAATGCACAACACTTAAATTTATTCATCTGTGCTCAGGGTCTGCGCCTGGCTTTGTAAAAAGGATCATATGCCTTGCCGGCAAGACTCGTACAAAAGGGTGGTCGCCGGGGGCCCCCGGCAACCGCGCCTTATGGGTAGAACTTGCGAAGATGTTCGATATTCCAGGAATTACTCACTGGAACGCCATCTTCGGTCTCCAGGCGGACAGCGCCGGGCCTGGTGACTCGTACTACCCGATAAGGGCCTTCCCACTTCGGCGTCAACTTGTTTGAATTCTTGGCGGACTGAATCCGTCGAAGAACAGGGTCGCCTTCCTCAAGGCTTCGGGCATGAACTTTGCGGCTATGGTAGCGGCGCAAAGCTTGCTGGTAGTGTGCAGCTCGCACAGCAGCCTGAAGACGATTCTCCTCAAGGAGCACAGCGTCATCTTGCCGCAGTTGCTCTTGCTCAAGCTCATCATAAGCGAGCACTCGAGGTGATCCGTACATGAGTTCCGTGGGGAGAATTTCTTCCGCTCCGTAGACCAGAGCGAAGGGTGTCTGGCCAGTGGCTCGATTTGGTGTCGTTCTGATTGACCAAAGAACCGCCGGCAACTCATCAATCCAGCGTCTTCCGCATTTTTTTTAGCCTGTCAAAGGTTCTGGTCCTGAGACCGCGCAGCACTTCGGCATTGGCTCTCTCCGCTTGGCCGTTGCTTCTCGGGTGAGCAATAGAGGTAAAACAAATTTTGCCGCCAAGGTCTTGGACGTACTGCATGAAGTTGCGACTTGTGAATTGCGTGCCGTTGTCGGTGATGATCCTGTTGGGCACACCGAAACGGCAAACTATCCCTTTAAAGAACTTGACGGCTGATTGTGCTGTCACCTTCCTCACTGCTTCCACCTCCGGCCACTTTGTGAACTTGTCGATAGCAACGTACAAGTACTCAAAGCCCCCGGTAGCACGGGGGAAAGGGCCCAGTATGTCGAGCCCCCAGACAAAAAATGCCCAGGAGAGAGGGATTGTCTGAAGAGCTTGAGCTGGTTGATGCGATTTCTTCGAATGAAACTAGCACGCTTCACACTTAGTTACTAGTGCAGTTGCATCCTGGAGAGCGGTGGGCCAAAAGAAACCTTGCCGGAATGCTTTCCCGGCAAGTGCTCTTGATCCTATGTGAGAGCCACATATGCCTCCATGTATTTCTGCCAACAGCTCTAGTCCATCCTCCCGAGGAATGCACTTCAATTTCACACCGTTTGGTCTCTTTTTGTACAGGACGTCATCGACGAACTTGTACATAACAGACCGACGTTCTACTCTTTCCGCTTCTTCCTGTTCCTCCGGGAGTTCTCCCGTTTGAAGGAAATGGGCAATGTGTTGCGCCCATGCTGGAGCCTGGGGCTCGACAGCTAGGACTAAAGGCATCTCCTCTGCCGGGGGAACGTTTGTCTCGACGGCAAGGGCCTGAGCCCCTGCTGGAGCCTGTTGTTCCCCGGCAGGCATGTCGTTGATCCGGGCAACTTCCTTGCCGGCGGCTCCCGGGAGCTCTGCCGGGAAGTACTGGCCAGAATTCAATTTTCTTCTCTTTTCTTGCCGCATTGATGGCGCCACGGATGGTTGAGTCAAATGGAGCACAAAAGTTCCTGGTTCCACAGGCAACTTGAGGGCAGCACACTTTGACAGGTCGTCAGCGACACTGTTCTCGGCACGAGGGATGTGCTCCATTTGTAGACCGTCAAAGCGCTCTTCCATTTTTCTCACTTCATCCACGTAGGCTTGCATCAATGGACTCTGATAACTCTTATTAACTTGCCTGACGACAAGCTGTGAATCGCCTCTGATGACGAGCTTCTTGATACCAAGGTCTGCCGCGATCCTGAGACCGGCAAGCAAACCCTCGTATTCTGCAGTGTTGTTGGTCGAACTCTCCTGGGGAAAATGCATTTGGACTACGTACTTGAGGTGCTCTCCGGTGGGTGCGACAAGCAGCACGCCAGCACCGGCGCCTTGCAGCGAAAAAGCCCCGTCAAAGTACATAACCCATTGCTGGTCAATTTCCTTGCCGGGGAGAGTTGTTTCTTGAACCTCTTCATCTGGCGTTGGGGTCCATTCTGCAATGAACTCCGCCAAGGCCCTGCTCTGAATTGTCGAAGTGCTTTCAAACTTGAGGCCAAAGCTCGACAACTCCAACGCCCACTCCACGATCCTGCCGGTTGCTTCTGGGTTTCGCAAAATCTGTTGCAACGGAAAGCGAGTGACGACGGTGATTTCATGTGCTTGAAAATAATGGCGCAGCTTCCTCGAGGCCATAAGGAGGCCGAAAAGCAACTTCTGCACGCCAGAATATCTTGACCTAGCTCCTTGTAAAAGAGAGCTAACAAAATAAACTGGGCGCTGCACCACCTTTTTCTTCTGCAATGGTTCTTCTGACTGCACAGATCTTGTCTTGCCGGGATCAATCCTTGCCGGGGAAGATCCTGCCGCGTCACCTGACGGTCCTGCCGCTGGTGTTGCTTCCTCATCAGCTTCTCTCTGCGCCACTAACGCAGCACTAACCACTTGATTTGTCGCTGCCAGATACAGCAACGACGGCTCTTGTGGTTTAGGCGCGACTAGCGTCGGCGGAGAAGAAAGGTATTTCTTCAAATCTTGCAGCGCAGCCTCCGCCTCCGGAGTCCATTTCATCGGACCTGCCTTTTTCAAAATTTTGAAAAAGAGCAGGGCGCGCTCAGCAGATTTGGAAATAAACCTGCTTAGAGCAGCAACACAGCCGGCAAGACGACGGACATCCTTGACGCGTCTTGGCGCTTTAATCTGCTCAATAGCTTTGATCTTGTCGGGGTTTGCTTCGTTTCCCCGACAAGATACAAAGAATCCAAGGAGCTTGCCAGAAGGAACACCGAACATGCACTTCTCAGGATTGAGCTTTAAGTTGATCTTGCGCAGATTTGCAAATGTTTCTTCTAAATCTTGTATGAGCGTCGCTTTGTCCTTGGTTTTGACCACTATGTCATCCATGTATGCCTCCATATTTCTATGGAGTTGAGGCTCAAAACCGATTTGTACCGCTCTCGCAAATGTAGAACCAGCACTTTTCAACCCGAAAGGCATTCGTATAAAACAATATGTACCACATGGGGTGATAAATGCAGTCTTTTCTTCATCTTCCTTTGCCATGAAGATCTGATGATACCCTGAGTAGGCATCAAGGAAGGACAGGAGGTCACAACCAGCGGTGGAATCCACAATCTGGTCGATGCGCGGCAAGGGAAAGGGATCTTTTGGACAGGCTTTATTGATATCTGTATAATCAATACAAAGCCTCCATTTCCCATTCGCTTTGCGCACTACAACCGGATTGGCCAACCAGGTTGGATGAAGCACTCCTCTGACCAATCCTGCCGCCTCCAGCTTTCTGATTTCCTCGGTAATGAATTCTTGCCGCTCCAAGGCTTGCTTCCTGACCCTCTGCTTGACGGGCCGTGCGTGAGGACAGACAGCAAGGTGGTGCTCAATTACCTCCCTGGGAACACCGGGGATGTCAGACGGTTGCCATGCAAACACGTCGACATTCGCCCGCAGGAAGGCAACGAGCGCGCTTTCCTATTTGTCACCTAGGGTGGAACTTATGGTGAAAGTTCCTCCCGTTTCGTCCTCCCTGACGGGCACCTTCTTGGTCTCTGGCGGAGCAGCCTTGGATTTCTTGTTCTTGCCGGTGGAACTCTCTGGTGCATCCTCGACGGAAGCGCAGCACTCCGAGGAGGCGCGCTTACCGGAGTTCGCGCCAAGATTCTTGCCGGTCTTCTTCTTCCCCCCGGGAGTTCCAGCGGTAGGAGCAGATGCCTTGACGGCAGGTGCTGCAACTGCTTCCCGGTAGAGTTGGTCGGCACAGATGAGTGCATCCTTCTTATCGGAATGGATAGTAATGACACTCAACGGCCCGGGCATCTTCAAAACATTATAAGCGTAGTGTGATGCCACCATGAACTTAGCCAGCGCTGGCCGACCAAGGATCCAATTGTATGACATGGGGATCTTGGCGACATCAAACACTACCTTCTCGGTCCTGTAGTTTAGCTCGCTACCAAATGTTACCGGTAGCGTAATCTTGCCCTTCGGCTGGGTTCTTCCTGGATTGACCCCTTGAAACGTGCCCATTTCTTCGAGATCTTCATCAGGAATCTGAAGCCTCTTGAGCACATCTGGTGAGATTAGGTTCATCCCGGCCCCACCGTCAACTAGCATTTTCGTCACCTTGAGGTTGCGGATTGTTGGTGAGACCAACAATGGCAAGCACCCGACCACGGTCGTGCGATCAGGGTGATCCTCAGCGTCGAAAATGATAGGCGTGTTGGACCACTTCAGGGGCTTACATGTGGCGACGGCTCTGTTGCATTGACTTCCTGTCGGGGGTATCGTGCGACATATGCCAAGGGATGGCTTATCGTGGATGGGGACAAAAGTACGTCACCGGGCTCTAGAAGCGGGAGTGAGCGAGACCGCGTACGCTTGCGAATCTTACCCAGGTTCGGGGCTCTCCTAGGAGATAACACCCCTAGTCCTGCTCTGCGGGGTCTCTGCATGATCACTATCTCAACAGGTGGCTACAAGCTTGCTCCTTGAGCCTCCTGGCTGGAGGAGGAAGAAGGACAAGGCTAGACCTTACTCCAGTCTTTCTGCGTGTGTGTGTGTGTGTGTGTCGTGAGTGCTCGTCGAGGCCTCTGCCAAGGAGCCAACTGCCAAACCCCCCGTGCATGGGGTGACCTGGGGGGTTTATATAGGCCTACCCCCCAGGGATACAATGGTAATCTGGCCGGGCGTAGGACCCGGCCGTCAGTATCTCTGGTCGCCGGCTTCTCCGCCGACTGCAGGGGCCCGCCGCCTGGTGGGTCCCCCCGGCGGTCTTGTCTTCGGCCAACAAGCTGGGCCCGCTGCTTGCGGGTCCTGTCGGCTGTGTAGCACTGTAGCCGTGCTACTGATGACGCAGGCTTGGTCAGGGAGAACATGGATACAATCCCGCTGCCTGGCGGGAACTCGCTGTAGCCATACCCTGTCGTATCTGGTTAATGGCGCACGGACTTCGAGGGAGGAGGAGGGCCGCCTGCGGAAAAACCAGCCTCCCACTGAGCCGACTGGTCAGGGCTTGCCGCCTTGTGGCTTGTCATGGACAGGTAGGGCCCGCCGCCTGCGGGCCGTACTAGCCGCCTGTCACGGGAGCATGGCTCCCTCTGCCATGGGTGTCGTCATGAGTGGCATGGCAACAGTCCTGCGTCGGGCGCAGGATTCCTGCCCGGTACGCAGTACCGTGGCCACGCCCCGCCCTGGATGCGGGGGTGGCAGGCCTGTACTGTAGCCATACCCTGTCTCATCATGTTTATGTTGGTGTTGACTTTGAGGGCGCGAGGGGCCGCCTGCTAGGACTCGGCATCCCAGGAGGCTGCCTGCCAGGAGTCGGCTTGCTTCATGGCTGTCTTGTGGACTCCGCCGCCTCCCGGCAACTGGCTGCTTGGACAAGCCGGCCTCAAGAAGGCGGCCCCTGTCCTTGATGTTTGAGGGGCGCAGCCTGCCCCGATGTCTTGAAATACCAAAGGGAGCTGATGGGGCTATCCATGGTCATTTACTCTGACAGTAGTCCCCGAAGCTGATGAGGCGCTGCGGCTGAAGGGGCGAGAAGCCTCAGCAGCTTCATACTCTGAATCGTCTCCCGAAGAGACGACTGGTTGGTGTCGGCCATGACCAGGCGGGCCGCCTGGTGGTTTTTGAAACATCGTGGCGGGGACCGGGTGGCACGCTAGCCAGGCGTCAGGCTTGCCGCCCGCACATGTCGGCCATGTGGCGTCACCAGGTCAAGCCAGCCTGCCAGCCCACGCGCGCGATGGGACGACGCCGCAGGCCGGGGCCCACCACTACAGTGCCTCGGCGCGCGCGCGGATCCGCTGCGGCCAAGGCGGTCGGTTGGTATTCTGTGGCAGTTAATGCACGCCTTTACTGGCGCCATAATCGCGGGAATCATGGGGGAGTGGGCGCAGTTAATCCCCACGGCCCCCCACGTCCCCGCCCCCTCGGCTTCGCCGCCTGGGCTATAAGTAGGGGGAGGAGGGGGGCAGACGCACGCGCGCCCTCCTCTCCCTTCGCCGTTCTTCGTTCTTCCTGCCACCGCAGCGCTCCTTCCTCCCGCCGAAGCGCTGCCGCAGCTCGCCGTCACTGTGCGTCCTCTCGCAGTAGCCTCCTTGCTCCACTGCAGTTTCGTCCGCTCATCACCGCACCGCGCCGGCGACGAGCTCCGTCGCCCATGGCGCGTTCACGAGCCGGCGACTGGGATGGCTCCAACGTCCACGAAGACCACCTCTCCTTCCTCCGCCAAACGCGTCGGCTGCCCCGAGAGGCGAATGTGCAGGTGCGCATCCCTCCCAAGGCAGAAATCTCGCCAGCGCCGGAGGGCGACGAACGCGTCGTCTTCCGGTCTCATTTCCTTCGCGGCTTCGGCCTTCCAGCAAGCAACTTCTTCCGCTCTTTCTTTGATTTCTACCACGTCCAGCCGCACCACCTCATGCCAAACACGGTGGTGCTGTTGGCCGCCTTCGTCGCCATGTGCGAAGGATATCTCGGCACTCTCCCCACCCTCGAACTCTGGGGGGAGTTCTTCTACCTCAAACTCGGCACCGCCGCCAAGGGCCAGGCGGCTCAGTGCGGAGCCTGCGTGGCGGTGCGGCGCCCGGGCACCGGGAACTGCTTCCCTTCCATCTCTCTGCTGCAGTCCACCAAGCTGTGGCAGAAATCTTATTTCTATGTCAGAAACATCCATCCGACTAGCGATTACGTCAACTTGCCGGCTTACGCAGCCGGCCCGCCGGCCGAGCCGCGTGCCAACTGGCGGTTCAAGCCGAGCACTCTATCGGCCGCCTCCTCCGCTGCCCTTGCCCGACTTCATGTGATGACGGAGTCAGAGGGCTTGAAGGGCTCGGACCTGCTGGCCGCCTTCGTGACGCGCAGAGTTCTCCCCCTCCAAGCCCGGCCTCACATCATCAGTTGCATGAGCGGGCACTAGGACCCGTGCCGGATGTGCACGCGGGAGCTGCCGGACATGGAGGTGGTCCAGCTGGTCAACTACATCTCCGACTGTAAGTTGTCGGAGACGGACTGGCGGTTCGGCAAGCGGCCGTACGACCGCGCGCATCCGCCGCCTGCGGTAAGTCTTTGTAGTTCTTTTTCTCTTTTGCTGGTCTGAGTTCTTGTTTCGCCGTCTGATCAGTCGGCCATGGTGCAGGTCCTCCCGGCCCAGTCGGCCACCGGCACTCTAGATCCAGGTCAGGAGTACATGCCGGACCGGACGAGGAGCGACGTGGAAGACCCCGACTTGGGGGCGGCCGCCATGGAGGAGGATGACGCCACAGGTGGCGGCGGTGGAGCAGGCGGCTCCGGGGGAGGAGGCGGCCTTGGGGACTGGCCGGACGACGATGAGGAGGAGGACGAGCCGCGCCGCCCGCACGACAGCGACAGGGCGGGCGCGAGCTCCTCAGCCGCGCCGACCGCACCAGGCGGCCCAAAAAAGCGCTGGGCCGGCTCGTTGCTGTTCGGCAGCCGGCCGAAGAAGTCCAAGAACGCGGCCGCCGCGACCAGGCGGCAAGAGGCCGCCGCCAGAGCGGCCCAGTTCCAGAGGGCCCCGAAGCAGCCCCCGATGGTATCCGCGTAAGTGTTTGGCTGTGTTTCCCTTTCTTCTTCCTTGCAAACTTTTTCTGAGTTTTTCTCTTGTCTTGCTTGAATCAGGGCCCCACTCATTCTTGAGCGGTCTGCCGCCGCCTCCGTGATCGGGGAGGTGGAAGGCTCCGCCAATAACCGCCGTGTGGACCCGCTCGCCGACCTCCAGGCGGCGACGGAGAGGAACGCACGGGAGGCGCGCGAGGAGCGGGAGGAGGCGGAGAGGCAGGAGGCGGAGGCGGCCAAGGCAGCGCAGGCAGACGTCGCCGCCAAGGCTCGGGCGGACGCGGCCGCTAGGGCGCAGGCGGAAGAAACCGCGCGTGGCCAGGCCCCGCAACTTGTCATTCCGTTGCGCGCGGCGCCGCCGGCGCCAGAGGTCCCGGAGCCGACTGGAGGAGCCGGCGATGACCAGCTGGCCGTGGAGAGGGAAGGAGGCGACGCCATCGTCTCGGAGGCGGAGGTGCCCCCGCAAGCGCCGACTGCCGAGGCCCGAGGCAATCGGCCTGACGTGCCACCGGCGTCACCGATCGGTGTCGAGTTGGTGGTGGGGCGACTCCCGTGGTCCGCCCTTCGGTGCGCCAGCGTGTGGCGAAGGCGGCCTCAGCGCCGCGGGTGCAGGACGTGCAGGCCTAGCTCCAGGCCCAAGGCGCCGCCCTCCAGCAGTGTACGAAGGCGTTCTTGGCGACGCGGATGGCCCTTCGGGTATGCTTCTTTACTTTGTTTTTTGATTCTTGCAGTCTTCCGTGGGGGTGTGCCAGCGCACCCACTGGGTGTAGCCCCCGAGTTCCGGGCCGGCTGCTGAGCAGGCGGCTTGGAACTTTAAGGTAAGTTCCGAGTGCTAACTTGTTTCCTCTTCTTTTGTCTTCGTTGCAGGACTACCACAACATCCGCGCAGCCGCCTTCAACTCCCAACTCCAGGAGTTGGCTAAGCGGACCGCCGACCTCACCGAAAGCCGGTGTAAGCATTCTGTCTTCTTCCTTGCGGGGGCGCGTCAGCGCACCCGCTGGGTGTAGCCCCCGAGATTCGGGCCGACTGCTGAGCAGTCGGGCCGGATCTTCCGGCAACCACTTTCTTTTTAGTCATCTTTGTTGATTGTCCTCTCTTTCTCATTTTTGCAGGAGCCAACGCCACACTGCAGCAGCATCTGGGCGAAGTTAAGACCGAGCTGCACGTCAAGGAGGAGGAGTGCCGTAAGGCGGCCCTGGAGCGCGACCGCCTGGCCAAGAAGTTGGCGGACCAGGCATACCAGCACAAGGCGGAGCTCCAGAAGCTCAAGGAGGCGGAAAGCGCCCTTCAGGCCGAGTTTGAGGTCGAACGCTCAAAGTGGGCCGAGAAGGAGGCGATCCTCGCCGCGGGCTACGACGAGATTGAGGACATGATCGACGGTAAGCTTCTTTCTTTGAAATAGCTGCTGAATGCATCGGGAGTCGGCTTCTGATCTCTGTCTTTCTTTTGCGTAGACTTTTTCCTGGCCACGCTGTCACTGTCAGCCAGGCCATCGAGGCGCGGCACGACCGACGTAGGAGGGAAGGAGTGGAGATCCCGCCCGACGCGCCTCGGAACATGAACGAGCAGCTCCTGGCCGTCAGGACGCGTTTACAGCCGGTTCACCGTCTGCTCCGCCGCTTTCAGCGTGCTGGGTCTCAGCTGATTTCCGCCCTCTGGCCAGGCGGCCAGGCTCCACGCACCCCCAGTCGGACCGCCGACTGGTTGGAGGCAGCAATCGGCCGCTTCGAGGCTTGGAGGGGCTCCTCTGCTCGGGCAGGCACCCGAAGAGCCTTGGAGTTTGTCAAGGCGTGGTATCCTGGGCTGGACCTAGCCCAGTTGGCCACGTTCCGACAGGATGCCATGGAGGAGTTGGTGGCAGCGGGGCCCGCGCTCACCCATCGCGTGGTGGCGATCGCCGAGTACACCGACACCGGCGTCTTCTTCCCCGAGCTGGACGAGGAAGGTGCCGAGGTGCCGGTGGAATGGTTCGGGCTGAACCCGGATGACGGCGAGGACTCGGCGGAAGAAATCGCCTCAAGCGACGAAGGCGAGGACGAGGAAGATGAGGATGGTGAAGGCGACGCACCGGAAGGCGGAGTGGACGCCCAGCTTCAGCTCGATCGGGCCTCGAGCAATGAGCCGCGTGCGAGTGCACCCACTGCTGCTGAAGGCGACCAAGCTGAGACTCACCAGACGGCCACTCCACCAACTGGCGCCGCCGACTCCACCAACCTGCCAGACCCGCCTGTTGCTCATTTGGCCTAGGCTGCCAACTTATCTTATCTTTTCCTGCCTTGGTAATCTTCAGAACAAACTTTGTTAAATTCGCGTAGTTCCACCCACTGGGTGTATTCAAACTTTGTTGAATGCTGGCCGAGGGCCTCTTGCTATGTAATTTAATTCTCGCACAAGATGTGCCTCGCCGAGCTCTGACTTGTCTTGCTTTCTGTTCTTCTGGGCTTTTTCCTTTGCTGCTTCCCCTTGGCTGCCGCCTTGCCGGCCAGACAACCATTCTCGGTCTGCTGGCCGGGTCAAGTACTTGGCCATTTTGGGAAGACAAGTACTTTGGCCGCTTAGAACGTAGCAATTTAAGTGAGAAGCCGGCCGGCCGGCTGCTCAGCAACCGGACGGCTAGGCGATGAGCCGGCTTGGCCTATGTGGGTGCTTTCGTCCTTAGCCATTTTTCATGTGAGCACCATTTCTTGCCTTTGACCCTTGCCGGCCGGATAGTCGCTCTGCGAGCTGCGGCTTATGGCAAGGGCGGGCTTAGATGCCGGCACACTACTTGTCCGACTGCAGGTAGAGCCAACATAGTACAAGGCGGCAAGCCCCCAGGCCGACTGGTCGGACCCGGTGCCGGGCGTAGGAATGAAATAACATACTCACAGGCATGAAACTTATCATATAGACAAGAAAGGTAGCCCCCGAGTGCTCCTCGAGGGACCCGATGCCTTTGCCCTTAGTACAAAAGGTAATGTGGTACATACAGTTTTTAACTGTAAAATCTTCGGAGAAGATTTGCGTTCCATGGGCGCTCTGCTTCCTTGTCGGAGTCGTCCCTTTTGCGCACCCTGGGCTTCTGCGCGTCGATGAGGTAATAGGAGTCGTTGCCCAAGGCTCTGCTGATGATGAAGGGGCCTTCCCAAGGGGCTGAGAGCTTGTGCTGGCCGGCTGTTCGCTGGATCAGCCGGAGCACAAGGTCTCCCTCTTGGAAGGATCGTGGCTTGACCTTTCGATTGTAGTAGCAGCGCAGGCTCTGCTGGTAGATGGTGGACCGGCTGAGTGCTAACAGCCGGCCTTCTTCCAGCAGATCGATGTCGTCTTCTCGTGCTTCCTTCGCCTCCGCCTCCGTGTACATGGTAACGCGAGGCGAGTCAAACTCGATGTCAGTTGGGATGACGGCCTCGGCCCCGTATACGAGGAAGAAGGGGGTGAAACCAGTGATCTGTTCGGAGTGGTGCGGAGACTCCAGAGGACGGCCGGCAGCTCGTCGATCTAGCAGCCGGCCGAGCGCTCCAGCGGCTCGACCAGTCGGGGTTTGATGCCGGATAAGATGAGGCCGTTTGCTCGCTCTACCTGGCCGTTTGACTGCGGGTGGGCAACGGACGCTAAGTCCAGTCGGATGCCCTGCGTCGAGCAGAAACGGGCCAAGGCGCCTTTGGCAAAGTTAGTGCCATTGTCGGTGATGATGCTGTGTGGCACACTGTACCGGACGGTGAGATCCGCGATGAAGGTCACAGCAGTCGGACCATTTAGTTTCTTGATTGGTTTGGCTTCAATCCACTTGGTGAATTTGTCCACGGCGACCAGCAGATGGGTCATGCCACCGCGTGCTGTCTTGAATGGGCCCACCATGTCCAGCCCCCAGACGGCAAAGGGCCAGGTAAGGGGGATGGTCTTGAGTGCAGAAGCCGGCAGATGTTGCTTGGAGCTGAATTTTTGGCACCCCTTGCATTTCTTGACCAGATCCTTGGCGTCCTCCAAAGCAGTTGGCCAGAAGAAACCATGGCGGAAAGCTTTGGCGACAAGGGATCTGGATGCCGCGTGGTGGCCGCACTCGCCTTGGTGTATGTCTCTGAGGATTGCCTTGCCTTTCTCTAGTTCGACACAGTGTTGGAAAACGTCGATCACGCTGCGCCTGACAAGCTCTTTGTTTACTATCGTGTAAGCTCCTGCTCAGCATTGCACCTGCCGGGCCGAGAGCTCATCGACTGGCAGCTCTCCGCCTACCAGAAAGTTGAGGATGGGCTGCGCCCATGATGGTGCTTTGACTTCATCCACTGTCATTACAGTTACTGAAACCAGGGCGGTTGTGTCTGGAGGTGGTAGGGCAGAGTCGGCCGTGTCTTGCCGCGTTGTTGAAGTCCCCGGGATGGCCGCTGCAGCCCCCGGGCCGGGCTGTAGAGTCCCCGAGCTGGGTGTGACTGCCGCAATCCCCGAGTCGCTTGCCGAAGTCCCCGGGCCGGCTGCCGCAGCCCCCGGGCCGAGTCGCGAAGTCCTCGGGCCGGGTGCGACTGCTGCAGTCCCTGTGCCGCTTGCCGAAGTCCCCGGCCCGGGTGCTGCAGCCCCCGGGCCGGGTTCGACTGCCTCGGGAGCAGCTGGCACGAAGATGGATTCTAATTCCGAGGAAGGCTTGATGGACGGCTTGCGGAGGCGTTGAAGGGACACGCCGGCTAGTATGGCTTGCCTGGTGGAGCCGATCCGCGCCAGGGCATCTGCTTGCTTGTTGTCGGCCCGTGGCACGTGAAGGAACTCGCACCCATCAAAGTATCCGTTGATCTGCTGGACGAGGAAGCGGTAGCTTGCCATATTTGCATCCTTGGCCTCCCAGTCGCCGGACGACTGTTGGACCACCAAGTCCGAGTCGCCGTAGCATAGAATCCAGCGGATGCCAATCTCCTTGGCCAGCCGGAGTCCGTGTACTAGTGCCTCGTACTCGGCCACGTTGTTGGAGGTGGCAAAGTGGATTTGCAGCGCGTATCTGAGCTTGTCGCCCTTGGGAGAGGTGAGGATGACGCCGGCTCCCAAACTGGTGCGCATCTTCGAGCCATCAAAGTGCATCCGCTAATGAGTGGAGTCTGGAGCTGGCGGCAGGTACTGGGTCTCGGCCCAGTCGACGAGGAAGTCGGCCAGTGCTTGGGACTTGATGGCGGCGCGAGGCTGGTAGAAGATGGTGTAGGAGGCCAGCTCGATGGCCCACTTGGCCACTCGGCCCGATGCGTCTCTGCTGCCTATGATCTCCGCAAGCGGGGCGGTGCAGACGACCATGATGGGATGCTCTTGAAAGTACGACTTGAGCTTCTTGGCGGCAAAATGCACGCCATAGCACAACTTTTGGTAGTGGAGGTAGTTCTGTGTGGAAGCTGACAGCACCTCACTCAAGTAGTAGACGGGCCTCTGGACCGGCAGCGCCTTGCCTTCCTCTTGGCGCTCTACCACCATAACTGTACTGACCAGCCGGCTGGTGGCGGCGATGTAGAGAAGCATAGGCTCCTTGGCAGCCGGGGCGGCCAGGACGGGCGGCGTAGTCAACATCTTCTTTAGCTGGAGGAACGCCTCGTCCGCCTTGTCGTTCCACTTGAAATGAGTGGTCTTCTTCATCAGCTGGTACAGGGGAAGGGCCTTCTCGCCCAGCCGACTAATGAAGCGGCTGATGGATGCCAAGCAGTCGGTGAACTTCTGGACATCTCGCAGTCGAGCGGGCCTCTCCATCCTCTCGATGGCCTTGATCTTGATAGGGTTGCACTCTATGTCGTGCTCTGAGACAAGGAAACCGAGGAGCTGGCCGGCTGGTACTCCAAAGACACACTTCTCTGGGTTGAGCTTGATTTGAAAATGGCGCAGATTATCAAAAGTTTCCTTGAGATCTTCCAGGAGGGTACCGTGCTTCTCCGTCTTCACCACAACATCATCTACATAGACGTGGGCATTTCTGCCGAGTTGCTTGAGGAGGCACTTCTGCATGCAATGCTGGAATGTGGCACCGGCATTTCTCAAGCCGAATGTCATGGTCAGGTAGCAGAAGGCTCCGAATGGTGTGATGAAGGCGGTCGGCCGGGCTTAACTTGATCTGGTGGTACCCCGAATAGGCATCCAAGAAACTCAACAGCTCGCATTCGGTTGTGGAGTCTATCACTTGGTCAATCCGAGGCAAGGCGAACGGATCCTTCGGGCAAGCTTTGTTGAGGCTGGTGTAGTCAATACACATGCGCCATTTGTTATTCTTCTTTAGTACAAGGACTGGGTTGGCTAGCCACTCTGCGAAGAATACTTCCATAATGAAGCCGGCTGCTAGAAGCCGGGCTACCTCTTCACCAACAATTCCTCTCTTCTCCTCCGACAGGCAGCGGAGGGGTTGTCTGACTGGTTTTGCATCTGCTCTGACATGTAGCTTGTGCTCGGCGTCGGAACACCCAGCATGTCCTTTGGAGACCACGAAAAGATGTCCCGATTCTCACGGAGGAAATCGACGAGCTCGCCTTCCTATTTGCTGTCAAGGTGAGCTCCTATGATAGCGAACTTCTCCGGGTGCTCTGGGTCGAAGGGTATCTTCTTGGTTTCTTTGGCCGGCTGGAAAGAGCCCTGAGCTCCTGACTCCTTGGGATCTGGCGATAGGTCCGGCTTCTTGCCGGCCATGGCCACAACCCAGTCAAGGAGCCGCTTCTCGGCAGCAATCACAAGGGACTCGGCCAGCCGACTGCTGGCTGCAGCACACTCGCCAGACTTCTGGCAGTCGCCGGCTATGGTGATAATGCCCTTGGTGCCCGGCATCTTCATCTTAAGGTAGGCGTAGTGGGGGACCGCCATGAACTTGGCCAGAGCGGGCCAGCCAAGCAACGCGTGGTAGGGGCTCTCAAGGTCAACCACCTCGAACCAGATTGGCTCTCGGCGGAAGTGACTCTTGTCTCCAAAGAGGACATCTATCTTGATCTTGCCGATTGGTGAGCAGGATAGGCCAGGCACAATGCCATGGAAAACAGTCCGGCTGGGCTGGAGCTGTTTCTCTTTGATGCACAACTTCTCCATGGTGTCGTGGCAGAGGATGTTGATGCTGCTACCGCCGTCTATCAGAATTCGGGAGAAACGAGCAGCTCGCCTCTCTGTTGCGAAGGTGGCATCCAACACCAGGGCATAGGAACCCGGAGAAGGCATCATCTCCGGGTGGTCAGCTCGGCTCCAACTGATCAGCTTCTCCGACCAGTGCATGAACTCTGGGGCTTCAGAGGTGACAGTATTCACTTCTCGGCACTGTTGACGCCGGCTGTGCCTGTCGTCAGTCATGCTGGTGAAGACGACGTAAGCTCCATGCTCTTCGGGAAACTCGTCTTGGATCGCACCGACTGGTCGGACCGCCGGCTGCTGGGGAGGCGGAGGCGGCGGGCCAGCAGGCGGCGGAGGCAGCCCTTCGCCTCTGGCGATGCGGGTGAGCCAGTGGCACTTCCGGGTGGTGTGGTTGGATGGCTTCGCGCCGCTGTGGAACTTGCAGGGAGCATCGAGGGTTTGCTCAAATGAGAAGGCGGGCAACCAGGCAGGCTTGCCGCCCCTTTGGCATTTGGGGCCGGGCTGCTCTTCTGGCTGCTGGTCTTTGACTGTCGCCACCTGTCGGCTAGGGGTAGCCGGCTGCGGGGCCTTGCGCTTATTGTCGTTTGACTGCTGGCGTCGACTGGAATCACCAGCTGGTGTCTGAGGAGCCGGAGGGAGCATCTTTCCTGACGCATCCACCCAGAGTTCTGACTTTATGGAGGAGTCGGCAGTGGCGTACTTGTCCGCTGTGATCAACAGCTCGTCGAGCGTGGCCGGCTCATCGCAGAGGAGCCGGTGCTTGAGTAGGGTGCCCTCCCGGCACCCGGCAGTGAAGTATTCAATGGCTTGCACCTCATGAACCCCTTCGCAGGAGTTGCGCAGCTCGGCCCACCATGTCAAGTATTTGCGGGTGGACTCGATCGAGCCTTGGACGCACAGGGAGAGCTGGCGAGGCTTGGGCGGCCGCTTGTAGGTGCTGGTGAAGTTGCGGATGAAAACTTCGGTGAAGTCTAGCCAGCTGTTGACGCTGTAGGGCTTGAGGCTGTTCAGCCATGTCCAGGCCGTGCCCTGGAGCATGAGCGGAACATACTTCACGGCGACACGCTTGTTGCCATTCGCTATGTTGACGACAGTGGAGTAGTCGACCAGCCAATCTTCCGGCTTCACAGAGCCGTTGTACTTAGGAGTGTCCCGAGGGAGCGAGAACCCTTTGGGGAAGGGCTCATCGCGAATGCGGGGGCCGAAACAAGGCAGGCCGATTGCATCTTCTTCTTCCAACGCCAGGGACCGAGCCAAGCGGTCGATCCGGTTGCGGGCATCGTTCTCTCCGACTCCTTCGCGGGGGCCCAGCCGGCCTCTGAGAGTCAGATGCTCAACAGGTGGTGGGGAGGCGCGCCTCTCCCTGCGCGGGAGAGGCGGACGACCGTCCCGCCGTTCCACTGCCCGTGGGCGGCCGTCTTGGTCGCGCTCGATGGAGATGCGGGTGCGGCTGCGGCTGGCGACCGGCTCTGGGTCTCCTCTGTCACGGGCGCCGGCTGTCGGCGTCCGGGAGGTCGCGCCGTGCTCTCGGCGAGGGGAAAGGTTCCCAGCCTGTAGGCCGGGTTCCACCACGCGGCGGCCGGCTTCTTGCTGCGCGGCGGCCGCGTCGATGAGCTGCTGGACGCGCTCCGTCATGCAGCGACGTTCGTCGCCCTCCAGGCGGTCTAGCTCGTCTGCCACTGCCTGGGCGGTGCGCAAGTTCTCCATGGGCGTGGCGTAGACCGGGCGGTCGGCCCCCAACATGCTGGCGATGGCGGCGCCGCGCTGCCAGACCGTGCCCACGCGGCTGGGCTCGTCAGCAGCCGGCGTGCCGCAAACGGCGCGGTCGATCTCGCGGTGGTAAGCCTCGGTGAGGCGCCTCATGGCTGCCAACTTGTTGGCGCTGTCGAGAAGTGCGATACGGCATGCCTCCAGCATTTCACCTCTCGCACCGGGCGCTACGGGAGCTGACAGGTCCCGCATTGCCGCCTGCAACGGATCCCGGCCGGCCTGGTTGGAGGTTCCGTCGTGGCTGATGACCAGCACCTCGGTGACGGTGCTGGTGCCAGCGCCGCTGCCTGCAGCGGAAAGTGGATCGTCGAAGATCACCACGTCACCGGGGAAGGCAACAAGAAGCGCGACGTCGGCGTCGATGACCATGTCGAAGAGCAGGTCGGTGGAGCCAACGGACTCCGGGTCGGAGACCGGCTCGTCGGCGATGTGAAGCTTGCCGAGGAGATCGACGAGGTAGCTCTCGGAGCTAGCTGCGCCCGCGTCGAGTGCGGGCTCGTCGAAGGGGCGGATCCCGCCGATGAGATCAGCGAGGTTGCTTGCGGCACAAACAACTTCCACGCCGCGCAGCGTGTCGGCGCAAACGCCATCGGGCGTGCCGGGCTGGCTGCGATCACCAGGGAGGAAGAGGGTTCCCGTCCAGAACGTGTTTCCGGACGACGGTGCACCTAGCCCCATGGTGGGCGCCAAATGTCGGGGGTATCGTGCGACATATGCGAAGGGATGGCTTATCGTGGATGGGGACAAAAGTACGTCGCCGGGCTCTAGAAGCGGGAGTGAGCGAGACCGCGTACGCTTGCGAATCTTACCCAGGTTCGGGGCTCTCCTAGGAGATAACACCCCTAGTCCTGCTCTGCGGGGTCTCCGCATGATCACTATCTCAACAGGTGGCTACAAGCTTGCTCCTCGAGCCTCCTGGCTGGAGGAGGAAGAAGGGCAAGGCTAGCCCTTACTCCACTCTTTCTGCGTATGTGTGTGTGTGTGTGTCGTGAGTGCTCGTCGAGGCCTCTGCCAAGGAGCCAACTGCCAAACCCCCCGTGCATGGGGTGACCTGGGGGGTTTATATAGGCCTACCCCCCAGGGATACAATGGTAATCTGGCCGGGCGTAGGACCCGGCCGTCAGTATCTCTGGTCGCCGGCTTCTCCGCCGACTGCAGGGGCCCGCCGCCTGGTGGGTCCCCCCGGCGGTCTTGTCTTCGGCCAACAAGCTGGGCCCGCTGCTTGTGGGTCCTGTCGGCTATGTAGCACTGTAGCCGTGCTACTGATGACGCAGGCTTCGTCAGGGAGAACGTGGTACAGTACCGCCGCCTGGCGGGAACTCGCTGTAGCCATACCCCGTCGTATCTGGTTAATGGCGCACGGACTTCGAGGGAGGAGGAGGGCCGCCTGCGGGGAGCCGGCCTCCCACTGAGCCGACTGGTCAGGGCTTGCCGCCTTCTGGCTTGTCACGGACAGGTAGGGCCCGCCGCCTGCGGGCCGTACTGGCCGCCTGTCACGGGAGCATGGCTCCCTCTGCCATGGGTGTCGTCATGAGTGGCATGGCAACAGTCCTGCGTCGGGCGCAGGATTCCTGCCCGGTACGCAGTACCGTGGCCACGCCCCGCCCTGGATTCAGGGGTGGCAGGCCTGTACTGTAGCCATACCCTGCCTCATCATGTTTATGTTGGTGTTGACTTTGAGGGTGCGAGGGGCCGCCTGCTAGGACTCGGCATCCCAGGAGGCCGCCTGCCAGGAGTCGGCTTGCTTCATGGCCGTCTTGTGGACTCTGCCGCCTCCCGGCAACTAGCTGCTTGGACCAGTCGGTCTCAAGAAGGCGGCCCTTGTCCTTGATGTTTGAGGGGCGCAGCCTGCCCCGATGTCTTGAAATACCAAAGGGAGCTGATGGGGCTACCCATGGTCATTTACTCCGACACTTCCCGCACCCACTGTTTGAGTCGACAGTGGGAAGAATGCAGTGAGGCGCCCCCATCGATACACATAGCCTCTGTAGCTTTCTGGAATTCTTGCTCACTGGACTCATCATCTTCTTCGTCATCATCTTCTTCCTTGTCTCGGCCTCGAGCCGGCCTCTCCCTCTGTTGCTTGGTCTTGCCGCGGCGACCCCCTCGGCCACCGTGCTTCTTGCCGGACCCCTCAGCATCGTCATGGGCCTTCTCCTTATCCCGCCTTTCATACTCAGCCCTCTGTTTCTCGGCAAGCTATTCAACTTGCCGGCAGTTTTGTAGATCGTGGCCCTTGGTGCGATGGATCTTGCAATACTGCTTGCCGAAGCTTTCCGACTTGTCGGCTGCCGCCAAGGCCTGACAGGAAGGGCACCCGGCAAGTTCCTTGCCGGGGTCGTCAACCTTGGCCTTCTTGGCGGCGCCGGGGTTGCCGGATTCCTCGACAGCAAGCACAGCCTTGCCTCTGCGTTTCTTGTTCTGCCGCCGGCCTTTCCTTGACGGGGTCGCAGCGTCTTCGTCTTCCGATTCGCCCCCCGCGCCAACAGCCTCGCCAGGGAGTTTCCTCCCCTCTTCAGCTCGAGCGCATTTGTCGGCCAAAGCGTAAAGCTCGGCGATACTCTTGACTTTGTTCATTGCCAACTCTTCCCGCATTTTGCGGTTATGCACGTTCTGATGAAACGCGCTAACAACAGCGACAGGGTGAACGTCAGGAACATTGTACTGCACCCAGCTGAATCTCTGGATAAACTTGCACAGGGATTCGCCCTCCTTCTGAGGGATGATATGCAAATCACTCTCTTGGCCAGGAGCTTGGTGGCCTCCAACAAAGGCGCCAACAAACTGATGGCACAAATCTGACCAAGAAGAAATAGAATTCTCCGGCAGATGCATCAACCATGACCTAACGTTGGGTTTGAGCATCAACGGGAAGTAGTTGGCAAGTATCTTGTCATCTCGGCCCCCGGCAGCCTGCACCGCAATGGTGTAAATGCTCAGGAACTCCGAGGGGTGAGTCTTGCCGTCATATTTCTCCGGGACCTCTGGCTTGAAGGTTCGGGAATTGGCCCACTGGACTTGCCGCAGCTCACGGGTAAACGCTGGAGTCCCTACCTCGTAAGGCAAGTCTCCTGCGTCCCCCGGCGCAGGCTCATCGACAGCCGGCCCTGCGTGCTTACCAGACTGATAACGCACTTCCCGTCGTCGCTCGATGGTAGTTCGAGCGTCCTCTTTGCCTCGTTCCTGGAGAACTTGACGCTGGTCGCGGCGCATCCGTGGATTGGACGACGCCATGGAACCATCATCACAGCGATCGACCTGCTGGGATGTCGCTCGCCGCTGGTGCCGCGGAGGGGAGTGCACCGTGGTTGCACCACCTCCGGTTTTCTCCACATCGGCTCGCGCCGGATCGACGGGCCTTCGCTGTGAGGGCCCTGCCTCTTGTGGCCCATCTTTGTTGGCGAAGCCAATAAGGCTCTGGATAGTAGCTCGCCACTCCTCCATCTTCTCCGGAGCAGGAGGGAAATCGAGGAGCAGCTGCACACGTGCCAAGGCTTTCGCTGGTGTAGGCGGCGGCGACAGGTGCGAGGTACGTGAGGTGCTCTGACTCCTAGCCATGTTAGAAGGAGCACCGTCATGGTCACGCGACCGCGCGCCACCTCCGCCGGTAGCTCGGTGTGCATGCTGGGCCTGCGCATCTTGGGATCAATGCGCAGAAATCTTTTCATGGGGACGCCCTGAACCACCAGCGCCATGATGTCGCTCGTCGTGCACGACCTGGGTAGGCCATGACGCTTGCGCCGGCGCGGGAGCTCCAGCAGGCGTCCTCCGATCTCTGGAATTCGTTGTGCCACCCGTAGGCAACACAGCTCCGTCTCTGGACCCAGCGGCGTGTGGGTTGCCACTGCCACTGCGAACGACGCCGCTCGCCTGGCTTGGATCACCGGAACGCCGTGGAGGCTCTAGTCCTCTTCCTTCTGCACCCACGCCATCGCCCGTATTTGAAGGCACAGGCAAAACGGACGTGGATGGTTGCGCCGTTGCAGCGCTCTTCTTCTTGGGTGGCATGATGATGAAGATGATGAAGAAACTAAGGTGTCGACCACTAGATCAGGTTCACACAACCTACAATCCCCCTACCTGGCGCGCCAAAGATGTCGGCATACGACACCTATGGGATCCTAAGGGACCCCTTTACGATTCGGCAGGGGGAGAGGTATGCGCAAAGAGCAGAACCAACGATCGACGCGGGGCGATTTTACCCAGGTTCGGGCCCTACTCCTGCCTTGTTTTATTATCGATGTTCTTGAGCCCAGGCTCCAGGAGCGCTCGCAGTGAACAGTACGTTAAAAGAGCAGCTACGCATGCAGAATGGGCCAGAAGATCTTCCTCCCCTGTAGCAGTTGCCTTGGGCCTCCTTTTATACCACAAAGGGGTCACCATAGTGGCAAAATGTACATACATTGAGGTGTAAAGTAGCTATAGGGTCATCATACCTAACCCCTGACGGATTAGGACGAACGCATTTAATGCACCGTGAGGTGTGCGTTTAGGTGTCCTCACTTTCTTGGGGATGGAAAAAGGGGCCATCCCATCAGCACCGCTTAAGCTCTCCTCCACTGGCGCGTCGCCACGCATCCAAAGAAGGACCCAGAATGTCAGGTTTGTTGCTGTGCCAGAGCGGTAGCACAGCAACAAAACCTTGCCGGGCGCCGAACCTTGCCGGGCTTCGCAGCCCCCCCCCCCCACGGTAAGATCTTGCCGGGGAAGCTGGCCTGCGGATTCCAGCTCTTCTTATCTGCTGATCCTCAGACTTTGACTTGAGAATTTCCTTGGTGGCCTGGGTCAACCTCGAACTGTTCCCCGACAAGCCTTGCCGCGAGTATGGCCACAACTGCCCGTGCACAAGTACGGGGTACTAATGGCCCAATACTTAGTACACCGACACACGCCCAACTTCTACTTCAAGCATACTAAGGTGAACTCCATCCTTAATGCGTGTCTTCTTACTTCCCTCGAGGATGGTATACTACTTGACCGTCCTACCATGTGCCCATATAGGTTTGAGCCCAATGATGAACGTGCCATGGAGGAGGTCATCCACAAGCGAGCGCCTACACCATCCATGAGAGAAGCCTGGAAACAGAGAAGGAACCGACAAGGAGAAGGCGAGGTTCCACCTGCACCGACGAGTATCCATGAGAAGGCAACATGCTGCGAGCCTCTGGATACCCCATGCGCACGGGCCTTTGGACCCCGTGCACATGGGACCCCATGCCCACGGTACAAGCCCGTGCGCATGGGCTAAGTCGCCAGCTCTCTGGATACCCCGTGCACACGGGCTCCACTTACCCCGTACACACGGGGCTCCTGTGTGCAGCTGCGGGCTTTGCCCATGTAATTCCTATTACGCCCCTGCTTACCCCTTCATCCCCTAGGACTATATATACTCCTCCTCCTCCTCCATTTAGACTTAGCTAAGAATAGATCTAGACATTGGAGCTTAGCTAAAGGTAGAGCAACACTATCAACACGAAGTAAGTAGAGTGAATCTTGGGTTCAATAACCCAGGAATAGATTACCTGCTAACTAAATGGCATCACGGTGCTTTCAAGGATGATGGCCAGAATTATCACACTGGGAATATAAAGCATTGCTAGATTACTGGGTGGTTCTCTAGGATACCCTAGTGTCATATAATAGCTTCAACATATAGGTCGATGCAATAGAGTACCTCAACACACCGATTAGTGTGGTTAACCTGGCCTAAAAGGATATCGGAAGCAGGGAGGAAAGATTTGCAAATGCATAAGATTCTCTAGAGACCTTGGATAACTCGGACATCATAATGGCTGTAAATGCTCAAAAAGACTTTGAGACATCCTGCAAATGGTGGCATAACCACTCAACATCACAAAAACAAGGCTCCGAGACCAACTGTTAACACACAAAAGTACCAGAAACTGAACTGAGACTTGAATCCATCAATCCTATAAGTCTATGGATTAGTAACACGTGAGCCTGATAGAAAGATGAGAAGCCTAGTTCTTAACCCCCGTAGGAAAGAAGAGGGTGACTCAGATCAGAAGGACATAGGGTAAAGGAGTAAAAAGAGCCTTACGTTCCCTTCCACAATCAATTCCCTTATATAACTAAAGCATTTCTAGACTCAACTTCGACCGGTTTGGCTTGGTAATCCTACAGGCAGTCAGGCTCTGATACCAAAGCTGTCGGGACCCCGATCCTAAATCACACCGATCTAGCATGTAACACATAATATCACTTTGCGGCCTCACACATAGTATTCCCACGCCTGCAGCCTTACCTTGGCCGGGACCATTTGCGCCTTTTGGCTCACGTATATGATAGTGTTGCTAGCATCCATATGACAGAGAACCCGGGCCGACATGACTAGTTGTAAACCCAAGGTGGCACAAACTTATAGGGACATGCATACATGACCCAGCAATGCACGTGTCGGTCAACAGCGAGTGTAACCGGGCTGTAGCAAGCTATCAGGACTCCGATAAACACTGCGAGACATTTCCCCGTAGGGACAGACACAGGAGCAAAGAAGGACACATGCCGATCAATCCATGTGTTCCGGTGGAAGCACTAGGAGACATTTCCCCATAAGGAAGGCTACCAAGAATAAACAACTAGGTGTCGGATCCCACACATACCAAAGCATTTCAACAACATACACACAATATGCTCGATATGTGCAGATACAACATGGAATCATAACGTAACTCTATGACTTAAAGTATTTAATTAAAGGCTCCGAGGAGCCATACATAGCATGATATTACAAACATGGGTCTCACGACCCAACATACGAAGTCATACAAGCAACAAGCACATACGGAAGCTAATCCTGTCTGAGTACAGACAGCTGAAAAGAAAGAAGGCTAGGAAGCCTTTCTATCTACAAGACCCTCCATAGGAACCAGACCTCTGTCTGTGATTCCCAAGCTAATTGTCGAAGCCCACGAAGAACTACTATTGAGACTGAAGTCTCTCTGCAAAACATAAATTAAGCAAATGTGAGTACAAATGTACCCAGCAAGACGTACATCAGAACTAACTACTTATGCATCAGGTGTCAACAAAGGGGTAGTGGAGTTTGACTACAGCAAGCCAGCTTTGACTCAGTGGCTATCCTGAACTACGACTTCCATTAACTTCTTTGAGGTGGCACACACATGTCCACATATTCACCATATCAATACACCACTATGGATCCTCTCCCATCTCCCGACGAGAAGGCCATCCATAGCACTCACGCTTATCTTGCGCATTTTAGAGTATCCACTTTCAGTTATCTATGAACAATGTAAGCTTTCCAACTAGTCCATATCCGCGGACGCGGCTATTCGAATAGATCATATTACCCAGCAGGGGTGTACTTCTTCACACACGCTTTCCCCAGTTACCACCATGTACACGACATGTATCTTGGCAACCTTCAAGCGAAAGCCTGGCGAGGGTGTCGGCCACGTCCGGACTAACCACACAAGTCTCTAGTCCAGGTTTATCGCCTATTTGAGTTCCATCCGCAAGGAAGTCCGGCCGAGGTTTCCACTACGGCCCCAAACGATGTGTGCAGGGTTCCCAAGTCCACCATCCGGGTGACACTTGGTACACCAGGCCACGGTCCCTAGTCTGTCCCAAGCCCACCTGTATCGGGTGCCACTTGGTAGACTACTAACACAACCTACAAACACCAGAAACTAGTTGCAACTCTTGGACAGAGATCGAGGCGATTAATAAGCCGAGAGGGGTCGAGTTATCAGAACCCAATGTGTGGTAGTAACTATCTTGGATCACAAACACAGAGCTCAGTTCCTGAGGACGATTTCAACAAGGCAACCCACCATGTACTCCTACATGGCCTCTCATCGCTACCTTTACCAAATCGTGTTCACACACTTAGCTCTCCACACTAGGACATGTTCACCACCATTCCAATCCATCCCAGATGAATCAGACCTAACACGACTCTAAGCATAGCAGGCATAACAAGCAAGCATGAATGAGTAGGCACATCATGGCTCAAACAACTCCTACTCATGCTAGAGGGTTTTCACTAATTACTTTGGCAAAGACAGGCCATGCAGAGGAATGGGTTCAATTACCGCAACATGTAATAGTTTAATCATTGTTGTCCTAATGCAGTAAAAGAGAGCAAGAGTGAGAGAGTGGGATTGTATCAGAATGCTCAAAGGGGGATTGCTTGCCTGACACTTCTGAAGATAGCATTGTGTCTTCATCGGTGACATCGATCTCAACGTTGGAACCACATCTACCGAGAGGGAACAACACCGGCAAACAGGAAAAGGAAACACATTCAATGCAATGCACAATCAAATGGATGACATGACTAGTTAAGGTACTGAATTGACCTAATGCAATAGTTAGTCATATTAATTGAAGTGGAATTCAAACATATAGCAAATTCCAACTCCAAAACTAATTACCATATATTCCATAACCATGATTTGTCCTAGTTGGTGATGTTAACTTTCTCAAACATGCATTAAAATGCCATAAATAGATTCTTCATATTTTTCTAATAATTTTTCATATATAAATTATTTCATTTGGAGTTACAGATTAATTTCTATGATTTTTAGAAGTTTAGCACATTTTCTAAAATTTCCAATTTATTTAGAAATATGAAAATTCCAGCAAAATGTATTTATGATGTCAGCACTGCATCATAGTGACGTCATCAGGCAACATGGAGTCTAGAGTCAAACCTGGTGTGTGGGCTCCACACGTCAGTGACACAAGGGTTAATTAGGTTAGTATTAGCATTAACTGCAATTAGTAGGGGCTCTGGGCCCATGTGTCAGTGGTTGTGGGGTTTAGTTAGGCCTAATCTAATTCTTGCCACGTCAATTAAACGGCGGTTAGTCGCCGGTGATAACCGGAGCACGGCGGCGCTGCTCGTCCGGCCGTTTCCAGTGACGGGAGCACGCGCGGGTGGGCTCTCTGGAATGGCCGCGACGCGGCGCGTCGGGTGGTGGTCTCGGGGTGGCTAGGGGTGGTCGATAGCGGTGGAGACAATGAGCTCCGGTGGCAACGGGGCTCGGCGATGTGCGGTGATGCGGTTAGAGCTCACGGGCGAGGGAGCTGAGCAGCGCAACGACTACAGGAGGCGCTCTAGAGCATGCTTGTTGCACGACAGCAACGAACGGAGCACAGGAAGCGCATGATGTCACACCCTAGCTAGTTCAGGCATTAGAGTGTTGCATCATGTTTAAGTTTTTCCAGAAACTTGAAATGGGGATGATAGAACCCCCAGCCCCCTTGGAAACAACTAGGGTTTACTAAAATCTTTTTCAATGAACCTGAAATGCCCTTCTAAAATGTCCATCATTTTTGTCTTGGGTTAGAACCTCTGCCAAAACTGGTTCACATTTTTCTAGGTCATCATAAGGTCATTGAATTAAATCATATGTAACCTACATTTGGGCATTTAAATGCTAGTAAATATTTTAAATGTCCAAATAATCCCAAACTGAAATGTTCCATGTTGGATATACTCTATACAGTGGGCATGAGCAGTTTGGTGATTTTTGAAAGTGCCTAGGTATTTTTAGAAAAGCCACAAACTTGCAGAAATTAGAAAACAGAAATAAAAAAAGGAAATAAACTTACCTGGCAAAGTCACCAGCCGGCCCACCTGGCGGCCCAGCACTGTGCTGGCCCATGCCAGCCAGCTGCTTTGTCCCCGCCAGGCAGGCAGGGAGGTGACGCCGGCGTGCGCGAGCCCGCCACGGCGCCAGCTGCTTGCCGCTCGAGCCGCTGGACGCCTGGACGTCCTCCACGTCGTCGCCTCGACCCCCTGGACACCTCATTCCCCCCCTGCGCCTCTCTCTCGCTCTCTCCCCACCATGGCCGACGCAGCCGCAGCCGCGCCACCGTGAAACCCGCATCCACCGTCGTCCCCGAGCCGCGCTGCCGTGTCCACGAGCTCCGTCGTCGTCCTCTCCATCGAGCAGACCGAGCCCCGAGCGCTTGTTCGCCTCGAAACCACCGCAACAGCCCCGCCCGACCTCGCCGTCGCCGGAGATCCCTTTCGCCGTCACCACCGCAGCAGCTCGTCCCCGACCTCGCCGTCTGCTCCGTCGTGACCGCCGTGAGCTCAGCTACCTCCCCATCCTTTCCGTTCTCGCTCTCGAGCCCTGCATCGACTGTACCGAGCTCGGCCACACCCGCCGCTGCCTCAGCACGTCGCCGTCGTGGCCACAGCCACGTTGGCTCGATTCCGAGCACGCCATCGTCTTCGCCGCACTCGCAGGAGTCCACAGAACCACTCCACGCACCTCGCCGTGCCCCCTAGCGACGAGCCCGAGCTCGCCCGAACTCTGGCAGCCACACAGCTCGTCGTCGGCGTCGTTTCCGGCCACCCCAGCTCCACCCACTGCCACCACTCGACGCGGCTCACTCCCCGCATCACGTAGATGTGCTCCGCCGTCGTTTTGGTCGCCGGAGCACGAATCCCGCACTGCGCCGCCGTGTCTGGCCTCGCCGGCGGCTAAACGCCGGCGGGTTTGACCCCGCTGACCCAGTTTGACCCCCCTGGGTCTATGACAGGTGGGACCCGCCTGCTAATTAACTTAGGATTAGGACTAACTAAAAATTAGTTAGACTAATGACACTGACACGCGGGACCCACTGGCCAGGTTTGACCTGGACCGACCCCGTTGACCGCTGACGTCATCCTGACGCAATAAGTATTTCTCTGGATTTATTTTTATTCAGGAAATTCCAGAAAATACTACAAACTTCAAAAATTCATAGAAATTAATCTGTAGCTCCAAATCAAACAAATTATATATGAATTTGGATCAGAAAAATCCAATCTTTCCATCTGTACTGGTTTCATGCATGTCAGAACACTTTAACCTTGCTGATTAGATGAAACAAGTTAATGCACTAATATGACCTCTTATTTTGGGTTTGCATTTGAATCCTTGATTCAAATGAACTCAAACCAACTTGTTCTAAGATGCATTAGCCAAAACACACTCATTTTGCCATGTCATAGCATGCATCATATTGTTGCATATTGCCATGTGATGATTGTGTTTCGATGTGTTCTTCGTGGTAGGTTCTGCCTCCGAGGATATTCACGAGTATCCAACTGAAGGGCAGTATTCCACTACCACTCTGTCAGGCAAGCAACCCCATTGATCATTTCGATACCAACCCATCTTCTCGCTTCTGCTCTTGTTTACTGCATTAAGACAACGCGTTTCAAACTGTTGTGTGTTGCGGTAGTTGAACCCATATCCTATGCATGACCTGTCATTGCCACAGTAACTAGATGAAACCCACTAGCATGTGTAGGAGTTGATTGAGCCAAGTCTGTGTTTCCTACCATGCTATGCCTGCTATGCTTAGAGTTGTGTCAGGTCTGGCTCATCAGGGTGATGAACTAGAGTGAATGGTTGTGTCGGTAATGAGAGTGAAGTGTTGAACATGTTTTGGTAAAGGTATCGATGGAAGGCCATGTAGGAGTACATGGTGGGTTGTTTCATTGAGGCCGTCCTTAAGAACTGAGATCTGTATGCGTGATTTAAGATTCAGCTACTACCACACGTTGGGCCCTGAAATATGACCCCGCTCGACTTACTGACCCCTCTCGTCCTCTGTCCAGGAGTTGCAAGTAGTTACTGGTGTTTGTAGTTGCTGGAGGCCGTGCGCAGCGCTGACCTTAGGGGTGGGCTGTGATGCGGTAGGCACGTGGCCGGTGTACCGAGTCGCCCGTTTGGTGTCTCGGGAACCCTGCACACATCGTTTGGGGCCGTTGAGGACACCCCGGCCGGATTTCCTTGCGGATGGAACCCGAATAGGCGATAAACCTGGACTAGAGACTTGTGTGGTTAGTCAGGTCATGGTCTACACCCACGTCGGCTTTCGCTTGAAGTCTGCCGAGCACATGTCGTGTGCAGACGCTAAGTGGTGGAGACATGTGTGACGAAGTACACCCCTGCAGGGTATAAAACTATTCGAATAGCCGCGTCCACGGTAAAGTACTACTTGGTCACTTATGCAGTTCATAGACAAGTTAATGGTTACTACTAAAAGACTCAAGATAAGTGTGAGTACCGCGGATGGCCCTCTCGTAGGAATACGAGGGAGGATCCACGGTGGAGTATTGTGATGGTGATTAGTGGACTCGTGTGCGAAAGCTAATTTCTCAAGTGGTGTCTCGTAGGATAGTGTAGCCAAGAGTCAAAGCTGGCTTGCTGCAATAACTCCACCACCCTTCTTGAGAATGTGCATATATATTAGGATCTGTTGTAAGACTTGCTGAGTACCTTTGTACTCATGTTGCTTTAATAACTGTTGCAGACGAGAACACCGCCCCCTCCGATGGGTTCTATGTAGATCTCGACGTTGACGAGTGACTTGCCACCCAGGTGGTGACCTGAGCTTGTGAAGGGCCTATGTAGATAGACAGGCTTCGTCAAGCCTTCTTTCTTTCTAGTGTCTGTACTCAGACTAGTTGCTTCCGCATGTGCTTGTATGTTTGTATGACTTGAGTGTCGGGTCGTGTGACCCCTATCTGTATGAACATGTTATGTATGGCTCCCCGGAGCCTTTAAATAAAGTACTTTGAGTTGTAGAGTTTTGTTGTGATGCCATGTTGTATTTATATATATCGAGCATATTGTGTGTATGATTGAAATGCTTGGTATGTGTGGGATCCGACTATCTAGTTGTTTATCCTTGGCAGCCTCTCTTATGGGGAAATGTAGTCTGGTGTCTCCACTGAGCCTTGGTAGTCCGCTACAGCCCGGTTTACCGGAGTCCTGCTAGCCCAGCACTGCTGCTCCGGAACACTTAGACTGGCCGGCATGTGTTTCACTTCGTTCCTGTGTCTGTCCCTTCGGGGAAATGTCACGCGGTGATATCCGGAGTCCTGCCTAGCCTGCTGCAGCCCGGTTTCCCGGAGTCCTGCTAGCCCAGTGCCACAGCCCGGATTCACACGCTGCTGACCGACATGCTCGATGTTGATTCATGTATGCCTGTCCCCGTAAGTTAGCGCCGCTTTGGGTTCACGACTAGCCATGTCGGCCCGGGTTCTCTGTCATATGGATGCTAGCAACACTATCATATACGTGAGCCAAAAGGCGCAAACGGTCCCGGGCCATGTTAAGGCGACACCCGTGGGAATACCGTGCGTGAGGCTGCAAAGTGATATGAGGTGTTACAGGCTAGATCGGTGTGACTTAGAATCGGGGTCCTGACAGCGTTGGTATCAGAGCCGGACTGCCTGCAGGTTCGTTGAGCCAAACTGGTCGATGTCGAGTCTAGAAATGCTTTAGTTATATGTAGGGGAATTGATTGTGGGTGGGACGTAAGGCTCTTTTTACTCCTTTACCTTATGCCCTCTGATCTGAGTCATCCTTTTCTCTTTCTACGTGGGTTAAGGACTAGGCTCTCTTCTCTCTATCAGGTTCACGTGTTACTAATCCTTAGTAACTTATAGGATTGTTGGTTACAAGCCTCAGTTCAGTTTCTACTACTTCTAGTATGTTGTCAGTTGAACCAGAACCTTGATATGATGTTGTTGAGTGGCTTGCAAACTGTTGTGAATGTCTCAAATCTTTTTCTGAGCATTTACAGCCGTTATGCTGTCCGATTTCTCCTAGAAAATTCTAATGCCTTTGCCTTATTTCGTGTTTCCAGATGGCCACTCGCACCCAGAATCAAGTGGTTCGTCTGACTCGGTGCCTTGATGTACCTGGTCACACGGCCATGCTGGTCCGAGTGATGATCGAGACAGGCGGTAGGCCAAAAAATTTGAAATGTGGAGGGAAACTTTGCGCGCGGTGCTGCCGGACACCATTCACTTTGAATGCTTGTCTGCATCGCAAATGATTCTTCTGCTTTACGCGCATGGGACGAGTTTGATAATTCAAATTTTGGTGGAAATTTCCCTAGGTACTGTCCTCATCCACATCATTGCATAATTTAATATCGCTTGCTAATTTGGGCACACAAAAGAGCATACAGCACACAGACCACGCTTACTGAATCAAGCAATTTTAGTAATTAAACAGAGCCAGTTGACCTAAACATTGCTCTAACAAAAGACCAGCATTAAAAACAAAGCCTAAGTATGCATAATTTTAACAAAGCCGCCGCCGCGTCGGCCTATGCAACGTCGGTGTGAGATGAGACGTCGATGACTTGTCCTGGCGACATGCCGCCGTTGGTGGACTCCGCATCCCCCCTGTTGAAGTCTACCGTGTCCTCGTCCTCGTCCTCGACGCCTCCCTTAAGGTTGTAGTACTCGTAGTAGTGGCTGTGCCAGAGCTTGCGTTGGTACTCCACCACTGATTCCTCGATGGACAGACTCTTCTCTACCTCGACCTCGGCCACGCGCAACTCTATTTCACGCCCCACACGATTGGCACTCTATTTCGCGCCTCGAGGTTTAGAAGGTGAGTGGCGCGGGTTATTAATCATACGCGATTCTGTATTGGAAACCTTCAGCTATTAAGTTCACACACGGCTTTTGCTGTGGGAATCGTGTGTAATTCAAACCACAGGACTCGTAAATTCCGGCGACCAGTGTGTGTACTGTTCCCGTCGATCTAGATTCCGGCCGTCAATAAATACTACCTTGCACACGTCGCCCCGCCTGCATTCTCATCTACATCCTCCCCTTGCTCGCCCTCTCTCTCTCTCTCAAATCTCTGCCATGGTGCCACCGATCTGCCCACGCGCCGACAAGGAGGCGCCGCCCCCCGAGGACGCCCAGTGATAGAGCAGCAATGAGGAGGACCCCTACGCGCCGCCGGACAAGGTTGCGCCAGACCCCCAACTTTGGAGTGGTTTTGGGGCCAGTACAATCTTTGTCTGTGGAAGTCGCTGCCGCTGGCTGAGAAAGCCAGGCAAGTGGCATTTGATGTCGCTTGAACTACGTCGGTATTTCCCCAAAGAGGAAGGGATGATGCAGCACATCTACGGTAGGTATTTCCCTCAGTGATGAGACCAAGGTTATCGAACCAGTAGGAGAACCACACAACACTACGTGAACGGTACCTGCACACAAAGAACAAATACTTGCAACCCGACGTGTTAAACGGGTTGTCAATCCCTTTCGGGTAACGGTGCCAGAAATTGTCACGTGGACGGGAGACTAAATGTGATAGATTGGATAAATAGATCTCGCGGGAATGCGAGATAAAATAAATAACAAAAAATTGCAGCAAAGTATTTTTGGGTTTTTAGATTAATAGATCTGAAAATAAAAGCAAATAAAAATAGATCTCGAAGGCAAATATGATAAAGAAGAGACCCCGGGGCCGTAGATTTCACTAGTGGCTTCTCTCGAGAAAAATAGCATATGGTGGGTAAAGAAATTACTGTTGGGCAATTGATAGAACTTCAAATAATCATGACGATATCCAGGCAATGATCATTATATAGGCATCACGTCCAAGATTATTAGACCGACTCCAGCCTGCATCTACTACTATTACCCCACACATCGACCGCTATCCAGCATGCATCTAGTGTATTAAGTTCATGGAGAAACGGAGTAATGCAATAAGAATGATGACATGATGTAGACAAGATCTATTCATGTAGGAATAGACCCCATCTTGTTATCCTTAATAGCAATGATACATACGTGTCATTTCCCCTTCTGTCACTGGGATTGAGCACCGTAAGATCGAACCCATCACAAAGCACCTCTTCCCATGGCAAGAAAAATCGATCTAGTCGGCCTAACTAAACCAAAATTCGAAGAAGAAATACGAGGCTATAAGTAATCATGCATATAAGAGATCAAAAGACTCAAATAACTTTCATGGATAAAAACATAGATCTGATCATAAACTCAAAGTTCATCGGATCCCAACAAACACACCGCAAAAAGAGTTACATCAAATAGATCTCCAAGAGACTATTGTATTGAGAATCAAAAGAGAGAGAGGAAGCCATCTAGCTACTAACTACGGACCCGTAGGTCTACAATGAACTACTCACGCATCATCGGAGAGGCACCAATGAGGATGATGAACCCCTCCGTGATGGTGTCTAGATTGGATCTGTGGTTTCTAGAACTTGCGGCGGCTGGAATTGTTTTTCGTCGACTCCCCTAGGGTTTTTGGACGTCCAGGGTATTTATAGAGCAAAGAGGTGGTGCGGGAGGCGGCCGAGGTGGGCACAACCCACCTGGGCACGCCTGGGCCCCCAGGCGCGCCCTGGTGGGTTGTGCTCCCCTCGGAGCCCCCTCTGGTACTTCTTTGGCCCAACAGGTGTCTTCTGGTCCAGAAAAAATCACCAAAAAGTTTCGCTGCGTTTGGACTCCGTTTGGTATTAATTTTCTGCGAAGTAGAAAAACAAGCAAAAAACAGCAACTGGCACTGGCACTATGTCAATAGGTTAGTCCCAAAAAATGATATAAAGTTGCTATAAAATGATTGTAAAACATCCAAGAATGACAATATAACAGCATGGAACAATCAAAAATTATATATATGTTGGAGACGTATCAGCATCCCCAAGCTTAATTCCTGCTCGTCCTTGAGTAGGTAAATGATAAAAACAGAATTTTTGATGTGGAATGCTGCCTAACATGTTCATCACATAATCTTTTCTTTGTAGCATGGACATTTGGACTTTTATATGATTCAAAGCAATAGTCTAGTTTTGACATGAAGATTTCAATACTCAAGCATATCAACAAGCAACCATGTCTTTCAAAATATCAACACTAAAGCAAGTTATCCCTAGCCCATTATGCTCAATCATTGATCCATTCATGAAACACACTCACATATTAGCTACACCCAATGCTCAAGTACGATCATAGTGCCCCTTAGTTGGTGCTTTATAAGAGAAGATGGAGACTCAAAAATAAAAATTGCATAAAGTAAATAGAAGGGCCCTTCGCAGAGGGAAGTAGGGATTTGTAGAGGTGCTAGAGCTCAAAGCGAAAAAAAAGATAGAGATAAAAATATTTTGGGTGGCATGCTTTTCCTGTCAACGAAAACGATCGAGTAGTTCCCAATACTTTCCATGCTAGATATATCATAGGCGGTTCCCAAACAGAAAATAAAGTTTATTCCTTTTTCCACCATACTTTCACATTCCACGGCTAACCGAATCCACGGGTGCCGTCCATACCAACACTTTCCAAGGAATTTATTATTTGACAACATAAGGTAAATTCATTTTTCATTTCGGGATTGGGCATCCCTATTACCTTTGCCGTACTCTCGTGCAATGACAAGTGAATAAACACTCATCTTGAGAATAACACATCTAGCTTGGAAACATATCAGCCACCCCCTACCGTTTCATGAGCGGTACGAGCACACAAAAGAGAAATTTATTTTGAAAATTAGAGACGGCACATACAAATTTGCTTAGAACGGCATGGAAATACCTCATATAGGTAGGTATAGTGGACTCATATGGCAAAACTGGTTTAAGGATTTTGGATGCACAAGTAGTGATCATACTTAGTGCAAATGAAGGCTAGCAAAAGACTGAGAAGCATCCAACCAAGAAACGAAAAATCCCATAAGCGAGCATTAAGCATAACTAACACCGAATAATGCACCACAAGTAGGATATAATTTCATTGCATAACTATTGACTTTCGTGCTTGCATACGGAATCACAAACCTTAACACTAATATTCTTACTAAACCATAATTACTCACCAACATGACTCACATATTATATCATCATATCGCAAAACTATTACAAGGAATCAAGTTTATTTTGTCCAATGATCTTCATGAAAGTTTTTATTATATCCCTCTTGAATATCTATCACTTTGGGACTAGTTTAATGTGTTGCTTTTGATAGCTCAAACAAAGCTAAGTGAAGAACATGAGCATAAATTTTTTTTCTTCTCTCAAAATAATATAAGTGAAGCATGAGAGAATTTCTTCAAAATTACTACTCTCAAATAAATCTAAGTGAAGCATGAGAGCATTTCTTCAAAAATATTAAAGCACACCATGCTCAAAAAGATATAAGTGAAGCACTTGAGCAATTCCATAGCTCATAAATATTTAAGTGAAGCATAGAGAGCAATTCTAACAAATCATAGCATAATTTTGGCTCTCTCAAATAGGTGTGTCCAGCAAGGATACTTGACTAAGAATAAAAAGTAAAACAAGCAAAGACTCAAATCATACAAGACGCTCCAAGCAAAACTCATGATATGTGACGAATAAAAATATAGCTCCAAGTAAAATACCGATGGTCGTTAGAAGAAAGAGGGGATGCCACTCGGGCATCCCCAAGCTTAGTAGCTTGCTTCTCTTTTAGATAATAGCTTGGGATGCCATGGGAATCCCCAATCTTAGGCTCTTCTTACTCCTTATTCCTTCATCCATCGTGATCTCACCCAAAACTTGAAAACTTAAATCACACAAAACTCAACAAAACCTTCGTGAGATCTGTTAGTATAAGAAAACTAATCTTTATTTTAAGTACTGTAGAAAACCCATTAAAATTTTGTTATTGCATTATATCTACTGTATTCTAACTTTACCATGGCTTATAACCTCCAATACAAACCATAGATTCATCAAAATAAGCACACAATGCAAAGAAAACAGAATCTGTCAAAAACAGAACAGTCTGCAAAGATACGAATTGTTCTCATACTTGTGTAACTCGAAAAATTCTGAAACATTAGTAAAACTTAGGAAATTTGTATATCAATATTGTGTAAAAAATTCAGGATTTTTCGTCCCTTCTGTGAATTTTTAAAATTATTTTACTGGACGCAAATGTTTCTGTTTTCCAACAAGATCAAATCAACTATCACCCAACATGATCCCAAAGGCTTTGCTTGGCACTAACACTAATTAAAACATAAAAAACACAATCATGACAGTATCATAATTGTGCAAACACTCAAGAACAGAAATAAAAAGGTAAAAATAAATTTTATTCATTGGGTTGTCTCCCAACAAGCGCTATCATTTTACGCCCCTAGCTAGGCATAAGATTTTATTGATGCTCACATGAAAGATAATAATGAAAACGCAAAGAGAGCATCATAAAACATGTGACAAACATATTTAAGTCTAACATATTTCCGATGCATAGGAATTTTATAGGAAAACAAATTAGCAAGACAAGCAAGATCTAGCATATGCATGGAAGAAAACAATAGCAATCTCAACATGAAGAGAGGTAATTTAGTAACATGAAAATTTCTACAACCATATTTTCCTCTCTCATAATAATTACATGTGGGATCATATTCAAACTCAACAATATAGCTATCGGATAACATATTATCTACATGATCCACATGCATGCAAAATTGACACTCTTCCAAAATAGTGGGATTATTATCAAATAAAGTCATGACCTCTCCAAGCCCACTTTTATCAAAAAATTCATAAGATTGAACACTCTCCAAATATGTGGGATTATTTTTAGCTAAAGTTGACACTCTTCCAAACACACTTTTAATATTATCACAAGCATATTCATCATGAGGTTTAAATAAATTTTCAAGATCACAAGAATCATTATCACCCCAATCATGATCATTGCAACAAGTAGTGGACATAAAAAAACAAGCATCCCCAAGCTTGGGGTTTTGCATATCACTAACACAATTGACATTAATAGAATTTATAGTAAAATCATTGCAATCATGCTTTTCATTCAAGGAGCTATCATGAATCACTTCATAAATTTCTTCGTTTAACACTTCATCACAATTTTCGGATTCATAAATCTCAAGCAAAACTTCATAAAGGTAATCTAGTGAACTCAATTCACTATTGATTGGTTCATCATAATTGAATCTTTTGAAAAGATTAGCAAGTGGATGAGGATCCATATCAAGAGATTTTTAGCAAGCGAAGATGCAAGCAAAATAGAAGACACATGGCATCACAAGCAAATAAAATATCGAACGAGAAAAAGGCGAACGAAAAAGATGGCGAATAAAACGGCAAATTTTTGTGAAGTGGGGGAGATGAAAATGAGAGGCAAATGGCAAATAATGGAAATTACAAGGAGATGAGATTTGTGATTAGGAACCTGGTAGATGTTGATGATGTCTCCCCAGCAACGGCGCCAGAAATTCCTTTTGATGACGCTTGAACTACGCCGGTATTTTCCCAAAGAGGAAGGGATGATGCAGCACAACTACGATAGGTATTTCCCTCAGTGATGAGACCAAGGTTATCGAACCAGTAGGAGAACCACGCAACACTATGTGAACGGCACCTGCACATAAAGAACAAATACTTGCAACCCGACGTGTTAAAGGGGTTGTCAATCCCATTCGGGTAACGGTGCCAGAAATTGTCACATGGACGGGAGACTAAATGTGATAGATTGGATAAATAGATCTCGCGGGAATGCGAGATAAAATAAATAACAAAAAAATGCAGCAAAGTATTTTTGGGTTTTTGGATTAATAGATCTGAAAATAAAAGCAAATAAAAATAGATCTCGAAGGCAAATATGATAAAGAAGAGACCCGGGGGCCATAGATTTCACTAGTGGCTTCTCTCGAGAAAAATAGCATACGGTGGGTAAACAAATTACTGTTGGGCAATTGATAGAACTTCAAATAATCATGACGATATCCAGGCAATGATCATTATATAGGCATCACGTCCAAGATTAGTAAACCGACTCCTGCCTGCATCTACTACTATTACTCCACACATCGACTGCTATCCAGCATGCATCTAGTGTATTAAGTTCATGGAGAAACGGAGTAATGCAATAAGAACGATGACATGATGTAGACAAGATCTATGCATGTAGGAATAGAACCCATCTTGTTATCCTTAATAGCAACAATACATACGTGTCATTTCCCCTTCTGTCGTTGGGATTGAGCACCGTAAGATCGTACCCATCAGAAAGCACCTCCTCCCATGACAAGAAAAATCGATCTAGTCGGCCTAACTAAACCAAAGATTCGAAGAAGAAATATGAGGCTATAAGTAATCATGCATATAAGAGATCAAAAGACTCAAATAACTTTCATGGATAAAAATATAGATCTGATCATAAACTCAAAGTTCATTGGATCCCAACAAACACACCGCAAAAAGAGTTACATCAAATAGATCTTCAAGAGACCATTGTATTGAGAATCAAAAAAGAGAGAGGAAGCCATCTAGCTACTAACTACGGACCCGTAGGTCTACAATGAACTACTCACGCATCATCGGAGAGGCACCAATGAGGATGATGAACCCCTCCGTGATGGTGTCTAGATTGGATCTGTGGTTTCTAGAACTTGCGGCGGCTGGAATTGTTTTTCATCGACTCCCCTAGGGTTTTTGGACGTCCAGGGTATTTATAGAGCAAAGAGGCGGTGCGGGAGGCGGCCGAGGTGGGCACAACCCACCTGGGCGCGCCTGGGCCCCCAGGTGCGCCCTAGTGGGTTGTGCTCCCCTCGAAGCCCCCCTCTGGTACTTCTTTGGCCCAACAGGTGTCTTCTGGTCCAGAAAAAATCACCAAAAAGTTTCGCTACGTTTGGACTCCATTTGGTATTGATTTTCTGCGAAGTAAAAAAAGAAAAAAATAGCAACTGGCACTGGGCACTATGTCAATAGCTTAGTCCAAAAAATGATATAAAGTTGCTATAAAATTATTGTAAAACATCCAAGAATGATAATATAACAGCATGGAACAATGAAAAATTATAGATACGTTGGAGACGTATCAGCGTTCAAGAAGGAGATGGCGGAGGAGGAAGCCAGGTACTAGGTGGCCTGTGAAACCCATGATGCCGCCTGGAAAAGGAGGCGGTGGAGCTTTGGGGCCGGGCGCGTCGTCGTGCGGAGGAGGTGTACGAAGACGAGTACTTCGCGAGGAAGGTCAAAGGCGCTAGGTGCCTCATCATTGTGTGGAGGTGGGCCGATAAGCTCCAGTGTGCCACCGACGAGGAGCTCCGATGGGCGCCCAACGAAATGGCAAGATCGTTCGCGCTCGTTCGCCAGCAAGAGGCTGATCGGTACGTCAAGCGCTGCGAGGCGGAGGAGGCGGAGTACTTCCTCTGCGCTGGGTAGACACCGTGCACTAGGGAGCTGCTGGCGAGGGGCTGCCGGAATACTGCCCCCAGGAGGGATTATTAGTTTTAGCATTGTTCATTTTCAATTTTATGCATTGTACCTAGTAGTTAGTATCATCACGTATATGTGATGATATTATATATATTCTGTGATGAACTAATGTACAATTAATATATATATATATATATTATGAATTCCATTTTCTATCTGTTTTCGTATACTAATTTGTATCTAGCTGTTATCATCCACATATACAGAATGGAAAGCATATATACACACATTGAAACAGAACATATAAGAATGGAAAACAGAGTACACACATTGAAACAGAGCAATGTTATGATTGCTGTGAATACATAGCGATCCACGTCGAAACGACTAAACAAAATAAAACGCGTCCATGAGACCATGACCAGCAGCCCTTGCCTACGGTAGATCTTGGCTCTGCTTGAACTCGTGCAGGCGTTCGTCCAAGCGGTCAACACGCTCGCGGTACATGTGGAGCGCGATCTCGAGCTCCAAGTTGGCTATTTCATCGGAGATCACCAGCTCGAGGATGCGACGGCCATGTTCCTCTACTGCGCCCAAGTGGACACCTGGGCCAAGGAGGCGGTCGAGCCTAGCGACCAGCGCGTTGGCATCGAGCGGGCCGCGGACAAGGCGAACGGCGCGGCGGGCGTCCGGTGCAAGTACGGCGCAGCCGGCCTCTGGTGCAAGTACGGCGCAGACGGCCTCTGCCCACTCCTGGCGAGGAATGGGGTACTGACGGGACGTGTACCCAGCTGTGACACCCTGTCGACAGTAGGCAAGCGTCGATGGATCCGCCCTTGCTGTGCGACGCGCCGCGCCTCTCGCTCTGCGGCGCTCCAACGGTCTTGCTGTGCGGTGAGCCACAGCCTATCGGCGCAGACGTGCCTAGCTTGCTCTGCAGCGCGCCATCGATCATGTTGTGTGGCGAGTTGCAGCCTCTCGGTGCTGACATGCCTATCTTGATCCGCGGCGCCGAAGCGCCATGCGCCAAGGGTCTGCTCAACCCTGGCGATGACGCGCATCACGGCGTCATCCATCGCGTAACCGGGGAGCGCCTCGGCCTCGACGGGCCATGGTGCCTTCTCGTTTTCCTCGTCGAGGAGGTTGATGGCAGAGACGGCGCTTTGGTGGGTTGGCATGCATGGAAAAGGTGGATGTGTTACAGGCTGCACTTGTTGCCTCGGTGCGTCACGTGCTGCCTAGGTTTACGCACAATATCGTTGGATAGTGGCGGGAAACCGGTGAGGAAATGGCAGGAAACGGTGGCGTGTTCATAAAATGCTATCAATTAGTGGAAACTTAGCATAGAAGGAACATAAAGCTAGCACGACGCGTGCGGGCACATTGCTCGCCCAAGTCTATGATCCATATACTTGTGTGCCCAATAGAGCACACTATTCATATTAAAGAATACTATTCCGTTTATCCTAGTAGAGCAGTGGTGGCAAGCGTCACAAGAAGTAGATGATGATCAGATGATCGTTTATCCTAGTTAATTATGCATGTAATAGTTTACTTTGGTGTGTGGAAATGTCATGTGTGTACTAGCCACCTATGTAATTGAATGTTTGCCGCGTATCACACACATCTTGTTTACATGAAACGTTTTTGTTCTCTTCGCTCAACACAAACAGTTTATCGGAATGAACTGTATGCCCTCCATTGCACACACCTTGATCTGGCTGAACCGTTTCTGTTGCGTTGCCTAATCGAAAACAGTTCATCCGAGTGAACCGTATGCCGTATATCACACACACCTTGATCTGGCTGACCATTTCTTTTGTGTTGCCTAATCACAAACAGTTCATTCGAGTGAACTGTATGCCATATATTGCACACATCTTCATCTGGCTGCCCGTTTCTGTTGTTCTGCCTCATCACAAACAGTTTATCTGAGTGAACTGTATGCCGTATATCGCACACGCCTTCATCTGGCTGTCCGTTTCTGTTGTTCTGCCTCATCGCAAACAGTTCATTGAACTGAACCGTATGCCCCGCATTGCACACACAACTAAAATCTGAACCGTGTTTGATATATCTGCCATCCCAAACGTTTTGCATCTTTTTTGATGGTTTTTTACATCACCGTTTGTGATTAATGCATCGCACACAGTTTCATTGAAGGGTCTCTGATTGTAGTGTCTCGTTAGCAGCATCCTGCAGTAGTGGTGGGGAGGTCCGAAAAATGATGTAGCCCCTGAGTTGCAAGTAAAGAGATTTCTTGTACCATCCGCAAAGAGTTACAAGGATGTTTTAGTACTTTTATGTGTTGTGTACTTCATTTACTGACCATACGGTGTAACAAAACAGAAGTTCTTGCATAACAAATCACTTTATTTCCTATTTGGTACATGATCAAACTAAGTATGATAATTCCACGATATGCCTCCTAGGAAAGGAAATTGATGCTAAAAAATGTAAATAACATGTATGAAATTTGCTGGTTGCAGTTGTGCTATGGAGGCCTCTCTGGGTTGTCGTTCTTTTCTGACCTCCTAATGGCGGTGCTGGAGGTATAACAATAGGTATCCATTCTCTGGCAGAGTGCTTCCTGGTCCAGGTAGATCTCTTCTGCCGGGCTCACAATGGGTCGGCGTTCCCAATTGAACTTCAAAAACTTTCTCGCTCTTGGTACTTGTCTGACCTCCTTGTGCTTCGCCCCCCATTCCACGAGCTCGCCAAGGTTTGTCTGTTCTGACCTGATCGCTTGTAGGGGGCATCTTTGGATGGTGACGATACCGCATGGGCCTGGCATCTTTAGCTGCATATAAGTGTAGTGTGGGACGGCCATGAACTGCGAGAAAGCTGGCCTCCACAAGATGACGTTGTAGCCCCCACAGAAGGGGACTACCTCAAAGCTTATGAGCTCGCATCTATAATTGTTGCCCTCGTTGAAGGTCATTTCCAATGTTATTTCTCCCACTGGCTCTGCTTTTCTTCCTGGGATTATGCCTCGGAACTCCATATTGGAGGGTCATAGGACCTCCATCGGTATGTCCAGTCGCTCCAATATCCTGGTATATAGTATGTTTATACCGGAGCCCCCATCCATCAGTATTGCGGGGACATAGCAACCTCCAATGACCACACCGAGGATGAGTGGTAGGCTTCCTGGCCAATGAAAGAAAAATGGGTGATCAGTTTGGCCGAAGGAGATTGTCTGTTCCGACCAAGCGAGGTACTTGGAGTCCCTCCTGTTTCTTGTGTGGTGATGCCGGCATGTCCTCCTTGGGGGACGTCATGCCTCGGCGACCATGATGACTCTCCGGACGTCCTTGGGGAATGCCTGCTTGGTGTACCCGTTGAACTGCCGCTCTCATTGTGCGTGATCACAGGGTTATTCTTTTTGCGAAGGAGCTGCATGCTCGTTGAGGCTGCAATCCCTTGTCGAGTACTGGTCCTTGTGGTTACCGTAGCTATGGTATATGCAGGGCCCGTTCATTATATCATCGTACGAGCGAGGGGTGTGCTTTGGCTTGCCGTTCCAGCATTATCTCTTGCCACTAGCCTCATCTGTTTCATTGGCTGCTGTGATGAGCTCGAAATCTTGTTCTTCCTTGCGCTTGTGGTCTTCCCTGTTCTTCGAGCTTCTACCCTTTGGGGCCTTTGCCCCTGTTGGCTCGTTAGTTTTGGTTCTCGGGAGAGGTCGGTGGCCGGCCCAAGCCATTTCTTCGCTGGTGGCGAAGTTGCTGGCGACCTTCATGAGGGCTGCCAGGGATGTTAACTTCCCTTATCCTCTCTTCTTTCCGAGCTTATGTCAGAACAGTGTGTCCTGGGCGCCGCTGACGAACGCTTATATTGCTGTCTCATCTGAGATGCTTGGCAGCGTGTTTTTCTTCTTGAGCCAGCGCGCGACGTAATCATGGACAGACTCCTTGTCTTCTTGTATGATGCTGTGGAGGTCGGCGCCGCTTCCTGGCCGGTGGTATGTTCCCTCAAACTTATTTAGGAAAACATGCTCGAAGTCCGCCCAGTTGTGGATGGAGTTTGGAGGGAGCCCACTGAGCCAAGACCATGCATACCCTGTTAGGCATAGAGGTATGTGCCGGAGGGCGTTGCCGATTTCGCCGTTGGCCATATCCACTATCGTTAGGTAGTTGTTCAACCAGTGCTCTGGCTTTGTGTCTTCTGAATATTTCTCGACGCCCCTGATGATGAAGGGTTGGGGAAAAGGGTGGGATACGACCTCTTGCCCAAAGCATGCAGGTGCAATGCTCAAGGTGAGCGAAGTGAACCTTGGGGCGAGAGCCCCGGGAGTAGTCCGTTTGCTTCTATTCCTCCCCTCACACCATGCTGGTGGTCGGGCTGCCCAGCCGGCGCGGGGTTCACCATTGGCAAGGCCGCACGCTGCTGTAGGGCGACGGCCGATATCGGCTGTTGCCAATGCGTCGTCATGGCCGCCGGCGCGGCTTCCAGTTGCTAGATGGATCCCTGCCCTTGTTCTCGAGCTGGGTGGTTAGTGGAAGACAGGATGCTCTCGGTACCCGCCAGTCTTTCCCTGGAGTGCGAGATGTTGTCCTGGAGTTCCACCGTCCTGTGGTGCACATGGGTGAGGTCGGTCAGGAGTTTGGGACCCCCTTGTGTGGTTGGTAGTTGATCTGCGAGTGCGGCTGCTTCCTGGAGGCCGCAGGCCGGGGTCGATGGTGGAATCGCAGCAGGCTATGTCGCTGGTTTGTTGAAACTGACTCCTGGCTCCTGACCTCGGCTGGCGAGATCGTTGAGGAGGTTCCGTGGTTGGCGGCGTGGGTGACGCAATCGCTCTCGCGTCACCGTCTTGTTCCATCGGGCTTCACGAGTGGAGACTTCTAGCACTTTTGTTGAAGCGCGAGCTGTGCATCATGCTGGGAGACACGTATGGTCTCCAGCGTTCTCGATGCGGGTCAGTGCCGCCAATGGGGGTCATGAGATAGTTCAGGGCATACCCCATTATCAGGGGCGGCGTTGACGTGGTACCCTGATGTCTACTGCACAACTTGTTCTTGTAGACTCGTGTTGGGCCTCCAAGCGTAGAGTTTTGTAGGACAGTAGCAAATTTCCCTCAAGTGGATGACCTAAGGTTTATCAATCCGTGGGAGGTGTAGGATGAAGATGGTCTCTCTCAAACAACACTGCAACCAAATAATAAAAAGTCTCTTGTGTCCCCAACACACCCAATACAATGGCAAATTGTATAGGTGCACTAGTTCGGCGAAGAGATGGTGATAAAAGTGTAATATGGATGGTAGAAATATATTTTTATAATCTGAATAAATAAAAACAGCAAGGTAGCAAGTGACAAAAGTGAGCACAAACAGTATTGCAATGCTTGAAAACAAGGCCTAGGGTCCGTACTTTCGCTAGTGCAATCTCTCAACAATGCTAATATAATTGGATCATATGACCATCCCTCAACGTAAGATGAAGAATCACTCCAAAGTTCCTATCTAGCGGAGAACATAAGAATAAATTGTTTGTAGGGTACGAAACCACCTCAAAGCTATTCTTTCCGATCGATAGATCCAAGAGTTCATACTAAAATAACACCAAAGCAAATTCAGATTCGTAATGCTCAATCCAACACAAAAAACCTCAAAGAGTGCCCCAAGATTTCTACCGGAGAAACAAAGACAAGAACATGCATCAACCCTTATGCATAGATTACCCCAATGTCACCTCGGGAATCCGCGAGTTGAGTGCCAAAACATATATCAAGTGAATCAATATAATACCCCATTGTCAACACGGGTATTCGTATGCAAGACATATATCAAGTGCTCTCAAATCCATAAAAGTATTCAATCCGATAAAACGAAATCTCAAAGGGAAAACTCAATTCATCACAACAAGATAGAGAGGGGAAAAACACCATATGATCCAACTATATTAACAAAGCCCGTGATACATCAAGATCGTGCCATCTCAAGAACACGAGAGAGAGATTAAACACATAGCTACTGGTACAAACCCTCAGCCCCGAGGGTGGACTACTCCCTCCTCATCATGGTGGCCATAGGGATGATGAAGATGGCCACCGGTGATGATCTCCCCCTTCGGTAGGGTGCCGGAACGGGGTCTAGATTGGATCTCATGGATACAGAGGCCTTGCGGTGGTGGAACTTCTGATCTAGGGCTACCCCGAGGGTTTTTGGAATATTTGGCAATTTATAGGGCGAAGAGGCGGTGCGGGAGGCCACCGAGGTGGGCACAACCCACCTGGGCGTGCCTGGGGGCCCAGGTGTGCCCTGGTGGGTTGTGCCCCCCTCGGGGCACCCCCCAGGTGCTGCTCTGGCCCATTGGATGTCTTCTGGTCCATAAAAATTCCACAAAAAGTTTCGCGGTGTTTGGACTCAGTTTGATATTGATTTCCTGCGATGTAAAAAACAAGCAAAAAACAGCAACTGGCACTGGGCACTGGGTCAATATGTTAGTTCCAAAAAATGATATAAAGTTGCTATAAAATGATTGTAAAACATCCAAGAATGATAATATAACAGCATGAATACTTCATAAATTATAGATACATTGGAGACGTATCAGCATCCCCAAGCTTAATTCCTACTCGTCCTCGAGTAGGTAAATGATAAAAGAAATAATTTATGAAGTGTGAATGCTAGCAAAGTGCACAAGTTTGATCAATGACAATTTCAATCACTTTTCCTAGCATCATAACAGCAATTCTTTCTTATAAAACTTCTCATGTTAAAGTAGCAACCAATTCACATGTTAAGGTTCAAACAATGAATTCTCTTGAAACTCAACAACCTATGTTCTCAGTCACCAAACAATTGCAATTCAACTTATTCAACAGAGTCTAAGTAAGAGCTCCACATACTCAACCATCATATAGTCTTCTATGATTGCTAACACTCATCGCATACACATGAGCAAAACGTTTCAACCGGACACATAGAAAGATAGGGGCTTATAATTTCGCCTCCCAACGTATTCACCTCAAGGGTGATGTCAACAATAATAACTCATGCCACCCATATCCAACTGGACATATGTGCCTAGATCTTTCCTCACCAGATGATGCTTGCCAAAGGAGAAAAATAAAAAGGAATAGAGAGAAAAACTTTGACTCTTGCATAAAAGTAAAAGATGGGCCCTTCGCAGAGGGAAGCAGAGGTTGCCATGCGCTTATTTGTTTGTATGCTCAACCCCTTAGTGCAAAAGAACATCACGTTATATTGCCCCTTGTGATGGCAACCTTTATTATGCAGTCTGTCGCTTTTATTTCTTTACCATCACAAGTTCGTACAACGCTCAATTTTCTCCTACACTAAATGATCTTACACTTTTAGAAGCAATTTTTATTGCCTTATTGCACCGATGACAACTTACTTGAAGGATCTTACTCAATCCATAGGTAGGTATGGTGGACTCTTGAAAATAAGATTTGGGTTTAAGGGTTTTTGGATGCACAAGTAGTATCTCTACTTAGTGCGGAATTTTTGGCTAGCAAAGATGGGGGGCAAGCACCACATGTTGAAGGATCTATGACAATATAACTTCTATGTGAATATGAACAAACATAAATCATTACGTTGTCTTCCTTGTCCAACGTCAAAAAATTTGGCATATAATATTTTGATGGGGGCTCACAATCACAAAAGATTTCCAAGATAGTGTATTTGCATGTGAAAGTTCTCTTCCTTCTACTAACCATTCATGAATTGCTTGTATGACTAATATTGTGATTGTCAAGCCTCAAAAGATTTCACTTTCTAAACCCAATGTGACTAGGCATGATATGATTTCAACTTCATGACATTCAATTTATTCAACAATTTACTCATAGGATATAAGTGAAGCACAAGAGTAAATGACAAGCTACTCCAAAAAGATATAAGTGAAGATCAAGCGAGTAGTTATGTAAATGGGTAGCTATTTGAGGACTATCTTTTATTTAAAAACTTTAAGATATAAGTATTTTATTAAAACAGCAAGCAAAACAATACAAAATGACATTCCAAGAATAATACAACTCATGTGAAGAAGCAAAAACTTAGGCTCAACCGATACTAACCGATAATTGTTGATGAAGAAAGGTGGGATGCCTACCGGGGCATCCCCAAGCTTAGATGCTTGAGACTTCTTGAAATATTATCTTGGGATGCCTTGGGCATCCCCAAGATTGAGCTTTTGTGTCTCCTTAATTCCTTTTATATCACGGTTTCCCTAAATCTTAAAAACTTCATCCACACAAAACTCAACAAGAACTCATGAGATAAGTTAGTATAAACCAATGAAAAAACCTTATTATTCTCTACTGTAGCAAATCACTAAAATTATTATTCAACATTGCATACTAAATGCCTCTGCATATTTAATACTCCTATCCTCAAATAGAATCATTAAACAAGCAAACATATGCAAACAATGCAAACATAACAGCAATCTGCCAAAACAGTACAGTCTGTAAAGAATGCAAGAGTATCAACACTTATTCAACTAAAAAAATTCTGAAAATTTAACAAACTGTAGAAAATTTATCAGATCTTATTGTGCAAAAAGTTTCAACATATTATCACATTCTTACTTTTCTAGGGAATTTTTTCAACAGCGGTAAACTTTCTGTTTTCAAACAGCAACATGTAGACTTGCAAAATAAGCATAGTAAAGGCTATCATTGCCACTTTTATTGAAATAAAAGATGCAAAACATATTATAAATAACAGCAAGAAAATCCTAACAAAATAAATTGACGCTCCAAGCAAAACACATATCATGTGAAGAATGAAAACATAGCTCCAAGTGAGGTTACCGATAATGTTGGAGACGAAAGAGGGGATGCCTTCCGGGGCATCCCCAAGCTTAGTTGCTTGGATATTCCTTAAATATTACCAAGGCACCCCAAGCTTAGGGTCTTGTCACTCCTTATTCTCCTCATGTTGATATCTCACCCAAAACTTGAAAACTTCAATCACACAAAACTTAACGGAACTTCGTGAGATGGGTTAGTATGATAAAGACAAATCATTCACTTTGGTACTGTCAAAGACAAGATTCATAATTGTTCTCACAAAATTCCTACTATACCTTATCATTTACACAATTTATATTGAGCAATATAAGCCATAGAAACTAGAAAATAAGCAAACTATGCATTGAAAACAGAATCTGCCAAAAACAGAACAGTCTGTAAAAATCTGAATTAAGGTCATACTTCTATAACTCCAAAAATTCTGAAAAATTAGGACAACGTAGAAAATTTGTATACACATCAACTGTAAAAATTTAAGAATTTTTCCACGTTCCAGTAAAATATAAGAATTTCTGCACTGGACGCAAAAGTTTCTGTTTTTGCACAGAATCAAGTCAACTATCATCCACACTATCCCAATGGCTTTACTTGGCACTTTATTGAAACAAAAGCTATAAAACATGATTACTACAGTAGCCTAAGCATGTGAACACACAAAAACAGTAGGTAAAAGTGTTGGGTTGTCTCCCAACAAGCGCTTTTCTTTAATGCCTTTTAGCTAGGCATGATGATTTCTATGATGCTCACATAAAAGATAAGAATTGAAAAACAAAGAGAGCATCATGAAGCATATGACTAGCATATTTAAGTCTAACCCACTTCCTATGCATAGGGATTTTGTGAGAAAAAAACTTATGGGAACAAGAATCAACTAGCATAGGAAGGCAAAACAAGCACAACTTCAAGATTTTCAACACATAGAGAGGAAACTTGATATTATTGCAACTCCTACCAGCATAAGTTCCTCCCTCATAATAATTTTCAGTAGCATCATGAATGAATTCAACAATATAAATTTCACATAAAGCATTCCTTTCATGATCTACAAGCATGGAAATTTTATTACTCCCCACATAAGCAAATTTATTCTCATGGATAGTATTGGGAGCAAACTCAACAAAATAACTATCATGTGAGGCATAATCCAATTGAAAATCAAAATCATGATGACAATTTTCATGGTAATCATTATTCTTTATAGCATACATGTCATCACCATAATCATCATAGATAGCAACTTTGTTCTCATAATCAATTGAAACCTCTTCCAAAATAGTGGATTCATCACTAAATAAAGTCATCACCTCTCCAAATCCACTTTCATAATTATCACAATAAGATTCAACACCCTCCAAAATAGTGGGATCATTAGTACCTAGAGTTGACACTCTTCCAAACCCACTTTCATCAATATAATCATCATAAATAGGAGGCATGCTACCATTATAACAAATTTGCACATCAAAACTTGGGGGACTAAAAATATCATCTTCATCAAACATAGCATCCCCAAGCTTGTAGCTTTGCATATCATTAGCATCATGGATATTCATAGAGTTCATACCAACAATATTGCAATCACGCTCATCAATTATGCCAAACATTTTATTGAATTCTTCTTCTATCAATTGAGCACAATTTTCCTTTCCATCATTTTCACGAAAGACATTATAAAGATGAATAATATGATGCAACCTCAATTCCATTTTTTTGTAGTTTTCTTTTATGGACCAAACTAGTGATAAAACAAGAAACTAAAAGATTCAATTGCAAGATCTAAAGATATACCTTCAAGCACTCACCTCCCCGGCAACGGCGCCAGAAAAGAGATTCGTTGACAGGATGTGAGTGCCGCTTACCTAGCCTCCCCGGCAACGGTGCCAAAAAAGAGCTTGATGTCTACTACACAACTTGTTCTTGTAGACTCGTGTTGGGCCTCCAAGCGCAGAGTTTTGTAGGACAGTAGCAAATTTCCCTCAAGTGGATTACCTAAGGTTTATCAATCCATGGGAGGTGTAGGATGAAGATGGTCTCTCTCAAACAACCCTGCAACCAAATAATAAAAAGTCTCTTGTGTCCCCAACACACCCAATACAATGGCAAATTGTATAGGTGCACTAGTTCGGCGAAGAGATGGTGATAAAAGTGTAATATGGATGGTAGAAATATATTTTTATAATCTGAATAAATAAACACATCAATGTAGCAAGTGACAAAAGTGAGCACAAATGGTATTGCAATGCTTGAAAACAAGGCCTAGGGTCCGTACTTTCGCTAGTGCAATCTCTCAACAATGCTAATATAATTGGATCATATAACCATCCCTCAACGTGCGATGAAGAATCACTCCAAAGTTCCTATCTAGCAGAGAACATAAGAATAAATTGTTTGTAGGGTACGAAACCACCTCAAAGCTATTCTTTCCGATCGATCTATCCAAGAGTTCATACTAAAATAACACCAAAGCAAATTCAGATTCGTAATGCTCAATCCAATACAAAAAACCTCAAAGAGTGCCCCAAGATTTCTACCGGAGAAACAAAGACAAGAACGTGCATCAACCCTTATGCATAGATTATCCTAATGTCACCTCGGGAATCCGCGAGTTGAGTGCCAAAACATATATCAAGTGAATCAATATAATACCCCATTGTCACCACGGGTATTCATATGCAAGACATATATCAAGTGCTCTCAAATCCATAAAAGTATTCAATCCGATAAAACGAAATCTCAAAGGGAAAACTCAATTCATCACAACAAGATAGAGAGGGGAAAAACACCATATGATCCAACTATATTAACAAAGCCCGCGATACATCAAGATCGTGCCATCTCAAGAACACGAGAGAGAGAGAGAGAGAGAGAGATTAAACACATAGCTACTGGTACAAACCCTCAGCCCCGAGGGTGGACTACTCCCTCCTCATCATGGTGGCCATAGGGATGATGAAGATGGCCACCGGTGATGATCTCCCCCTCCGGCAGGGTGCCGGAACGGGGTCTAGATTGGATCTCATGGATACAGAGGCCTTGCGGCGGCGGAACTTCTGATCTAGGGCTTCCCCGAGGGTTTTTGGAATATTTGGCAATTTATAGGGCGAAGAGGCGGTGCGGGAGGCCACCGAGGTGGGCACAACCCACCTGGGCACGCCTGGGGGCCCAAGCGCTCCCTGGTGGGTTGTGCCCCCCTCGGGGCACCCCCCCAGGTGCTGCTCTGGCCCATTGGATGTCTTCTGGTCCATAAAAAATCCACAAAAAGTTTCGCGGTGTTTGGACTCCATTTGATATTGATTTCCTGCGATGTAAAAAACAAGCAAAAAACAGCAACTGGCACTGGGCACTGGGTCAATAGGTTAGTCCCAAAAAATTATATAAAGTTGCTATAAAATGATTGTAAAACATCCAAGAATGATAATATAACAGCATGAATACTTCATAAATTATAGATACACTGGAGACGTATCATACCCCGCAGGGTGCAGTTGTCGTGGTGAGGCTCACCGGTGAGCTCACAGGGAGCCCTGTGCTGACTTGTGGTTGAGGTGTCAACATGGGGTCCATCTGTAGCTGAGTCGTCGGTGGTATTAGCCTTGCCGCTAGAGGTCCCAAGGCCAAGGGCTCCATCGACTCTGTCGTGCATAGCACGTTCGAGTTCGGTTCCGTCATCATGACCTGGTGGACATATATCGCCTGCGGGGCCTCGGATAGGGATGTCCTCTGGTCGGAAATGGCATCAGCCTTTGAATCGGTGGACGACCCTTCCCTTCCCCAGAGGTCGGAGTACGTGACCTCGCGGAAGGGTTGGAGGCCCGTGTTCCCGTCCTCGTTGGTGAGGGAGATTGGTGCGTAATTTCTTTCATCGGCTGAGGTCGAGGCCGTATCTCTCGCGTTGGCATCTTCGGGGGTGCCTGGGTCGGTGACGAGATAGTCTCCTGACGCTTCGCTGATGCGGTAGGCCCCGCAAACCATCACGACTAGCTCAATCATTAGCGCAGCCTCCATTCCATGGATGGCGTGGAGGCGACCTGTGGGGTGCATTTGGTCCGATGTCATAGTGCGCCCCTTAGTACAAATGAGATCATGACGAGGGCCTTTAAGAGGTCCCGCGATGGGAGGTCGGCCGGAAGGTTGATGTCGACCCCGCCCAATTCGTCTACGATGAACGTGAAGGAGCCAAAGGTTAGGCTCTCTCTCGGTGATAGGCTACCGGAAGCAGAGAAAGATCCAATCCATGATTGCTCTCCAGCCGGCGCCGCCCGTGCCTGGTGTGCCAACTGACAGAGCAGATTTCTGTCAGATCCCTCGGTAGGGGTCCAAGCGCGGCTGGAAGTCATGGATCGGAGGTCACACGAAGAGTTTATCCAGGTTCGGATCTCTGGAGAGTAATACTCTGCGAGGGATACCTGTTGGTTTTGGTTATTCATAATGGAGGGATACCTCATGCGAGGGGTTACAATGGTGTACGATATTGCTACCGAGAGTTTCTCCTAACTGAGGATTGATTGATCAGGGGAACCCTAGAGCTCCCTTTATATAGGCAGGAGAGGTCTAGGGTTTACATGCCGGATGCGATCTAGGGTGCCGCCGCCTTCTAGTCTTGGTAGTCAAGAAGGTCTTCTGGCCTCATAGGGTTAGCATCACGCCGTGGGCCTGTTGGGCCCTCTTGTAGTCGACAAGGCCGGGCTCCTTGGCGCTAGCCACCCCCGGTATAGGACCTCACCAGTTTTGACGGGGCCTAACTTGAGCTCTTGTGCAGGGAGCCTGTGACCCTAGAAGCGCCGGCCTCCGATGCTGTGGAGGCGACCGTGCCGAGGTCGCCTAGCGAGTCTCCACCAGTTCCTTTGGAGATCACCCCGCTCATCACCGGGAAGTGTGTTTGAAATTTGTACTAGTGTTGCAGACCTTTCTTCTCAACCTCTGGTTTGTGTTTCACAGCCGTGGAGGTCCTTTCTGGGCTCCCCGCTAGTACTAGCGCCACGTTGGCCTCTGGTGAGGTTGGTGATGCGGAGGCCATGATTGCTCGCGAAGGGGAGGTCAACCTTAGCTGGCCCACCGCTGTTGCAGCCCCCGCTTCTTCAGCAGCGCTTGTTGCTGTGGTGACAGGTGCGCGGGAGGTTTTGAGCACCGAGATGGATGGGTTCGTCATCCTTACGGACGCCAGTTGCCAAGTAGTGCCCTTGAATTTTGATTGATGTAGGGTAGCCATTAGCCCCCGAGGCTGGATGTGATGTAATTTTTGTACTCTTGTTCGCGCTTGTTGTTTGTTCCGAAGAATTTGCTTCATGCAGAAGGTGGCGGCTCTGGAGGGTGAGGTCGTAGACCTCAAGTGCCAGCTAGAAGGTCTAGCGACAGGAGATCGCGCGCCTATCAGCGACATATTCTAGATCCATCTATGAGTCGCTGTGCTGCGCCTGGTGTGATCAAGTGTTTACATTTATTCGTTGTGTTGGATGATTGATGTCGGCCCCTGTTTTGCAACTGCTGAGGAGGCCGCGGCTTTGCGGCAGGAGCTGTCCGAGTCAGAGAGGTCGTGTGGAAAGCTTCAAACTGTAGTGGGCGTTGCTGACGCCGAGCTCAAGGAGTACCGGCAGAAGGTGGCCATCCTTGAGAGCACACTAACCAGCAAAGACACGGAGCTACTCAAGCAGGCGGCCAATGTGTAGCAAAAGGAGGCCGCCGACCAGTGGGCTGGTGAGGCCTGGTCTGCTATGGAGGACCGGGTGAAGCAGCTGATGGAGAGGCTTCAGGACCTGGAGGCCACCGCTATGTGTGAGCTTCTTTTTTTTTCTTGTTCTCTCCTATTGCTTTGGCTGAGTCTTAATGTGGCGTTCCATCTGTAGTGCCCCTCCCAGATGTCGCCCATGCGGATTTAGTCAGGCATCTTCAACATGTTGCGGACATCGCGCAGCGGGTGCGCAAGGCGCTAGGCACGGCATGTGGGGTGCTTTACCATGGAGAGAAGGACCTCGACGACACGCTGGACGGTGTCGTTAAGCTACTGGAGAAGGCGCCTGATCAGCTCTTGGACTGGCAGTACTCGATGGCGTACAAAGGCGCATGCGAGTGCTGGCCAGTATGAGAGTGCATCTGCCCAACACCAACCTCGGCTTCATCATCCATGGCACTGTTGGGTGTCAACCCTCGAAGCCCTCGTCAGTAGAGGTCGGGGCGGAGGACGAGTATATTGCGGATGCCTGCAAGCTGGAGGAGATTCTGAAGGGGTGCTCAGTTGGTGGGGAGGGCCAGTAGGCCTCTTGTAATGTGAAATAGCATGACTGTATTACGTATGTTATCTTTTGGTTGTGTTATATGTTTGTCTCTTGCCTAAGTTGGACAAGCATCCAAGTTAGCTGTCGAGAAATGTGGCCCCGTTGCACCAAAAGTGTCAACGTGTTTGTGGGAGGGCCCTGTTTGAGCCCGGCAAAGCGCAGAACGACCGTGAATTTCTGCGAACCTTTTGGCTTGGGTAGTATTCTCAGCTTGTTAGAATATGTGCATTGAGGAACTTAAAGGCGAAAGAGAGGGGTTGGCCATAAGCCAATCCATAAGGGAGGCCTCCGGGTTAGGGAGGCCTCGATGTGGGCTGTATTGTGATACATTCCCCGAGCGTGATTTCAGGGGCCGTTGGATACATCTCCTATGGGGGCCGGGGCATTACGACAAATGATGCAGCCCCTGAACCCATCTCATAGGAGGATCTCTCAGACTCCCCTCAGATCTCAACACAGCATGGTCAATACAAGATGCTTGGTCGTACCATGGGGCATGGATAGAAAGTTTGAGTAGATTATGGCGCTAAGGTGAGATTATAACGCCATCACATCAATTCTTTATATATCAAGCCAGAGGGTAGTACAAGCTATTATTTCTGTTGTTGGATAATTTGTTCGTGAAATAAATCTAATGTACTGAATGTAAAAGAGGGATAGGATTGACATAACCTGCATTTGTGCCACTATTTGAGTCCTTCTCCGTTGTCGGTTATTGCTTCCGGCCTCCTAGCTTCGTGCTCCTGCTTCATGCTAGTTGGAGCATGAGGGGTACGCCGGGGGATCCTGAGCGGTAGCAGCTGGGCTGCCACTCCCTTTCTTCTTGAATTGATCAGAGGGGACCTCTGCGCATTCCTCTTTGTCTTCTTGGGGGTTGGCCTCTGCCTGTTCGAGGTGGGAGACCTCTGCTTCGTGTGCGTTTTTGGTGTCGCTGGAGACTATGATGACCTCGTTTGGGCTGGGAATTTGAAGCTTCATGTAGGCATAGCATGGTATTGCCATGAATATGACGAATGCTGGCCTCCCTAGGAGGGTGTGATATCCCCCTTTGAATGGGACTACCTCCAAGCATAATTTCTTAGCCCGGAAGTTGTCCTCCTTTCTGAAGATGACCTTCAGAGTGATTTGGCCGAGTGTTTCTGCCTTCTTCCCAGGGACGATGTCGTGGAGGTGCATGGGCGAAGGTCGAAGATCTGTTATGGGGAGGCCTATTTTTTGTAGCGTTGCTGCGTACATGATGTTGAGGCCGGAGCCGCCATCTACGAGTACTTTAGACAACTGGCAGCTGATAACCCACAAGTATAGGGGATCGTTTTTAGCCTTCTTTGATAAATAAGAGTGTCAAACCCAATGAGGAGCTAAAGGTAGAACAAATATTCCCTCAAGTTCTATCAACCACCAATACAACTCTACGCACACTTAACGTTTGCTTTACCTAAAACAAGTATGAAACTATTTTGCAAGAATAAAACTATGAGTACTTTGCGAGAATAAAACTACGAATAAATTGCAAGGTAATAAAAGTGGATAGCTTTTGTCAACAAGAAAGTCATTTGTCCCTAGGCAATCGATAACAAGTACCGGTAACCATTCTTGTAATTTTATATGAGGTAGAGGCATGAGCTAACATACTTTCTCTACTTGGATCATATGCACTTATGATTGGAGTATGATGATAGGGGTAAATATTGAGAAGACAAAAAAGTAAGAAAGTCTCACATCGACGCGGCTAACCAACGGGCTATGGAGATGCCCATCAATTGATATCAATGCGAGGAGTAGGGATTGCCATGCAACGGATGCACTAAGAGCTATAAGTGTATGAAAGCTCAATATGAAAACTAAGTGGGTGTGCATCCAACTTGCTTTCTCATGAAGACCTCGGGCATTTGAGGAAGCCCATCATTGGAATATACAAGCCAAGTTCTATAATGAAAAATTCCCACTAGTATATGAAAGTGACTACATAGGAGACTCTCTATATGAAAAACATGGTGCTACTTTGAAGCACAAGTGTGGAACTAGCATGCCCCTTCTCTCTTTGTTTTTTTCTTTTTTTTTCTTTTCTCTCATTGTCTGGAGTCTCATCCCGACTTGTGGGGGAATCATAGTCTCCATCATCCTTTCCTCATTGGGGCAATGCTCTAAAAATGAATAATGATGATCATCACACTTCTATTTACTTATAACTCAAAAGAAATAAAAATTACAACTCGATACCTATAACAAAGTATGACTCTATATGAATGCCTCTGGCAGTGTACCAGGATGTGCAATGATCTAGCGTAACATGTATGAAAAATGATGAACGGTGGATGAGCCACAACTGCTATGTCAGCTATATGATCATGCAAAGCAATATGACAATGAATGCTCAAGTCATCAAAACGAAAGCGGTGGAAGTTGCATGGCAATATATCTCAGAATGGCTATGGAAAGGCCATAATAGGTAGGTATGGTGGCTGTTTTGAGGAAGATACAATAAGGCTTATGTGTGATAGAGCGTATCATATCACGGGGTTTGGATGCACCTGCAAAGTTTGCACCACATCTCGAGGTGAGAAAGGGCAATGCACGGTACCATAGAGGCTAGCAGATTGCAAAAAGGTAAGAGTGCGTATAATCCATGGACTCACATTAGTCATAAAGAACTCATATACTTATTGCAAAAGTTTATTAGCCCTCGAAGCAAAGTACTATTACGCATGCCCCTAGCGGGATAGATTGGTTGGTAAAGACCATCGCTCGTCCCCGACCGCCACTCATAAGGAAGATAATCAATAATAAATCATGCTCCAACTTCATAGCATAACGAGAGACTATACGTGCATGCTTCGGGAATCACAAACCTTAACACCAATATTCTTACTAACAACAACCGTTTACTAGTACCTCCCACATATTACCCTCTCTATATCGCAAAACTATTGCAAGGAATCAAACATATCATATTCAGTGATCCATAAGTTTTATGTAGGATTTTATGACTAACCATGCAAATGGCCAATTCCTGTTGACTCTCTAAATAGATATAAGTGAAGCATGAGAGTTTAATTCTTTTTATTAAATATCATGCTCTAATAAGTATAAGTGAAGCAAAAGAGCATTCTACAAATAACGGTTTTCTTTGTGAAGAGAAACAGGCAATCCAAACTTCAAATGATATAAGTGAAGCACATGAAGCATTCTATAAAGCCACACTCAAAAGATATAAGTGAAGTGCAATGAGCATTCTATAAATCAACCATGGACTATCTCATACCAGCATGGTGCATAAAAGAAAAATGAAAAATAAACACAAAAGACGCTCCAAGATTCACACATATCACATGAACGAAACGAAGACGAAAACATACCGATACTTGTTGAAGAAAGATGGGATGCCTTCTGGGGCATCCCCAAGCATAGACGCTTGAGTCTCCTTGAATATTTACTTAGGGTGCCTTGGGCATCCCCAAGATTGGGCTCTTGCCTCTCCTCCTTCTCCTCATATCGAGACCTCCTCGATCTTTGATCACTTCATCCACACAAAACTCAACAGAAACCTCGGTAAGATCCGTTAGTATAATAATGCAAATCACTACTCTAAGTACTGTTGCAAACCAATTCATATTTTATTTTTGCATTGTAGATACTGTATTATAACTTTTCCATGGCTTATACCACCGATAAAAATCGATAGTTTCATCAAAACAAGCAAAACAATGCATCAAAAACAGAATCTGTCTTAAACAGGACAGTCTGTAGCAATCTGAACACCTACCATACTTCTGTTACTCCAAACATTCTGAAAAATTAGGTAAAAATAAAAAATTTGTATGTCAAGACTGTGAAAAAAGTTTCATAAACTTTTGATGTTCCAGTAAAAAATGTAAAATCGCGCACTACAGCCTAAGTTTCTGTTTTTGCACCACACATACCAACAAGCAATCTAATCATCCTAAAGGCAAATCTTGGCACATTATTTTTATAATACAATCGAGTTGTACAAGGGGATAATTATTTTTGTTGAAAAGTTTCTGTAATTAAGATTCACAAAGTTTCCATGGGCATGAACAAAGTTCAAGGCTGGCTCTCACTTTCACAATGCTCGTCCCTCTCACTTTCACTTTTTCTTTTTGCGAAGTTTTAAGTTCCCCTCTATATTTTTTTGTTTTTAAACTTTATAAAAGCACTCAACATAAATAAATGACTCTCTAAAACTTCTGGGTTGTCTCCCTTGCAGTGCTTTCTTTAAAGCCATTAAGCTAGGCATAAAGTGCTCAAGTAATGAATCCACCCGCCAACCGGATCCCAAGGTATATCAAAGCCAATTTTAATTAACAATGATTTGGCATTTAGTAGTGACCACAAAGCAACATATATCATGCAATGATGAAGTCTAACTCTCTTCCTATGCATCGGCATGTCATACAAGAACAATTCATGCACATCAAGTAAAGGCCAATACATAGCATAAGCAGTTTGTTGCGATTCTTTCGTGTTGGAAACATAGAGAGCCGGATATGTAGTTCCTCTCTCATAATAATTGCAAGTAGGAGCAGCAAGAACATGCATATTATATTCATCAAAATCACCATGTGCAACGGTAAAAGGCAACCCATCAATGTAATCCTTAATAAGAGCAAACTTCTCCGATATAGTGTAGTTGGGAGAATTCAAAAAGATAATAGGACTATCATGTGTGGGTGCAATAGCAACAATTTCATTCTTAATATAAGGAACTATAGCAAGTTAATCTCCATAAGCCTAATTCAAATTGGCATCATGTCCACAAGCATAGCAATCATCAAGTTCATCAAAAAGAGATAATTCAAAAGAATCAACGGGATCATAGCAATTATCATATCATTCATCCTTCGGTAAGCACGAAGGGAAATTAAACAATGTATGAGTTGAAGAGTTACTCTCATTAGAAGGTGGGCATGGGTAGCTAATCCGCTCTTCCTCCTTTTGTTCTTCGCTCTCCTCATCATCTTTTTCATCCAATGAGCTCACAGTTTCATCAATTTCTTCTTCCATAGACTCCTGCAAAATATTAGTCTCTTCTTGGACAGCGGAGACTTTCTCAATAAATATATCAATATCGAAATTGTATTTATAATTTTCATAGCAATATTTAAGGATGGCAAAATTTTCAGGTCTATAAACATCATCATCAAAAGCTTCATACTTTAAAAACAAAGATTCAATTTCATAAGCACCCTTAAAAGCAACAAATTCTTCTATTCGTTCCACATCGTAGTAATCATATCTACCATTAGCATAAGAAGCTAAGGTTTCATTATCGTTAAATTTGCATGAAAAGGGAAGGTGTGGAGCATTCATCCTAGAGCAACAAGTAAAATCATATCTCTGACATAAATTCCAAGCATACCAATGCAACATATCAATTTGATCCCATAACAGTTTCCCTTTTTGTGTCAAGCGATAATCCCTAAAGTATTCACGTTGATCCAACGTTTCTCCCATTATCAAGTTGAACGGGGTTTTCTCAGGATTATCAAAGTAGTGCATAATATTTTTCACATAACGAGAATCGAGGGTTTTAGGAGGTTCCCCATCTCCATGAGTAGCAAGTACAACTAATTTTTTCGTGTTCCATATCCATAACTAAAGATAGAGAACAACTTAGAACAGAAAATAAAAACTACTTAGTGATAAAGCAAACAAGCACACACGAGAATATTCACCCCACGCTATTGCTCCCCGGCAACGGCGCCAGAAAAAGGTCTTGATAATCCACAAGTATAGGGGATCGTTTGTAGCCTTCTTCGATAAATAAGAGTGTCGAACCCAATGAGGAGCTAAAGGTAGAACAAATATTCCCTCAAGTTCTATCGACCACCGATACAACTCTATGCACACTTAACGTTTGCTTTACCTAAAACAAGTATGAAACTATTTTGCAAGAATAAAACTATGAGTACTTTGTGAGAATAAAACTAAGAATAAATTGCAAGGTAATAAAAGTGGATAGCTTTTGTCAACAAGAAAGTCATTTGTCCCTAGGCAATCGATAACAAGTACCGGTAATCTTTCTTGTAATTTTATATGAGGGAGAGGCATGAGCTAACATACTTTCTCTACTTGGATGATATGCACTTATGATTGGACCCCTAGCAAGCATCTGCAACTACTAAAGATCATTAAGGTCGTGAAACCCAACCATAGCATTAAGTATCAAGTCCTCTTTATCCCATACGCAACAACCCACTTACTCGGGTTTAAGCTTCTGTCACTCTCACAACCCACCATAAGCGAATCATGAACATATTGCAACACCCTACAGCGGGGATCCCTCATGTTTGCACGAGACGGAGGGCACTGTAGGACAACACCATAAATAAAATATACAATCATACCAACCAAGATCACGATTAACCCACAGGACAAAACGGATCTACTCAAACATCATAGGATAGCCAAATATCATTGGGAAATAATATATGGAGTTGAGCACCATGTTTAAGTAGAGATTACAGTGGGGAGAAGAGGTGTTACACCGCTGCATAGAGGGGAAGAAAGTTGGTGTAGACGGTAGCAAGATTGTTGATGTAGATCGCCTTCACGATCCTAGCCCCGGCGGCACTCCGGCGCCACCGGGAGAGAGCCCCCCTCCTTCTTCTTCTTCCTTGGCCTCCCCCCTAGATGGGAGGAGAGTTCCTCCTATGGTCTATGGCCTCCATGGCGGCGGAGGGGCAGTAGCCCCTCCGAGATTGGATCTCCCTCTCTGTTCTCTTCTGTTTCGCGTTCCCCAGATCTGGCCGAAAACCGTTTCTTATATTGCCGGAGATCCATAACTCCGATTGCGCTGAGATTTTAACATGATTTGTTTCCAGATATAAGCTTCCTGGCGCCTAAAGTAGAGCTCCAACCGACAACCGAGGAGGGCACAACCCACCAGGGTGCGCCTGGCCCCTGGGGGGCGCCCTGGTGTCTTGTGGGGGCTGTGGGCCCTCGTTTGCGTTGATTCCAAGTCCCAAAAATCACATATATTCCAAAATAATTCTTTGTAAATTTTTATCGCGTTTGGACTTCATTTGATATGGATTTTCTGCGAAACAAAAAACATGGAAAAAACAGGAACTGGCACTGGGCACTAGATCAATAGGTTAGTCCAATAAATCGTATAAAATGTTGCCAAAAATATGTGAAAGTTGTATAATATTGGCATGAAACAATAAAAAATTATAGATACAACGGAGACGTATCAGCAGCCCCTGATTATAGGGTCGACGACGAGCGCGTTCCTCCCTAGGTTGGGAATGTAGTCTGGGTGGTCATTGAGCCCGAAGGAGATCGTATGGTTTGACCAGTCTAGTAGTTGTGGCACTCTTGGGACCAGGCCGTAGACCTCTCGTAATGTCTGTTTCTGAGCTCGTTTGGACTACGGACCTCAGAAGATCATGGACACCATATGTGTGTCGGTTTGTCCTTCGGGCCTCCTCTTGGAGGTTTTTGTGAGGTCGCGAGTTCTCTGCGACCTTCTTCGGTGTCAGAGCCCTCTCTTTCCCTTGCATTCTTGTCTTGGGTGAGTTGCTCGCTGAGGTGAAACTCGCTTGTGGAGTGCAATGCCTTGTATGCTCCGTGGTTGTGGTACTTGCATGGGCCACTCATGATTGCCTCGTACGTGCAGGACACGTGTTTTGGCCTACTGAAAGATCGAGGATGTCACCTAGGGGGGGTGAATAGGCACTTTAAAATAATTACGGTTTAATTTGTCAAGCACAAAACCTAAAACAACTAGGCTCACCTATGTGCACCAACAACTTAAGCTAAGCAAGATAAACAACTAAGTGATAGCAAAATATATAACATGAAACACTATGGCTATCACAAAGTAAAGTGCATAAGTAAAGGGTTCGGGTAAGAGATAACCAAGGCACGCGGAGACGATAATGTATCCCGAAGTTCACAACCTTGCAGATGCTAATCTCCGTTTGGAGCGGTGTGGAGGCACAATGCTCCCCAAAATGCCACTAGGGCCACCGTAATCTCCTCACGCCCTCGCACAATGCAAGATATCGTGATTTCACTAAGGGACCCTTGAGGGCGGTCACCGAACCCGTACAAATGGCAACCCTTGGTTGCGGTCTCCTGTACCCGTACACTTTGGCAACCCTTGGGGACGGTCACCAGAACCCGTAAAAATTGCTCGGGGCAAACTCCACAACTTAATTGGAGACCCCGACACTGACCCGAAGCTTTACACCACAATGGTTGAGCTTCGACAACACCAACCGTTTAGGGAACCAAAGCACCCAAGAGGAAGAGACTCTAGGGTGCCCAAACACCCAAGAGTAATAAGCTTCTCAAGTTTTCACTTCCACGTATCACCATGGCGAACTCAAACTTATGCACCAAATGCAATGGCAAGGGCACATGGAGTGTTCAAGTCCTTATCTTCCAAATCCCACTACAACAACTAATGCTATGGAGGACGATGAGAGGAAGAACAAAGAGAAGAACACAAAGAACTCCAATATCTAGATCCAAGGGGTTCCCCTCACATAGAGGAGAAAGTGATTGATGGAAATGTAGATCTAGATCTCCTCTCTCTTTTCCCTCAAGAACTAGCAAGAATCATTGTAGGGATTGAGATATAGCAAGCTCAAAGAAGGTCAACAATGGGGGCAAAACACGAGCTCCAAGGATAGGGACCATTGGAGAAGAAAGGCCCCTTAAATAGCCCCCACCCCAAATCCAACCGTTATGCCCACAAGTCGTGCTCAAGTGGTACTACTACTCGGGGGAGCGGTACTACCGCTTAGCACGATGAAAACAGCCCAACGAGGCAGAAAAAGTTCTGCCAGAGAGGTACTACCGCCTATAAAAGTCACTACCGCTCGGGTAGGTAGTACCGCTGATAAGAGGTACTACCGCTCAAGCAGATTAGGCAACAGAAGCATAAAAATAAGCGGAAGTGGTTGCGGCAGAAGGAACCGGATGTACCACGCAAGTAGTACTACCGCTTAGAGGAGTACTACCGCTTAAAACAGAAAAACTACCCAAGCAAAACAGAAGGAAACTCCAAAACTGAAACTGCTATAACTCCTATGAATGGACTCTGAAACCAATAAACTCTAGCTTGTTGGATAGAATACGACAAGTACTATCCATCAGCGACGGGATATTAAGAACTAGCAATGGAGAAGAAATTCCAATAGGATGGGAAGTGGACCTTCCCCAAGTATGAACCGACAATCTCTTCGACACCAAAAAACTCAAAGAAGATGCATATGAACTCCGTTTTTGATGAACTCAAGCTTGTCATGAAGATGACCATAAGCTCTAAGACTCACAAAGAGAAACACCAAACAAGAATGAACAAAGATGATGCAAGGATGCAATGGTTTGAGCTTTCTATGAACGATACGATCAAGCTACTCAATTGAGAGCCCCCCTTGATAGTACGACAATCGATCCTACAACCCGGTCTCCCAACTACCACCATCAAACCGTTAAAATCGATAACCTATCAAGGGCAAACCTTTGCCTTGCGAATAATCCACTTGAGCTAGATGATGATGACCTTGACCTGCTCAAGTTGAACCACCTTTCTTGATTGCGCTGGTTTGATGAAGACTAGTAGATTGCTCCCCCATACTCAAATATGGGTGGGCCACTCTTCCGCACATCTTCACAAGTCCATTGTCACCATAATGGACAACAAGCTTCAAGTATGATCTCTTGGCGATGCTCCACTTGAACTTGCAAACCGCAATCTTGACTTGATGTCATCCTCCATGGGTTGTATGAGATCTTCCTCTTGATGCAAGCCCATGGAAACATACCTAACCCCACATAGAACTCTCACGTAGACCATGGGTTAGTACACAAAGCGTAATGGACAATGCTTACCATACCATGGGATCACTTGATCCCTCTCAGTACATCTTGTACGCTTTGTGTGTTGATCAACTTGATTCACTCTTTGACTTAGTCATGATCAACCATGTAAAATGTCTTCCCTATGACCAATATTTGGATAATTCCTTGAATAGCACCTTGGTCATCACAAAATCTCCTTGAAACCAACAAATGGACTTCAAGAAATGCCTATGGACAAATCCTTCGAATATAACTCAAGGCAACCATTAGTCCATAGAGAATGTCATCAATTACCAAAACCACACATTGGGGAACCATGCTCTTTCACCTACACTACTAGGGAAAACCTTATAGGTGGAGGCTTATCAGTAGCGCGGCTCTATTCAGCGTGCTATTGCTACTTTACAATAGCGCAGGTAATACAGAGGCGCTGCTGCTATCTCTTTAGCAGTAGCGTGGCCCTGCAGAAGGCGCTACGGCTATGTGATCCACACCTTAGCCAACAGGCTATGTATAGTAGCAGTGCGACCCCAAGGTACCGCGCTACTGCTAAAAAGTTAGCACTAGCGCGTTTTGCAAGCACATCGCTGCAACTAAGGTTGTACTGTGCCAAATGGCAGGCCCCACTTGGCAGCAATGCGGCCTGCAGGACCGCGCTACTGCTAACTCTTTAGCAGTAGCGCCGTTTTTAGACCCGCGCTGTTGCTAAGGCGCATCAGCCACCTTTTCCATCCCTCTCCCCTCCCTCTCCTCTCTCCCTTTACTTTTCCCTCCCCCTCCTCTCTCCCTCACTTTGCTTCTTCCTCACTTCTTATCCCCCATTACTCTCTTTCTTCTACCTCTCTTTCTCTCTTTAATGCCCCTAGCTAACTACACAACCTCCATTAATGCAACCCCTTTCTCTTTTTCCTCCCCCTCCACTAGTTAGAGCCATCTCCTTCCCCAACTAGCTAGGTAGATCTACCCATTTAATGAAGTGACCTATCTACCTCCCTAACTAGATCTATCCATGTAAAGAAGTAATCTTTGTCCACTTTTGATCACTAGCTAGGTGTGTGGCGACACCGATAGACCTCATCACCGTCCTCGATCTCTATCTCAAGATAGGCGAGTAAAAATTTGTGCTTTGCAAGAATGGAAATGTGTGTGTGTGTGTGTGTGTGTGAGATATGACCTAATCGGGCGATATGATGGAAATTGTGCGTGCGGCATGAGTTGCCGCCGAATTGTGCTTGAGTTGCCTATGTTTTTTTGAAATGTCAATTTATTTCCGTTCCGGCGAATTTCGGGCAAACTCTATATGTCCTATTTTCAGGGAAGGTCATGCCGAATTTTTGTATGACTTTGATGCATGCATGCATTTTTATAATCAATTTTCTTATTATTACCACGCAGGCGATCATGATGGTCAGTGGAATGATGGTGGAAAAATGGTTGCGGTCGACGATGCAGGACATGTATGAAAATAACCAGACAGAGATTTTATGTCCGTGTCGAAGATGCAAAGGAGGAGTCTGGCTCGACCCCTCTAAGGATGGTCGTTTGAAGGCACACCTGCTCATGACTGGTTTCATGGATGGCTATAATCGGTGGATAAGTGAAAATGATGATGATCAGGACGCCGATGGGGCATACAATGTCTGATAATGGCGGCGGAGAAGAGACCGGACATGGCGGCGGAGAAGGGGCCGGAAATGGCAGTGGAGAAGAGGCTGAAAATGGTGGCGGAGAAGACGTGGACACGCCGCAGCCTTCGTTGCTACTAAGTTCAATCGTGCGGGACCCCCATGTTCGAGACCTGCTTCGCAAGAAGACGAGTAGTGACAGAGCTACTTCTAGAGAGGAGGCCAAGCTAGAGCAACTGGAGGTAGACTCAAAGACTCCATTGTATGATGGTTGCGATCCCGAGGTGACCCACTTGAGTTTCATGCTCGAACTTCTAAAGACGAAGGCTAAAAACAAATGGACCGACATAAGCCTTGATGAGCTTCTCAAGTACCTATGTCCTACTAGTGTGGATGAGGCCAAGAAGATCGTGTGCGCTCTTGATCTGTCGCACGTTAGATACCATGCATGCATCAACGATTGCGTCATTTATTGGAAGGAGCACGCTGAAAAAACCAGCTGTCCGGTGTGCATTGCTTCTCGATACAAGAAGGCCGGAAAGAAATCTCCCCAGAAAGTTGTATGGTACTTACCGATCACTCCCCGTCTGCAGCATTATTTCGTAGATCCTAAGGAAGCAATGTTCATGCGTTGGTACGTGGAGAGGAAAAAGCCCGACGATGGAGATGATCCGAAGTTGAGACACCTTGCAGATGCAAGCCAGTGTAGAGCGTTCAACACCGAATATCGATATTTCACAGGTGATGCAAGGAACATCATGCTTGGCACGAGTACCGATGGCATGAATCCGTTTGGCAACCAGAACACCAACCATAGCACATGGCCCATGTTTCTATTGATGTACAACCTCCCCCTGGTTGTGCATGAAGTCAAAGTACATACACATGAGCATGCTGATTCAAGGGTCAAAACAATCGGGAAATAATATTAATCTGTATTTGGGGCTACTTCAAGAAGAGTTAGACACGTTATGGAAAACACCGACCAAGACATGGGCGCCAGCAAAGGCGGGTATTTCTATAAGAGAGCCGCTTTGGTGACGATGGTGCACGACTATCTTGGTTACGAATATGTCATAGGCCAGGTGTGCCACAGATATTGCGGATGCACGAGCTGTATGGATAATACAACGTGTCAGCAGCTAACAAAAGATGGCGGGTCTAGGAAAATCATGTACATGGGGCATCAAAGATGGCTCGAGAAGGACGACCCATGGAGAAACTGTGGAGATCTATTCAATGGTAAGGCTGAGCATCAAGGACCTCCACGTAAGAGGAGCAGCGCCGAAATCGATGAGCTGTTGAAAAACTGGGAACAGTGCCCCGTGATACGTCTCCAACGTATCTATAATTTATGAAGTATGCATGCCATGTTTACAACAATTTTATATGGTTTTGGTATGATTTGAATGGAACTAACCCGGACTAATGCTGTTTTCAGCAGAACTACCGTGGTGTTGTTTTTTGTGCAGAAATAAAAGTTCTCGGAATTGGACGAAACTTTTTGATGATATTTTTGGAAGAAAAGAGAAATAATGGAGCAAAGAACCACCAGAGGGGGCCCCCAGCTGCCCACAAGACACCAGGGCGCACCACCCCCTAGTGTGCCCTGGTGGTTGGTGGGCCCCTTGAGGCCCATCTTCGCGTGATTCCAACGCTGAAAAATCCTATATATTCAGAAACCCTCGAAAGTTAAACTAGATCAGAAGTTCCGCCGCCGCAAGCCTCTGTAGCCACGAAAACCCAATCTAGACCCTATTCCGGCACCCTGCCGGAGGGGGAAATCATCACCGGTGGCCATCTTCATCATCCTGGCGGCCACCATGATGAGGAGGGAGTAGTCCACCCTCAAGGATGGTTTGTACCAGTAGCTATGTGTTTAATCTCTCTTTCTCGTGTTCTTGATTTGGCACGATCTTGATGTATCACGAGCTTTGTTAATATAGTTGGATCATATGGTGTTTCTCCCTCTCTATCTTGTTGTGATGAATTGAGTTTTCCCTTTGAGATTTCGTTTTTATCGGATTGAATACTTTTATGGATTTGAGAGCACGTGATGTATGTCTTGCTATGAATACCCGTGGTGACAATGGGGTATCATATTGATTCACTTGATATATGTTTTGGCACTCAACTCACGGATTCCCGAGGTAACATTGGGGTAATCTATGCATAGGGGTTGATGCACATTTTTGTCCTTGTTTCTCCAGTAGAAATCTTGGGGCACTCTTTGATGTTCTTTCTGTTGGATTGAGTATTATGAATCTGAAATTGTTTGATGCATATCGTGTAATCCACTCACGGATACTCGTGGTGACATTGGAGTATCTATGTGATATTAGAGTTGGTTGATGTGTATCATATGGTGTTATTTTAGTACGAACTCTTAGATAGATCGATCGGAAAGGATAACTTGGTGTTATTTTAGTACGAACTCTTAATAGATCGATCGGAAAGGATAACTTTAAGGTGGTTCCATACCCTACAAACAATTTCTTCTTCTGTTCTCCGCTAGATAGGAACTTTGGAGTGATTCTTCATCGCACGTTGAGGGATGGTTATATGATCCAATTATATTAGCATTGTTGAGAGATTGCACTAGCGAAAGTATGGACCCTAGGCCTCATTTTCAAGCATTGCAATACCGTTTGTGCTCACTTTTGTTACTTGCTACCTTGTTGTTTTTATTGTTCCTATTACAAAAATCAATATCTACTTTCATTACTACACTTGTATCACCATCTCTTCGCCGAACTAGTGCACCCATACAATTTACCATTGTATTTGGTGTGTTGGGGACACAAGAGACTCTTTGCTATTTGGTTGCAGGGTTGTTTGAGAGAGACCATCTTCATCCTACGCCTCCCACGGAGTGATAAACCTTAGGCCATCCACTTGAGGGAAAATTGCTACTGTCCTACAAAACTCTGCGCTTGGAGGCCCAACACGAGTCTACAAGAATAAAGTAGCGTAGTAGACATCAAGATCTTTTGTGGCGCCATTGCCGGGGAGGTGAGTGCTTGAAGGTATATCTTTAGATCTTGCAATTGAGTCTTTTAGTTTCTTGTTTTATCACTAGTTTGGTTTATAAAAAAAACTACAAAAAAATGGAATTGAGGTGGCCTCATATTATTCATCTTTATCATGTCTTTCTTGAAAATTATGGAAAGGAAAATTGTGCTCAGATAGAAGAAGAATTCAAGAAAATGTTTGGCATAAAATCTTTGTATGATGAGCATGATTGCAATGTTGCTATTATGAATTCTTTGAATATCCTTGATGTTAATGATATGCAAAGCTACAAGCTTGGGGATGCTATGTTTGATGAAGGTGATATTTTTAGTACCCCAAGTTTTGATGAGAATATTTACTATGATTAAAGTGTGCCTCCTATTTATGATGATTATATTGATGAAAGTGGATTTGGAGAGGTCATGACTTTATTTAATGATGATTCCACTATCTTGGAAGGGGTTTCAATTGATTTTGATAACAAAGTTGCTATCTATGATGATTATTGTGATGACACTTATGATATAAATAATAATTATCACCATGAATCTTGTCATCATCATTTTAATTCTCAAATTGATTATGTCAATCAAGTATCACATGATAGCTATTTTGTTGAGTTTGCTCCCACTACTATTCATGAGAATAAATTTGCTTATGTGGAGAGTAATAAAATTTCTATGCTTGTGGATCATGAAAAGAATGCTTTATGTGATAGATATATTGTTGAATTCATTCATGATGCTACTGAAAATTATTATGAGAGGGGAACATAAGCTTTTACATATTGCAATAATATCAAGTTTCCTCTCTATGTGTTGAAAGTCTTGAAGTTTCGCTTGTTTTGCCTTCCTATGCTAGTTGATTCTTGTTCCCATAAGTTGTTTGCTCACAAAGTCCCTATGCATAGGAAGTGGGTTAGAATTAAATGTGCTATTCATATGCTTCATGATACTTTCTTTGTGTTTCAATTCTTATCTTTTATGTGAGCAACATTGAAATCATCATGCCTAGCTAAAAAGGCAATAAAGAAAAGCGCTTGTTGGGAGACAACCCAACATTTACCCCTACTGTTTTTGTGTGTTCACATGATTAATATACTGTATTGATCATGTTTTATATCTTTTGTTTCAATAAAGTACCAAGTAAAGCCTTTGGGATAGTGTGGATGATAGTTGACTTGATTCTGTGCAAAAAAAGAAACTTTTTGTGCCCAGTAACAGAATATTTAAAAATTTCTGGGGCATTGAAAAATTCTGATTTTTTTTAAAGTTGATGGGTATACAAATTTTCTACGTTTTTCTAATGTTTCAGAATTTTTGAAGTTACAGAAGTATGACCATAATTCAGATCTTTACAGTCTGTTCTGTTTTTGAAAGATTCTGTTTGCAATGCATAGTTTGCTTGTTTTATGGTTTCTATGGCTTATATTGATTAATATAAATTGTGAAAATTGTAGAGTACATTAGGCATTATGTGGAAACAATTATGAATCTTGTATTTATAGTACCAAAGTGAATGATTTGTCTTTATCATACTAACCCATCTCACGAAGTTCCGTTAAGTTTTGTGTTATTGAAGTTTTCAAGTTTTGGGTGAGATATCAATATGAGGAGAATAAGGAGTGACAAGACCCTAAGATTGGGGATGCCTAAGGCACCCCAAGGTAATATTCAAGGAAGATCCAAGCAACTAAGCTTGGGGATGCCCCGGAAGGCATCCCCTCTTTCGTCTTCAACATTATCGGTAACCTCCCTTGGAGCTACATTTTTATTCGTCACATGATATGTGTTTTGCTTGGAGTATCATTTTATTTTGTTAGGATTTGCTTGCTGTTATTTATATAATGTTTTGCATCTTTTATTTCAATAAAAATGTCAAGTATAGCCTTTACCATGCTTATTTTGTAAGTCTATATGTGGCTGTTTGAAAACAGAAAGTTGCACGCTAGTACGTGAATTCTTGAGAAAAGTCAGAATGTGATAAAATGTTGAATTTTTTGCACAATAATATATGATTAATTTTCTACAGTGTGGTAAATTTTCAGAGATTTTGGAGTTAGGAAAGAATCAGTATAATTACACTCTTTACAGATTGTCCTGTTTAGACAGATTGCTGTTATGTTTGCTTGTTTAATGATTCTATTTGAGGATAGGAGTATTAAATATGCAGAGGCATTTAGTATGCAATTTTAAATAATAATTTTAGTGATTTGCTAGAGTACAGAATGATAAGGTTATTGCATTGATTTATACTAACTTATCTCACGAGTTCTTGTTGAGTTTTGTGTGGATGAAGTTTTTGACATTTAGGGAAACTGTGATATAAAAGGAATTAAGGAGACACAAAATCTCAAGCTTGGGGATGCCCAAGGCATCCCAAGATAATTTTCAATAAGTCTCAAGCATCTAAGCTTGGGGATGCTCCGGTAGGCATTCCACCTTTCTTCTTCAAGAATTATCGGTTAGTATCGGTTGAGCCTAAGTTGTTGCTTCTTCACATGAGTTGTGATATTCTTGGAATGTCATTTAATTTTAATTTTGCTTGCTGTTTTAATAAAATACTTAGATCTGAAAGTTTTTAAATAAGAGAGAGTCCTCAAATAGCTACCCATTTACTTAACTACTCGCTTGAACTTCACTTATATCCTATGAGTAAATTGTTGAATGAATTGAATATCATAAAGTTGAAATTATATGTGCTTCACATGCTTGTATTATAGCTAGTAGTAGCTTCACATTGGGTTTAGAAAGTGAAATCTTTTGAAGCTTGGGTCATACAAGCAATTCATGAATGATTAGTATAAGGAAGAGAACTTTCATATACAAATATATTATCTTGGACATCTTCTATGATTGTGAATACCCATTAATTATTTTCAAACTTGAGAAAATTAGTTGAAGTTGGACAAGGAAGACAACGTAATGAGTTATGGTTGTGTATATTTGCATAGAAGTTATATTGTTATGGATCCTCCAACATGTGGTGTTTGCTTAGGATCTTTTGCTAGCCAAAAATTTGTACTAAGTAGAGATACTACTTGTGCATCCAAAAACCCTTAAACCCAGTTTCTTGCCATGAGTGTCCACCATACCTACCTATGCATTGAATAAGATCCCTCAAGTAAGTTGTCATCGGTGCATAAAGCAATAAAAATTGCTCCTAAATATGTTTGATCTTTTATTGTAAGGGAAAATAAGCGTTGTACAAACTTGTGATGGCAAAGTAATAAAAGCGACGGACTACATAATAAAGGTTGCTATCATAAGGGGCAATATAACGCGACGTTCCTTTGCATTAAGAGACTGTGCATCCAAAAATAAAAAGTGCATGACAACCTCTGCTTCCCTCTGCGAAGGGTCTATCTTTTAGTTTTCAGTATTTATTTTTATGCAAGAGTTAATAGTATGCATTCTCATTTCAACCTCAATTATTCTCTAGTTGGCAAGCATCATGTGGTGGGGAAATATCTAGGCATATATGGCCAGTCAAATATATTTGATCATGATTTATTATTGTTGACAATTATCTCTATGATAAATGAGTTGGGAGGTGAAACATTAAGCCCCTATCTTTCTCTGTGTTTGATGGATGCCATTTGTTCTAAAAATATGCTTTGAGTACTAGCAATCATAGAAGACTATATAATAATTGAGCATGTGGAGCTCTTACTTAGACTTTGTTGAATAAGTTGAATTGGAATTGTTTGGTGACTAAGAACATAGGTTGTCAAGTTTCAAGAGAATGCATTGTTTGAACCATAACATGTGAATTGATTGCTACTTTATCATGAGAAGTTTTATGAGAAAGAGTTGTTGTTATGATGCTAGGAAAAGTGATTGAAATTATCATTGATCAAACTTATGCACTATGCTAGCATTCACACTTCAAAATTATTTCTTTTATCATTTACCTACTCGAGGACGAGTAGGAATTAAGCTTGGGGATGCTGAAACGTTTCCAACGTATCTATAATTTATGAAGTATTCATGCCATGTTTACAACAATTTTATATGGTTTTGGTATGATTTGAACGGAACTAACCCGGACTGACGATGTTTTCAGCAGAACTACCGTGGTGTTGTTTTTTGTGCAGAAATAAAAGTTCTCAGAATTGGACGAAACTTTTTCATGATTTTTTTTTGAAGAAAAGAGAAATAATGGAGCAAAGAAACACCAGAGGAGGGCCCCTGCTGCCCACAAGACACCAGGGCGCGCCACCCCCCTGCCGCGCCCTGGTGGGTGGTGGGCCCCTTGAGGCCCATCTTCACGTGATCCTAACATTGAAAAATCCTATCTATTCAGAAACCCTCGAAAGTTAAGCTAGATCAGAAGTTCCGCCGCCTCAAGCCTCTGTAGCCACGAAAAACCAATCTAGGCCCTGTTCTGGCACCCTGTCGGAGGGGGAAATCATCACCGGTGGCCATCTTCATCATCCCGGCGGCCACCATGATGAGGAGGGAGTAGTCCACCTTCGGGGCTGAGGGTTTGTACCAGTAGCTATGTGTTTAATCTCTCTCTCTCATGTTCTTGATTTGGCATGATCTTGATGTATCGCGAGCTTTGTTAATATAGTTGGATCATATGATGTTTCTCCATCTCTATCTTGTTGTGATGAATTGAGTTTTCCCTTTGAGTTTTCATTTTTATCAGATTGAATATTTTTATGGATTTGAGAGCACTTGATGTATGTCTTGCTATGAATACCCGTGGTGACAATGGGGGTATTATATTGATTCACTTTATATATGTTTTGGCACTCAACTCGCGGATTCCTGAGGTGACATTGGGGTAATCTATGCATAGGGGTTGATGCATGTTTTCGTCCTTGTTTCTCCGGTAGAAATCTTGGGCACTCTTTGAGGTTCTTTATGTTGGATTGAGTATTATGAATATGAAATTGTTTGATGCATATCGTATAATCAACTCACGGATACTCGTGGTGACATTACAGTATCTAGGTGACATTAGAGTTGGTTGATGTGTATCATATGGTGTTATTTTAGTACGAACTCTTAGATAGATAGATTGGAAAGGATAACTTGGTGATATTTTAGTACGAACTCTTAGATAGATCGATCGGAAAGGATAACTTTGAGGTGGTTCCATACCCTACAAACAGTTTCTTCTTATGTTCTCCGCTAGATAGGAACTTTGGAGTGATTCTTCATCGCACGTTGAGGGATTGTTATATGATCCAATTATATTGGCATTGTTGAGAGATTGCACTAGCGAAAGTACGTCCCTAGGCCTCATTTTCAAGCATTGCAGTACCGTTTGTGCTCACTTTTGTTACTTGCTACCATGCTGTTTTTATTGTTCCTATTACAAAAATCAATATCTACTATCATTACTACACTTGTATCACCATCTCTTCGCCGAACTAGTGCACCTATACAATTTACCATTGTATTTGGTGTGTTGGGGACACAAGAGACTCTTTGCTATTTGGTTGCAGGGTTGTTTGAGAGAGACCATCTTCATCTTACGCCTCCCACGGATTGATAAACCTTAGGTCATCCACTTGAGGGAAAATTGCTAATGTCCTACAAAACTCTGCGCTTGGAGGCCCAACACGAGTCTACAAGAATAAAGTTGCGTAGTAGACATGACCGCACACCGGGAAAGATGAAAAAGGCGCCAGAGCCACTGCTGAAGGTATGGAAAACGAGGTCTGTTTTCTGGGACTTGGATTACTGACCCAAACTCGACACGCCTCATTGCCTTGATCAAATGCATATCACGAAGAATGTCCTTGAGATCTTGCTTGCAACACTGATGAACATGCCGGATAAGACCAAGGATGGGATGAAGGCAAGAAGAGACTTGGAAGATTTGAAAATTAGGGCAGATCTCTAGATGTCGCCCCATAAAAAGTCGAAGGAGACAGAGACGGAGACGGAGGCGCGGGACAAGGGCAAAAAACTCAACAATAAGGAAGAGAATTATTGCCCCCTTCTTGCTTTACCTTAAGTCTGAAGGAGATCGATCAATTCTTCAAGTGCCTTACCAGAATCAAAGTTAGTTCTGGTTACTGTGGGAAGATAAGCAGATATCTAGACACCAAGAAGAAAAGGTTCAACAGGATGAAGTCTCATGACTGTCATGTGATGATGACGCAGATACTCCCTGTTGCCCTTAGAGGGATAATGGACAAGCACGTCCTGACACACTTATTGGTCTCTGCTACTTTTTCGATGTTATCTCTCGAAAGTCGATCAGTGTGAAGCAGCTCCGAAGGCTACAGGAAGAGATTGTTGTGATACTAAATGAGCTTGAGATGTACTTCCCGCCCGCGTTCTTTGACGTCATGGTGCATCTGTTTGTCCACATTGTGGACGATATCATAGACAACGGGCCGACATTCCTGCACAGCATGATGCTGTTCGAGAGGATGAATGGGGTCATCCAAGGATTCGTTTGTAACATGTCCCGTCCGGATCGAAGCATCATCCAGGGCTATCTGACACAAGAGTGCATCTCTTTCTGCGAGAATTATCTATATGGTGGAGACCCTATTGTTGGTTTGCCTGTTAAGAAGCACCTTGGGAGGCTCGAAGGAGAAGGTCACACCAACAGCCGCAGGGAATTGCATGTGGATAACTCGGATCGATGCAACGACTTTGACATACTAAACTTAGTAGTGCTACAACACCTAGACGTGGTAGATCCTTTTGCGACACTGCACAAAGAAACCATCGCAAAGAAGTACCATGACCGGGGGCTATGCAGGATGAACGCCAAAGTTATTAGAGAGCACAACTCCACTTTCCTGCCTTGGTTAAAAGAGCATGTTCGTCCTAATCCCCCGGAAGAGGGCTCTACGGATGGATTGCTCATATACGCCTTAGCACATGGCTCTGCGGCCAACCTCGCGACTTGTCAGGCATATGATATCAATGGATACACGTTCTACATGGCCAAAGATATAAACAGTGATTTTTAGAACTCAGGGGTGACGATGGAATGCATGACCGGCGACAACGCCGCAACTAAAAGATTCTATAGAAGAGTCGAGGAGATCTGGGAGTTTCACTACTCTGGAATGCATAGTGCAACAATGTTCCGTGTCAAGTGGGTTAAGAATGTCGAAAGAGAAAACCGGTATCTCACTACCATGTCTATACCCGACGCCAAGAGCGCTACCGTGAATGCCATCGCAAAAAACAAGCCATGGGTACACCCTAAGCACATGACACAATGCTTCTTCATAACTGACCCGAGCAATCCCAACCGTGTTCTCATGAGGAGAGGCAAAAGGAACATCATCCGAATGGATGGAGTCAGCAACGAGGAAGACTACGACCAGTACGGCAACCCGATGAGGGAAGATGATGATGATGATGATGATGAAGCATACGTCAAAAGAAGAATCGATACTACATTACCTAAGAAAGATCATACTCCATCGAAAAGGAAAAGTCACAACGAGGGGCTCAATTATTTGACAACGAACAAGAAGGGAAAGAAGCTCACTTAGAAATGGAAACGTCAATGCTGAGAAACCATCATTTATATATATATACTAGCACATATGCCCGTGCGTTGCAACGGGAGATAAAATTATCATGTTCATCAGAACATTCACCAGCGCGACACACCAGCCTCTGGACGATGCCACCCAGCGATGGTAGTGAGGCAAATGAGGTGGGCTCCTGTCCGATGGCACCCAAGACAGAAGTGCATCAGTGCGGGAGTCGGCTAGTTGACGCGGTAGTTGATGAAGATGTGATGCTATGTCGTGTGCATGCACGCACCTTGTATACATCCACACCCGCCAATCTAATGCTACCGCCTTGGACACGGCTCCTGGACAATTTCATATGTCTAGGTTATCAATGAGAACTTTCATCCGAAAATGAAAATGGTCACAATAATTAGCGCATCTGTCTGTATTTGGACATCTGGCGGGAGGTACACGGTAGCATCAATATTGACGGCACGCCGAGATATTGCGATTGCTTCCACTGAAGCTTGAGCCAAAGGATATATGTACGCCTTCCTTAGAAGATGTCTTCGGACAAAGTACTAATTAGCAATCAATCCGATATGGGTGGTGTCTGATCACATCGCACACACATAAGATGTCCGCGATGGTGTGAGTCATGGAGGCGAGGACATATCGAAGATGGATGATGGGGGTCCGACATGTGCTCCATGAACTCTTGGGCATAGAGTTGGTTTTCTCCCTTGCCTGGAATTACTTTTCTCCTAAATTTTTTAATATATTTTTCTTCTGATTTGTAGGCTTATTTGGTACGTGAGAGCAGGAACAGTTTGCATGTCGAACGCTTTGATCGTCAAAAGTCAAAACACATCCAGAATAGGGATGTGCGGCTCGATGAAGAAAAGTCATGTAATGTACCACGGAACGGCAAAACAATGATAATCCTAGACCTACGAAGCTTTACGAAAGGTTTTACGTAACCTTCCCCAAACACTCTCTCGCCCCCCTGATTTTCAGGTGGGTGGGGCCCCTTCCTCCCCCTTCTCCAATCATAATTGTCCATGTGGCAGCTTAAGTAAAATACGTAATTTTCTTTACGTGGATGTAGCATTACTCGCAAAACAAACTCAGTGGGCTTGTGGAGCGAACAACTTTTTTTTAAGGAAACTCTCTTCCACAATAAGACCGCGATGGTTATTTCTCTTCGTACCGGTTCCTATTAGGAATCGCCTACGCGTAGGAAATAGTGGGCTGGCCCAACACTATACATTTTTTTATTTGTTCAGTTTTTTCCCATTGCGTGCAGCCTGGTCTTTCTTCAGTTTTTCGGCTTTCCTTTTTCCTATTTTATTCTTCCATTTTCAGTGTTTTTCCCTTTCTTTATTTATGATTTCCTTCACTTTTTTCCTTTCAGGTTTTCATCATTTTTCTCTTTTCAAAAATTGTCTACTTTTTTCACGCATAATGTACATTTTGCTTATACATAAGGAACATTTTTATTGCATACATTTAACATTTTTGAAATAGATGGTTAACACTATTTTAATATAGGTTTTACTGTCTATGTTTTTCTTACACATTTTACATTTGTTTGTATATATCAGGAACATTTCTTTATACATGTTTAACATTTTTCAAATAGATAATTACATTTTTTAAATAAATGTTTGATGTCTACTTTTTTTCAACACATGTCTACATTTTGTAATACACATTGTACATACTTTTATACATGTTTAACATTTTTATAATATATGACTAACAAATTATCAGATATATGTTTTGATGTCTAGTTTTTTCTACATATTGTACATCTTTTGTGTACATATGAAATATTTGATTATATGGGTTAAGTTTTGTAAAAATACATGGTTAAAATTTCATGAAATATATGTTTTGATGTCCACTTTTTTTCATACATATTTTGAAATTTTCATATACATCTGACACTTTTAATATTATTTAAATACATGATTAACATTTTCTTCAAATACATGCTTTGATCACTATTTTTTTAATACATACTGTATGTTTTTCTTGTACATCAGAAACATTTTTATACATGTTTGACATTTTTCAAATACATGATTTAATTTTTTTAAAGTGCGATGAATACTATAAAAACTTAAATAAGAAAAAAGGAAAATGAAAAATGAAAAAAACATAAGAGAAAAAATAGAAACAGAAAACTACAAACAAAAGAATAAAATTTTGTGGTATGTCATCCTTCAAATGGGCCGGCCCACGAAACTGCTGCCTGCAGCGAGGCTAGCTATCGTCGGCCTCAATAATAAGGGAACTTCCGCTTCTCCAGCAAAGACATCGGCTTGGCTGCTAGATGGTTGTGCATGCGCGCCTTTTTCCATGAGACCACGGTTTGAGTTCAGCTTTGTACGTATTTTTTTTCCTTTTTTTAAAATAGATGACGTACAAAACTCCAGAGATGACAACGTACGGAACACTTATGAGACGAAAAAAGTGGAGAAACGCTCCTCCCTTTAATATTAGGTAAAGATATATGTATTTATTTTGTGTACGCACTTAATCGTTATCGGCCAAATGATGTGTAATATATATGCATGGTTCCGGCTCGATTGTCTATCGGAAAATAAAAATGAGAAAGGAAAGAAGAAAATGAAAAGAAAAACAAAATCAAAAGAAAAATACAAGGAATAGAAAAGAAAATGAAAAGAAAAAGAAAAAGGAGAAAGGAAAATGAAAAGAAAAATAAAATAAAAATAAAAGGAATAGCAGTAGCACGGGTCAGCACACACGCTATAGCTAACTTAGCCGTAGCGCGGGGTTTGCTTAACTCGCGCTACAGCCAAGTTAGCTATAGCGCGTGTGCCGGCCGGCGCTACTGCTAAGTTTTACTTAACCAGCACGCGGGCTCCCTTCCTCCTCATTCCTCCTCAGTTCCCACTCTCTCTGTCTCTCCCCTCGTCGCTTCGAAGCCCCTGCCCTCGCCGCACCCCAGCCTCGAGCGCCGCCGAAACCCCTACCTTCGCCGAAGCCGGAGTCCCTGCCCTCGCCGCGCCCCAGCCTCCTCTTCGCCGGAGCCCCTACCCTCCTCGACGTCGCCCCCTCTGGTGCGCCAGCCTCGTCGCCGCCTCACCACCGTCTCCCCCGACCTCCACCTTCCAACTGTAAGCCCCTCCTCTCTGTCAAACTTAGTAGTAGGGTTAGGTATTTTAGTTAACTAAATTTTAGATGTTTCTGTTAAATGAATTCTAGGTATTTTAGTTAACTGAATTTTAGGTGTTTAGTTAACTGAATTCTAGGGTTAGGTATTTTAGGTGTTTACTTAACTTAATTCTAGGGTTAGGTATTTTTTAGGTGTTTAGTTATGTTAATTCTAGGGTTTAGGTGTTTCTGTTAAATGAATTCTAGGTATTTTAGGTGTTTAATTAATAGAATTCTAGGTGCTTATATTAGTAAGTGATCGAGTGAGAGTGTGCCATATTAGTGGAATATTAGTAAGTGAGTGAGAGGGGGTTAACAGAATTTTAGGTCCTTTTTAGTGGAATATTAGTACTTTTTGTATTGTAATTTTAGCATGATGATCTCCTTTGAGTACGCAATGATGATATCCATTGAGTGATATTGAATTTGCAAGTAGAGCCATTTTTCTATATGCAGGGAAACTCCGGGTGGCCTATGTTTTGCCGGAATGTTGATTCATTTCTATTCCGGCGAATTTCAGGCACTCGATATGTCCACTTTTTAGCAAAGGTCATCCCGAAATTTCCCGTGAATTTCGGCATGACTTGTGCTAGAAAGTAGGCATATCGAGTGCCCGGGGATTGCTGGGACGGGAATGAAACGACATTCCGGCAAACCATAGACCTTTTTTCATGTCATTACTCATTTTATTATAGTTTAAGAATTAAACGAGCAGACTTAATCGTAGGAAACATGTCGAACAACAAAAAAATCGAGGCTTCTGACCATGCTGCCGACGACATACAATATGACCGTGAACATGAATACCTTGACTTTTTGTCTAGTTAGCACATACAAGGTACTACCATCGACATCGACACCGATGGCGGCGCCGAGACCGGTGTGGAAGGTACCGGCACAGAAGGTACCGGCGCCGAAGCCGCTAACAAAAAGAAGAAGGAGAAGAAGAGGACACGACGCCCTAACAAACTTGGCATCGAAAGACTGCTAGTCACAGAGGTGCACCCTGACAAATTCAAGCCAATAGCGCCGGATGAAGCTCTCAAGTGCTATGGCAACCAAGTTGGATGCATCCTACGGGAAACCGCGAGCATCAACGACATTGACTTAAGGAGTAAACCACATCTAGAGCACTTGCTCCTAACGAAGCTGCATAAGAGATTTCAGTTCCCCGGCCGGAATGACCGCATAGACCACCCGTGGGATGATGATGTCATGGAAAAGATTAACAACCACGCCATGGGCATGTTCAACAACGATTTGGCCGCCTGGAAAGTGAGGGTGAAACGAGCGATTGATGCTAACAAACCCGTGTCCAAGATTTTGGCGGACAATCCGACACTTACGGAAGATGAGTTCGAAAAGTTCAAGGACACTTGCGCTACTGATGCAGCCAAGCTTAAGTCTGAGAAATACAAGGGGCTTCAGGAAAGGAACATGAGGACCCCCACCTCGGAAGCCGTGGCTACCTTGGCAAGAGGCCCATATGGGATAAGGAGGACACGAAACGTGAAGTCGCAGGGCTCCCAGATCCCTTCGCAGAGTTCATCGACCCACAGGAGCGTGACTTCATCAGGGTCCGGTACAAGTGGGACAAGGAAAAGAAGGTTTGGTACGTGGACCCGATCACGAGGAAATTGATTTGAATACTAGTAATTATTATTTTACTACCTTACATTTAGCTTCTGATCAAGTCGACTACATGTTGTAGTAACATTCGTAAATGGTTCACGTTCCTTTTGCAGAAGGAACAACATAGGATTGCGACCGAAAGTGACTTGTCATCTCAGTCATCGGCGAGCCCCAAGTGGTACACCCCTCTTAACCAGGCGTTGAACATACTCAAGGGACGCCCTTTGGACCAGCGGCCGCAATATGGACATGTGCATGATGTTAGAGATGGCGCCACTTGGAAGTACTACTACGACGAGGGCCCGGAGGCCAAGAGGCAGAAAAAGAAGTTCAGTCAGGTGAACATCAACGAGAACGTGAAGATTGCTTTCGAGAAAAATGCAGCTAAGGACGAGAAGAAAGCAGCTGAGGCCATAGAAGGGGCCAAAAAAGAGTTGGTCCAGCAGGCAGTCTATGCAGCTTTATTTGTCTACAGAAATGATTTCGCAGCTTAGGTTAATAGCTTGATTCCGGCTGTTATAGAATGGACGAAGCAAATTCTGGACAAGACAGCACATGATTATCCCATGCCCAGCTTCATCCGGAGCAACTCGGTGAACATCGCACCATCACCTGCTCTCGCAACCGCACCTGCTCCCGCACCCGCGCCTACTCCCGCAGCCGCTCAAAGCAGCCTGTCCTCTGTCTCTGGCATGCTAGGGTTGATTGCAAGAAGTCTCTGTTCATGCAATCCTCAGAGGACACGCCTCCAGATGCCGCCTCAATGCAGGCTGAACTAGATGAGGGTCGTACAGTACTTAGGCCATCAACACTGGTGGCGGGGGTAAGGAAGGGTCTGGAAGGCCAACCCAAGAAAAAGGAGAGGAAGAGACTGCCGAAGAAAGGCTCTGCTGCCGCCAAAGCTTCTAGCAGCCAGTCAACTCTGCCGATTGATTTTGCATACCATGTACCGGTCGAAGGTGCGGCGATGTACCATGTCGTGGGCGAGCCGATCCTATCGTTGAAACTGCTGGAGGGCATATCAGGGGATCTCAGGAGACTGCACGACCATGTGTTATCGACTGAGAAAAGCCTTATCGCCTAGGAGGATCCAGGATATCCAGTTTACGCGGTTAGTGTGCCTGAGGGCAAGTGCTACGTCGACACACTGCCCGTGGAGGTGTTCTTCCTGCGGTTTGATCACATCTTTGAGATGTTTCTCACGAGGCAACTCGATTTTACAATCTTTCGCCTTTTTGCACTACATATGAACATTGTCATCAGGAGAGAACAAATCTTGTAAACCTGTGTGGCGGATCCATACTACATGCATGAGTCCTTCTTGAGTCTCGGCGACATTGAGCGTAAAGCTGCTAGGGAGTACATTGAAAACTTCGTGGTAAAGAATAAGGACAAGGAAACAATTCTCCTGCCTTATCATCCAACGTAAGTCATTGCCGGACAACCCTTTCATACATTTCAATCATTCCTTCGCTCATATGGAGAATAATTTGAGGTGTTATTTTCCCCGTAGCAACGGGCGTGTTGTCCTTATCCTTCTTTTCCCGTGAGTCCCCCACGCTGTGTATTTCGATTCGTCCAGAAACTATGAGAAGAATGACTACACCCTCATAATGGATATTCTGGATGATGCTCTCCACGGTTTCAGCATGAGGGGTGGCCACATCGAGATCAAGAAACAAAGGAAGAGCAGGCCGCGTTTCTCGCATAAAACTACCTGCTGCTGCATCCATCAACCGACAGCAAGCTAGAACGATGGATTCTACCTCCTCCATATCATGATGGAGTTCAGAAGGGATCACCAACAGCTTCGCATGACAACAAAAAATGATGTTCTTATCCGCAAATGGGTAGAATCCTTAGGAGAAGAACCGGATTATAAACTCAGAGATGACTTCTTTCGCATCCAGAGGGACATTGCAACGATCATCATGAAAGAAGTGGTCGAAGAGAAGGGGATGTTCCACCACGTGCGAACTCGCATAGGCCTACAACGTCAGGACCTGACGCCATTCACAAAGCTAGGGTGCATCCTCTCGGATATGGATGGATGGAACTTCCAGCGATTGATGATGCCGATGATGATGTGTCGGTTGAACCTGTACTTTCTGTAGCAATGAAACTTTGTGATGTCAATGGTCCTGCTGAACTTGCATAATGCTAGTTTGTTAGTTTGGGTACGATGACCTGCGTACATCGAGTTAATTAGTTTGGGTACGATGAACCTGTGTTTATTAATTATGTTTATTATATGTTGCATCTATTTGCTAGCTCTTTCTTTTTGTGTTGCTCAAGTATATTATGTTGCATTATTGTTGAATTCGCTTGATGAAGATGCATCCCTAACAGGTATATAGGTCCTTGATGGCGAAGAAGTGCTATGCCGTGTACATAGGGAGGGTTCCGGGAGTGTACGACGAGTGGCCAGAGTGTCAGGCCCAAGTGGAGCGGTTCTCGGGCGGCAGCCACAAAGGGTTCGATTGCAGACAAGAAGTGGAAGCTAGTTACTTGAGGTTCACACTAGCACGAGAGAGGAATCAGAACCAGCGCATCATGTACTGCATAATTCCGCTCTTACTCATATTGATAGCTCTTATCTTCTATATCATTGTTTAGATGGATGACGATGCAGTTGCATGTATTCGAGACATGTCATAACTTGTATCGCTATTTCGAGATGATGACGAGACAGATCATTTCTATTGGAAGATGATTATGACGATGACATGATTTGATGATACTATTTGTATGTGTATGATATGATGAGACTATTGTGTGTATGATATGATAGGGACTATTGTATAAAACCTGCACAAATAGAAAGGAAATATGCAGAAGAAGAAAAATTTAGAAAATAATAACAGTAGTGCGGGGTATGTGTGTAGCAGCAGCGAGGTTACTTAACACCCGCTACTGCTACATATGGATAGCAGTAGCATGGATACACACGCGCTACTGCTACAAGTTAGCTGTAGCGCCGTACCAGTGGCACGGGGGCCCACGCTACTGCTAGGCTTTTGCCTAGTAGTGCTACATTCGTACTTTGCTTTTTTGCTGCCTTACATGTCAGGATCCTTCCTGGTTGTGGACGCCGACGACCTGTCCTTCCGCTTAAGCCCATGATTCTGGCCACGTGTTGTGCGGTCTGTCTTGCCTTGAGTATTTGCCGACCTCTCTGGCTACTTGTGGTGACGACCGGTGCGGGCGGCCTCCTCACCTCTGGCGAAGATGATTGCTATTTTCATGAGAGATGCCACATTGGGCAATTGTCCTTGCGCCCTCTTCCTGCCAATCTTGTGTCTCAGCATTGGGTCCAGTGCTTCGTTGACAAATGCTTTGATGGTTGTGCCATCGAAAATGTTGGGTATCATGTTCTTCTTCCTGAGCCAACGGGCGACGAAGTCGTGCAGCGGTTCTTCTATTCCTTGAATTATGTTGTAGAGGTCTACCAGGCTTCCTGGCCAGTGGTATGTTCCCTCGAAGTTGTTGAGGAACTCGTGCTCGAAATCTGCCTAGCTGTGGATGGAGTTTGATGGGAGCCCGTTTAGCCATGACCGCGCTGATCTTGATAGGTATAGCTGGATGTGGCGGAGGGCATTTCCGATGTCGACATGTGCTAGCTCAACAGATGTTTGGTAGTCCCTGAGCCAGAGGTTGGGTTTCGTGTCCCCTGAGTACTTTTTGACCCCGCGCACAATGAAAGGCTGAGGGAATTGGTGCGTGATGACCTCGTGGCAAAAACATGCAGGCGCGATGCCGGACGTTAGACGAGGGATCGGGGTTTTGTACTCAAGCCTATGGCGATTTATGGCCCGGGCTCACAGATGGTCATGGAGATCTGGGCGATGGCCAAGGAGGCTATGGACGGATCCCTCTTGGCTTCTTGGCCTCGCGGCTTATGGTGTGTCCGAGGACATCGACGCATAGCATCTCGCCGTACGTCTCAAAGTTGTCTTCCTCTGGGCCTCCTGGTGTCGGGTCATGATTTGGTGATCCTCAGGCGCCCGTTGCATGATGTATTTGCTTCTCTTGGAGCTCGACCATCCTGTGAACAACTTTGATGAGGTCGGCAAGGATTCCAGGGCCCGTGGATGCAGTTCATAGTTTTTTCACCAATGAGACTGCTTCCTATATGCTCTGGTCAGCTGTAGGGAGCTCTGTCGACCCCTCTTCATTCGTGGCTTCCTCATCATTCTTGTGATTGCCGGCCTCTGTGTTTTGCTGACGGCCTACATGCCGTGACCGCCTGGTGCTGTCCGTCATTGCTTGTTCCTTTGCCGCGACAGTGTCAGACGGCGCATGCCGCGTGGCCCCAGGCATAATGATCTTGTGAAGTTCACCCTCCTTGGACTATGGTGGACCGCCCTCATGGGTAATTGGGCTCAGGAGCTTCGCAGATTTCTCCATCGTCGTGGTGGTTGAGTGTGGTGTGCTGTCGCTCGCTTCGGCATCTGTTTTTATGAACATCATCTTGTGCAGAGAGATCGGCTGCGGGACGTACGGTTTGACATCATCCTCTGTTTCCTACTGGGCGCAGGATTTTGAGGTGTCTTGTTGTTTGCCACGGCCTTCGTACTTTGTCCTTGGAGATCTAATTTTGGTTGGTGATACCTCAATGTTTTTGGCCTCGACCTTCTCTGGTGAGGTTGATTCGACGTCTGCGTCCTCCTGGTCAGACAACGATAATAAGATCTGTGGTGTCAACACTGCAATCTGAGATCGTCTCATTGAGGAAACAATCTTTGGGTGCGTGGTCGATGTGGCAGTTGTCGCACACCATGGCGACGAGCTCCACATTCTTCTGGATACGTTGGTGGAGCTCGTTCTGGTATGCAACCCCCGTGTTCTTCAGTACGAACAGAAAACGATCGGTGGCGTCTGTAGCTGAGGTCGCCGTGATCGGGATGTCGCCACATTGGACAAGTGGCAGGCATATCCAAAGGTCACCGTGTGTTGGGGATATTCCCCACGGTTGAGACCTGCCATAAGAGTGACCCGATCTTAGAGCTTACAAAGCTCTATGAGTAACACCATGTCCGGGTCATGGAGGAGCTAAGCTAGAGAAGGTCGAAGGCCCAGAACGAGACCCGACAGGATGCTGACTCTCACATGAGCCCCGTGGGCCAACTCATGCAGAGGCCCAGAAGGACTTTCCTAACTTGGAGAACAAGACCAATAAGACATAGAGTAGGATACGGGTTAAGAGTATGACCCAAAATCTTCTGAAAAATAGACTCAACCTATTATATAAAGGGGAGTTCCTAGGACCCAAAGACTAAGTTACAACCTCTCGAAAGCTAGGTAGCGAAAGAGCATCCTTGTAATAGATCATCATCAATATCAATCAAGTAGGAGTAGGCTTTTACTCCATCACGAGGGGCCAAACCTGGGTAAACTCGTGTCCTTCATTTACGATCAACCCCATTCAAGGTACCACCTAGTTGCAATGGCCTCGAGTCTTAGTCCTTTCACAAGGACATCTGCCGTGACAACACTACAAAAAAACACACATCCGTGACATTTTGGGCCGAACGATTTTTTTTCCTCTCATGCTTATGACACTTCTATGATGATAATTGTGACAAAACCACGTACCATCATATGTGTGGTGGGCTCCTACTTCTATGACAAAAAATCATGACAGAAAATGGGCTTTTCGTCCTGGGCGGGCTGGGGACGGACCTGCATGACATTCTTTGGGCCGTCCATGACGGAAAAAATCATGGTAGAAGCGAGGGCGAGGAAAATATCGGGGAGTTCCCGGTTACGGTGGGTGGTCGGGGCCGAGCGATGCACGGAGGTTTGTGCGTTTCTCTCGTACACGTACGCGCGTGTGTGTGAGGCGTTGGGCTCTAACTGAACCCGAGCGAGGCGTTGGCTTACTGAACCCGAGCGATTGCACTAGCTATGTTATTGAACCCGAGCGATCGATCCCTTGGCTGTTAACTGAACCCGAGCGATTCCTTCACTACTGCTGCTAACTGAAGCCGATCGAACCAGCTTCCTCTTGATGAACAGTGACCGTTGTTGGGGGTTGGATGAACAGTTCCCAGTGGGGGTTGGATGAACAGGACCCCATGGTAGTAGATGCCATTGCCGCTGGATGAACATGACCTCGATCAAGGAGGTGGGGGTGGATGAACAGGACCCCGTGGAGGGCTGGTTGAACAGTAGCCGGTGGAGGTTGGATGAACAATAGCCCGTGGATGAACAATAGCTGGTGGAGGCTGGAGGAAGTCGACGGTGGATGAACAGTGCAGGTGGAGGCTGGAGGAAGTCGACGGTGGATGAACAGTAGCCTGTGGAGGCTGGAGCGAGGCAGTAGACGGTGGATGAACAATAGCCCGTGGAGTCCCGTTTTGCGGTACGCCACACCCCTCCCGATGAACAGGACCCCGTTTCGACCGTAGGCGCTCCAACACAAGTCCGTTTCATCCGTTTTGCGGTACACCACACCCCTCCCGATCAACAGCACCCCATTTCAACCGTAGGACCTCAAACACAGGACCCCGTGGAGGGCTGCTACATCGGGGGCTCTACTACTACACGTGCCGCTGCTTGCTCGGCCATAGTTCATTGTTGCAGAGAGACCGATCGACCAGAATGTACGTACACGTTCGCGACCAGACAGGCAACGCTATGCACGCTTCGACCGGGTAGGTCCCAGCCGTCAGGGAGGATAAGGAGGCACTCCCTTGTGTGCGAAGATATATGTGGTGGGTCCCAACTGTCAGGGGGAGGAATCATTTTTTTGCACATAATAAGGAGGCACTTCCTTGTGTGCGAAGATATAGTGGTGGGTCCAGCTGTCAGCCTCACCGTGTACAGTCATCTTCCGATGGCTGTCGTTCGTTGACAACGTTGACCACACTGCGTGGAGAGCACCAAGGCGGTGGACGACGGCGAGGCCTTGTAAGGGAACGATGCGGAGCCGAGGAAGACGAGGCAGTGGATGCCCATGTGGAGGGGAGTACGAGGGTTCACTGGTTCCGCTGCGGTGTGAGGCTGCCATCACCGGAGAATAACACAGGGCGTGGGTGAGTAGAGGGAAGGCCTGGCCGGCAGTGGGATTAGGGTGGGGCGGTGAGGCCTGCGCGGCAGCACTGCCGCCCATGGGAGGCAGGAGCAGGCAGTCCCGCCGGTGCTGGTTTGGGCGGCTGGACCAAGAAGAATCAAAGGTTGAAGAAGCAGCACGGCTGTTGGATTAACATCCAATGATCTAGCTGCTAGAATCATTTGTTGACTAAGTTGAAAAAGCCCTGCGTACGCGTCAGCTTAGTACGCGTCAGCTTAGTAGGCCCACAAGTCAGTGTAATAAGGATGCACTTGCTTGTGTGGATCCCTACTGTCAGCCTCTCCACTTACATCCCTCTTCCGATGGTTGTCGTTTGTTGACCATGTTGACCATGCCGTGCCGAGAGCACCAATGAAGTGGACAACGTCGAGGCCCAGGAAGGGAATGACCCGGAGCCGGCGAAGCCACATCAGTAGATGCCCACGCTGAGGGGAGTACGAGGGCTGACTGGTTGGTTGCGGGTTGAGGCTACCATCGCCGGAAAATAACAGGAGGTGCGGGTGGGTAGAGGGATGGCCTGGCCAGCAGTGGGAGTAGGGTGGGCCGATGAGGCCTGCGCGGCAGCATAGCCGGCCACGGAAGGAGGGAGTAGGCAGTCCCGCCAGCGCTGGTTTGGGAGGCTGGAGCAGGAAGATCAGAGATTGAAGAAGCACGACGGCGGTTCGATGGACATCCAACAGTCACTGCTCTGTGTTGATTAAGTTGACAAAGCCTTGTGTACGCATAAAAAAAATTAGGACAGCGTCATCGTCAACCTAGTAGGCCCACAAGTTAGCCTCCAAATCTGTGGAAAACAACATACAACCCATTTGCCATTATTTTTAATAATTAACAACCCATTTGCTAATTCTTAAGGATATTTTGAATCCCATATTCTTTTTGTTAGCATTACAGACCATATTCTGGCCACTGCTAAAAAAATCAACAAAATTTTGCATATTTCGGTGGGGTCCAAACTCTTTTAATCACGAAATTTCGAGTCACATTAAAAATAATTATAATTTTTTTTCAAATTAAAATACAACAAAATTTTCCCCGCAAAAAAAACAATGAAATTTAAAATCTTGAAATCCTGAAAAAACTAAATTTGAATCTAGTTGCCGGTTTTCTGTGTTTTTAAAATTTACAGCCCATTTCTTACTACTTATAGCCCATTTTCTGGAGAAGCCGAATACATCCCTCCTCTTCTTTAAAGATTTACAGCCCAGCAGGGCTGAGAAATGCAAGTAGGCCTGGGTTGGGTATTGTCCAAAACAAAATATAACTGGGCTAGCCATTTTCAGAAAGAAAAAATATATCAACTGGGTTCGTCATGTGCTTAAATAAAAGCCTGGGCTCCATCTCTACAACTGGGCGAGCAGCTGGGTCCCTGTTGTTACAATATTTCTCTCTTTAATAAAGGAAATGGCAAGCCATTTGCCTTGTTTGAAAGAAAATATGACTATCACAGCCGATTTGAAAAGGGCAACAACATCCAACTCAAGCTTACAAATGGTACGAAAGGCCAAGGATTAATTGTTCATGAAATTTAGACAAAACCCAGATTGAACATGGCAATAACATCTAACCCAACCACTGTTTTTGGAAGTCACAAACAAATGGATCGGTCTGATCCATAAAATCAACATCCTGTGCAAAAAAAATTACTGGGACATGACCACAAGTTGTTGTAAATAGAAGCCGAGCACGTTCAAAAGCCCATTTGTCCACCTGAAACTTCTTTTTTTGCTGTTCAACATATCCGTCCATGAGAAATTTCTTATTGAAAAACTTAAGCCTCATGGACAATAGTAACCTCGCATTCAATACGAAGAATGTGACAAAGCTTCTGTTTGCCTGGTTGGATGCATATCCTTCCATCGTTATTGTTGGGGATATAACCCCACGGTGAGACCCACCCTGACTGGGCTGGGTTAGGGTATTGGTGACTTATAAAGGAGGCCTTAAGCAGGCCTAGAAGATCAAGACATGAGACTCGGAGGGCGACTTACGTGGTGAGCCGTCGGAGGCCCAAGCCCAGAGGATGGTGCGAGACCCGGCGTTGTAAGCCGCCTAACGATGACTTGCCTAGTAAGGCAGGGCGATTTAGAAGCAGGGGCGGTCATGTAATGTGATCTGACACGGACTCTTGTAAGGCCTAGGGCCTCGTCCTGTGTATATAAAGGCGAGACCCTGCGGTGGGTAGACCCAAGTAACAATCAATCGAGAGCTAGGTCAAGTGATTCCGCTCCCTTGTAATCGATACTCAAGCTATAATCAATTAGAGACGGAGTAGGCTTTTACCTCCACTGTGTGGGGCCGAACCTGGGTAAACCTTGTGTCTATCATCCCGCTCAACCCCTTCAGGCCAATCACCATTGCGATGGCTCCACACCTAAGTCCTTTCACAAGGGCATCTGCCGTGACAAAACCACGATAGTTGACGCCCACCATGGGGCCAGCGCATGGTGGTTTCGAGTTCTTGAAGGGTTCTTTCCCAGGGATCGAGGATACGCTGTTGGCAGGATGACCAAGAGTTGCCGTGGCAAGCTCTACATCGATGATGCTGGCTGGGGCCCCGAGGCCGACTCAATGGAGTATGGGTACCGGGTTCCCTTCGACGGAATTCATGTCTTCATTGGAAAGATCGGCGAATCTGAGCCGGCGCCGGACATCTCCACCGACCTCATCGAGTCGGCTCGACGCAGGCAACCCGCCCGGGTTCAACCCGGCCGGAAGCTTGTCTTCGTCGATTTCGCGCATGGCATGGATCTTGCGAAGGATTCTGTATCTGGAGGAGAGACTCTCATCTACTCAGGTGACGAGTTCTCGACCGGAGAGACGGAGTCAATTTACCAGCTTCAAGACGGCGGGCTTGGGGGATATTTCCATGGCAACAGTATTCCGGACCCTTATGAGCCGCTGTGTAGGGCTACAATCTTCATGGCTGGCACAGGGCCGGCTCTCAACTCGTCTACAGCTGTAGTTATGACATCCGGATCAACTGCTGCCATGACGGCTGGTGCTGGCGGCTCAGCTACACCATCGGCTCAAGTTTTGTCGGATCTCTTGGGCACTTTGACATATTTTCTAGCAACGAAGGTTGCTGTGGCAAATCAGGCAGAGCGTAACGCGGAAATTGCAAAGGTGCGAGATCAGGTAGCCAAAGCCTAGGAGGATCTTAATGCAGAAAATGCCAGGATGGCAACGGAATGGGCCCAAATGGATGCTGAGTCGCAGCGCATAAGGGCGAAAGCTTTTTGCTTAAGTTTGGATCAGGATGCCTCTAACGCTGTTCTTCGAAGGAGACACCAAACCCGCCTGCCTTTGCAGTATGAGGCGCGGAACCTTTTTAATACACCTGGGGCAGGACCAAGTAATCCGCCAGGCACGACCCGGGCTGCAGAGGCACCAGGGAGTGGGGCGGCGGCTCAGCCTTGACTGCCAGACCCGCCCCATAGGGATCAGACCCCACAGCAGTTCTCGACACCACCTGGTAACTTTTCTAACCCGATGGATAACATGTTAGCAGCGGCAACCCGGCTGGTGGCTATTCCGATCGAGGGTGAGTCGCTGGTTGCGGTGGAGACCCGGAACGCGGTTGAACTCCTTCGAACGGCTATTGCCCAGCAGGCAGCTTACTCATACAACCATGATCTTGTTCATTCGACCCCTCGCCAAAGTCGAAGCTATAGCCGGTGCATTAAGTCACCTACAGTTTCTAGCAGTGAACGACGACTTCAACAGGATAACCCGCTCCTTACTCATGCTCAGGCAATCGTAAACGAGGCCAGAGCCCGCCGAGAGGCGGAGGTGGCGGCGGCTCAGCTGGGGGCTTATCAGCAGCCCCCGGTGACCCCTTCAACCTCAATGGGAGTAGGGACAATTTCAAGATCTGTTGGTGTACCCAGTTTAGTACCGGCTTTGCGTAATGAGCGTCTGCCCAAAGATTTTAAGGGACCTCGCAAGGTGCCCAATTATACAGCTGATCTCCCTCCCGAGGCTTGGATTGAGAGTTATGAGTTAGCCATGGAGTTATTGGACGTTAATGATGCCGTATGTGCCAAATACTTTACCATGATGTTGGATGGACCAGCTCGTACATGGTTAAAGGGGTTGGCTCCTAATTCTATCAACTCATGGGCGGAGCTAAAGGCATGCTTCATCAAGAATTTCAAAGGGACTTGCAAGCAGCCTCTAACGATTGTTGATTTGGATCACTGCGCATAGCGTGAGGATGAGTCGGCCCACCATTGGGTCCGGCGGGTCTCAACCATTATTCATTCCTCTGATAACATCGCGGTGGCTCAAGCAATTTTAATCTTGGAGAAGAATTGTCATTTTTTTGCCTCTCAAGAAGAAGCTCGGGTGGCTTAAGCGTTATCGCAATGACATGGGTGAGCTCATGGCGGCTCTCACTAAGTATGCCAATTCTGATAATACAAAAGATCCCGGTTCTGACGAGGAGGATAAGTCTAACAAAGGGAAGAAGAATAGCAATGGTAAGGGTCAGCATCAGAATGTGACAGGAAATAATAGCAACAATCAAGGTACTGGTGGTAAGCAGAGAAATCCTGATGGCGGGTCAGATCTAGTCGCTAACACCAATACTGGGTGTAAAAGCCAGCGCCGCAACGGTAATGGTAAGCTGCCATATGGCGGGTCAAAGCATTTTAACCTGGAGGCAGCACTTAATGATCGATGCCCGAAGCATAGTCTTCCCAACAAGCCGTCTACTCATGCCTGGAAGGATTGCTGGGTTCTGAGAGAGTTCAGGAACTACAATCTCAATCAGAATCATGGCAATAACAATGGGCCACCCGGTGGGTCAGGTTCCGGCTCTCAGGGGTCCGGTTTTGGAGTCGATGGCTCAAACTCTGGCTATGCGGGTCAAGGTAACCATGGTGGTCACAATCAACAGTCTGGTCAGGGTAACCAGCAGCAAAACAACCAGTCAGGATACCAGAGTAATCCAAAGCAGTTAACGGGGGTCAATACCACGTTTTCACTACAAGTCTCTGTAAGTGAGATCAGAAGGTTCATAAGCGTGCGGTCAACAATGTTGAGCCGGCAATACCGAAATACTTACAATGGTTAGAGCATCCAATCACATGGAGTCGGGAGGATCACCCGCCACGTGTTGATAACCCAGGCCAATTAGCCCTGGTAGTGGCTCCTTAGGTCATAGGTTATAAATTCACAAAGGTGCTTTTGGATGGTGGCAGCAGTATCAACATCTTGTACTATGACACCTTTCGCCGGATGAATTTAACAGACAAGGATCTTAAGCCATCCTCTACAGTCTTCCATGGCATAGTGCCTAGTAAGTCATTGTATCCTGTGGGAAAAGTTGCCTTGGAGGTAGCCTTTTGTGATGATTATGACTACAGAGCAGAGACGCTGTGGTTTGAAGTAGTTAAAATCAAGAGTCCATATCATGCTTTGTTTGGACGGCCGGCTTATGCTAGGTTCATGGCTCACCCTTGCTATGTCTATTTGAAGCTCAAGGTGCCACGGCGAAAGGGAACAATTACGGTCCATGGTGATCGAAAAATCGCTTTGGAATGCGAGGAAGGAGATGCAGCTTATGTAGAGTCAGCTTGTGCTACTAAGGAGCTTAAGTTCTACAAAGATAATGTTGACCCGGCTGATATGACCCCTCTGAAGAAGCCCAACACTGAGCAGGACCCTTTGTTGAAATTTAAGTCGGCTGATGATACCACGCAAGTTGATTTTGTTCTTGGCAACTCATCTAAGCAGTTCACTATGGGGGCTAATATGGATCCTAAATAGGAGAGCGCGCTCATCGAATTCATCCATGAGAATCGGGACATCTTTGCATGGAAACCTTCTGACATGCCGGGTATACCAAGAGAATTCACTGAGCACACTCTTAATGTGGATCCTAAGTTTAAGCCAGTCAAATAGTTCCTCCGTCATTTCAATGAAGAACGACGTAAGGCTATTGGATAAGAGGTGGCCCGGCTCTTAGCGGCTGGGTTTATGGTGGAGGTTTTTCACCCTGAGTGGTTGGCTAATCCTATGCTTGTACTCAAGAAGAACGGCACGTGGCGTATGTTTGTTGATTGCATAGATCTTAATAAGGCTTGTCCAGCTAATCCGTTTGCCCTCCCCCGTATTGACCAGATCATTGATGCAACGGCGGGTTTTGAGAGCTTATGTTTCCTGGATGCTTATTCTGGTTATCATCCGATTAAGATGGCAGTCAAAGACCAAGAGAAGACGCCTTTTATTACGCCTTTTGGAGCTTTCTGCTATGTTTCTATGCCTTTTGCGCTCAAGAGTGCCCAGGCGACTTATCAGCGCTGTGTTCATAATTGTTTGCACAATCAGATTGGGCGCAATGTTCGTGCTTATGTGGATGATATCGTGGTTAAGTCTAGGAAGAAGGAGACTCTCCTGGATGATTTGAAGGAAACTTTTGACAATCTCCAGGTCTACAAAATGATACTTAACCCGGCCAAGTGTGTCTTTGGTGTGCTTGCAGGTAAACTGTTGGGATTTTTGGTTTCAGAACGGGGCATCGAAGCTAACCCAGAGAAGATAAAGGCTATCACTTCGCTTTCTAAGCCAGCGTGCATCAATGACATTCAACGTTTGGCGGGTCGCATTGCTGCTCTAAGCCGGTTTATAAGCCGCTTAGGGGAGAAGGCGATTCCTTTATATCCGATGTTGAAGAAAATAGACCACTTTGTATGGAGTGATGCTGCCAATGAGGCATTTGAGGCACTCAAGAAACAGTTGGCTGAGCCGCCCATCCTTGCCGCTCCCACTGAGAAAGAGCCTTTGCTCCTGTATGTGGCGGCTAATAACAAAGTAGTCAGCGTAGCAGTTGTTATGGAGCACAAGGAAGCGGGTAAGGAGTACCCAGTTCAGCGGCCGGCTTATTATGTCAGTGATGTATTAACTGAGTCCAAACAACGATATCCACATTGGCAGAAACTGGTGTTTGGGGTGTTCATGGTGAGTCGCAATTTGAAGCATTATTTCCTTGGGCATCCTATTACTATGGTCAGTTCTGCTCCTTTGGGAGATATTATTCAAAACAGAGAAGCCACAGGCCGAGTTGCTAAGTGGGCAATTGAACTTGGACCTCATAATCTGAAGTATGTGCCAAGGACAGCCATTAAATCTCAAGCCTTGGTGGATTTCATCAATGATTGGACAGAGTTGCAAACTCCTGAGGAGAAGCCTGACAACACATACTGGATAATCCACTTTGATGGATCCAGGAAATTGGAAGGCTCGGGGGCTGGAGTTATTTTGACTTCCCCACGAGGTGACAAGTTTTGTTATGTTTTGAGACTAATGTTTCCTTGTACTAACAATGCAGCTGAATATGAGGCTCTACTCCATGGGCTTCGTATGGCCAAAGAGATGAATTTGAGCCTGGTCAAATGTTTGGGCGGCTCTGATTTGGTGGCTCATCAAGTCTCAGGCAAGTGGGACTCTAGAGACCCGCTTATGGCAGCTTAGCACTAGGAGGTTGATAATCTTGCTGGTCACTTCAAGCGCTATTAGGTGGATCATATGTAACACCCTGGTTTTCGCTCCCTTTTTTTTCTTCGTGGGATTTGACTCCCATCTTTTTTCTCAGTGTTATCAGATTTCTCTCGCTCTTGGGTATACGAAGATGGTCATATAGCCTTGCCTTTCCTATCCAACCAGAGATTCTCTCAGGACCTACCTTGCCACTCAAGATCTATTCTCAGGGTTTTGCCGTCGAAACCCTACCTTCCGAGTTACCGGAAGGGAAACCCTAATTCTTTGTGTTCCAAAGGAACCCCAATTTCCTTTGATCTGATGCCTCCCAAACTTCTCCTAGTAATCACCCTATCCTTATAAACCCTGGATATGCAAAAATATTGCCAAGTCATTTGCAATATTTTTCATTTATAATTAATTCCTTTTTCTGCCAGTTAAAGGAATTAAATCTAGGAAAATATCTATCCATCTCCAAAGTTCATGAAAACTTGTGGATATATTCTTTGTGATCATATTGAGCTTCCATAAAAATATTAGCCATAATTAAATAAGGGAAATTGCTTTTTCCTATTTAAAGCCAATATTGCATTTTGGGCAGTTTTTAAAGGAACTACCATTTTGGGAGCCAGGAAGAATCCCAAATAATTTGTGGAGCTTCTCCTATCCATATCTTCACCATTTCCATCAAGAACCAATGTTCCATAGTCCAAATTTTGAGCACAACATCAATTTGCAAATTCTGTCCAGTTGGGCAAATTGCAAAGGAAGTGCTTGAACCCTTGATCTATTTGAGCTGAAATTTTTCATTGTGATTAACATTGACAAATCACCTATGGATACCAAAAACCAGCTCAATCCATCCATCCATTTTCCCACAGCAATTTTCTCAAGTTTCTGTCTATTTGGAACCTCTGTGAAGCAAGTACCATTTTGGTGTATCCAAATGGTATGAAACTTTTACAGTGGCTTCATATGTTCAAATAACTCACCTCCTCCAAATTTCAGCTCAATGCAAGCTAGTATGTGTGTGCCACATCAAAGTTTGCATTTCTGACCAGTGGGGTCCATTCTATAGCAAGTGTCCTCAATTCTTATCCAAATGACCTGAAAATTTACCAGGGCCTTTAACTTGGTAGATCATCAACACACACCAAAATTCAGATATTTTCACCAAGCCAATTTTTCCAAGAACAGAACAAACACCTTCTGTTCAGATTGGATGTCAGCTTAAATCAATCAGTCTTTGCCTCCACTTCCATCCAAAATCTCATAAATAGACTTCCTGACCTTTGACTCATTGTTTTGACAAGGTGTGACAGCTCATGGGCAGCCTGGACACGCGGTGCCCGGGGTGACCATGCAGAGAGCGTGCCAAAATGGCGCTCTGCACTTTGTCAGCCCCGTTCGGTCACCTCCGGCCATCTTGGGCTTGTCCGGGCATGCCGACCAGCTCCCCTGCGTCCACGCGCTCCCCTCCAGACTCTTCTCCCCTCCTCTCCCTTCCTCCTCACGCCACGGCGAGTCCCGCCACCGTACTGTGCCGCTCGTGACCCGTGTCTTCTTCCTCCTCGAGTTCTCCGGAAACTGCTGCTGGCTTCTCCACCCTCCCGAAGACCTTGCCGACATCGCCCCCTCCCTCCACATGTCCCCGAGCTCCAGTGTGCGGCTAAGACCGCCACGGCAGCCATCCTCATTCGTCGCCCTTGGCCGGCTATAAATAGCTGCGGCCCGAGCCTCCCCGAGGCCCATCACCACCCGCAGTGGCCTCCTCTGTCCCCTAGAGTCCTCCCCGACCCCTCACTACCTCGCCGGAATCCCCCCTGCCACCATATCACCGGCATGGCTGCCACTGCCACCCTCTCAAATTCGGGCATCTTCGACCTTCCCCGACTCCACTGACCCCATCATCGGAGTCCCAGCTCGCCGTAAGCCCCATCCGCACCTTCTCCCGGCCTCCCCATTCACCGGAGTATCGTGCCTCAACACTGCCCGAAGCGCTGTCCGCTACGGGCAGTACTGCCACCGCTACGATGATCCCCGTCGTCCGTGCCACCCACCGTTGGATGCGCTTCTCTATGCTGAGTCCATCCATGGGCGGAACGTCGCCGGAGACGGCCTGTGGCTCCAGCAATCACCGTCGGGGGGCCGCCTCCCTCTTCTGTCAGGCGAGCGCGGGAGGAGGACGAAGGCCCTGCAGGCGGGCCCGGCCTGGCAGCGGCTCAGCGCCCTTCTTTTTTTTTCAAGTGGAGGCAGCAGCAAGTGGGCCGGCCTAGTAGCAGCAGTCGCCCCGCGGCCTGGCTAGCGCTGGGGCTCCAGCCGCTTTCGGCCCAGTGGAGCAGCAGTAGTAGCCGTACTGTTTTGGCCCGAGGCGGCCCAAGATCAACAGTGCCATTTATTCTTTTCTCACAAAAAACTGCTAAGGGCCCAGAAGTAAATATTATATTTACAGAAAAGGTCCTCCCACTTCAACCCCTCATATCTTCTCCTCCGGGACTCCGATTCAGGTGAAACCAACGCTCACGTCTTCAGTTCATTGAGCCCATTCCAATGGTATCATTTTCATAATGTTTACACACTGTGAAAATGACCATTGTGCCCTTGCCTCTAATCAGCCCCCTCCGAGGGAGAACGGTTTCCGGCGATCCTTTCCGCGGACTCTCCGCACTTCTCCCGGAGTATTCTTCGACACCCAGGCAAGCCGACCATCTGATATATGCCCTAAAGCATTACTCTATGTTATTCCTGCATGTTTGAATTAATATGCTTGTAATTGTATGCGTAGTAGTGGGCTGTATGCGACTCTGACGAACCCTTGTTTGTACTTTCTTCGATGACGACACCACGCCTGTGTCTGAGCTGCTTTCGGCCGTCCGGGGTGGATGCCGACTCTATGTTCTCTTTTCAACAACTGGCCGTGTTCTGAGCTGTTTTGCGGCCATCTCGGACAGTTGTTGAATTTCTTTCTGTAGTAGTGACCCTATGCTCTGAGCTGTTTTTCGGCCATCTTAGGGAACTGCTACATTCTTTTTATCAACACCATCTCATGCTCTGAGCTGCTTTCCAGCCGTCTTGAGCCGGGGTTGAGTTATTCCAGTAATGTCCCAGATCTGAGTTGTAATGACCGTTCTGGTGGCTACTGGTTTCTTTGCCGGTTTTATGCAAGGGTTCCGATGGTCGTAACTTACAGCTAGAACTTGTAAAGTGATAACTTGCCATTTAAATGTTGTTTCACTATTGACTCATTGTGATGTTATGTGGAGATAGGTTGTTATGTTTCCACAGTTGTTACCTCATACATAGTTACCACCATGTTAAGTTATTCATGATAAACAACCATGCTTGCTAAGTACCTACTAAAGCTAAACCTAGTCGGTTGATCCAGAGTCACCTGTCCGGACTTACCCGTGTAGCCACATTTGCCGGTATGGGACGGCCTTGACTTGGTATGATCGCGTGCTCTTTTGCCGGTACCACTAAGCAGGGAAGGTTATGCGCGCGCGCTACCCTGGCCTGGTAGGCGGCGATAACCTTGTGAGCCCAGCTGATTGTTTAACCCGGGAGTCCCCGTTTGGGACAGTTGTTTGGCCATGACGGTGGCAGGTGTCACGAGGTGACACAGAGGCCACCCAGGGCAGGACTCCGGGGGAGGGTGATTGCCGGTGGTACGGTAGAGGAGTCACGGGTTAGGCAGGTTTTGTTGGAGCAACACTGGTCCACCCGAATGGGATCACGAGGCCAGGTGCCCCATGGTGTGGGTAAAGTGCGCAACCTCTGCAGAGTGTAAGAATCTATTCGAATAGCCACGTTCGCGGTATTGGACAGTGCGTCTAGGCCTCACTAGGTGGTCAACCGTAACAATGATAATAATGATAGAAGAACTCGCCTTATGATCGAAAGTACTTAGTGGATCATGAGTATTCTGAGGGTTGTGGGACAACCCGGAAGAGATTAAGTTTATCAGATTTAAAGTGGAGATGCATAGCCATCGGATGATGTCAGGGATATGATATGTTAGCCATGGGATGGCTATGAAAGAGACGGTCGTATGGCCGAAAGAGTTGGATTGGATCATGAGATTATTCGGAGTATGGATTATTTACTTGATATGCTTACTTTACCATATTTTATTTTAGTAGTTATCTTGCTGGATAAACCTGTTATGACCTGATGATTAATATTGCCAGATAGGTATGCTATGCCATGATAATTAATGATGCTCTAATAACAAATGCATGCTTGAATGCCATGGATTGCTTTGCTTGGTGTATATGTTAGTTTGGTTTGCTTGTGAGTACATTCAAAAGTACTCAGCGGCCTTTAACATGGCCAGGTTCTCATAAGGATCCGTCGTTCGTCATCAAGGAGCCAGAGCGTTTGCGGGCTAGAATAGTAACCCAGTCAGATCCCTGTGGATTGGAACCACACCAAGACCATGCTGCCCTAGATAGAGCTTTTTTGCTGCCATCACCTTTGTAGTATATCATGTAAGACTCATATATCCATTAATAGAAATGCATGTGTTCATGATACTTGTTGTAAGCGCGTATGCCAGAGTGATTTCCTGGGCTGGTATGTGCGGTGACCGTCTGGCTACAGTGGTAATCAGGCGGGGCGCCACAACGGATGGTATCAGAACAGCTAGGCTGACCATAGGTTACCCTAGCCAGACTTCATTATCTTGTGCTTAGTAGAAAGCCCAGATGGATTTTAGCCATCTTTGCCAAGCAGGCACGGCTACTATTGATCATAAGGCAACCACATAGGTTTTGGCTCCATCAGACCCCAACTCTTGTGGCCTTTGCCTCCGGTACGAAATATCCGCACCAGGCAACGACCCGTGAGCCCTAAACCCCTAGGTAAACCCGACATCCTTACCCTGCTTGCTAGCCATGGCATTCCTCTTTTTAACTCTACTTTCCTTTGGGAAACGCCTATAATTTCCATCTCTCCCCAACGACCTTAGGATCGTTGACTAAGCCATTTTGGCTATGGTCATGCATTGAGTGTGATGTCCCCTAAGGAAGTAGAAGGAGCTTGACACCGGTGCTACCAGGAGCACTGTGCGGTTTCGCTTCTAAATCCTTAGTGCATCAAGTGCGGTAGGCTAGCTATATTAGTGAATCTTCGGCCACGTGTGTAAGGTCCGCAAAATTTGAGCTTTATTTGCTTTTTTTTTTTTCGCGGTTCTTGTTCCTTTTGTCTATTCCGTTTCTTCGCTCCGACTGGATCCATCTACAAGTGCCGTCAAGAAGACTAGCATACAACTTGGATAATACCTAATAATCCAAATTCAGCAAGAGTCAAGCCAAGCCAACTGCCTGGTATTCAGAATAGCAGCACCAGATCTGTCCAGAATGAAGAATGGGTTAGAAGCAGAATCTGTGTGTGACAGACAAAGACAGAATACACCTGAGAGAGTTTACCTCAGAGCAAATCACATATAAGAAGCAGTCAGATGAGCTATCAGGAATGGACACCAGCAAGGACAAATGATTCCGTCCTCGACACAAGGATTATTTCAGTCAGGGAACCTTGAGTCTTTTCTCAATGGACTCATGAATCATTTATTACCCACCGAAGATATATTTCGAGAATGTGAATGTGCCGAGAGCAACAACAAAACTCCGGTACCTTGGTACAAATTTCAAAGTAAATCTTGAAGTCCACCGGTGCAAATACAAAAATTTTCGGGCACTGTGAACAAGGTTTGCAAGGAAAATGGATGAGTTCGTGGTTGCCCAGAATCAATGAGAACTTCAAATGCTGGGAAGCTCAGCTGAACCAAAAGGAATGATCCGTCAATTGCTTAATATCGGCAACACTTGGTTTGAATGCAAAGGGTATCCCGAATTAATTAACAACATGAAGCCTGCATCAGTCGTGCAGCCCTTACAACAGCAATGATCAGACCAGGAGAAGGACAAGCGGTGTGCATGACAACAAACTATCTTCAGTCAAGGTATGGCCTATACCAAGTTTGGCTCCGCTGTGAATAAATTCCGGATACTTTGGAAGGAGGCCAAAATCGGCCATAGATCCGACTATGTACACAGTAAAAGGCTTCTGGTATAAGGAACCCAGCCTTCCTCCGCAAGCTATCAGAAGGAGCTTACAACACAAGACTCCCAATCTTCCTTGGTACGCCACCTGGTGAGAAAATCTTCTGGGATACAGCACTCCCATCTTCCACCGTGTGCTACCACAGAAAACTTCCGACATAAGGCACTTGACCTTCCACAGCAAAACACATGAGGGAAAAAAACTTCTGGGATATGATACCCAGCCTTCTTCAGTACGCTAGCCTGGCAGAAGCTTTGAACATAAGGAATTCAGCCTTCTTCAACACGCCATCGTGCCCACAACAATCTTGTCAGGAGCACGAATCAGTCTGGACGCACATCCGCCTCAGAACTCAATGGATATGAAAGGATTTATCCTACACCTGCATATGTTGTGAGCATGCAGTCCAGTGGATCAGTTCATGCGAGCCACTCATCGGGAATGACTGTGTTCAGAGAAACATTGGCCCCATGTTGAAAAGAAGAATATGAGCACATCAACCCCTACGAGGTATGCAAGAGTAAGTAGGGAGAACAAGCCCGGCAAGCCGGGAAAACAATCAAGGAGCTGTGTTGGCAGGTCATGATAAGTCCATCAGAAGAATCCTCAAGAACAAAGAAGTTGTGGACAAACAACCTCCGTGATGTTCAGCAAGATACAGTTTCACGAACAGCGTGATATTGATAACCCTCATCAGACTCTTGCATATGCAGCCACAACAATGCAGCCAGCATGTCATACTCATCCAAAATACGGTCCATCAACCAAGATAAGAGGCTATACTTCGAAAGATACACCGGATGATAGCGATACTATGTTCAGCTCCATGGTCATAGCAAGGACTACAGAGGCTATATATGACAGAGCCCTCTCCACAAGCGACAGAGTTTGAAACATGACATTCAAATAGAATGGTTCAAAGCAATCAGCATCAACCGCTCGTAGACGTCATAATGTCATTGGAATAAGAGATTACTATCTATGATTAATTTGTGATTATGCCCGATATTTCAGTTGGGGATATAGCCGCAATAGCTCGGTCATGTTGTTCCTTGAGTTGTGGATAACCTAGGAACAAAGTCAGAATGCATAAGGCAGAAGGAAACAGCCGTATGGAACCCCCAACCAGACTGAGCATTCTAACCCGGCAAAAAGAAAGTCACCCCTAGCCACTCGAGGCCATACGAGCACGTAGGCCTGCTACCTGGAAAGGATGTCTTGCCCATGACTGTCAGGATACGGAGTATCAAACAAAACCCGAAGCAGTCACTTCCAGGCTATGGAAACCGAGCTGTTGTTGGTATTACTCGCTACCCCACCCAACAACACCACTATCAGATCAAAAAGTACACCTGACAGAAAAGAGAAGGATTCAAGGAAGCTGTATGAAAAGACAACACATGAAGAGGCAGTTAAAGGGTCAGTGAACCAACGAAGACAAGATCACTGATGGATCCAAGTCGCACTTAGGTAAGACCCCCTTCACCGGGAGGTAAGCTTGGAAATCTCGAGGACAAGATTTTCTTAAGGGGGGTAGGTTTGTAACACCCTGGGTTTCGCTCCCTGTTTTTTTTTCTTTGTGGGATTTGACTCCCGCCTTTTTTCTTGGTGTTATCGGATTTCTCTCGCTCTTGGGTATACGAAGATGGTCATATAGCCTTGCCTTTCCTATCCAACCAGAGATTCTCTCAGGACCAACCTTGCCACTCAAGATCTATTCTCAGGGTTTTGCCGTCGAAACCCTACCTTCCGAGTTACCGGAAGGGAAACCCTAATTCTTTCCGTTCCAAAGGAACCCCAATTTCCTTTGATCTAATGCCTCCCAAACTTCTCCCAGTGATCACCCTATCCTTGTAAACCCTGGATATGCAAAAAGATTGCCAAGTCATTTGCAATATTTTTAATTTATAATTAATTCCTTTTTCTGCCAGTTAAAGGAATTAAATCCAGGAAAATATCTATCCATCTCCAAAGTTCATGAAAACTTGTGGAGATATTCTTTGTGATCATATTGAGCTTCCATAAAAATATCGGCCATAATTAAATAAGGGAAATTGCTTTTTCCTATTTAAAGCCAATATTGCATTTTGGGCAGTTTTTAAAGGAACTACCATTTTGGTAGCCAGGAAGAATCCCAAATAATTTGTGGAGCTTCTCCTATCCTGAAATTTGACTCATTGTTTGGACAAGGTGTGACAGCTCATGGGCAGCCTGGACACGCGGTGCCCGGGGTGACCACGCAGAGAGCGCGCTAAAATGGCGCTCTGCACTTTTGTCAGCCCCGTTCGGTCACCTCCGGCCATCTTGGGCTCGTCCGGGCATGCCGACCAGCTCCCCTGCATCCACGCGCTTCCCTCCAGACTCTTCTCCCCTCCTCTCCTTTCCTCCTCATGCCATAGCGAGTCCCGCCACCATACTGTGCCGCTCGTGACCCGTGTCTTCTTCCTCCCCGAGTTCTCCTGAAGCTGCTACTGGCTTCTCCACCCTCCCAGAGACCTTGCTGACATCGCCCCCTCCCTCTGCGTGCCCCCGAGCTCCAGTGTGCGGCTAAGACCGCCACGACGGCCATCCTCATCCGTCGCCCTCGGCCGGCTATAAATAGCCACGGCCCGAGCCTCCCCGAGCCCCATCACCACCCGCAGTGGCCTCCTCTCTCCCCTAGAGGCCTCCCCGACCCCTCACTACCTCGCCAGAATCCCCCTGCCACCATATCGCCGCCATGGCCGCCACTGCCGCCCTCTCAAATTCGGGCGTCTTCAACCTTCCCCGACTCAACTAACCCCATCACCGGAGTCCCAGCTCGTCGTAAGCCGCCTCCGCACCTTCGCCCAGCCTTCCCATTCACCGGAGTACCGTGCCTCAACATCGCTCGAATCGCCATCCGCTACGGGCAGTGCCGCCACCGCTTCGATGATCCCCGTCGTCCGTGCCACCCACCGTTGGATGCGCCTCTCTATGCTGAGTCCATCCATGGGCGGAACGTCGCCGGAGACGGCCTGTGGCTCCGGTAATCACCGTCGGGGGCCGCTTCCCTCTTCTGTCAGGCGAGCGCGGGAGGAGGACGAAGGCTGTGCAGGAGGGCACGGACTGGCAGCGGCTCAGCGCCCTTTTTTTTCAAGTGGAGGCAGCAGCAGGTGGGCCGGCCTGGATGCAGCAGTCGCCCCGCGGCCTGGCTAGCGCTGGGGCTCTAGCCACTTTCGGCCCAGTGGAGCAGCAGCAGTAGCCGTTCTGTTTCAGCCTGAAGCAGCCCAAGATCAACAGCGCCATTTATTCTTTTCTCAGAAAAAACTGCTGAGGGCCCAGAAGTAAATATTATATTTACAGAAAGGTCCTCCCACTTCAACCCATCATATCTTCTCCTCCGGGACTCCGATTCAGGTGAAACCAACGCTCACATCTTCAGTTCATCGAGCCCGTTCCAATGGTATCATTTTCATAATGTTTCCACACTATGAAAATGACTATTGTGCCCTTGCCTCTAATCAGCCCCCTCCGAGGGAGAATGGTTTCCGACGATCCTTTCTACGGACTCTCCGCACTTGTCCCGGAGTATTCTTTGACCCCCAGGCAAGCCGACCATCTGATATATGCCCTAAAGCATTGCTCTGTGTTATTCCTGCATGTTTGAATTAATATGCTTGTAATTGTATGCATAGTAGTGGGTTGTATGTGACTCTGATGAACCCTTGTTTGTACTTTCTTCGATGACGGCACCACGCCTATGTCTGAGCTGCTTTCTGCCGTCCGGGGTGGATGCCGACTTGATGTTCTCTTTTCAACAATTGGTCGTGTTCTGAGCTGTTTTGCGGCCGTCTCAAACAGTTGTCGAATTTCTTTCTGTAGTAGTGACCCTATGCTCTAAGCTATTTTTCGGCCGTCTTAGGGAACTGCTACATTCTTTTTATCAACACGGTCTCATGCTCTGAGCTGCTTTCCAGCCGTCTTAAGCCGGGGTTGAGTTATTCCGGTAATGTCCCAGATTTGAGTTGTAAAGACCGTTCTGGTGGCTACTGGTTTCTTTGCCGGTTTTATGCAAGGGTTCCGATGGTCATAACTTACAGCTAGAACTTGTAAAGTGATAACTTGCCATTTAAATGTTGTTTCACTAATGACTCATTGTGATGTTAGGTGGAGATAGGTTGTTATGTTTCCATAGTTGTTACCTCATACATAGTTACCACCATGTTAAGTTATTCATGATAAACAACCATGCTTGCTAAGTACCTACTAAAGCTAAACCTAGTCGGTTGATCCAGAGTCACCCGTCTGGACTTACCCGTGCAGCCACATTTGCCGGTATGGGACGGCCTTGACTTGGTCTGATCGCGTGCTCTTTTATCGGTACCACCAAGCAGGGAAGGTTATGCGCGCGCGCTACCCTGGCCCGGTAGGCGGCGATAACCTTGTGAGCCCAGCTGATTGTTTAACCTGGGAGTCCCCATTTGGGACAATTGTTTGGCCACGACGGTGGCAGGTGTCACGAGGTGACACAGGGGCCACCCAGGGCAGGACTCCGGGGGAGGATGATTGCCAATGGTACGGTGGAGGAGTCACGGGTTAGGCAGGTTTCCTTGGAGCAACACTGGTCCACCTGAATGGGATCACGAGGCCAGGTGGCCCATGGTGTGGGTAAAGTACGCAACCTCTGCAGAGTGTAAGAATCTATTCGAATAGCCGCGTCCACGGTATTGGACAGTCCGTCCAGGCCTCACTAGGTGGTCAACCGTAACAATGATAATAATGATGGAAGAACTCGCCTTATGATCGAAAGAACTCAGTGGATCATGAGTATTCTGAGGGTTGTGGGACAACCCGGAAGAGATTAAGTTTATCAGATTTACAGTGGAGATGCATAGCCATCGGATGATGTCAGGGATATGATATATTAGCCTTGGGATGGCTATGAAAGAGACGGTCGGATGACCTAAAGAGTTGGATTGGATCCTGAGATTATTCGGAGTATAGATTATTTACTTGATATGCTTACTTTACCATATTTTTTTAGTAGTTATCTTGCTGGATAAACCTGTTATGACCTGATGATTAATATTGCCAGATAGGTATGCTATGCCATGATAATTAATGATGCTCTAATAACAAATGCATGCTTGAATGCCATGGATTGCTTTGCTTGGTGTATATGTTAGTTTGGTTTGCTTGCGAGTACATTCAAAAGTACTCAGCGGCCTTTAACATGGCCAGGTTCACATAAGGATCCGTCGTTCGTCGTCAAGGAGCCAGAGCGTTTGCGGGCTAGAAGAGTAACCCAATCAGATCCCTGTGGATTGGAACCGCACCAAGACCATGCTGCCCTAGATAGAGCTTTTCCGCTGCCATCACCTTTGTAATATATCATGTAAGACTTATATATCCATTAATAGAAATGCTTGTGTTCATGATACTTGTTGTAAGCGCGCATGCCAGAGTGATTTCCTAGGCTGGCTACAGTGGTAATCAAGAGGGGCGCCACATCATATTGATTGACGGAAAAATGAGGCGGTTGATGTGTTGTCCCGGCTTGGGTCTCAACATAAGCCGGTGCCTCCCAATGTGTTCCTTGACGTCTTACACAATCCTTATGTCAAGTTACCTTCTGAGGAGGATCTTGTTGTCCCTGACCCGGAGGCGCAGCTGGTGGATACTCCCCTATTTGGCTTATATGACTCGGGGTGAATTACCCGAGGATGAAACTTTGGCCAGACAGATCACTTGGAGGTCTAAATCTATGACTATTGTCATTGGCGAGTTACACCGATGCAGTGTGACAGGCGTTTTTCAACGCTGTGTTTCTCCTGAGGAGGGCCGTGAAATTTTATGAGAGATTCATGAAGGCGATTGTGGTCATCATGCCGGCTCAAAATCTTTGGTGGCCAAGGCTTTCCGTCATGAGTTTTACTGGTTAACAGCTCATGCTGATGCAGAGGACATTGTTAGTAAGTGTGATGGATGTCAGAAATTTTCCACACAAGCTCACGTTCCGGCTCAAGAATTGCGGATGATCCCAATAACCTGGCCGTTTGCGGTCTGGGGGCTTGATATGGTTGGTCCTTTCAAGAGGTCTAAGGATAAGAAGACCCACCTGCTGGTGGGGGTTGACAAGTTTACCAAGTGGGTTGAGGCAGAGCCAGTTAGTAATTGTGAGGCGGTGACTGCGGTTCAGTTTGCTAAGAAGTTGATCTTTCATTTTGGATATCCTCATAGTATCATCACTGATAATGGCACAAATATGGCTAAGGGTTCTATGAAGGAGTTCTGTCAAAGAGAGCACATCCGTCTTGATGTGTCATCAATGGCTCATCCACAGTCTAATGGTCAAGCAGAGCGAGCTAATCAAGAAATTTTGCGAGGGATCAAGCCCCGGCTCATGGTTCCTTTAGAGCGCACGCCAGGTTGTTGGGTTGAAGAGCTACCTTCAGTACTTTGGAGTATCAGAACCACCACCCAACAGGTCCACGGCTTATACGCCTTTCTTTATGGTCTATGGTGCAGAGGCGGTTCTCCCGAGTGATATCCCTCATGACTCGCCCAGGGTGGCGGCTTACGTTGAAGCGGATAATGAGACGACACGTCAGAATGCATTGGATGCTTTGGATGAGGAACGTGATCTTGCAGCAGCCCGATCGGTGATTTATCAACAAGACCTGCGTCACTATCATAGCCACAGAGTCAAAACTCGGGCGTTTCAAGAGGGCAACTTAGTGCTCCGACTGATTCAGGATCAAACATGCATGCATAAGCTCTCCCCGCCTTGGGAAGGACCCTTTGTGGTCAGCAAAAACCTGAACAACGGATCATATTATCTCATTGATATCCGTGAGCCCAGCAAGTCACGTAAATCTGAGGAGGAGACCAACCGGCCGTGGAACATTGCCCATCTTCGGCCTTTTTATACTTGAGTCATCAGCTCTCACCATTGTACATACCTCTATCAATGTATATACTTTATGATCAGATTAATAAAGTCGGCATCCCCAAGTTCGGGGCCTCTATCGTTTTTTCTCTCATAAGAGTCTTTTACCCGTCGGCCATCTCTACATGCCATCTTTGGTCATTTGGGGGCTTCATGCTCTATGAGCATAGCTTTATAACCCTCTTGATCCGGCTCTACATGCCATCTTTGGTCATTTCGGGGCTTCCTACTCTATGAGCATAGCTTTATAACCCTCTTGATCCGGCTGTACATGCCATCTTTGGTCATTTGGGGGCTTCCTGCTCTATTAGCATAGCTTTATAACCCTCTTGATCCAGCTCTACATGCCATCTTTGGTCATTTGGGGGCTTCCTGCTCTATGAGCATAGCTTTATAACCCTATTGATCCGGCTCTACATGCCATCTTTGGTCATTTGGGGGCTTCCTGCTCTATGAGCATAGCTATCTTACCATCTTGATCGGCTTTACATGCCAACTTAGGTCACTTGGGGGCTTCTTGCTCTATGAGTATAGCTATCTTACCCTCTTGACCAGGCTTTCATGCCATACCTAAGTTAAACCTGCCTGTTTTCAACTTGCTACTCCGCCAGGTGACCCACCGTACTCTTGACAGTTAATCTTTTTAAGACCCTGAACTCATCAAGGTTTGAACGACGGCTTATGTCACGTGAGAGCCGGATTACAGTGAGCTAGAATAAACTCACCTGCCTGCTGTAGTCTCTCCGCTATGTGGCGCGTTCGTACTCTTAACAGTTAATCTTTCAATAAGACCCTGAACTGGTTAAGGTTTAAACGACGGATTAATGTCATGTGAGAGGCGGCTTACGGGATGAACGGATTTTATGCCAAGCTTCTTTGAAGCAACATGTTGAGTTTTTTCAAAAATCAAACAGGAGTTATTCTCTTTTGGTCATGCCTTCAAAGCCGACTTACAAATATTTGAGTTATGCATACTCTTTATTTCTGTTTTGCAGAAATTTTTTACAGGTCTTGCTGGGTTATCCAGCTTTGGATTATATTGCTCCAAGTTGAGTTTATTACGGTTATAAGCCGCCAAAGTTATAATTCTGAAGATGTCACAGTACTATAAGTCACCCCGGATTATTGATTAAATATCAAGCTTTCAAGACATTTTGGCAAAGTTGAGAGACCAAATATGCATACATAAAGGCAAGATCAAAAGATTAAGTCGCTGAAGCATAGTTGGCATAACATGCTCGAAGGCATGGCAAAGCAGATCAAGTTTTAACTACGCTATTACATGGCTACAACAGAGCCCAAAATTCCTCAAAGTTTTTCCAACAGTTCAATCATCCTTCTAAGCCGGCCTCTGTGCCATCCGGGTTAGACCCCGCCGGGTTACTGTCATCATGGCTCCTTGAAGTGGAGGTCTCCGGGTCACCCTGTGTCGGCTCTTCATCGTTGGCTATCTGGAATTCACCGGATGCCCAGTTGATGCCAGCTAACGCCTCAAAGGTAGCTTCATCATTAAGGATAACTGAAGGATCAATATCAGGGGCGAAAAGGTGCTTACGCCTTTGAGGGGTCAAATCCACAATCTCATGCATTGGCGGCTTCATGCGAACATTATTGTGATCGTAACCCGCTTGATACGTTGTCAGATCAGCTTCTTGTGCAAGTTGGCAGGCTAAAGGTCTTATCTCTCTAACACAATCAGCAAAGTCTTCTTCCTCAAAGACAGACCCATTATTTTTCATCTCTGGACACCCGTCGGTCATCTTAGTTGGATCCAGCTCTGGTTGCCAGGCTTTCGCCCGGCTTAATGCTACGATGGCTCCGGTGCGGGCGGCTGATAGCTTCAACTCCCTAATCTGACTTGGTATTGTTGAAAGATGATCCAGTACAGTCTTCATAATGGTTTGAGGTTCTTTACCATTGGAGACGGCCACAAGGGTTCGCAGGGTGCCAGCATATAGTTTCTCAGTTAAAGAGTAAACTGCCTTCAGCTTTAACAGCATATTTTGGCCTAGGTTGGCACTTCTCAACTATCATGCAATCAACATACAAGTCAGACAAGTCAGAAGTTCATGATTTTGAGTCACCATGACGGGTTAAAAATAATTTGTCAGTGGTTTCTGTTAAGTACAAGTTTGAACTTACCAAATATGGCAGCAGTCATTTGGGATATGTGTTGCTTTAAGCCGGCCAGCTCATCACTAACTGACTTAAGTTGATTTTCGGCCTCTTCAGCACGCCTTATCAAGGCTGCTTTCTCAGTCTCCCAGGCGGCTCTCTTAGAAGCAAATTTGTCCTTGAGCTTTTCATTCTCTTCCAAAGAAAATTTGAACTTTGATTCAACTTTGAGGGTTTCAGCCTCTTGATATTGGATATTCTTCTTTAACTCGCCCAGCTGCGAATCTTTAAGGCCTAAAGCTTCCTGCGATAAAGATTTGAAATCATGGATGGAGGTTAGCATTGAGCAGATTCATTGTGGAGTAATTATTCAAGTCCCAAGCACATTGCAAGCAATATACTTGGCACTTGGGGGCTAATGTGGGTCATTTTCAAGTTATATTATGACCAGAATCAAGATAAGCCGGCACTTGGGGGCAACATGCGGTTCTTTTCTCAAATGAGTATATGGAAGACCCGGCTCATCTTGCCAAGTTAAGCCGGCCCTTGTGGGCTACATCCGGTTCTTTTATCACATGAGTATATAGAAGACCCGACTCATCTTTGTAAAGATAAACCGGCCCTTGGGGGATACACTTTGGGAATTTTCACAAGTCTCAAGCATACTCAATATAATGCCTATACTTAAGACTTGGGGGCTAGCATGGATATATATGTATGCAAGGCTAAAATACAGGTGGATATAGTCTTACCTCATATTTCTGCTTCATAAGCTGGACTAACCCAGCCTCCATATCCCGGCTTGTGTTGAGGCGGCTCAAATAGCCCGCGTATACATCACCTGCACTGAATGAGAAATAGCTCTCCAGATCCAATTTGGCCTTGTTTTTCTCCAATGAAGGTGACTCTTCTTTGGCACTCTGCTTGGTTAGCACAGTGGAGGCTCCTGGCGCTGTATAAGCCATCCCAGTGATGGTAATATCATCAGAATTTTTCTCAGGTGGGATCTCTTCAACTGATTGGGCAAGAGAGGTAGGTTTAGGACTTGGCGGGTGTTGGATGGTCGCCGGGTTAACCTCAGTGTCCATTAGCTCAGAGGTGGCAGCATCAGTTTGAGGAGGCGGGTCATTTTGCTGGTTGATAGGATCTTCAGGATTTTGGATTGGGGCTTTAGGGGCCTCTAGCACTTGCTTATCCGGCTCAGAAACCTTAGGATCCTTGGAAGAGCCACCCATTTTCTATTTCTTGCCAGCCTTGGCCTTGGCTCTATAACAAAGATATCACAATTTGTGAGCATATAACAGTAAATATTTATCAACAAATGAAGATGCTTACCCCTGGGCGACAACAAAGGCAGGAAGTTGTGTTCCAGTTGAGTCGCCGGATGATGGTGGCGTTCCCTGATAGTTTGAATCAGAAGGATCAAGAGGTTGACGTATGAGGCCGGCTTGTGAAGAGATAGAGTTGGGCTGTGTGGCACCTCATTTCAACGCTTTCGAGGAGCTGGCGTGTTGGGTAAGCCGGACACAAGTTCTTCAGCGCCATCAATCCGAGTCTTACGCCTGAACTCGTGCTGCTGTTTCTTTAAAAGAAAGTTGGGATCCAAATAAGCAAGAGGGTGAGAAAACCTTACTTTCTGGATGACCCATCGTGTTTTCTCTCTTGGCAAGGGTTCTGAGTCAGAGGAAATAATAGTTACCTCTGCTGCATCGGCATGGCTGGTCTCTACCTCTTCCTGAGAGGAATCAGCGTCAATAAGTTGGATAAAATGAAGACCAAGTGAGTCAAGTTCTACCTCCGACTCATCAAGTGCAAGTAAATCTTCTGCTGTTTGTTTCTTGCGGCGACCCGGAGCGTTGACTTTAGTTTTAGACCTCTTGGTTGGAGCGGCAGTTTGCAGTTTTTACCTCTAGAAGGGAGAGTCGGCCTGCGTATACATAAGCAATAAGTTAAAGTGATGCTCAAGAGATAGATAAACAAGTTGAAGGTTTGTTAAAATTACTCACATCCGGGGCCGGGTTAACTGTACAAAAGGGGTTCAGCCCCACTTTACGATAGTTGTCCAGAGGTTCCCCGAGCGGTGACTTCACCATATCAGTAATCTCTTTATCCGTCAGAGGAGTCTGGTTATAGCGCCGTGAGTCCTTTGTGTCACCAGTATATTGACACATTAAGCCGCTGCGCGGGCTTAGCAGTAAAATTCTCCAAGAGACTTAGCAGCGGACAAGATCAATTCCGGTCAGTCCATTGGCCACCAAGGCTCTTATCTTTGAAAAAGTAGGACCATACTGGGTGCGTTCAGCGGCGGTTAATCAACCAGGAAGCACGCCGCTGGTGGTGAGCCTGTAGGGGCGGTAACCCGGCAATGGATTTTCTCCAGCTGGAGATGTGTCTTTGCAGTAGAACCAGGTGTAGTTCCAGTCTTTGGGATGGCTAGGGAGTACAGCTGTGGGAAAAACTATGTCTCTTCGCCTTTGAATGGAAACTCCTCCAAGTTCAAGGCTGGGCCCGTCTGACATCTTGGTTTGGCGGTTGATATAAAAGTTATCTCGGAAGAGGTCAACAGTGGGTTCTTCCCCAAGATACACTTCGCAAAATACTTGAAAGTTGCACAAATTGGAGACATAATTGGGATCATTATCTTGAGGATGAAGATTGTAAAAATTCAAAGCATCTCGGAAGAACTTTGACCCGGGCGATGAAAAACCACGCAGGAGGTGATCTGTGAAAACCACAACTTCACCCTCTTCGGGTTGTGGGGTAGTCTCAGGTCTGGGAACCCGCCAGTGGATGATTTCCTTAGCAGGTAAAACCCCCATTTTCACATAGTCATTGAGTGTGCCCTCTGTGACTTGGGAGGTGACCCAGTCGCACGAGGTGGGTGCTTTTGTCATGATTGGCCGGGTTAAAAAACTGTGACCAAAGAATAAGGTATGGCGGGTTAATATTACAGAGATAAGCTGCCTAAGTGGTTGCAATGATAATTCAGCAGCAACAAGCCGGTTATGGTTATAAGATTAATTATTATGATGAAGCATGAAGGAATTATAAGCCGCCCTGTTAAAGAGGTGCGATGACTTTCAGGTTAATTGAGATATGGCAAATTAAGCTATGAACTTTTAAGCCAGCCAGAGGCTGGTGGGTTACAAATTCATTGCTAAGCCGCCAAAAAATAAGGGACGGGTCAATTATCTACAAATCCGAGATTGCTGAATTTTGCTAAGTGTGGAACAAACAGGTTTCACAAATTGCAATTATATTTACAGATCTACGGTAGTTCAAGAAAAGATGAACAATTGCTAAACCTAAAGCACGACGGCGGAAGAACTAGCAAGTTGTCCATTGGTTCTAAAAAGAAGGGGATCTGTCCAAGATGCGAAATAAGGGTTTAAACAACTATCGCTCTACTTCTACCTGGTTTTTGGATTGAACTATGTTTTCTGAGCAGAAGTTGGATGAACTTGGATAAGTTTGGACGAACGCTGATGAACTACAAGAACTAATACGACCTAATGTGGATCTAAGAAAGAAGAAGAAGATTACCTGATGAAGTCGGTGAAGAGAGGATGAGCGCCGTGGATTTCTGGTCCGAACAGGTTGATCCAGTGGCCTGGTCGGAATGGTCGGTGCGGTTCGGCTGGGGCGGTGGAGCTCCGGTCGCAGCAGATGTCGGAAGGAGGAATAAGAAGAGGAGGCGAAGGGGGTAAAAATGAAAAAGGGGACCCCCCATGCCTATTTATAAGGAAAAAGGTGAAACAGTAAAACAGCATGTGCGAAAATCGAGGAGGTGTCATGATTATCTTAACAGAGGAGCTGCCTCTATTCTCGGAATGGCTAGTTATTGTAAAAGATTCGTTGTGATGTCATGAGTTTTTTCTGGATTTATTTTCACATGATGTCATGGCGGGTTACAAGGATCTATTCAAAGTTAAGTGTTGGAAGGAATCCAAGAAGACTCGCCAGCCAGAGACAGTGGAGATTGACATGAACAAGTTCAAATCAATCTAGGGCCTAATGTTGGGGATATAACCCCACGGTGAGACCCACCCTGACTGGGCTGGGTTAGGCTATTGGCGACTTATAAAGGAGGCCTTATGTAGGCCTAGAAGATCAAGACATGAGACTTGGAGGGCGACTTATGTGGTGAGCTGCCGGAGGCCCAAGCCTAGAGGATGGTGCGAGACCTGGTGTTGTAAGCCACCTAAGGATGACTTGCCTAGTAAGGCAGGGCGATTTAGAAGCAGGGCGGTCATGTAATGTGATCCGACCCAGACTCTTGTAAGGCCCAGGGCCTCGTCCTGTGTATATAAAGGCGAGACCCTGCGGCGGGTAGACCCAAGTAACAATCAATCGAGAGCTAGGTCAAGCGATTCCGCTCCCTTGTAATCGATACTCAAGCTATAATCAACGAGAGAAGGAGTAGGCTTTTACCTCCACTGTGAGGGGCCGAACCTGGGTAAACCTTGTGTCTATCGCCCCGCTCAACCGCTTCAGGCCAATCACCAATGCGATGGCTCCACACCTAAGTCCTTTCACAAGGGCATTTGCCGTGACAAAACCACGACAGTTATTGTCCTCAAACGAATGTCATGAGAACTGAGAAAATCCCGGTGCTTATTACGCCACCGATTGGTTATATGTTTTTCTCCATGTGTTAGTGCCTAAGTAGACGTGAAGATTGAAAACAGTTAAGGTCTAAAAAAAGAGTATGTCGAATGAGCGACAGCTGAACGGTTAATTCTAGTACAATATATACGGGCTTTCGATGGCTGAATTCAATGTGCATGAAATCATCACCTTTATATACAAATTCTCCAGACATGGAAAGCATCACAGCAAGCCAATAATTGTGTTCAGATCATAACTAAACATTCCGATATATAAGATCTTGACAGAATCCAGCACCATTGATAGGCTATCCATGGGCGAACTCTTCATTGAGCATATAACATAATATTAGTACCCAAAGTGTACTCCAAGATGATATAAAACTTATGCGCACAAATGAAAAATGCAGCTTATGATTACAAATGTGTAGATGCTAATATACGGTACCTGAATAAGTGTGGAGCCAAACACCAACTTCTGATAATTAAACGGATCAGGAATTACACCCAAGGTCTCCAGTTTAGGCGCAGAGACGACAGTTATTTGTGAAGGTATATAACAATAATGAAGGAGCAACCTTTGAAGTGAAGGGGCATCTCCGATGATGAGCTACTATCCTTCAAAACAAATTCCAGTGCTTTTAAGGTGAGGCGACTTTATTTGGAGACAACTGATAGGGATTTCTATTCCCAAAACAATCAGCAAGCGCTCCAGGGCTGGGCAACTGGAGTGGATGATGCTGTGTAGTGAGGCCTCTGACAGATAAACCACCACAAGCGAAAGTGTTTTTAGAAGTGGGAGTCGAAGCATTTGTACCAGATCGTCTGGTAGATGGCACCGGGCGAAGGTGGCGGTGTGGAGAGAGGAGGAAAATCATGAGATGGACAACGATGGTGTGGGCACAAATTCTTGGCCTTCGGTTCGTGGTATGTAATTTTTGTGGTAGTGGTAGAACTCAAACTGCTGCAGTTTTTCAAATTCAGGGGATGTCAGCCAGGCGTCCACCGTGCAGGGTATGGACAGCAGGTAGCGTGTCGGGATGCAGAGGCATTGATTGGAGCCCTGGTGGGAGGAGATGATGGCTCTGAGGAGTTCAAAATCATGAACGAAAGATAGCTGACGACAGTCGAGATTAAGGGGCGTGGTGCGCCATAGAGGGCGCCACCGAGTTGAGAGGACTTGGGTGCGGCAGCAATCCTTGGTGGGGAGAAGCGAGATGATCTCCCCAAGGATGTTGTCCAGGAGATCGCTGATGCGGTCCACCCGAGATTCTACGGGTTCCTTAGATCCGGTGGGGGGGGGGGCTCGCCGCTTCTCCCCGCGCTGCCAGGTGCGGGATCTACGACCGGCGTCGCCGCTGGCGGGAGCCTCATCTTCTTGGCGCTGGGGCAAGCTGACTCCATTTTCCTTGCGGGCGTCATACCGAGCTCATGGGTTTGAGCAGAGTAGCGAGAGACGAGCCTAGTGGCAGTGCGAGTGGGGAAGAAGGAGGGCTGGGGTTTTCTATAGGAGCGAGGAAGAAGAGGAGCAGGCATTTTCTGTATGAGTGAGGAAGAAGGTGAGCGGGGATTTTCTGTACGAGTGAGGAAGATGGGGAGCGGGGGGAATTGGGGGGAGACGGAAGCAGGAGAGTCCAGCGAGCTGTAGTAAGTGGAGGTGAGGAGGAAGGAGGGTTTTTCTGGGATCGCCCCTCTTCAAGAAATATGGGCTTTTCCTTGCAAAAAACAAAAACAAATGGGCTTTTGTATTGATCTAGTCGGCTGCCCGTGTTTCGTACTGGACGGCCTTGTACTAGAGGCAGCCCATTAGAGACACTCTCCAGCTTATTGCCCATTCAAAAGAAAAAAAGAGACGCCTCCAGCTTATGGCTCCTCATCGGTAACATTTTTCAACTTGGAAAAAAGTTATAGCTCCTTCTTGGGCCGGCTTGCATCCACCAAATTAGAGGATGCGGTACTGCATGCAGACACTCACACTGGTCGTTGCACGGCAAAATGAGGGGTCAAATAACAGGCCCACAATATAGATTGTAAAGGTTGACACGCTAGTCAACATTCACACTAAACTAAGTTTCACAACATACGGTATGCATACTAGCTAACATTCACAAGCACTTAAGTGCAGCATGTTTACGCATCTAAATCATTCACAAGACTATAGCCAAGACAAAGCTGTGAGAAGGTGTAGAAATAAAGAAAAAATGATTGATGCTTCTCTGAGCAAAGGGCCTCCCTACGCACACACATGCTTCTTTCTGCTCAATGGTGCGTGCACTTTGAGTACGTTGGCAACTCCACATCTAGCTTGATGGCTCATCTTGCAATTTACGCTCACACATTGCAGCAAACAAAGGAGGCAATAGAGATCACTCAACATCAGACCATTTTGTGCAGTTCTACTGAAATCATCTTCATTGTCCTGAATGTGAAAAGATAGGAAAGCAATAGCTGTACTTAAATGGTGTCGCAAAATAGTAGCACATATCAATAGCTCGGCATGACAAAACATGATCATCTGGACAAAGGGGATACTAACGTGCGTGAAGAAGATTATGCATAATTTTATAGGTGGTTAGTTGATTTCCACCTTGGGATCTCCTATGATGGCACGGAGGAAATTCTATGCAATTGATGAGTGCAATTCCTTCCGTGTGGCTGTAGAAAATTTGTCCGACTAACCCCAATAACTTTTTTGTGCAATTCCACTAAAATAATGCACCGTTGTTTGCATGACCCCTACTCGCCGGCCAGGCCATCAATGACTCGGTCTCTTTTATCTTGCATTGACGGCGTGGCTGCAGTGCTTGTTTGCTCCTCCACACATGATAGGCTCGTTCCACATTGCAATCAGCAAGTCAACATACAAATAAGCTTATTTCATCTTGCGTTGGTCACTCTACCTAGTTACGAATGTAGGAATACCTGGAGCACCGTGAGGTCAGTTGACAGCAGGTTACACTAAAATTGAGGTTTCTGCTTCCGTTTGCACAAATAAGACACCGTATGGAGATAGACAACCCTGTTTACACAAATATGTAACAGGGTTACTTATGCAGTGTCATTTTTTTGTAGCAGCATATGATTAACATCAGCATCTCATATGTTATCAATGGCATTACACTGACAGTATGAAAAAGTGCCATTAACTAAGAAGTGCCATCACATCAAATCAACAATGGCAGTAGATTAACGGGGCTTAGATTAACATGCATAACAATAGCATTATTACTCTACGATGACAGATTGATAGTAGCACTTGATCAGTACGTACGTGCACGGTTAACAGGAACGATCGTTCTAACAAAGGGTGATACGGAAAGGAGAAACACATCGTCGTGTCAACCATTGTGCAATTAAATTTTGTGCAGTTCCACGAAGATGCGGCTATGTTACCGGTGTCAGATTTTAGTGTAATGGCCGAACACACTCCTTATGAGAAATAAAGCAAGACAGAACCATTTCATAAAACGGTGGTGGCATTGATTCAGTTTATCAATGGCAATAGATTGACTGCAGATAACTTAACAGTGACATCACATTAACAGTGGCATTGTTTCATTTTACCTGTGATGTTAGATTAACAGCAGCAGTAAGGGCATAGGGACAGGGGAGGCACAAGCACGTTTTACATCCACCGAGGCATAAAGTGGTGAGGCAGAGGTGTTGCCGAGTGCGGCAAACATGCAAAGCATGTCTCTATTTGTGCCTTTTTTTGTTCTCGTCAGTGACCTTTCCTATGTGACCACAAGAAATCTAGATGTGCTCATTCTCGATTGCATTGTCGACCCAACCCCACCCCCTCCCCCCACACACACACTTTCTGTCCTTTTTGGACCAAGAGACCGGTCAGGCCAGCATCTTTATTTCCCTTTCCAACCAAGAGATCAGTTCGTTAGCCAGTATCTGCAGTACCTTTTTTCCTCTAATAGTTCGTTAGGTGGTGTTCGAGTGTTCGACAAGCCGACGAAGTTAGCTACATGGGGAGCTTTGTAATACTAGAAGAATATCCACATGCAGGATGCAGCGACGTGGGGAGCAATCCTAACTTGATGAAAAAAAGGGATGCAACAACGTGGGGAGCTGGGCCATTAGAACAAGGCCGGTTCTAATAGAAGTTATACCTCCGGTCGGCGGGATGTGCCGAGGCAGTCGGCGGGATCTGCCAACACAACGGCGGGGAGCAAGGGTGCGGATGACCTCCCACGCCGACGCCAGGTCAGAGAAGACGGCGCGCGCCGGCTTCCTCCCTCGCCACCGGCGACCACCAGTGGAAGGGATCCGGCCGGATCTGTGACAACCGGTGAGAAGAGAGAGAAAGAGACAAAGAGAGTGGACACCGCCGCCTTGTTTAGATCTGGAGAGGATGAGTGAGTGAGAAGAAGAGAGCAACCCTAGCAAGCAAGTCCTGGAGTGGAGTAGTAATTGTTTTTCTCTCCGTAGCGATCATTTTAAATTGAATACGCGGGGAGCCATCTTCTCATTTAACGTACCAGCAAAAAGAAACTCGATCAATACTAATCGCGCCACCGCGTTCAGGTCGCACTTGGTATGGCTGACATTTGGTCCCAGACCCCACATTAAGTGGACAACTAGATGTGTCAAATTTTCACGTTACCTGCCTTTTCGTGTGCAAATGCGCTCCATCGTGAGTGTACCCACGCGTGTGCATGACGGGAGAGTGAAGTCTGCTTTATAAACCTTGAGGTTGTAGAGCTAGTCGGAAACAAATCCTCACCTTTAAATCCCTGAAGTTCGTACCCTGTCTTCTATAATCCTGGTCATTTTTAACCTTAAGGGCGTGTGCGGCTCAAGGGGTTTTAACGAGGATTAAATCATGTACAAGCCAAATTCCCCTCCCATTCCTCTCCAAACCCCTTGGGAAGAAGTTGAACCGAACAAGGCCTAAGACTAACCACAGTGGGAGTAACTTCAAGAGTAACATTGGGTCCAACTCAGCAAATTCTATGAGTAACATCACTCATACCAAAACAAAATGACTCTATAACCTAATAAATGAAGCTTTGCTTGACACTACACGTGTGATGACCATTGGAGTAATCCACTCAGGTTGTACGTAAACATTTTTATGCTCTTCATTCATGATTTTTAGTACAAATAGGATGCACATGGCGATGTCATCCTCATACCAGCCACTATTGATGGATGGCCACGCAGTGTCGCCGTGCTCACCTGCAACTGCAACCCGAGTTGCGCATGCAGCAACTACGACTACAATGGAGTACTAGACGCACAAGGCATGTTATTGGTGCTGCTTCATGAGCTACCGAGCCGTCTAGACGAGCGCGCGGTAATGGCCATCACCTGCGGAATGAAGGACGTCTTTCTTTCGCCGCATCCTGGCCATCACGAAGGTGGTGACGCACTTTGCAGGGTTGTTAGAGACGGAGTCCATCGTCCCACTCCAGCGACGGACCGCGCTCTCCCGAGAGTGGGAACATGGACGCAAATTCGTGCAAACACGGCCGGATTTCATATAAACATGACGGATTTCATTACATTTACATTAAATAAGCTGTGCTAGTCCGGAGCTAAAGGTAGGATTAATATACCTAATCTAAATGGTCGCCGGCCGATCTCTTTGTCCTCCTCCAGCATCCGGCTGAAGAAGAATCATGCAAGACACCGGCTGTTTTCGCCGGCGTCGCCTCGGCGGTGGCCTTCATGGGATACAATCGGCGGCGCCCTCCCGTGTTCCACTTCTCCTCGATGATGGCAGCGGGCGGGGATGTGCTGGCTGTCACCTCTTGGACATCCACGTAGCTGCGTAGCCGTGTCAGCTCATCGACATCCGCGGCGGCTTCTTTCTCTGCCTGCATGGCGCGGCTACGCGCGCATCGACGGCGGATGGCGCAGTCGCAGTCACTGGAGGAGTTGTACGATGCGGCGGCGTCGAGGGCAGCGATGATGCCCATGCCACCGTGCTCCCCGACAAGCTGGCGTGGAGCAACTCGGCACTCTTCCTCGAGCAGGATTGGAGCGGCAGCTGCGGATCCACGCGCTGGCTTATGGCGGCAACTGGCTCCATCAGGCTAGGCAAGGTAGGTGGAGCAGCGAGCTGCCTTGCTCGTAACAGCCGGGCTTGACGGGCCACCCAGACGGATTTTATGCCGGAGAACCGCTCTTCCTGCTTGTCGGATGTAGCCAAAAGAGTGGAGAAAATGGTGGAAGGAGGAGCTTGGCCGGCGTCCCGCTCCTGAACGGACGTGTGGCCGGAGTGGGTTTCTCGCATTCCAAGCGGGTTTAAATGTAGGTGTTTGAATGCAGTGAGGAGGCGGGTACAGCTAGGAGTGCAGTGGGCGGCACCCTCGGCCGGCACGCCGCTTCAATGGCGTCGCGTCCGCCCTGACCCCCTTGACCATGTACATCTGGCTTTGAGCACAACATTATCCTAAGGCTGGTCATAGTGGGAGTATTATAGCTAGTAGTGACATAACGCACCCCAATGCAAATTTTCTTATGTGGCAAGTAATTAATGAAAAGGGAGGTGCTTAGGGTAACATAATATGTTACTATAACATAGCCCTTCCCAAGAATAAATGAGTCTATAAGTTAATAAATGCAATCATCTATATGTTACTACTTCTTTGTTACTTTGCACTATTAACATAGTAACATAGGCTAGAGTCATATGCATGACACTAGTATAAGTTACTCCCCACTATGACTAGCCAATGGACCTTGACGGTGTACGTCACCTTGTGTCCAGATTTGAGATGCCACGTGTACCAGATGAATGACTCCAAAGTTCAACCCGTGATGCTAGGTGCGAGCCGGGGAACACTGTTGGAGAGACCCGCCCTCATAATTTTCCTACATTGGTCGTTTGATTCATAGGATAGAATGCTATAGGAATTTTGCCTATGAAATCATGTGTTAATTGGCAATCTAGCATCCACTCCAACTTTTTTTTCACTTCCTTTGTTTTTCCTGTGTCAAACACTGTGTTTATGCTAGTATGGGATTTAAGTGGACATGCCACTCCAATCCTTTATTTTTCCTATTCCTGCATTTTAAGTTCCTACGAATGAAAGAAAAGAAACGGAGAGAGTACTTGCTCTAAATGATGTGCCGCTGCAAGAGCCGCCTATATTAATAAACCATGCTCTAAAAAGGTGGCCCAGCTTTGGCTATAGTACTGTACTCCTACTAAAGATTAGTAGGTGACCTTGCGCCTGGCTCTTCGCCTCTTCCGGAAGTCGAAAATGATGATGGCACTATAGTAGTAGTATATACTTCTGGCAATCCGGCACAGAAGGAACTGCTGCACGTCCACCGCTTGTATAAAGCAAAAGCTTCTCCTCGTGTTGCGAGCCACCATGCGTGCATGCGTGAGGGAGAGGGCGTAGTAAGCAAGCTTCTTGTCATTCTGCGAGTTGACGGGACACATCAAAGTTATTTATTACTCTCTCCAAAACGGGCTGACAATGTCCATGGCTACCATCCCATGCTCCGTCAGTGAGTACATGCATGATTCACGTGCCATCGAGGAGAAAAAATATTGCGTAGTACTACGTGCCATCGAAGTGTACGACTCACTTACGCACTGCTTATCTCCATTTTCTTGCATGACACATGCACCTTGATGCTAGATGTCCCACGTGTTGGCAAAAGGATGAACAAAGCTCATGTCTAAAACAAAAGAGTGGAAGAACATAGATTCCAGATGACCGAGAAGGAGCAAGGAACCTCACCGTGGAGCATCTGCACTCATAATATTTTATATTATTCAGCGATATAAAATCAACCAAATCTCTCCACGTTTAACCGAAAGAGTCTGAAACACATCATACATGGCCCACCTCACGCATTCACCATATTCCTCGGCCTCCGTGCGAGATACCTAGTTATACTATATCCAGCAGCCCGTATCGCTTCGGGAAAACTCTAGCTTTTGCCTACTTTGCTTATGACACTCTATAATTTGACGTATTATGTTCCTTAGGCTCGAAGGTTTTGCCAGGGTAGCGTGCTGAAGAAGGCTGGGTATCGTGCCTCCAAAAGTTTCCTTCACGTGTCTTGCTGAGGAAGGTCAGGTGCCTTATGTTGGAAGTCTTCTGCGGTAGCACGCTGTAAAAGATGGGAGTGCTCTGCCCCAGAGGATTTTCTCACCAAGTGGCGTAAGCTTCTCTCAGTAGCTTGTGGAGGAAGGCTGGGTTTCATATACCAGAAGTCTTTTACGGTGATATGTGGTCGGATCTATGGCCGATTCTGGCTTTTTTTTTGTCTGAAGTATCCGGAATTTACTCCATGGCGGAGCCAAATTTGGTATAGGCCATACCTTGACAGAAGATATTCCATTGGTCGCACACATCGCTTGTCCTTCTGCTAGTCTACTCATTGCCACTATAAAGGTTGCATAACTGATGCAGACTTCATGTTGATAATTAATTCGGAACACCCTTTGTATCCAAACCAAGTGTTGCCGATAATTCCATTCGGTTCAGCTGAGTTTCCAATCATGTTAGGTGCTCCTTGATTCCGGATGCTTGGAAGCTCAGCGATTCTGGCAACCGTGAGCTCGTCCATATTCCTTGCAAACCTTGTTCACAGTGCCTGGAAAATTTTGTATTTGCGTCGGTGAACTTCCAGATATGCCTTGCAATTTGTACCAACGTACCAGAATTTTGTTGCTGCTATTAGCATACTTGTATTCTTGAAATATGTCTTCGGCGGGTAATAAATGATTCTTGAGTCCGTTGAGGAAAGACCCGGTTCACCTCACTGACTGAAATAGTCCTTGTATCACGGACGGAATAATTTGTCCTTACTGGTGTTCATTCTTCATAACTCATCTGACTGTTCCTTAGGCGTGATCTGTTCTGAGGTCAATTTTCTCAGGTATATTATAGCCTTGTCTGTTGCACATGGATTCTGCTTCTGACCCATTCTTCATTCTTGACAGATCCGGTGTTGCTATTCTGAATATCAGGCAATTGACTTGTCTTGACCCTTGCTGAATTTGGATTATTGGGTATTATCCAAGTTGTATACTAGTCTTCTTGACGTCACTTGCGGATGGATCCAGTCGGAGCGAAGAAAGGGAACCGAGAAAAGAAACAAGAACCGCGAAAACCAAAAAGCAAACAAAGCTCAAATTTTGCGGACCTTACACACGTGGCCGAGGATTCACTAGTATATCTAGTATAGCGCACTCGATGCACCTCTAAGGATTTAGAAGCGAAACCACACAATGCTCCAGGTAGCAATGGTGTCAAGCTTCTACTACTTTTCGAGGGAACATCACACTCGACGTACGATGGCTATGGTCGTGCGATTCTAGGGTTGTCGGGGAAAATATAGAATTTATAAGCGTTTCCCAAAGGAAACTAGAGTTAAGAAGATAAATGCCATGGCTAGCAAGTAGGGTAAGGATATCTGGTTTACCTAGGGGGTTTAGGGCTCACGCGTCGTTGCCAGGTGCGATATTTCACACCGGAGGCAAGGCCACGAGAGTTGGGGTCTGATGGAGCCAAAAACCTATGGGGTTGCCTTATGATCAATAGTAGCTGTGCCAGGTTGGCAAAAGATGGCTGAAAACCATCTGGGCTATCTACTGAGCACAAGACAATGAAGTCGGGCTAGGGGTAACCTATATTCAGCCTAGATGCTCTGATACCATCCGTTGTGGCGCCCCGCCTGAGTACCACTATAGCCAGACGGTCGCCACGCATACCAGCCCAGGAAATCACTCTGGCATGCACGCTTACAACAAGTATCATGAACACAGGCATTTCTATTAATGGATATATAAGTCTTACATGATGGTTACAAAGGGGTGGCAGTGAAAATACTCTATCTAAGGCAGCATGGTCCTGGTGCGGCTCCAATCCACAGGGATCTGACTGGGTTACGCTCCTAGCCCGCGAACGCTCCGGCTCCTCGTCGACGGACGACGGATCCTTAGGTGAACCTGGCCACATTGAAGGCCGCTGAGTACTTTTGAATGTACTCGCAAGCAAACCAAACTAACATATACACCAAGCAATGCAATCCATGGCATTCAAGCATGTATTTGATATTAGAGCAATATTAATTATCATAGGATAATATACCTATCTAGCAATATTAATTATCATGTTGTAACAGGATTATCTAGCATAATTAAACATCTAGTAGCATTGATCATCATGACATAACAGGGTTATCTAGCAAGATAACTACTAAAGTAAAGTACAGTAAAGTAAAGCATATTAAGTATATAATCCATACTCCGAACATTCTCATGATCCAATCTGATACTGATTCAAGTCCAATCCAAATCATGTGGTCATCCGACCATCTCTTCCATAGCCATCCCATGGCTAACATACCATATTCCTGACAACATCTGATGCCTATGCAGGACAAGTTCTTCCACCATTATTATCATCATTACGGTTGACCACCTAGTGAGGTCTGGACGGGCTATCCAATACCGTGGACGCGGCTATTCGAATAGATTTTTCACTCTGCAGAGGTTGCGCACTTTACCCACACCATGGAGCACCTGACCTCGTGATCCCATTCGGGCGGACCAGCGTTGCTCCAACGAAACCTGCCTGACCCGTGACTCTCCCATCGTACTACCGGCAATCATCCTCCCCCGGATTCAAGCCCTGGGTGGCCCCTGTGTCACCTCATGACACCTGCCACCGTCGTGGCCAAACTAAACTGTCCCAAACGTGGACCGCGCGCAAACAACCAACACTACAAGAAATACGTCAACTTGCGACCATCACTATTGGTCACTGAATGGTCATTGTTTTCCATTTGTGACCTTTTTGTGACCAAAAACAGATGGTCAAAAGCTAGCCGTCGTAAACTGAAATTAACGACCTTCTTTGGGATAAGGTCGTAGACGTTTACGACCAAAACAAAAGGTCATTGAACCAATGACCTTTTGTTTTGGTCACTGGCTGTCTGCCCAGGCCACGTCGGATCCGACATGGCAATCTGATGTGGCAAAATTGCGACCAATTGAAAAGGTCGTTGATAAGATTCAGCCCGGTCCAATTCGACGCTTTACATGGGTCGAGCCCAACAAATCAGCCTTTTTATATTTTTTTTCTATCAGTTCTTGATCGGCTTCATGGGCCAAGCCCATTATTGCAGCATTTTTTATCATTGGGCCGTGGCCTTTTTAATCCATCAATTTTCTAGTTTCGGCCATATATATTGGAGCTGGGCCCACTAGTCAGACAAGCTCCACATATCATAATCTCGTACATACTGCTAAAAAAATCATAATCTTATACATTGGTCCCACACGTCAGATATTTCAACATTGCTCAGATTATTTTGGTAAGTGGATCCCACTAATCGGGTTTCCATTTCACACATTTTTAAATCACTATTTCAAACAAAACAAAACAAACGTAATTTATCAAATAACACTAAATCTGTTAGAATGTCACAATCTCTACAGCCTATTGCAGTCAAACAGAACAAACAAATCTCTGGCATCACGGCTTTGCACTTGGCTTCATGGCTTTGCACTTCAAATTTGTCCTGGCGCTCCTGTAAAAGAGTGTACACAAAGACTTCCAGCATTTGTGTACTGCTACTGGTCAGAACCAAACAAATGCAATGGCAACAGTAATGTAAGCAGGAAAGTACTAGAAAGGGCAAATAAAACAACAGACTTGCATAGTGAAATGTTTGCTTTTACAAATATTATAGAATAATTTGTATAAATTATGCATTTAATATAGGCTTCATGAAGATGGGTAGAAAAAGAAGGTACTTCAACCTTCTTTGCACAACAAGATCACAAGCAGGAAAAAATGAGGAGACATTACAAAGTTTGTGGTGGAGAACATGTGTAGCTTCAGCAGCACCATGCATGTCCACAAGCAATATGTGCCTAATAGATATCAGTTCATCTCAATTTACTTTCTTAAGTTTCTAATATTTGACGATAAAAAGAGACCAATAAATCATGTTTTTTCTTGACTAGGCCACAATTAGAACTCACAAGCAATATGTATAATTTCAGGCAATGGTGTTTCTGTAGACTTTCACTTGTCACTATATTGTTGAATGGGAATCAAAAGCATCCATTTTAGTAAAAACAAGTTTAAGTTGCTGCATGATTATGGACAAGTTTAAGTAAACACAAGTTTAATTTGCTGCATAATCATGGACAAGTCACACAAAATTTTAGTAAACTGTAGATGCTCAAAATTTCAGTAAACTCTGCATAATTTTGCATAAATATTACTGCTGCTGGTCAGTGATTGTTTCTTAAAAGTGAAAAAGAAATAGAATTTCATGGCAAACTGCTTGTAGTTTACACTATGCAAAAAATGGCATTCAACATCCAATTCAAATTCAATGAAATTTAACTGAATGTACAGTTTCACCATCGACCAGTTTATACAACCCCAAGGTCAGAAGTTTACCTTAAATACAACCCCAAATGAACCAGTTCCAATAGTGACCTACCAGCATAAGAGTTGACAATAAGATTTCTCATTTTGAAATATGCAAGGAGTACAAATTAAGTTCAGTTTGCAAGGAAGCAAATTCAGTTCAGTTTGCTTGCTTGCAACCAAACTGTACAATTTCGCCGTACTACTTCTTGCAAGCAAACATACTGTACATGAGAGCAAGCAAGAATTTAAGTTGCAAGGAGTAGAGCAAAGATTCTGTAAGCAACTAGAACAACAGGAAGGTACTGAGCACATACAACTGGCTCTAGTATACCACCATGCATGAGCACTTGTTAATATTTATATTCATCACAACAACCTATAACCACCTACTGAAATCCTAGGTCACAAACCCGCAATATCGCATTGACACTGCGTGTGCAATGATTTGGCTAACAAGTGCAAACAACACAGAACACATACTGTAGCACAACTAAGAACAGCACATGCCATCGCAATAATGTAACCAGTCAAGGGCTGTTCTAAGCAAGAATAGTTGCACATGCAAATTCAACTGTCCAGTTAAATGCTCTACAGGTCTTCTAAATTGCTCGACAGATAAAAACAGCACAAAATACTTCATGAAAGCACGAAATCATTACATTGTACTAGTACTAAAACAGAAACAGGAACAAATTGAGCATCGTCTCCCACGCAGATCGGGAATACAACAATACAGTATCAAAAATAAACTACTAGAATACATAGAAATTCCATGCAGATGAGTAATTCCATAATACAGTTTCTTTTTTTGAAGAGTTGCATATCACAATAAAAACAGATACAATGTTTAATTGCCCTAGGCCAGAACAGTATAGTAAAGAAGAAAGAACATACAAGGCATGGATCTATCAAGCAAACCGTTTTAAGAACAAATCACATCAAGACATGGACAGTAAAGGCAATCATTTTAGAAGGCTTGGACTGCATATACAAGTTGATCATGGAACTAACAGAGTTTAGCTTATGCAGGGCAGACATAAATAACAGAGTTTAGCTTATGCGCGATGGTCCCGAGGTTGTTGACGAGGTCCGACTTGGTCATGCCAATGCCGCTGTCGATGATCGTGAGCGTGGTGGTCGCCTTGTCGGGAATGATGTGGATGAAGAGCTCAGGCTGCGCATCAAGCTTACTCTTGTCCGTGAGGCTCTCGAACCTGATCTTGTCCAAGGCCTGCAAAAATCACACCTGCAAACACACCACGTCAGCCCTGGAACAAATCTCGCACGCCACGAATCAAACCGCGAGTCAACGGATCAGGGCAGAATCTAAAGCCTAGTGTTTAGGCATAAATAAATTATAAAATTATCAATGCTGCTTCACTGAAACTGAGAAGCAGAAACTAGAGTACAAAATAGTAACCAAAACAGTTACGTATATCCCTAAGTAATGCTATATGTTAAAAAACTGTCAAACAGGACGTGTTCGGCTATTCCATTGTTTTCCAATTGGTTTCAACAAAGTGCTGTGAAGCATGTATGTGTCTTAACATAACTCCTAAGAAATGTTCACAACCTGAATTAACTACACTTTTTCTCATTGAAGTGAACACAGCAGCAGTTTAATCAACAACCCCATACTTTACTATAGAATGTTTCTTCTGTCTGCATAACTTAAAGGCGGAACCATGTAATCGAGGAATCCTCAGAGCTACACATCATGCATACAAGTTGAGTGTGAAGCAACCTATGCGATTATGTATCAATCACCTAAACCTGGGAATCTTTCACGTAAAGTGAGACGCCCTTAGTGGGGCGTAGGAAGCAAATCCACCATGCGCTCGGATGGATTCGTACTCGCGGATCACGGCGCGAAAACAGAGGACGCAGAAGGGGATCGAGGCGCGGGAGGGAGAGAGATAGGGGGAGGGGGAGGCGCTCACCCCAGTTCTCCATCGTGGGCGGAAGTCGTCGAGATCTGAAAGGCTGGCGGTTGTCGCCATGTCTGGCTTCCTCCTATGCTGTGTGTGAGGTCGCCATGGCATCGGGCTTGTGCATGGCGTCCTCCTTGACCAGACGATCTACAAAAAAAAACCACACAAACGCAATGAGATTCGAGCAAGCTGAAGAAATCTAGAAGGAGGATGAGAAGAAAGGGGGGTCCATACCAGATCTCACCTTCGCGCGCCACCTGCGAGGTGGCCATGGCGTCGATCTAGGGTTTTGGCATGGAGAGAAGGAGAGGGTGGATTCAAAGGCGGAGGTCGCCGGTGGGTATGAAGTAGAGGATGTCGCCGGGCAGTCGAGGAGTGGGGGAGGAGGTCGCCAGCGGGGCTGGGGCTGGGGTTGGGGGAGTGGAGATCGGCGGCTGTGCGGGTTTGGGGTTGCGGGAGAGGAGAGGATGAAGGCACGGCTCGGGAAGGAGGGCGGCGCGACCAAGTGCGAGGATTTATCTGGGGGACCGAGGGGAGGGGGGAAGTGGGTGAGTGGGGGTGGCGGCGGGTGGGGATCTGGGGGATCGAGGGGAGGGTGGGTGGGTGGGTTAGGGTTTTTGATTCTCGGGAGAAGCTCCACCGTTGGATGGGTGCGTGATGGATGGCTCAGATTGCGTCCGATTTGGTGATCCGCGTGAAAGCGGTTCCTCGCGTCTCATTGGCCGGCTGTCTCGCACTTGAATCTCAAAATTTTGGACCCAAAACTTTGATTTTTTTAAACATTACAATGGCATAGTTTGTCAAAATGATCTCCTTTTTTTCATAAGTGTGCATCTTAGAATGGCAAACGATGGCATAGTTCGACGGCTTTCATTTTCTTTGCACAAAAAGATGATTTTCCATTTTTTGAGTGCATAAAAAAACAATGTTGCCCAAGAAAGTTTTCATTTTCTTTGGACGAAAAAATCATTTTCCATTTTTCGAGTGCCCAAAATGAGTTTTTTTTGTGAAGGACCTACCAAATAATTGTTGCAAAATTGTACCAAATTAATTTTCTAAAATACTAGGCCATATTTAATGCACAATTAACCAAATGGTTGGGTGTCGCAAGTTTTGATCCACCTCTCATGAAAAAGACAAATTTCTGCCGATTCAGCTGGAAGCGGGTCAAATTTGAACTGCAGCTGCCTCATAGTTTGCTCTTTATTTTTCCCAAAAATCATTTTTAGGTACAAAAGTATCTATTTAATCAGAGAAACACAAAAAGTTTTCCAAGATTCAACCACTAGCTAGGAACGGTCAAGCCCGCCGTTTTGACCGCATTTTGAAACGGGCATAAAAAATTCAAAAAAATTCAAAAAAATGGAAAACCTTCGCATTGTGTCATTATATGTGGCCAAGTTACCATGAAAAATAATAAACTTGTAATACGATAATTATTTTTAAAAAGTGTTCTTAGAAACGAGCTGTCATGTGTGGAGATCAATGGCTTTCAAGCCAAATGATCAATCTTATGGCCACATTCATGGCATAGTTTGTTCAAATGATCTCATATTGTGCACAAGGGTGCATATTGGAATGGCAAACAATGTTGCCTAAGGAAGTTTTCATTTTCTTTGGACGAAAAAATCATTTTCCATTTTCCGAGTGCCCAAAATGAGTTTTTTTTGTGAAGGACCTACCATATATTGGTTGCAAATGTGGAGCAAATCAATTTTCTAAAATACTGGGCCATATTTTATGCACAATTGACAAAATGGTTGGTTGTCCAAAGCTTTTGATCCACCTCTGGTGAAAAAGAAAAATTTCCGCCGATTCAGCAGGAAGCTGGTCAAATTTGAACTACAGCTGCCTCATAGTTTGCCCTTTATTTTTTCCAAAAATCATTTCTAGTTACATAAGTATCTATTTAATCAAAAATACATGGTTTGGTGGCGATACATCGAGGTTTGGACGGTGGTCGAGGGCCCCAACTCCAGAGCGCGTAAACTCGCATGCCCGCCGTGTGGTCATCGCGTGATCGTGGCGTTGCCTTGCATTCTGGGCAGCCTAGGCATGTCTAGTGGGTTGGGCACTCCCCAGGTAGGTGCTAGGAATAAAATTACAACATAACATTCTCACTAGGAGACCGAACTATGCTCAAACATGAATTAGCAGCCAAGTGTTTGATTAGCGGTAAGGGAAATGCACATGGCCAATGGGCGTGAGTTTTGGCTGAGGATGATCATCTACTAAGAAGATTGTCTTCACAAATTTTCAGCTCAAATGGAGGAGCCTAGGTGGCATTTGCTTTGCAACGTACCACACTGGACAAAAATATGAATGTTGAAGCTAGACTCAAATGAATGAATGTAATGATCTGAAATTTGGAGGAGGATGATAATTTGGTCATGTGAAGCCACTTTAAAAATTTCATACCATTTGGATACATAAAAATGGTACTTCCTTCACAGTGCTCTCCACTGAACAGAAAATTGGGAAAAATGCTGAGGGAAATTGGCTAGAATAAATGAGCTAAAATTTGGTGGAGGGAGGTTCTATGGGCAGGGTCATGTCGTGGTAAATTTTCAGCAATTATAAATTAACATAAAATATAGTTGCTTCACAAACTGAAAATATCACTAGAAACAAAGATTGGATGCTGAGCTCACATGTATTGTTAGATGGGGCTCAAATTTTGTGGAGAGCTATGATTTGGGAATATAGAAGATGTGGCAAAAATTCAGCTCATTAGGATATGCCTAGCCAGTACATCCTTCACAACAGTTCGAGATGAACAAAAACTTTGGAAATTTGCCGAGGAAGATTTACCAGGCAAATGGAGTTGAATATTGTCATGAGGCAATGATTTGGATAGTAAAGATTGCCCAATTTTTTTGGGAATTTTGGGAATGATAGAAATATAGGTTGCTTCACAACCTAGGGCAAAAATTGACACATGGACATGACACATAGGCAAAACTGATGAAGTGGCGCCTAGTCATAGCAGTCCACCACAATTTACAAGGTTATGACCATCTATATTGGTCGTGATTAGCTAGAAATAAGGCAGCGGACCAGTGTTGTCTGCTTCATGACCATTTCGTGTAAGGAAATTACGACCTTTCTGACCAAAATGGCCGTTATAGTTTAGAGTTTGGAGCCCCCCGAACAGCTTTTGACCAATTGGTCTCAAATGGTCATAGATTTATGACCAATTCTTCCAGGGTCACTGACAGAAGGTCACAAGTTGACATATTTCTTGTAGTGCAACTGGGCTCACAAGGTTATCGCCGTCTACCTGATCAGGGTAGCACGCACGCATAACCCTCCCTAGTTGGAGGTACCGGTGAAAGAGCACGGAGCCAGACCAAGTCAAGGCCGTCCCATACCGGCAAATGTGGTTGCACAAATAAGCCCGGACAGATGACTCAAGATCAACCGACTAGGTTTAGTTTTAGCCATTATTTAACCAGCATGGTTGTTTATCGCAATAACTTGAGATGGTAGTAGCTATGCATGATCATAACAACTTATCTCCATATGATATCATGACAGGTCCTTAGTGAAACAAGATTTAAATGGCAAGTTATCACTTTATAAGTTCGAGCTGTAAGTTACGACCATAGGAACCCTTGCATAAAACCGGCAAAGAAACCAGTAGCCACCAGAACGGTCTTTACAACTCAGATCTGGGGCATTACCGGAATAACTCAACCCCGGCTCAAGACGGCTGGAAAGCAGCTCAGAACATGAGACGGTGTTGATAAGAAGAATGTAGCAGTTCCCTAAGACGGCCGAAAAACAGCTCAGAGCATAGGGTCACCGCTACGGAAAGAAATTCAACAGCTGCCCGAGACGGCCGAAAAGGAGCTCAGAACACGGACAGTTGCTGACAAGAGAAATAAAAGTCGGCATCCACCCCGAACGGCCGGAAACAGCTTAGAACACAGGCGTGGTGCCGTCACCGAAGAAAGTTCAAGCAAGGGTTCATCAGCGTCACATACAGCTCACTACTACTCAGACAAGCACAAGCATATTAATTTAAACATTCAAGAAATATCACAGAGGAATGCTTTAGGGCATATATCAGATGGTCGGCTTGCCTGGGGTCGAAGAATTACTCCGGGAGGAAGTGCGGTGAAGCCGCGGAAAGGATCGCCGGAAACCATTCTCTCTCGGAGGGGCTGAATGAGGACAAGGGCAAAATGGTCATTTTCACTATGTGACCACCTTGTGAAAATAATACAAAAAGAACGGGCTCGACGAGACGAAGATGTGAGCATTGGATTCACCTGAATCGGAGCTACGAGGGAAAAGTTATAAGGGATTGAAGTCTAGGGACTAATCTATAAATAAAATGTTCACAGACAGGCCCCTGGGGCTAAACCGAAAGCGCACTGGCCAGATTACGTTTTCAGTACAGGAAAATGCACTTTTCCAAAGCCGTCTCCACTTAATCCTCGTTGGATCCTCTCTCTCCCTGACAGGTGGGGTCGGGGCCCACTCGTCAGGTCCCTTTTCTCCCTCCTCCCGCCTGCCTTCTTCCTCCTCCCCTTCTGCCCGACGCCGCGGCAGGACGCCTCTGCTCCGGTGGGCGCTGGCGCTCCCGTGGTTCCCGCGGGCGGGCGAGGGCACGACTGCGGTCGCCGGTGTGCGCCGCATCCAGGGGATGGCACCACAGGCACCGGAGATGACGAGTGGCGCGGCTGCGTGCGTGGCCGAAGGCGGCGGCCCCGGCGGGGTTCCGGTGCTACGGTGGGCCACTCCGGCAGGTGAGCGGGCGGGCGGGCGGGCCGGCGAGTGCTGCTTCCAGGGATTGGTAGCAGGGGCCGCGGGGCTGGCTACTGGAGCGGTTGTGCGCGGCAGTAGCCATGGCCGAGGGCGGCAATTCCGGCGGCGTCCCGACGACCTGGGGGTTCCCCGGAGAGGGAAATTAGTCGGGAGGGCCCACCGGAGTGCGAGGGTTCGTCTGGTGGAGGTAGGAGGGCGAGATGGGCTCGGGTTGGAGCGAATTTAGGCGGCGGCCGACGGGGACCGAGGCGGCAGTGGGCGGCGAGGAGAGCTTCCCTAGCTCAGGTCGGAGGATGGGCGGGACCAGGGAAGAGTGGTGGAGCTGCTGGTGATCAGAAACGAGATCGAGGAGGGCTATTTATAGCCCGTGGATGAGGACGGCCGCCGTGGCGATCTTAGCCATGCACTGGAGCGCCGGCGACATGGCGCGCGAAGAGTGGTGCCGACCTGACATGCAACAGGGGGAGGCGACGGCTCGAGGAGGAAGAAACTAAGGAAGGAGGCGACAGCTCGAGGCTCACAGGGGTGACAGTGCCGCGGCGGTGACCGTCGTGGCGCGAGGAGGAAGATAGGGGAGGGGGAAGGTGCTGGAGAGGGTGCACGCGTCCATTGCGGAGCCGATGGAGATGCCCGGACTAGCAGGGGCCGACCGGAGATGACCGAACGGAGCAGGCCGAGCGCAGAGCGCTGTTTCTGCACGCCCGGTACGTGGTCACCACGCGCACCGCATGCTCCGGCCCGCGTCTGCCTGCCAGGTCTTGTCAAACATGTGCCTCACTGCTCAAATAGATGGGACAAGTGGCTGGAACCACCTAGATAGCTCTAGGATGAGTGAACCTTGCTGAAGAAGATTTTAACAGCAAACTTTACTAGATTCTAGAGGAGAAATGGATGAGGGTGGGGACTTGCAACTTTGTCAAGGTGAAATGGGGTAGGAAGGACTAAGTGCTGGCAGAATTTGAGGTCATTTGGACCTCATTTGCACATACTTCCTGTGTAATACAAATTTTGTTCCAGAAAAGGGATTTTGAAGCTGCCCTCAAATGGTTTGATGAAATGAGCTGAATTTTGGTGGAGAGTGATGATTTGGAAGTATGAAGATTCTGGTAAAATTTCAGCTCATTTGGAAATTCCAAAGTGGTACTTCCTTCACAGAGCTTTGAAATGGACAGGAACTTGAGAAAATTGTTGTGGATTAATGGATAGATGGATTGAGCTGATTTTTGGTTTCCATGAGTGATTTAGCAATGTTAATCACCATGAAAAATTTCATCTCAAATGGATCAAGGGTTCAAGCACTTCCTTTGCAATTTGCCCAACTGGACAGAATTTGCAAATTGGTGTTGTGCTCAAAATTTAATGGGTGGAACTTGGGTTCTTGATGGAAATGGTGAATATATAAATAGGATAAGCTCCACAATTTATTTGGGATTTTTCCTGGCTACCAAAATGGTAGTTCCTTTAGAAAGTGCCCAAAATGCAATATTGGCTTTAAATAGGAAAATGCAATTTCCGTTATTTAATTATGGACAATATTTTTATGGGAGCTCAATATGATCACAAAGAATATCTCCACAAGTTTTCATGAACTTTGGAGATGGATAGATATTTTCCTGGATTTAATTCCTTTAACTGGCAGAAAAAGGAATTAATCATAAATGAAAAATATTGCAAATGACTTGGCAATATTTTTGCATATCCAGGGTTTATAGATAAAGGATGATTCCTGTGAAAAGTTTGGGAGGCAAAAGATCAAAGGAAATTGGGGTTCCTTTGTAACGTAAGAGATCAGGGTTTCCCTTCCGGCAACTCAGAAGGTAGGGTTTCGATGGCAAAGCCTGAGAATAGGTCTTGGGTGGCAAGGTTGATCTGAAGAGAATCTCTGGCTGGATAGGAAAGGCAAGGCTAAATGACCATCTTCATATTCCCAAGAGCTAAAGAAATCCGATAACACTGAGAAAAAAGACGGGAGTCAAATCCCGCAAAGGAAAAAAAACAGGGAGCGGAAACCAGGGTGTTACAAACCTAGTCCCCTTAAGAAAATCTCGTCCTCGAGATTTCCGGGCTTACCTCCCGGGGAAGGGGGACTTACCTGTGTGTGACTTGGATCCATCAGCGATCTTGTTTTTACCGCAGTCATCGTTTCGTTGCCGAGAGTCATTCCGCTTCCTCGAGTTGTTCCGCTGCTAGCATAGGGCTATCTTGGGCAGGCGTAGTGTCGCCGTGCTGATGTGATCCTTGTACCCTTGTAACCTTATCCATAGTAACGAATAGCTGATTCGTCCTATGCCAGCGGTGACGTATTCCAGAAGACTTGGCTGGAATACATGGCCTTTTAACTGCCTCTTCTGATGGACCATGTGTTGTCTCTGCACATAGTTTCCTTGAATCCTTCTCCTTCCTGTCTGGTAAACCTCTTGTCCTGGTAGTGGCGGTAACGTGTAGTACTAACAAACAGCTTTGTTTCCATGGTTAGGAACAACTGCTTCGGGTTTTATTGCGATACTTCGTACTCCGACAGTCAGGGCAAGACATCCTTTCCTAGTACCAGGCCCACGTGCTCGTATGGCCTTGATGGCTAGAGGTGACTTTCTCTTTGCCATGTCAGAATGCTTAGTCTGGCTGTGGGTTCCATGCTGATGTTTCCTTCCGCCTTATGCATTCGGGCATTGTCCTTAGGTGATTCGCAATTCAAGGAACAATATAATCGAGCCATTGCTGCTATATCCTCAACTGAAATATCAGGCATGATCACAAAGTAATCATAGATAGTAATCTCTTATTCCAATGATGTCATGGTGTCTATGAGCTATTGGTGCTGATGTGCCTTAAGCTATTTTATCTGAATGTCCTTTTTTGAACTCCGTCGTTCATGGAGGTAGTTCTGTCGTACATAGCCTTGTAGTCCTTGCTTCGACCACTGAGTTGAATATAATATCACTATCATCCGGTGTATCTTTCGGAGTGTAGCCTCTTGTCTTGGTTGGCGGCCCGTATTTAGGGTGGGTATGACATGAGGGCTGCATTGTTGTGGCCGTATATGCAAGAGTCTGACAAGGATTGGTAGTAATACCTTGTCGGTGAAACTGTATCTTGCTGACCATCACGGAGGTTGTTCATCCTCAACTTCTTTGTTCTTGAGGATTCCTTTGATGGCCTGTCATGACCTGCCAATATGACTTGTTGTTTGTTTTCCCGGCTTGTCGGGTTAGTTCTCACAACTTACTCTTGCATATCTCGTCGGGGTTGCTGTGCTCATTTCCTTCCTTGAAATATGGGGCCAATGATTCTCTGAACACAGTCATTCCTGTGTACGAGTGGCTTGCATGAACTGATCCACTAGACTGCATGCTCATAACATATGCAGGTGTAGGATGACTCCTGTCATAACCACTGAGTTCTGAGGCGGATGTGTGTCCAGACTAGTTCTTGCTTCTGACAAGCTTGTTGTAGGCACGATAGTGTAAGTGCATCTAGTGCCCCTTAGTGATTTTGGTGTATTGAAGACTTATAGGTTAAGGGACTAATGTGTTTGTGAGTGTACACAGGTCTATAAGTCTATGAGGAGTTTGTTATTTACGATGATTGTCGACCCCTGAAAATGAATGTCTTCAACTGAAGACTTTGGTTTTCTTGAAGACTTTGAAAGTGAAGAAATTGGTGTGACCCTGAAGACTTGATATTCATGCGAGGATTATGAAGCGTGAAGACTTTTGTTTTCGTAGTTTCATTTTCTTCTTCTTGAGTCATAGGAAACACCGTACTGTTAAAGGGGGTCGAGGTAAAACTAAGGAAAAGTTTCCAAGTGATGCTCAACTCAAAATCCTACACCTACCCAATCCTTTCGAGTGAAGCCATTGGAAATCTCATACAGTTTAGTCAAGTTCTTCAGTGACAGAGACGAAGTTCTTCTGTTCTCTGAGGAATTTGTTCTGACTGAGGAGTTAGGAATTCGCCAGTGCGGATTGCCTACAAGTGAGGAACATGATAGCCCTGAGGAATTTGATACTCAAATTTCCGACCGTTGCTGTGCTACGCGCCAGCTGTCCAAATATCCTACCCACCTAACGGTCATATCATTGAAGGGCGTTTATGTCTTATCATGTCGGGCTGCTCCCTAGGCTATAAATAGCCGCCCCCTACAACCACTAGCTGGTTGGCTGCTCCAAGAAATAGATTGACACTTGTCATTTAGAGCATCCCATCCTCCGAGGACTTTGAGTGAAAATCATCAAGTGAGGAAAAACCCAAAAACCCAAACACCTACAAACCCAAAGTGATTGAGCATCACTGAAGAGATTGTTCCTGTGTGGAACCGACGCTTGTTACCTTTGAGGACTGTGCATCCTCCAGACGGTTAGGCGTCATGGTCTAGAGCATCCAAGAGGAAATTGTGGATTGCCGAGTGACCGAGTATTTGAAGGTTTGGAAGTCACCTGAAGACTTACCACGAGTGATTGGGCGAGGTCTGTGTGACCTTAGCTCAAGGAGAATACGGTGAGGATTGTGTGTCCGGGACTGTGTGTCCTCAGGTTTAAATACCTAGCCGCTCCAACCAGACGTACAACTGTCACAGCAGTTGGAACTGGTCTACCAAATCATTGTCTTCACCGAGCTACTGGTTCTATTTCCTCAACCCTTTCATTTCCTCGCATACTTGCTATGTATTTGATCATTACTGTTTGAAGACTTTGTCTGAAGACTTTCTCAATTTCCTCAGTTCAATTTCTTCAGTCAGTTTGTCTTCAGCCTGCTTATCCTGTGTTTACGCTACTCGTACTCTGTGCTTGTTTTCATTTCATCATGATGACTGTGCTACTACTCTGTTATGCTTGCATCTGAGCACTTATTCCGCTGCTAAGTAGTTCGTCGCTTAGGAATTTCCTCACCTTGAAATTCCTCAGTGACAAATTTGTAAAAATCGCCTATTCACCCCCTCCTCTAGTCGATATAACGCACTTTCAATTGGTATCAGAGCGAGGTACTCCCTTGTTCTGTGTGATTTTGGTTTAACCACCTGGAGTTTTAGTTATGTCGACTGCAGGCATGATCAAGGTCTCAGCTGGGTGTCCTACCTTCGATGGGACGGACTACCCCTACTGGAAGAACAAGATGCGCATGCATCTTGAGGCAATTGACAACGATCTCTGGTATGTTGTGGAAAAGGGTGTTCCCTCTGTCACTCCTTCCGTAAACGCTGCTGATGTGAAGAGATTCAAGCAACTCGACTCTCAAGCCAAGGATATCATATGTGGCCATCTGAGCAAAGGGCAGTATGGCAGAGTGAGTGCTTTGGAGACAACTAAGCTTATCTGGGATAGGCTGTCCAAGGTCAACGAAGGAGTCTCAACTCAATGTGACTCTCGAGTTGACGTTCTTCGCAATCTCTTCAACCGCTTCAAAAGACTCGACAACGAAAATGTTCAGCAAACCTTTGATTGCCTCACTGACATTTCAAACGAGCTTCAAGCACTGGGTGCCACTGACATCACCGACCATGAGGTGGTGAAGAAATTGCTGAGGTCACTCGATTCTTCATTCGATACACTGGCACTGATGATTCAAGAACGTGGAGACTACAAGTCACTTGATCCTGCTGATATCCTCGAGAGGCTAAATACTCATGAATTCCAACTAGCTAAGAAGAGAGATCTCTACGGACCGAGCTATGGTAGATCTCGTGCACTGAAAGCCAAGGCAGTCTCTGAATCTGAAGATGAAGATTCTGGTAGCAGCCTTGGTGATCCTGAAGAACTGAGTCAGGAGCTAGCAATGCTCGTGAGGAAATTCCAGAAGTTCTCTAGACGTGGCCGATTTGGAAAATCCTCAAGAGGTGATGACATGAAATCAGATTCCTCATCCCGTGATTACAAGAAGAGAACTTGCCATAAATGCAAGAAACCTGGTCACTACATTACTGATTGTTCTCAGTGGGAGAAGGAATCAAAGAAGAAGAAATACAAGGATGATAGTTCAGATGACTCTAAGAAGAAGAAGAAATCTTCAAAGTCCTCATCGTCAAGATCTTCAAAGTCTTCATCTCACAAGAAGAGCAGCTCCAAGAAAGCTCGGGCATTCATTGGCAAGGAAATGGACTCTGAAGCTGAATCTGAGGAACATGAGGAAGAGGAGGCATCTGAGGAGTCAGACTCTGGTGTGGCAAGCCTAGCCCTCTCTACTGCTTATATTAGCAAGTCCATCTTCAACACTGAGGAAAATGGCTTCCCCAACACTGCTGATGACGGCAACGATGACTATGCTCCCACCTATTGCTTCATGGCAAAAGGTGCCAAGGATGATTTACCCAAAGCTACTGAGTGGGTCCTCGATAGTGGATGTACAAATCACATGACCGGTGACAAGAGCTTACTGTTGAACACTCCTTTATCTCCATCACATTTGAAGCATATCACCTACGCTGACAAAGGCAAAAGCAAGGTATTGGGTCTAGGTAGGGTTGCAATCTCAAAGGATCAACACATGGATAAAGTCATGCTTGTCGAGTCCCTTGGATTCAACCTCATGTCTGTCTCAATGCTTTGTGATCTTGATATGGTTGTTGTCTTTGGCAAATATCGTTGCTTAGTGCTCATGGAATCTGACAATTCCAAAGTCTTCGAAGGCTTTAGGAGAGGAGACTTGTATATTGTTGATTTCTCTGCAGGACCACAGCCTGCCACTTGTCTACTTGCTAAAGCTTCAGAAGGCTGGCTATGGCATCGACGACTAGGTCATGCTGGCATGAGGAACTTACACACGCTCGTGAAGAAAAAGCACGTCATTGGCATCGAGGGTGTCAAATTCCTCAAAGATCATCTTTGTGGGGCTTGTGAGGCTGAGAAGATGACCAGAGCCAAGCACCCCTCGAAGACTACCATGACTACTTCTCGTCCTTTTGAATTGCTTCATATGGATCTTTTTGGCCCTACTCATTATGCCACACTAACAAATGCAGCATCTCTATATGGCTTTGTCATTGTTGATGACTATTCTCGTTACACATGGGTGCATGTCATTACTTACAAAACTGAAGTGCAGGAAGTCTTCAGACGATTCTCCTCAAGGGCTTCGACGAATTTCGGCGTGAAGATCAAGCATATACGTAGTGACAATGGGACTGAGTTCAAGAATACTGGTCTTGATGACTATCTCGATGAACTTGGTATTACTCATGAGCTATCTGCCCCATACACTCCTCAGCAGAATGGCGTTGTGGAGCGCAAGAACAGGACTCTTGTTGAGATGGCTCGCACCATGCTTGATGAATACAAGACACCTCGTCACTTCTGGCCTGAGGCAATTGATACTGCATGCCACATCATCAACAGGGTATATCTTCATAAATTCTTCAAGAAGACCTCATATGAACTCCTCACTGACAAGAAACCCAATGTGAGTTATTTCAAAGTCTTCGGTGCTAAATGTTGGATTGGAGATCCTCATCACAATTCTAAATTTGCACCGAAAGCACATGAAGGTTTTATGCTTGGTTACGGAAAGGACTCGCACACCTACAGGGTCTTCAACACCTATCACAACAAGGTTGTTGAAACTGTAGATGTGCGGTTCGATGAAACTAACGGCTCGCAAAGAGAGCACCTACCTCCTGTGCTAGATGAAAAGACGCCTGAGGAAACCATCAAGTTCAAAGCTACTGAGGATGTCATTCCTACTGAAGAATCTGCTGAAGAAATCATTCCAGAACATGAAGAACAACATGCTGGCGCATCTGAAGAAAATGGCTCTGAAGAAAATGCTGAGCCAAATCAAAGTCGTCAACCTGCACATCCCCGCGTTGCAAATGAAGTACAGATTGAGAGAATCATCAACGACATCAACGCACCAGGTCCTCTGACTCGCTCAAAAGCTTCACATTTATCTAACTTTTGTGGGCATTTTGCTTTCGTCTCCATCACAAAGCCCACCAAAGTTGATGAGGCATTTCTGGAGCCTGAATGGATTCAAGCAATGCAAGAGGAATTACATCAATTCAAGCTGAACAATGTATGGGAGCTTGTCAAGCGACCGGACCCATGCAAGCACAATATCATCGGTACCAAATGGATCTACCGCAACAAGCAAGATGAAAATGGCCTAGTGGTGAGGAACAAGGCTCGTCTTGTGGCTCAAGGCTACACACAGGTTGAAGGAATTGATTTCGATGAAACTTTTGCACCTGTTGCTAGACTTGAGGCTATTCGCATATTGCTTGCTTATGCTAACCATCATAATATCATCTTATATCAAATGGATGTGAAAAGTGCATTCCTCAATGGTAAGCTTGAGGAAGAAGTATATGTTGCTCAACCCCCAGGTTTTGAAGATCCTAAGCATCCAGACAAAGTCTTCAGACTCAATAAGGCCCTCTATGGCCTCAAGCAGGCCACTCGGGCGTGGTATGATACTTTGAAGTGACGAATTTGCTTACATGATGAGTGAGGAATATCAAATGTCCATGATGGGAGAATTGAAATTCTTCTTAGGCCTTCAAATTCGTCAACAACGCAATGGCATCTTCATTTCTCAAGAGAAATACCTCAAGGACGTTCTGAGGAAATTCAGTATGCAAGAATGCAGAGGCGTCAAAATCCCTATGCCCACAAATGGCCATCTATGCACTGATGAAAATGGAATAGACTTCTATCAAAAGGTATACCGCTCCATGATTGGCTCTTTATTGTACCTATGTGCATCTAGGCCGGATATTATGCTTAGTGTTTGCATGTGTGCCCGTTTTCAAGCTACACCGAAGGAATCACACCATAAGGCTGTGAATCATATTCTTCGATATCTAGCTCACACTCCAACACTTGGATTATGGTATCCCAAGGGCTCGGCTTTTGATCTCATTGGATATTCTGACTCTGACTATGCTGGTCATCGTGTGGATCGCAAGTCAACTTCAGGCACATGCCATTTCCTCGGACGATCCTTAGTATGTTGGTCCTCGAAGAAGCAGAACTGTGTATCACTCTCTACTGCTGAAGCTGAGTATATTGCTGCTGGTTCTTGCTGTGCTCAATTGCTATGGATGAAGCAAACCCTCAAGGACTACGGCATCAATGTGAAGAATGTGCCACTCTACTGCGACAACGAGAGTGCCATCAAAATTGCTCATAACCCAGTTCAGCACTCGAAGACAAAGCACATCGAGATTCGTCATCATTTTCTTCGAGATCATGTGTTGAAGGGTGACATCTCTATTGATCCCGTGAAGTCTGAAGAACAGCTAGCGGATATCTTCACAAAGCCCTTGGATGAGAAGAGATTTAGCAAGTTGCGGTGTGAGCTAAATATCTTAGAATCTTTGAATGTCCTTTGAAAAGGACACACATCCTAACACTTATGCAAATTGATGACAATGGTGTGCAACACACGAAGAAACGTTTTTCTTCAATCAATGAAGACTAACCCTCTAAGTGTGAAGAAATTAATGAAGAATTTGATTCTCAGAACCCTACGATAATTGTACGCGGTGTCTGAAATCATCATTCTTACACGGTGGGTCACGCCACCACAAAAAGTTGAAAATCTTCAAAATCTGAGTCTTTCATCATTGTGCAAATTCTTCAAATTTTCAAATTCTTCAACTTTGCAAAGTCTTCACTCTTTCCGACTGTGTTCTTCATTGACTATATATATATTTGAGTTTTCTGTCCTCTACAGCATTCACTTATTGCTAATTCTTCAAGTTGTTTTTCTTCTAAGTGAATGTGATCGGACCCGTTCCCCCTCTGTGCTAAACTCAATCCAGTCCGTTCACAAATTCTTCATGTGCGTTCTATTTGAAACCCGTTCAAAGTCTTCACTGTGTCCTTGACAGCTGAAGAATTTGCGAACGAAACCTTAAAATATTCTTATCTGAATTTTCGGCTTTTGCCGCTCAAACCATTCCATATCCCTCGATAAGATTTATCTATTCACCAACGATCTAACAAGATCTCCACTTCACAGTACGTGGGTGACACATGTCGCTAGAATGGGAAGGGTCAGGGGCAGGTTCGTCCATTTTCCTCGGACGAGCGGTTTTTCACCTCGGCTATAAATTCCCCTCACCCTCCTCAGAGCCCATTTACCCCGCACGAGCTCTCAGACCTAGCGCCACCGCTACACTCCATCGTCGCCGGTGAGGAAGAGCTTCACTGCCTCGACCTCGTCGCCGTCGTACTCACGCCGGCCGCGGAAATCTTCACTCCGCCGCCGTCGTAGCTGTTTTCCATCGCCAAGTTAGGGCGTGGAAGATCTGAACGGACGAACTTCTCCACTGCTACTCTCAGTTCGTCGTGTTCTTCGTCAAGGGTAAATAAAATTTATTTTTACTGCCCTTGTTGATTCTGATGATTTCCACAAAATCTTCAAAAGGTGTTTATTCTTCAACTTTTATGTTCTTAAACACCAACTTGCTTCTGTCCTTGATCAGTTTCTCTAAGCAACGTTTTTCTTCAAGATTCCTCAATTGTGTGGATTTTCAATCTACACAACTCTGGAACCTAAGTCAAAAATGCTTAGTGAAATTCCTCAAGACACCCCTGGTCATCTTCCTCAAACTTGATACTTTTGAAAATCTTCTGAGAACACATATGACCTCTCCAAAACTCTTCGCACCTATATTCTGTTCACAGGTACACATGTCCGCTGCTGAATCTCTAGGTTCTCATCAACTTAACTCATTTGCAGCGTACCTAGAAGAAAAATTGCATACCTCATCAGAAAATTCGATTGTTCAAAACCCTCAAGTGAAGAAAATGGCTGATGGTAAAAGACCTCAGAAGGGAGGAAAGAGGCCAGAAACAAACACTGCTTTTGAGATCCCTAATGACATCTATGATGAATATTGTACTCCTGATGAAGCAAGTTATGGCAAGGAGAACAAAAATCAGCGCAAAGTGCGCATTCAGAAGATTGAGAGGAGATGGGCAAGAGAATGGAGGGAATATCGCTATGTCACTCCCAAGTACATGAAGAAATTTGCTGTTAACCCTCCATGTCCAAGACCTCCATTGGCTCCTGGCCAAGAAGCTGATCCCACTAGCATCAGAAGAGGTGAGGAATTTCCTCAGGAGTGGGCTAAGCGTCAAGCCAAGCTGGCCAAAGTGGCTAAAGAGGCAGTGAAGAAATTCAATGAAGATTCTGTTGCTGCCGCCGCTGAGGCCTCTGCTATCAAGCCTAAGAAGGCTATGCTGAAGAAATCAGCTGTCAAGACAAGTTCCTCAGCTGCAATGCCCTCACGGCCAAGCTCTTCAAAGACCTCACGGCCTGTTCCTCAAGCAAATTCCTGAAAAGCAGCTCCAACTCCCTCGGTTGCAAAATCCTCAGCTGCTCCTGCAAAGTCCTCAGCACCTGTGCATCTTGCCACATGCCAAAGGACTACTGGAATCTCAATTGCTTCAGGAGTCTCTGCAAGTTCTTCAGCTACACCTCAGTCTTCAACAACTCCGACCTTGCTGAAGAAAAAGGCCACTGCTGGACGAGGCACAAGGCCAAGTCCTCACAAGAAGCAAGTCGCCTTTCAGGTTCCGTCAAGCGAAGACGAAGCTGATGATGAAGAATTAGCTGAGATCATCAGAGATCGACAACAAAGGGCCGCTAGAGCCAAAGGCAGTGATGTGCCCCTCATGCTGGATCCAAGGAAGATCCTTGATTTCATCGATCTCTGGCACAAGGATCCAAATAAACCTTTGCCTGAATTAAACCTCACTCCTGGTCAAAGTCACATGTTGACGGCCTTCATAAATGAAGAGAAATGGAAATTTGAAAAGGCCAGGCAGGTGAAGAAGGCTTAGTACAAGAAGGAGCATTTTCTGAAGAACAATGTTGTGAAAATGTCTCCTGAAGAACTTGTGACTATGCAGGCTGAGATCAAAGCACTCAGTGATGAATTTCATGCATTCCATGCAGATTGGCTAGGTGCCAAAGTCAGATTCGTCAGAATGGCAAAAGGATTTACTCCAAGTGTTGCAGCTTCATCGCAACCCAAATTTCCTCAGACTGGAACATCTGTTCAGTCTACTGAAGAAAATGAAAGCGCCAGAGCTGATGAAGAAATTCCAGTCTCTGAAGAAAATGCCAGGGCAACCTCCAACATTGCGCCTGAAGAGCAATCCAGGCCAGTTGAAGCATCTGCTACTGTGCCTGAGGAATCTGAACAAGCCAGGGCAACTGCATCAGTTGTGCCTGAAGAAATTCAACCAATTTCCTGCGCTCCTCCTGCACCGATGACAAGCATCAACCTTCCTTCTACATCAGAAGCGAAGAAAACCAAGGCTGCGGAGCGAGCAGCTGTGAAGAAAAGGAAAGCATCTGCATCTTCAGAGTCTTCAGCCCCCAAGAAATTGAAGACTTTGATGAGTTCATCTGAAAACCCAATTGATGCTATTCCAATATCAAGCATGCCATCAAAGGAGATCATTCCCTTTGGTGAGGAATATGAAATTCCAAGTAAATCTGATGAAGAAGTTCCTTCTGCTGCTTCGACAGAGAAGATGGATGAAGAAATTGAAGTGGATACTTTCCCTTCAACCCCACTGGTATCATCGCCCATGCCTCAGTTCACAGCTGAAGAGGCAAGCGTCGAAGGAACTGAAGAAGAAGAGGATGTGGATATTGGGTCCACAACACCTATTCTGAATGATGACTTTTGGGAAAGTCATCACCCCAATTCACCTCTGACAACCCCTCTACATCATGTTCCTCAGTCCCCTGTGCAAACTGAAGAAATTCATACGGGCTCTGATGAACGTCAAGCTTCACATCATTCTATTCCTGAAGAAGTTCCAGTCACTAGCGCTGATGTACATATGTCTGAAGAAATGGAGGCCAAGGCTGCTGCTGAAATTCCTCAGCCTGTGGCTCCAGTGGCTATACCTCAAGAGGCTATAAATTCTTCAACTGTTAATCTTCAGCCCAATCCACAGAACCCTCACTCCAAGAAGCAGAAGTTTAATGCTGAGGATTTCTTCAATGAGTACATATTCTTCACTGACTACAATCCCTATGACTCTGCTTGTCTTCGTCGCAAGCGCTTCTGGACTGCAAGCCAGATGAACTTCTACTCCTCATTGTTGGTTGATAAGGATAAGATCTTTGATCATGAGCAAATTCCTCATGTAGATATGGAATCGCTGCCCTGCTTCACACCAGTCCTCAGTGTTCTTCATGACGCTGGGTTACTCAATTTCTGCATGTTAGGTGCTCCATGATTCTGGATGCTTGGAAGCTTAGCGATTCTGGCAACCGTGAGCTCGTCCATATTCCTTGCAAACCTTGTTCACAGTGCCCAGAAAATTTTGTATTTGCGTCGATGAACTTCCAGATATGCTTTGCAATTTGTACCAACGTACCGGAATTTTATTGCTGATCTTGGCATACTTGTATTCTTGAAATATGTCTTCAGCGGGTAATAAATGATTCTTGAGTCCGTTGAGGAAAGACCCGGTTCACCTCACTGACTGAAATAGTCCTTGTATCACGGACGGAATAATTTGTCCTTACTGGTGTCCATTCTTGATAACTCATCTGACTGTTCCTTAGGCATGATCTGTTCTGAGGTCAATTTTCTCAGGTATATTATAGCCTTGTCTGTTGCACAAGGATTTTGCTTCTGACCCATTCTTAATTCTTGACAGATCTGGTGTTGCTATTATGAATATCAGGCAATTGACTTGTCTTGACCCTTGCTGAATTTGGATTATTGGGTATTATCCAAGTTGTATACTAGTCTTCTTTACGACACTTGCGGATGGATCCAGTCGGAGCGAAGAAAGGGAACCAAGAAAAGAAACAACAACCGCGAAAACCAAAAAGCAAACAAAGCTCAAATTTTGCGGATCTTACACACGTGGCCGAGGATTCACTAGTATATCTAGTATAGCGCACTCGATGCACCTCTAAGGATTTAGAAGCGAAACCACACAATGCTCCAGGTAGCAATGGTGTCAAGCTTCTACTACTTCCCGAGGGAACATCACACTCGACGTACGATGGTTATGGTCGTGCGATTCTAGGGTTGTTGGGGAAAAGATAGAATTTATAAGCGTTTCCCAAAGGAAACTAGAGTTAAGAAGAGAAATGCCATGGCTAGCAAGCAGGGTAAGGATATCTGGTTTACCTAGGGCCTTCAGGGCTCACGGGTCGTTGCTAGGTGCGATATTTCACACCAGAGGCAAGGCCACAAGAGTTGGGGTCTGATGGAGCCAAAAACCTATGGGGTTGCCTTATGATCAATAGTAGCCGTGCCAGGTTAGCAAAAGATGGCTGAAAACCATCTGGGCTTTCTACTGTGCACAAGACAATGAAGTCGGGCTAGGGGTAACCTATAGTCAGCATAGCTGCTCTGATACCATCCGTTGTGGCGCCCCGCTTGAGTACCACTGTAGCCAGACGGTCGCCATGCATACCAGCCCAGGAAATCAGTCTAGCATGCACGCTTACAACAAGTATCATGAACACAGGCATTTCTATTAATGGATATATAAGTCTTACATGATGGTTACAAAGGGGTGGCAGCGGAAATACTCTATCTAAGGCAGCATGGTCCTGGTGCGGCTCCAATCCATAGGGATCTGACTGGGTTACGCTCCTAGCCCGCGAACGCTCTGGCTCCTCGTCGACAGACGACGGATCCTTAGGTGAACCTGGCCACATTGAAGGCCGCTGAGTACTTTTGAATGTACTCGCAAGCAAACCAAACTAACATATACACCAAGCAATGCAATCCATGGCATTCAAGCATGTATTTGATATTAGAGCAATATTAATTATAATAGTATAATATACCTATCTAGCAATATTAATTATCATGTTGTAACAGGATTATCTAGCATAATTAAACATCTAGCAGCATTGATCATCATGACATAACAGGGTTATCTAGCAAGATAACTACTGAAGTAAAGTACAGCAAAGTAAAGCATATTAAGTATATAATCCATACTCCGAACATTCTCATGATCCAATCTGATACTGATTCAAGTCCAATCCAAATCATGTGGTCATCCGACCATCTCTTCCATAGCTATGCCATGGCTAACATACCATATTCCTGACAACATCTGATGTCTATGCAGGACAAGTTTTCCACCATTATTATCATCATTACGGTTGACCACCTAGTGAGGTCTGGACGGGCTATCCAATACCGTGGACGCGGCTATTCGAATAGATTTTTCACTTTGCAGAGGTTGCGCACTTTACCCACACCATGGAGCACCTGACCTCGTGATCCCATTCGGGTGGACCAGCGTTGCTACAACGAAACTTGCCTGACCCGTGACTCTCCAATCGTACCACCGGCAATCATCCTCCCCCGGAGTCAAGCCCTGGGTGGCCCCTGCGTCACCTTGTGACACCTGCCACCGTCGTGGCCAAACTAAACTGTCCAAAACGGGGACCGCGCGCAAACAACCAACTGGGCTCACAGGGTTATCGCCGTCTACCTGATCAGGGTGGCACACACGCATAACCCTCCCTAGTTGGAGGTACCGGTGAAAGAGCACGGAGCCAGACCAAGTCAAGGCCGTCCCATACCGGCAAATGTGGTTGCACAAATAAGCCCGGACAGGTGACTCAAGATCAACTTACTAGGTTTAGTTTTAGCCATTATTTAACCAGCATGGTTGTTTATCGCAATAACTTGAGATGGTAGTAGCTATGCATGATCATAACAACTTATCTCCATATGATATCACGACAGGTCCTTAGTGAAACAAGATTTAAATGGCAAGTTATCACTTTATAAGTTTGAGCTGTATGTTACGACCATCGGAACCCTTGCATAAAACCGGCAAAGAAACCAGTAGCCACCAGAACGGTCTTTATAACTCAGATCTGGGACATTACCGGAATAACTCAACCCCGGCTCAAGACGGCTGGAAAGCAGCTTAGAGCATGAGATGGTGTTGATAAGAAGAATGTAGCAGTTCCCTAAGACGGCCGAAAGACAGCTCAGAGCATAGGGTCACCACTACGGAAAGAAATTCAACAGCTGCCCGAGACGGCCGAAAAGCAGCTGAGAACACGGACAGTTGCTGACAAGAGAAATAAAAGTCGGCATCCACCCCGGACGACCGGAAACAGCTCAGAACACAGGCGTGGTGCCGTCACCGAAGAAAGTGCAAGCAAGGGTTCGTCAGCGTCACATACAGCTCACTACTACTCAGACAAGCACAAGCATATTATTTTAAACATGCAAGAAATATCACAGAGGAATGCTTTAGGGCATATATCAGATGGTCGGCTTGCCTGGGGTCGAAGAATTACTCCGGGAGGAAGTGCGGTGAAGCCGTGGAAAGGATCGCCGGAAACCATTCTATCTCGGAGGGGCTGAATGAGGGCAAGGGCAAAATGGTCATTTTCACTATGTGACCACCTTGTGAAAATAATACCAAAAGAACGGGCTCGACGAGACGAAGATGTGAGCATTGGATTCACCTGAACCGGAGCTACGAGTGAAAAGTTATAAGGGATTGAAGTCCAGTGCCTAATCTGTAAATAAAATGTTCACAGACAGGCCCCTGGGGCTAAACCGAAAGCGCACTGGCCAGATTATGTTTTCGGTACAGGAAAATGCACTTTGCCAAAGCCGTCTCCACTTAATCCTCGCTGGATCCTCTCTCTCCCTGACAGGTGGGATCGGCGCCCACTCGTCAGGTCCCTTTTCTCCCTCCTCCCGCCTGCCTTCTTCCTCCTCCCCTTCTGCCCGACGCCGCGGCAGGGCGCCTCCGCTTCGGTGGGCGCTGGCGCTCCCGTGGTTCCCGCGGGCGGGTGAGGGCATGACTGCGGTCGCCGGCGTGCGCCACATCTAGGGGATGGCTCCATGGGCACCGGAGAAGGCCGGTGGCGCGGCTGCGTCCGTGGCCGAAGGCGGCGGCCCCGGCGGGGTTCTGGTGCTACAGTGGGCCACTTCGGCAGGCGAGCGGGTGGGCGGGCGCACCGGCGAGTGCCGCTTCCAGGGATGGGTAGCAGGGGCCGCGGGGCTGGCTACTGGAGCGGCTATGCGTGGCGGCAGCCATGGCCGAGGGCGGCAATTCCGGCGGCGTCGCGATGACCTGGGGGTTCCCTGGAGAGGGAAAGTAGTCGGGAGGGCCCGCCGGAGTGCGAGGGTTCGTCTGATGGAGGTAGGAGGGCGAGATGGGCTTGGGTTGGAGCGAATTTAGGTGGCGGCCGACGGGGACCGAGGCGGCAGTGGGCGGCGAGGAGAGCTTCCCGAGCTCACGTCGGAGGATGGGCGGGACCAGGGAAGAGTGGTGGAGCTGCTGGTGATCAGAAACAAGACCGGGAAGGGCTATTTATAGCCCGGCGATGAGAGGGGATGAGGACGGCCGCCGTGGCGATCTTAGCCACGCACTGGAGCGCCGGCGACGTGGCGCGCGAAGAGCGGTGCCGACCTGACATGCAACAGGGGGAGGCGACGGCTCGAGGAGGAAGAAACCAAGGAAGGAGGCGACAGCTCGAGGGTCACAGGGGTGACAGTGCCACGGCGGCGACCGTCGTGGCGCGAGGTTGAAGATAGGGGAGGGGGAATGTGCTGGATAGGGTGCACGCATCCATCGTGGAGCCGCTGGACATGCCCGGACAAGCAGGGGCCGACCGGAGATGACCGAACGGAGCAGGCCGAGCGCAAAGCGCTGTTTCTGCACGCCCGGTACGCGGTCACCATGCGCACCGCATGCTCCGGCCTGCGTCTGCCTGCCAGGTCTTGTCAAACATGTGCCTCACTGCTCAAATAGATGGGACAAGTGACTGGAACTACCTAGATAGCTCTAGGATGAGTGAACCTTGCTGAAAAAGATTTTAACAGCAAACTTTACTGGATTCTAGAGGAGAAATGGATGAGGGTGGGGACTTGCAACTTCGTCAAGGTGAAATGGGGTAGGAAGGACTAAGTGCTGGCAGAATTTGAGGTCATTTGGACCTCATTTGCACATACTTCCTGTGTAATGCAAATTTTGGTCCAGAAAAGGGATTTTGAAGCTGCCCTCAAATGGTTTGATGAAATGAGCTGAATTTTGGTGGAGAGTGATTATTTGGAAGTATGAAGATTCTGGTAAAATTTCAGCTCATTTGGAAATTCCAAAGTGATACTTCCTTCACAGAGCTTTGAAATGGACAGGAACTTGAGAAAATTGCTGTGGATGAATGGATAGATGGATTGAGCTGATTTTTGGTTTCCATGAGTGATTTAGCAATGTTAATCACCATGAAAAATTTCAGCTCAAATGGATCAAGGGTTCAAGCACTTACTTTGCAATTTGCCCAACTGGACAGAATTTGCAAATTGGTGTTGTGCTCAAAATTTAATGGGTGGAACTTGGGTTCTTGATGGAAATGGTGAATATATAAATAGGATAAGCTCCACAATTTATTTGGGATTTTTCCTGGCTACCAAAATGGTAGTTCCTTTAGAAAGTGCCCAAAATGCAATATTGGCTTTAAATAGGAAAATTTAATTTCCCCTATTTAATTATGGACAATATTTTTATGGGAGCTCAATATGATCACAAAGAATATCTCCACAAGTTTTCATGAACTTTGGAGATGGATAGATATTTTCCTGGATTTAATTCCTTTAACTGGCAGAAAAGGGAATTAATCATAAATGAAAAATATTGCAAATGACTTGGCAATATTTTTGCATATCCAGGGTTTATAGATAAAGGATCATTCCTGGGAAAAGTTTGGGAGGCAAAAGATCAAAGGAAATTGGGGTTCCTTTGTAACGGAAGAGATCAGGGTTTCCCTTCCGGCAACTCGGAAGGTAGGGTTTCGATGGCAAAGCCTGAGAATAGGTCTTGGGTGGCAAGGTTGATCTGAAGAGAATCTCTGGCTGGATAGGAAAGGCAAGGCTAAATGACCATCTTCATATTCCCAAGAGCTAAAGAAATCCGATAACACCGAGAAAAAAGACGGGAGTCAAATCCCGCAAAGGAAAAAAAAACAGGGAGTGGAAACCAGGGTGTTACAAACCTTCTCCCCTTAAGAAAATCTCGTCCTCGAGATTTCTGGGCTTACTTCCCGGGGAAGGGCGACTTACCTGTGTGTGACTTGGATCCATCAGCGATCTTGTTTTTGCCGCAGTCATCGTTCCATTGCCGAGAGTCATTCCGCTTCCTCGGGTTGTTCCGCTGCTAGCATAGGGCTATCTTGGGCAGGCGTAGTGTCGCCGTGCTGATGTGATCCTTGTACCCTTGTAACCTTATCCATAGTAACGAATAGCTGATTCGTCCTATGCCAGCGGTGACGTATTCCAGAAGACTTGGCTGGAATACATGGCCTTTTATCTGCCTCTTCTGATGGACCATGTGTTGTCTCTGCACATAGTTTCCTTGAATCCTTCTCCTTCCTGTCTGGTAAACCTCTTGTCCTGGTAGTGGGGGTAACGTGTAGTACTAACTAACAGCTTAGTTTCCATGGTCAGGAAGCAACTGCTTCGGGTTTTATTGCGATACTTCGTACTCCGACAGTCAGGGGAAGACATCCTTTCCTAGTACCAGGCCCACGTGCTCGTATGGCCTTGATGGCTAGAGGTGACTTTCTCTTTGCCATGTCAGAATGCTTAGTCTGGCTGTGGGTTCCATGTTGATGTTTCCTTCTGCCTTATGCATTCGGGCGTTGTCCTTAGGTGATTCGCAATTCAAGGAACAATATAACCGAGCCATTGCTGCTATATCCTCAACTGAAATATCATGCATGATCACAAAGTAATCATAGAAAGTAATCTCTTATTCCAATGATGTCATGGTGTCTATGAGCTGTTGGTGCTGATGTGCCTTAAGCTATTTTATCTGAATGTCCTTTTTCGAACTCCGTCGTTCATGGAGGTAGTTCTGTCATACATAGCCTTGTAGTCCTTGCTTCGACCACTGAGTTGAATATAATATCACTATCATCCGGTGTATCTTTCGGAGTGTAGCCTCTTGTCTTGGTTGGCGGCCCGTATTTAGGGTGGGTATTACATGCGGGCTGCATTATTGTGGCCGTATCTGCAAGAGTGTGACAAGGATTGGTAGTAATACCTTGTCGGTGAAACCGTATCTTGCTGACCATCACGGAGGTTGTTCATCCTCAACTTGTTTGTTCTTGAGGATTCCTTTGATGGCCTGTCATGACCTGCCAATACGACTTGTTGTTTGTTTTCCCAGCTTGTCGGGTTAGTTCTCACAACTTACTCTTGCATATCTCATCGGGGTTGCTGTGCTCATATCCTTCCTTGAAATATGGGGCCAATGACTCTCTGAACACAGTCATTCCCGTGTATGAGTGGCTTGCATGAACTGACCCACTAGACTACATGCTCATAACATATGCAGGTGTAGGATGACTCCTTTCATAACCACTGAGTTCTGAGGCGAATGTGTGTCCAGACTAGTTCTTGCTTCTGACAAGCTTGTTGTAGGCACGATAGTGTGTTGAAGAAGGCTGAATTCCTTAGGCTCGAAGCTTTTGCCAGGGTAGCGTACTGAAGAAAGCTGGGTATCGTGCCTCCAAAAGTTTCCTTCACGTGTCTTGCTGAGGAAGGTCAGGTGCCTTATGTTGGAAGTCTTCCATGGTAGCACGCTATAAAAGATGGGTGTGCTCTTCCCCAGAAGATTTTCTCACCAAGTGGCGTAAGCTTCTCTCAGTAGCTTGTGGAGGAAGGCTGGGTTTCATATACCAGAAGTCTTTTACGGCGATATGTGGTCAGATCTATGGCCGATTCTGGCTTTTTTTTTGTCCAAAGTATCCGGAATTTAATCCATGGCGGAGCCAAATTTGGTATAGGCCATACCTTGATGGAAGATATTCCATTGGTCGCACACATCACTTGTCCTTCTGCTGGTCTGCTCATTGCCACTGTAAAGGTTGCAGAACTGATGCAGACTTCATGTTGATAATTAATTCGGAACACCGTTTGTATCCAAACCAAGTGTTGCTGATAATTCCATTCGGTTCAGCTGAGTTTCCAATCATGTTAGGTGTTCCTTGATTCTGGATGCTTGGAAGCTCAGCGATTCTGGCAACCGTGAACTCATCGATATTCCTTGCAAACCTTGTTCACAGTGCCCGAAATTTTTTGTATTTGCGTCGGTGAACTTCCATATATGCTTTGCAATTTGTACCAACGTACCGGAATTTTGTTGCTGATCTTGGCATACTTGTATTCTTGAAATATGTCTTCGGCGGGTAATAAATGATTCTTGAGTCCGTTGAGGAAAGACCCGGTTCACCTCACTGACTGAAATAGTCCTTGTATCACGGACGGAATAAATTGTCGTTACTGGTGTTCATTCTTGATAACTCATCTGACTGTTCCTTAGGCGTGATCTGTTCTGAGGTCAATTTTCTCAGGTATATTATAGCCTTGTCTGTTGCACATGGATTCTGCTTCTGACACATTCTTAATTCTTGATAGATCCGGTGTTGCTATTCTGAATATCAGGCAATTGACTTGTCTTGAGCCTTGCTGAATTTGGATTATTGGGTATTATCCAAGTTGTATACTAGTCTTCTTGACGGCACTTGCGGATGGATCCAGTCGGAGCGAAGAAAGGGAACCGAGAAAAGAAACAAGAACCGCGAAAACCAAAAGGAAAACAAAGCTCAAATTTTGCGGACCTTGCACACGTGGCCGAGGATTCACTAGTATATATAGTATAGCGCACTCGATGCACCTCTAAGGATTTAGAAGCGAAACCACACAATGCTCCTAGTAGCAATGGTGTCAAGCTTCTACTACTTCCCGAGGGAACATCACACTCGATGTATGATGCCTATGGTCGTGCGATTCTAGGGTTGTCGCGGAAAAGATAGAATTTATAAGCGTTTCCCAAAGGAAACTAGAGTTAAGAAGAGAAATGCCATGGCTAGAAAGCAGGGTAAGGATATCTGGTTTACCTAGGGGGTTCAGGGCTCAGGGGTCATTGCCAGGTGCGATATTTCACACCGAAGGCAAGGCCATGAGAGTTGGAGTCTGATGGAGCCAAAAACCTATGGGGTTGCCTTATGATCAATAGTAGCCGTGCCAGGTTGGCAAAAGATGGCTGAAAACTATCTGGGCTTTCTACTAAGCACAAGACAATGAAGTCTGGCTAGGGGTAACCTATAGTCAGCCTGGCTGCTATGATACCATCCGTTGTGGCGCCCCGCCTGAGTACCACTGTAGCCAGACGGTCACCACGCATACCAGCCCAGGAAATCACTCCGGCACGCGCACTTACAACAAGTATCATGAACACAGGCATTTCTATTAATGGATATATAAGTCTTATATGATGGTTACCAAGGGGTGGCAGTGGAAATACTCTATCTAAGGTAGCATGGTCCTGGTGCGGCTCCAATCCACAGGGATCTGACTGGGTTACGCTCCTAGCCTGCGAACGCTCCGGCTCTTCGTCGACGGACGACGGATCCTTAGGTGAACCTGGCCACATTGAAGGCCGCTGAGTACTTTTGAATGTACTTGCAAGCAAACCAAACTAACATATACCCCAAGCAATGCAATCCATGGCATTCAAGCATGTATTTGATATTAGAGCAATATTAATTATCATAGCATAATATACCTATCTAGCAATATTAATTATCATGTTGTAACAGGATTATCTAGCATAATTAAACATCTAGCAGCATTGATCATCATGACATAACTGGGTTATCCAGCAAGATAACTACTAAAGTAAAGTACAGTAAAGTAAAGCATATTAAGTATATAATCCATACTCTGAACATTCTCATGATCCAATCTGATACTAATTCAAGTCCAATCCAAATCATGTGGTCATCCGACCATCTCTTCCATAGCCATCCCATGGCTAACATACCATATTCCAGACAACATCTGATGTCTATGCAGGACAAGTTCTTCCACCATTATTATCATCATTACGGTTGACCACCTAGTGAGGTCTGGACGGGCTATCCAATACCGTGGACGCGGCTATTCGAATAGATTTTTCACTCTACAGAGGTTGCGCACTTTACCCACACCATGGAGCACCTGACCTCGTGATCCCATTCGGGTGGACCAGCGTTGCTCCAACGAAACCTTCCTGACCCGTGACTCTCTCATCGTACCACCGGCAATCATCCTCCCCCGGAATCAAGCCCTGGGTGGCCCCTGTGTCACCTCGTGACACCTGCCACCGTCGTGGCCAAACTAAACTGTCCCAAACGGGGACCGCGCGCAAACAACCAACTGGGCTCACAGTGTTATCGCCGTCTACCTGATCAGGGTAGCACGCACGCATAACCCTCCCTAGTTGGAGGTACCGGTGAAAGAGCACGGAGCCAGACCAAGTCAAGGCCGTTCCATACCGGCAAATGTGGTTGCACGAATAAGCCCGGACAGGTGACTCAAGATCAACCGACTAGGTTTAGTTTTAGCCATTATTTAACCAGCATGGTTGTTTATCGCAATAACTTGAGATGGTAGTAGCTATGCATGATCATAACAACTTATCTCCATTTGATATCACGACAGGTCCTTAGTGAAACAAGATTTAAATGGCAAGTTATCACTTTATAAGTTCGAGCTGTAAGTTACGACCATCGGAACCCTTGCATAAAATCGGCAAAGAAACCAGTAGCCACCAGAATGTTCTTTACAACTCAGATCTGGGGCATTACCGGAATAACTCAACCCCGGCTCAAGATGGTTGGAAAGCAGCTCAGAGCATTAGACGGTGTTGATAAGAAGAATGTGGCAGTTCCCTAAGACGGCCGAAAAACAGCTCAGAGCATAGGGTCACCGCTACGGAAAGAAATTCAACAGCTGCCCGAGACGGCCGAAAAGCAGCTCAGAACACGGACAGTTGCTGACAAGAGAAATAAAAGTCGGCATCCACCCCGCACAGCCGGAAACAGCTCAGAACACACGCATGGTGCCGTCACCGAAGAAAGTGCAAGCAAGGGTTCGTTAGCGTCACATACAGCTCACTACTACTCAGACAAGCACAAGCATATTAATTTAAACATGCAAGAAATATCACAGAGCAATGCTTTAGGGCATATATCAGATGGTCGGCTTGCCTGGGGTCGAAGAATTACTCCGGGAGGAAGTGCGGTGAAGCCGCGGAAAGGATCGCCAAAAACCATTCTCTCTCGGAGGGGCTGAATGAGGGCAAGGGCAAAATGGTCATTTTCACTATGTGACCACCTTGTGAAAATAATACCAAAAGAACGGGCTCGACGAGACAAAGATGTGAGCATTGGATTCACCTGAATCGGAGCTACGAGTGAAAAGTTATAAGGGATTGAAGTCCAGGGACTAATCTATAAAGAAAATGTTCATAGACAGGCCCCTGGGGCTAAACCGAAAGCGCACTGGCCAGATTACGTTTTCAGTACAGGAAAATGCACTTTGCCAAAGCCGTCTCCACTTAATCCTCGCTGGATCCTCTCTCTCCCGGACAGGTGGGGTCGGGGCCCACTCATCAGGTCCCTTTTCCCCCTCCTCCCACCTGCCTTCTTCCTCCTACCCTTCTGGCCGACGCCGCGGCAGGGCGCCTCCACTCCGGTGGGCGCTGGCGCTCCCTTCATTCCCGTGGGTGGGCGAGGGCACGACTGCGGTCGCCGGCGTGCGCCGCATCCAGGGGATGGCTCCACGGGCACCGGAGATGGCCGGTGGCGCGGCTGCGTCTGTGGCCAAAGGCGGCGGCCCCGGCGGGGTTCCGGTGCTACGGTGGGCCACTCCGGCAGGCGAGCGGGCGGGCGGGCGCGTCGGCGAGTGCCGCTTCCAGGGATGGGTAGGAGGGGCCGCGGGGCTGGCTACTGGAGCGGCTGTGCGCGGTGGCAGCCATGGCCGAGGGCGGCAATTCCGGCGGCGTCCCGACGACCTGGGGGTTCCCCGGAGAGGGAAAGTAGTCGGGAGGGCCCGCCGGAGTGCGAGGGTTCGTCTGGTGGAGGTAGAAGGGCGAGATGGGCTCGGGTTGGAGCGAATTTAGGCGGCGGCCGACGGGGACCGAGGCGGCAGTGGGCAGCGAGGAGAGCTTCCCGAGCTCAGGTGGCAGGATGGGCGGGACCAGGGAAGAGTGGTGGATCTGCCGGTGATCAGAAATGAGACCGGGGAGGGCTATTTATAGCCCGGCGATGAGAGGGGATGAGGACGGCCGCCATGGCGATCTTAGCCACGCACTGGAGCGCCGGCGACATGGCGCGCGAAGAGCGGTGCCGACCTGACATGCAACAGAGGGAGGGGACTGGTCAAGGAGGAAGAAACCAAGGAAGGAGGCGACAGCTCGAGGGTCAAAGGGGTGACAGTGCCGCAGTGGCGACCATCGTGGCGCGAGGAGGAAGATAGGGGAGGGGGAAGGTGCTGGAGAGGGTGCACGCGTCCATCGCGGAGCCGCTGGACATGCCCGGACAAGCAGTGGCCGACCGGAGATGACCGAACGGAGCAGGCCGAGCGCAGAGCGCCATTTCTGCACGCCCGGTACATGGTCACCACGCGCACCGCATGCTCCGGCCCGCGTCTGCCTGCCAGGTCCTGTCAAACATGTGCCTCACTGCTCAAATAGATGGGACAAGTGGCTGGAACCACCTAGATAGCTCTAGGATGAGTGAACCTTGCTGAAAAAGACTTTAACAGCAAACTTTACTGGATTCTAGAGGAGAAATGGATGAGGGTGGGGACTTGCAACTTTGTCAAGGTGAAATGGGGTAGGAAGGACTAAGTGCTGGCAGAATTTGAGGTCATTTGGACCTCATTTGCACATACTTCCTGTGTAATGCAAATTTCGGTCCAGAAAAGGGATTTTGAAGCTGCCCTCAAATGGTTTGATGAAATGAGCTGAATTTTGGTGGAGAGTGATGATTTGGAAGTATGAAGACTCTGGTAAAATTTCAGCTCATTTGGAAATTCCAAAGTGGTACTTCCTTCACAGAGCTTTGAAATGGACAGGAACTTGAGAAAATTGCTGTGGATGAATGGATAGATGGATTGAGCTGATTTTTGGTTTCCATGAGTGATTTAGCAATGTTAATCACCATGAAAAATTTCAGCTCAAATGGATCAAGGGTTCAAGCACTTTCTTTGCAATTTGCCCAACTGGACAGAATTTGCAAATTGGTGTTGTGCTCAAAATTTAATGGGTCGAACTTGGGTTCTTGATGGAAATGGTGAATATATAAATAGGATAAGCTCCACAATTTATTTGGGATTTTTCCTGGCTACCAAAATGGTAGTTCCTTTAGAAAGTGCCCAAAATGCAATATTGGCTTTAAATAGGAAAATGCAATTTCCCCTATTTAATTATGGCCAATATTTTTATGGGAGCTCAATATGATCACAAAGAATATCTCCACAAGTTTTCATGAACTTTGGAGATGGATAGATATTTTCCTGGATTTAATTCCTTTAACTGGCAGAAAAAGGAATTAACCATAAATGAAAAATATTGCAAATGACTTGGCAATATTTTTGCATATCCAGGGTTTATAGATAAAGGATGATTCCTGGGAAAAGTTTGGGAGGCAAAAGATCAAAGGAAATTTGGGTTCCTTTGTAACGGAAGAGATCAGGGTTTCCCTTCCGGCAACTCGGAAGGTAGGGTTTCGATGGCAAAGCCTGAGAATAGGTCTTGGGTGGCAAGGTTGATCTGAAGAGAATCTGTGGCTGGATAGGAAAGGCAAGGCTAAATGACCATCTTCATATTCCCAAGAGCTAAAGAAATCCGATAACACCAAGAAAAAAGACGAGAGTCAAATCCCGCAAAGGAAAAAAAAACCAGGAGCGGAAACCAGGGTGTTACAATTTCCTTCCTATCCGTCAGATATAAATCGGACGGCCTATATTGCAGGATGGCAGGCACACCATCATCACCAACTCTTCTTTTTATAAAAGTACTAGCAAGATGCCCGTGCATTGCATGGAACATCAAGATGCATTTTTTTACAAAACACCTGTTGTGATTGACCCATGCGGGAGGAATCCCATGTGTAAAAACTAATGTTATCTCGAGAAAGAGGAGAGATAAGGTGAGGAGGAGTGGGGCGTGGTGGTGATTGGTGGTCGGACTAAGCGGAGGCATGTGGATGGACGATGCCGGCAGCGGCCACCATGCCAGATTGTTCCAGAGGCTTCCTTTTTTAATTGCTCAACAATGAGGTTGTGAATATAAGGATGAACGTGGGGAGGGGTTATCTGCAAATGTGGAGAGAGGTGCGGGTATCTTTTTGCAAAATTGCCATAGTTTGCTTTCTATCCGTCAGATATAGATTGGACGGTCTATATTGATAGATGGCAGGCACACCATCATCACAAACTCGGTTTTTATAAGAGTAGAGATAAGTAAATAAGTAGAGATAGAGATATCCAGCAGCTCGTCGCTTCTGGCTCCTCGTCCTTATAGCACGTGTGACACCTAGTTATAGTATAACTGAAAGAGTACTTGCTCTTTGAGCAAAGGGCCTCCCTAAGCACGCATTATTTTCCTGGGCATGCTTCTTTCTACTCAATGTTGTGTGCACTTCGAGCATGTTGGCAACTCAACTGCTAGCTTGGTGGCTCATCTTGCAATTGACGCCGACACATTGCAACACTCCTGCAAGGCCCAGAGGTTAATTTGAGAACAAGTACCTCGAGGTTAATTTCACAGACATGACAAAAATTATTAAAAAGTAACGCGATAGACCTTCGATTAACATATGTTCAAAAAACAAAAAATGTCAAAAATTTTAAAACAAAGACCTCGAGGTTCAACTAATTTGATGGGTCACTGTAAAGGTTTAAATTAAACCTTTACAGCGATCCATCAAATTAGTTAATATCGAGTCCACTTCCCATCCGGTCACCCATCTCATGACTACTCCAGCCTCAGCACAGTTAACTTGGGAGTTCTGTTAGATGAGCTATTGGTAGGGAAGCTGGTCCTTGCTGATATAGGATGCCTCTTCGTATCCTTTGGCCATATTTGGATCCATGGGTTAGAGTTAGTTTGAGCTAGTTTGGGCTCAAATAGCTCTAAAGTATCCAAACATGAGGGCTAGTTTGAGCTAGTTGCATCTAACCCACCCAAAAAAACTATCCCAACCAAGAGATTCTAATTAGAGCTAGTTCTCCTAGTGCATTTATTGTCAATCTAACCCTGTCATCCAAACACCTCTTTGGCTAGAGTTAGGCTGGTCGTAACGGTAGTATCATAAGCGGTATCATGCATGCCAACTAGACATTTTGGATGATGTGGCACACAATTAAATGAGGAAAGAGATGATGTGGTATCATATCATGATACCATATCATATTAAATGTTGTACTACTTTGTGTCATGCATGACAATTAATAAGGCAACCTAAGATACTAACATATGATACTATGCGTTATAGAAGTAGTATCACACACTAGTATCATATGCATGATACTAGTTCATGAGCTAGAAACTAACTCTAACCTCTAGCTAAGTTAGAGTATCCAAACTTTATTGCGTACATGGATGACCGCCTGTTGCCGCCCAATGGCCAATGCCACGTCCCCCGCGAATGTAGAAGCTTCCCTCCCTCGTATAGCTGCTTCCCGCGTTTTCCCCTGTTTTTGCCGCCTGCCAACCTATAGAACCGCCTAGCGCCGGCCAATTCCTCACCAAACACCTAGCATGGCAGTTGAACCGAACAAGTCTAGACTTGTTTCTAGTGGATTCGTTGACGTGGCACCGGAAGGGTGGCTGACTCTGACAAAATAATTGACTACCACGTTGGCATAAATGAGCATAGCGGCGAGGAGGCTCGTTCAGCTGGGCGTGCAGCGGGTGGCGCCCTCGGCCAGTGCGCTGCTTCAATGGCGGACGCAGTGAGAGGTCGCGTCCGCCCTGTGCCGCCTTGACCGTGGACCTCATTTGATTCATAGGATTGAATCCTATAGTAATTTTTACCTATAGTATGGAATCACGTGTACTACTACAACATTTCATTGGAAATATAGGATCTCTTTGATTCAAAGTATCTCCATAGGATTTTTTAAGGATTAGAATCCTTAGGAATTTTTCCTACGTTGGTTGTTTTATTCGTAGGATTGAATCTTGTAGGATTTTTTCCTAAGGATTTATTTGTACTACATTTCACAGCAATTCTAATGTCCACTCCAACCTCTTGGAAAAAATCCTTTGCTTTTTCCATGACACAATCAAACAAACTCAAATCCTATAGCCTATAGGGATCCAATGGACATGCCATTTCAATCCTACGTTTTTTCTATTCCTGTGTTTTTGCAATCCTACGAATCAAAGAGGCCCCTAGAATCCGCTCCAACTTTTTTTTCACTTCCTTTGTTTCTCCTGTGGCATCAAACACTCAGTGCTAATACTATGGGATTCAAGTGGACATGCCACTCGAATCCTTTGTTTTTCCTATTCCTGCATTTTAAGAATCCTAGTACTTGCTCTAAATGATGTGCGAATCAAATAAAAGAAACGGAGGGAGTACTTGCTCTAATAAATGATGTGGAGTTTCGTTCCTCTTGGTCAATGTGTAAATGTCCATATGTACAGTCTTTCACGGACGGAGGGAGTAGGTTGAACACTTGAGCGTGAGCGTGTGTGTTGCGTCGTGTGCTGTGTGCTGCATGGATGCGTGAGTGTTGCATGCGTGCATGTGTACGTGTGAGTCTTGCATGCATGCATGCATGAGGCTTCTGCTCCCTCCCATTGACATGTTCATATTTCAAGCTTCATTAAAATGTTGCATGCAAGGATTAAGAGAAAACTCCACCTACGTTCATGACCATTGGTGAGTCTCTCCTACAAAGTTGGTCAAACTTTACAAAGTTTGAATTTGACCAAATCTTATATGCAGACTAAAAAGAAATGGAGGACCTGTGGACTTGGATGCTGGATGTTTTTCTTGCATGACCCGTGGACCTGGATGCTGAATGTCCCATGTGTCGGCAAAACAAAGAAGAACACTTTCCGGTGACCGAGAAGGAGCAAGGAACCTCGCGGTGGAGCGTTCTGGACTCTTAATATATTTTATATATTCAGCAATTTAAAAATCAACCCAATCTTCTCCACATCTAGTAGACATCCGAAACACGGTAGCCCAGTGTAGTTTACATCATACATGGCCCACCTCACGCTATCACCATATTTCTTGGCCTCCGTGCGACACCTAGCTCTAGTGATCCACCAGCCCGTATCACTTCTCGTCTCTCTCAAAGTACTACTCCCTTCATCCATACGTATATATGTAGGGCCTAATGTATTTTTCGAGGTTGCCTTTGACTATTGATAAGATTTTATATAATTTGAAAATTATATCATTCGAAGATCCTTTCACGTACGAAATTGATGGTATGCTTTGAGCAACTTGCATGTCTTAGTCTCGAAAAACTCATTAGGCCCTATATACGTGGACAGACGGAGTACATGATACAACAAATGCTCACCATCTAGTAGTTCATTGGTTGGTTTCGATTTTTGAATTGAGTAGTGCTAGTACACTTGATGTTGTGCTGCTACTGTCCAATATTCGCGTCTGGTGGTTTCTAGAATAAAAAAAAGGAGGTAGTACTTACTGTGGGAAAGGTGAAGTGATGGTTGCTTCGTCCGAGAAACTTACTGTGGCGAAGGTGGGGCTCTTGATTTGACTGCTCACTAGTCATTATTACTACGGCGCAATGACCAGGGTGAATCTGCCCTGCAATTGTGCACTCAATATTGGTTCATGGCAGGTGGAGCCGGATGAAGGATGTCCCACATGTCGGCAAAACGAAGTTGAATGGTTTCTAGCATTGCTATCAATCTTTCAGGATTTGTTTATATGTACGCATAATTTTCCAGCAAAATGAAATAGTACTGTAATGCTATGAAGGTTTCAACTTTGGTTCCCGCAAAAAAAAGTTTCAACTAGTAGGATTCATGTGTCCTCTTACCTCAAGGTTGTCTCGTTACAACATTCCATCAAATACAAATGAAACTACCATGGCTGCTAAGGCATCTCAATGATTCGCAGATCAGAACCAATATTCACATCAAAACTGAAGACAAAGTTGTGAGAAGGTGTACAAATAAAGAAAAATATATAATTGATCGATTAGTAGGCATGGCTTCATTTCATGGCCACGGTGTTCATTGGTTGACAGCTAGTTTCATGCAGCTCTATAGCCAAGAAAGAGGTGTATGGAGCACATCACAATCCAATCATTTTGCGCAGTTCCACTAAAATCGAGCTGATCAACCCTGTTTGCAAAGAAATTCAGTTAGTGTGATTACAATAATAGTGGACCTAGATGATGAAACATAACACACACAAATAGAAGCCGATCACCTCTACAATCTCTCTTTAAGACTAACTACTTGTTGGAAAAGACTAGGCTTAGAGTTGGATGAGGAGGATAGCAAAACCAATCTCCCTTTGTGCAGTCTGTTGGTGCAACAAACCCCAGGTGTGTTGACTAGACTATACACAGGCTCGAGAAAAGACCCAGCAGAAGAGATAAGCTCTTTGAGAAATCGAAGGGCGAATCAAGAAGACCAAGACCAACCAAAGGAACAAGATACCACTAAGGAAAAACCTCCCTTGCTGGGCAGGCGAGCCTGGCGGGGACGAGGTTGCCCCGAAGACAAGTCCCAAGATTGCCCCGGCAGGTTTGCCGGGGACGCCGAGGGCGGATTGCCCCGCCAAGGCTCCACCGCTCCACCTCACGGCAATGCAAGTCATCAATCAGTGAGGTGTCGAGCCCCCAAGTGACTAAGTGGCCGTTATTTGGCACGTGGCAGCCACTTCCAGAAGAAATCACCTCCAAATGACACCCGTCCAGGGACGTGTCATGCAGGCAGGCGAGGAGGTGGCCGAACGGCACGGCAAGGCTTGCCGGGCTACGCTACGATGTGACAATAAGCGGTGCATTTAATGCGCTCTGTCCTGCCTGCAGAGTTAGGTATGATAGCACTGTTTGCTATCTAATCAGTACGCAATGATTGATTTTCCATTGTGGTGACCCCTTGATCTATAAAAGGAGGACCATGGCAACCTTAGAAAGGATTCAGACCCTTGTACACTCATACGCGCGTAGCTGCTCTTGCCCCGAGGCGACCTTGCTGGGCTAGAGCGCTGCATCTCCACCACGGTCCTCCCATCAATCCACCAAAGCAGGAGTAGGGTTTTACGCCTCACGGTGGCCCGAACCTGGGTAAAAATTGCCCGTGTGATCGCTATTGTGCTGCTCCGTGCCCTCCGCTCTTTGTGCAATGCGTCCTTCCCCCCTGCAGAACCACAAGGGGCCGATGGCCCCATAGGTGGCCGTGTTTTCCCATGACATCTTTGGTGCGCCAGGTAGGGGGAAGCGCTTGCGCGAACCCGAGAGTACAAGCAGCGCGTCATCTCCATCATCGTTCTCTTCATCGACGACTTCATCATCCATGGCGCCCAAGAAGAAACCCGGTGCCGCAGCTCACCCGTCCACCTCGAAGGCCCCTTCGCACAGGGACGCCAACGCCATGGGGGCTACGGGGGCACACGGGGACGTGTACACTGCGGGGGACATGGCCGGTGCAGGCGGCGTCGTCACCACCTCCCCTATGGCCGAAACGGGAGCAGGAGGCACCGGAGAAGAACAGCACCAACAACATCCCAGTGGCCACGCTCCACAAGGTGCGGGAGGGGAGATCATCTCGTCCGCGCCTCTCCACCCCACCGAAGGATGCAGACACAGCGGTGGCGCTCGCCCAGAAGCAAACCGCAACCCTCCGGCCGCCCCCACTGCAGGTGCGGCCGCAGGGCACGCGCCACCCTCGGGACAGGTTGGCCAAGCCGATGCACCGAACAGAGCCGCCGTTCCCCAAGCAGATCCGTCTCGTCACCACGCCACCCTGGCGACTGGCTCACAGCGACGAGGCCACGGCACTGCCACTACCGGCACCGTCAGAAGCCAGGCGACGTTGCGGTCTACGTCATCGTCTATGCCGAGCACTGCTTTGGAGGCCATGGCGCGGGCCCAACTCCTGTTGAGATTTCCGCCAGCGGCCGATCAGATGGATGAGTGGAGAGCCACCATTCAGAGCCTGATTAGTTTCACTGAGGCGGGAGGATCAGAGCGAGCGGGCCCGTCACGACCTCCGCAGGCGGCGACAAGGGCCCGAGCCGCTGGCCGTACTGAAGGGCCCACCCCCACGGTGCAATCCCCTCCGCGACAGCCAGTGCAGGGTCCGCAACCAGAGCCACGCGACCAAGAACCCGACGATGTATCGATGGATTTGTCCGATCCTCGAGCTCGACGAGACCAGCGGCGAGTCCTGGAAGACAGGCGGAGGGAAGACATGCGCGTCACCATCGAACGATGCCGCGAAACCTAGCGCCAGTCTGATAGGCGCAATGGCCCCGACGTTGACAAGCCCACGCCCGGTGAAGGTGGGTACCTACCTTTCGAGGTTGGGTGCCCCGCCTTCACTCGTGAGCTGCGGCAAGTCCGTTGGCCATCTGCTCGCACATTCAAGCCAGAAATACCAAAGAAGTGCGATGGAAGATTGAACCCAACAGAGTTCTTGAGCATCTACACCATCGCTATTCAAGCTGCTGGGGGAAGAGACGAGAAGGTGTTTGCCAACTACTTCCCTTTGGCACTCAAGCCAAATGTGAGGTCTTGGCTGATGCACTTGCCAGAGAATTCCATCTCGACCTGGGCTGACATGTGCCATGAGTTTGTTGGCACCTTCACGGGCGGCCATCAAGAACCAGGGCGGCCCAGCGACTTGCAGCTCCTTCCACAGAAGGAAGGAGAGAGTCTGCGGAAGTACATGCAGAGGTTCAGCTGGGTGCACAGGAATATTCCAGACATCCACCCAACAGCTGTGATAGCCGCGTTCCACTCCAACGTGCGCAACCATTGGATACGTTCTAAAATGAACGTTCGGTTGCCCAAGACTGTGAATGAGCTATACACTCTGGTAAATAAGTGTGCCTGAGTAGAAGAGGGGATACGACTCCCCAGTGAAGAAGATGGTGTCGACATCGACTCAAAGGACGACGGCGATGCCACCAACTAGAAGAAGAAGAACAAGAAGCGCAACAAGAAGCGCAAGAATAAAGTGGTGATGACCGTTGAAGGATCGAGTGCACCTAGTACCGGCAAGAAGGCCAAGACCGAGGTCCCCGGCAAGGAATCTGCTGCGTGCACTGATTGCCAGGAAGCCGCGGCTGCCGAGAAAGTTGGCAAGGGTGATGGGCCGTACTGCAAGATCCATCGGACCAAGGGCCACGATCTTCAGGAATGTCATCAGGTTGAGCAACTCGTCAAGAAGCAGAGGGCTGAGTACGAGAAACTTGATAAGGAGAAAGACCAAGATGGCGCTGGCGGGAAGGGCCGAGGCGGCAGAGCAGGTCACCCTGGCAAGGCTCCTCAGTATCAGGGAAAACCCGCCAAAGGCCGTGAGAGGAAGGATTGCGAGGACAAGAGTGATGAAGGGGATGAAGAGGAAACCAGCGAGCAGGAGTTCTAGAAAGCCACTGACGCCCTATGCATTGATGGGGGTGCATCTTTGCACTCCTCTCACCGCCAACTTAAAAAGTGGGCGCGTGAGGTCAATGTCTTGGAGCCAGCGGCAGATTCTCGAAAACTGCTCAAGTGGTCCCGCATGCCCATCATCTTTGATGAGGAGGATCACCCTGACCGCACTACTGCGGTAGGGTGTTTGCCGTTGTTGGTTTCACCAACGATCCACAACCTCAAGGTCACAAAGATGTTGGTTGACGGCGGGGTCGTGTTGAATCTGATTTCTCCAAAGGTCATCAGCAAACTCCAGATAGCAGATGAAGAGCTCAAGGTTACTGGTACGTTCCAAGGGATTAACCCTGGAAGGAGTCGTCCTAAGGGGAAGATCACACTACCGGTAACGTTCGGGGGGGGGGAGTTAAACTACCGGACTGAGAAGATCGTGTTTATGTGGTTGACCTCCCCCTGCCGTACAATGGAATCCTTGGTCGCCCTGCCCTGGCCAAATTCATGGCGGCATCCCACTATGCCTACAACACTTTGAAGATGCCAGGGCCAATGGGCGTCATTTCCATTCCATCAGACAAGAAAGACGCAATCATATGCGTGGACAAGATGTACCGGGAAGTAGTCGCTGCGCAGGCCGTGGAAGCCACTGCTCCCGCCAAGGAAAGCAAGAAAAAGACGAAAGCCAGCAAGGAATCCAGGAAGCGCACCTCTTCGGAGTGCGCTGCGCCTGTTGATGACTTGCCGGAGAGTTCCAATAGCAAGAGATCCAAGGCTGCTGCACCCGCTGTGAAGAAGGTCCCGGCAGGACTGGCTGGCACTGATAGTACATTTACCATCAGTGCCACTCTCGACGACAAATAGGAAAGAGGGCTCACTGCCTTCCTGTAGGCGAATGTCGATGTGTTTGCTTGGCAACCATCTGACATCCCCGGTGTTCACGGGGAGGTAATCGAGCACCACCTTGTTGTCTGCCCACATGCCCGGCCCGTCAAGCAGAAGGTCCAGAAGTAACCTTTGGAGCGGCAGCAGTTTATTGCTGAGGAGATCAAGAAACTCGAGGTAGCTGGATTGGTCAGAGGAGTGTTGCATCCAACGTGGTTAGCAAATCCAGTGGTGGTACGCAAGGCGAATGGGAAATGAAGGCTTTGCATAGATTTCACAGATCTGAACAAAGCATGCCTGAAGGACCCATTCCCCTTGCCGCGCATCGACGAAATTGTGGATTTCACCTCTGGGTGTGACCTGCTTTCCTTCCTGGATGCCTACTCTGGATACCACCAGATCTTCATGTCCAAGGAAGATGAAGAGAAAACCGCATTCATAACCCCATGTGGCACGTACTGTTTTGTACGGATGCCCTTCGGGTTGAAGAGTGCTGGATCCACTTTTGCAAGAGCAGTACAGATTGGCTTGGAGTCCCAGCTGCAAAGAAATATTCAAGCCTACATGGATGATATAGTGGCCAAAACCAAGGACAGAATGACTCTCATTCAGGATTTGGAAGAGACCTTTGCAAATCTGCGCAGGATCAACTTGAAGCTGAACCCTGAGAAGTGTGTGTTTGGTGTTCCTTTCGGCAAGCTACTTGGCTTCTTCGTGTCACATCGGGGGATAGAGGCCAACCCCGACAGGATCAAGGCTATCGAGCAAATACAAGCACCCAAGACAGTTAAAGACATGAGGCGTTTGACTGGATGTGTTGCCGCGCTGAGCAGGTTCATTTCCAAGTCCGCCGAATGCGCCTTGCCTTTCTTCAAAATCTTGAAGAAGGTAGGGCCCGTGGAGTGGACCCCGGAGGCAGACGCTGCGCTACAAGATTTGAAGACCTACCTTTCCTCTGTTCCCACCTTAGTCGCTCCTAAACCACAAGAGTCGTTGCTGCTATGTTTAGCAGTGACCAATCAAGTGGTTAGCGCAGCGCTGGTGGCACAGCGGGAGGTAGATGAAGGAGCAACCGCCACCCGCCGTCCCCTCTGGTGAGGAAAGTGAACCTGCCCCGGCAAAGTCACATGCAATTCAAGACAAGGAAGAGCAAGGCAGCAGATACAGTTCCAAGATCACGGCAAGGAAGAAGGTGGTGCAGCACCCAGTGTACTTCGTCAGCTCCCTGCTGCAGGGGGCTAGGTCGAGGTACTCTGGTGTGCAAAAGTTGATTTTTGGCCTCATCATGGCCTCAAGGAAACTGCGCCACTACTTCCAAGCCCACGAGATCATGGTTGTCACCTGCTTCCCCTTGCAACGCATACTCCGAAACCACGAAGCCACTAGCAGAATCGTGGAATGGGCTTTGGAGTTATCCAGCTTTGGTTTGAAGTTTGAAAGCACATCAACTATTCAGAGCAGAGCACTAGCAGAGTTCATTGCGGAGTGGACGCCAACCCCTAAAGAAGAAGCACTGGAGACAGTCATCCCCGGCAAGGAAGCGCCACAAGAATGGATTATGTATTTTGATGGTGCCTTCTCCCTACAAGGTGCAGGAGCTGGCGTGCTTCTCGTTGCACCGACTGGGGAGCACCTTAAGTACGTCGTTCAAATGCATTTCCCCCAGGAGAAGGCTACCAACAATACTGCAGAGTATGAAGGGCTCCTTGCCTGGCTTAGAATTGCAACAGAACTAGGAATGAAGAAGCTGATCATCCGTGGAGACTCACAACTTGTGGTGAGGCAAGTCAACAAGGATTATCAAAGACCATTGATGGAGGCATACATCGAGGAAGTGAGGAAGTTGGAGGAGCACTTTGATGGTTTGCAAATAGAGCACGTGCCCCGTGCAGAAAACAACATTGCTGATCATCTATCAAAGTGCCCTGCGCAAAAACTCCATGTGGAACCAGGGACTTTTGTTCTCCATCTGACTCAACCCTCCGTATCCCCAGCAAGAATGGCCAGCAAGAGGAGGAAATTGAAATCCGGCAAGCCTCTCCCGGTAGAGCTTCCCAAAGCCCCCGGCAAAGAGCTTGGCGGGAACAACTCCCCTTCGATCAGTGAGCTGCACCCTCCCGCCGAACTACCTGTCTTTGCGGTTGAGGCACGTGCTCCCGTCGACGAGGAGGTGCCGGTAGTCCTTGTAGACGAGCCCCAGGCTCCAACTTGGGCGTGGCACGTTGTTCATTTCCTCCAAATAGGAGAACTTCCTGAAGAACAAGAAGAAGCTGAAAGAGTAGCCCGGAGTTTCAGTATGTATCAGTTCGTTGACGACACGCTATACAAAAGAAGGCCTAATGGTGTGAAATTGAAGTGCATTTACCGGGAAGAAGGAAAGGAACTGCTTGCAGAGATACACAAGGGTATGTGTGGCTCCCACATTGGATCAAGGGCCTTGGTTGGGAAAGCTTTCCGGCAAGGTTTCTACTGACCCACAGTCCTCCAAGACGCAATTGAGCTAGTCACCAAGTGTGAAGCCTGCCAGTTCCACTCCAAGAATATCCATCAGCCTGCTCAAGCTCTCCAAACAATTCCTTTGTCATGGCCATTTTCGGTCTGGGGGCTCGACATCTTGGGCCCCTTCCCCCGTGCTACCGGGGGCTTTGAATTCTTGTGCGTCGCAATCGACAAGTTTACAACGTGGCCGGAAGTAGAGCCCGTGAGAAAGGTAACCGCACAGTCAGCTATCAAGTTCTTGAAAGGATTGGTGTGCTGCTTTGGGGTACCTGCCCGAATCATCACCAATAATGGCACCCAATTCACAAGCCACGCCTTCATGCAATACGTTCATGCCCTTGGAAGCAAAGTCTCATTTGCCTCTGTGGCCCATCCCAGAAGCAAGGGGCAAGCTAAGAGGGCGAACGCTGAAGTGCTGCGAGGTCTCAAGACAAGAACCTTTGATAGGCTGCAGAAGTGCGGCAGGCGATGGATCGACGAGCTGCCGGTGGTTCTTTGGTCCCTCCGTACGACACCAAATCGAGCTACCAGGCAGACTCCTTTCTCCCTAGTCTTTGGGGCAGAAGCAGTTATCCCCACGGAACTCATATTCGGGTATCATCGAGTGCTTGCCTACGATGAAGTAGCGCAGGAACAGCACCGGTGTGACGATGCTGTGCTACTTGAGGATAACCATCTTCAGGCTACTACGCGTGCTGCACGCTACCAGCAAGCCCTGCATCGCTATCACAGCCGCAGGGTTCATGCCCATAGTTTTGAGGAAGGCGACCTTGTCCTTAGGCGTGTTCAGTCTGCCAAGGGTGCAAACAAGTTGACGTTGAAGTGGGAAGGCCCTTACCGGGTGTCGGTGTTCTGGGAACGGGGGTACCCAGACTTGCCTGCCTGTGGCCCACTGCATGGCTCCATCGACGGCCTGGTACGGCCCAGCTTCAGCGGCAACAACTCAAGACCCTCGCGAGGGGCCAAGCCTCGCGAGGCGGACGACACCAAGACCTCCACGAGGAGTGGCCTCCTCAGGCCGGCTCCCGAGGAGCGGAGATCTCTATGCAAGCCTCACCTCGTGAGGTCCGGATGACGTTAGCCATGACGACCAAGGCCAGGCGGGCGCCAGCGGGCGCAGTGTACCAGTTTCCTCTTCGGTGCTAAAGAGGCGAGCACAGGCGCGGAGTCCCGAGGAATCATCCAAAGGTTTCCATTCCCATGCAACAAGACCAAGACCGCCAGGATGGCAGGACGGAGGTCATCACTGAGCCCACCACGGCGTCACGACCAGAGGCTTTTGCAGGCGAAGACTACTTTTGTCAGGATAGCATGTACTAGCTGTCACCCTTCGAATTTAGCCGTTGTGGGATCCCTTCCCGCCTTTCATTTGGGAAGAGGACCAAGGCCTCTATAAATAGGACTTAGCCACCACCGTAGAGGGGCATCTGATGGACGGATCACCCAGATCACCCACACACTCACCAGCTCACCCGAGCCCAAGAACACCTCTCCTCCTGAGGCTGTTCGCCACTCTACTAGTTCGTCCTCAGCCCCTCGAGGCCAATCCACCACAAAGCAGGAGTAGGGTTTTACACCGCAAGGTGGCCTGAACCTGGGTAAACTGCTGTGTCTCTTTTCCTTATAGTTCGTCGAGCTAGGTTGTGAGATTAGCGAGTAGGCAGACTGGGGAGGACGAGTTCTTCGCACGCACCCTAGAGTTCAAACATCTCAGGGGTTTGTGGAACCCGAAATCCGACATTTGGCGCGCTAGGTAGGGGTACGTCGGAGCCTCTCTTCCACCGGTTGACCCGCCATCGCTCCACCGCTTCCATGGTTGACGCTCTTCGTGCTCGTGCTGAGCGCCGGGCCGCCCTCGCCGCCCGTGTCGCTCAGACGGTGCCGGCAGGTGACGTCTGCCCTCGCCGTCCCCCGTCTCCAATGGCGAACGCCGCCACCGGCCCCGCGGGGCACGAGCAGCAAGCTTTGTCCCTGCACCCTTTTGTGCAGCGTGATGGACGCACTGCCACCCCGTCGCTGACTCTAGCTGGTTCATCGTCTGATGCTCGTCACGGGGCGGCGAACGCGCAGGCTGCGTTGCTCATGGCGCACGAGCTCCTGCGCTACCACCCCGTCGATGACCTCTACGAAGACTGGCTGGACCGCATCGCCGAGCTTGTCAGCGCCACCAGGGACTCTCCTGCACCGTCTCGCTTGCTACCTCACCCGCCGCCTGTTGCGGGTGACGTAGCCCATGGAGCACCTCCTCCACCTCCCCATCAAGACGTCGCCCTCGAGCCAAGGTGCGAGGCCCCGCGGCGCGACCCGCCGCGCAGGGCACCGGCGCGTGAAGATGAAAGCTGCCAGGTGGTGCAGCGGCCGCGAGAAGATGCTCGTGCACTCCCAGCACCGCCATGTCATGACCGCGCACCGCCTGCAGCGGTGTCGCGTGAGCGCCAAGACCAGGCTCCACGTCCATGACGGGCTTCTGTGACCACAGCAGGTTGCCGCACGTTCACTCCGAAGCTTCGCAGCGTCGTCTGGCCGGGGAAGTTCAAGCCCGTCCTACCTCCGCGCTACGACGGCACCCCCGACCCTGCTGAGTTCCTGCAGCTCTACGAGTTGAGCATTGAGGCAGCCAACGGTGACGAGAAGGTTATGGCGAACTGGCTTCCCATGGCCCTCAAGGATGGTGCACGCTCGTGGCTCCTGAACCTGCCCACGGGATCGATCTCCTCCTGGGACGAAATGCGAGAGCGTTTCGTTGCCAACTTCCAGGGCACTCGCGACCGTCCATCGGCTGCGGGTGACCTGCGATGCATCAAGCAGCAGCCAGGAGAGACCTTGCAGAAGTACATCCAGTGCTTCAACAGCGTCCGTCTCCAGATCCCGAAGGTGTCGGACGAGGCCATCATCTCGGCGTTCACTCATGGCGTCCGCGACGTCAAGATGAAGGAGGAGCTCGCCATACATGAAGACCTGTGCACGGCTCTGGAGATGTTCAACATGGCAACCAAGTGTGCGAGAGCTGAGGAAGGTCGCCTCTCTCTCCTGGAGCTCCAGGAGGCCAACCCAGAAGACAAGAAGGCCAAAGCCAAGGACGTGAAGCACAAGGGACCGGCCGTGCTCACGGCCGAGCCAGAGATGAAGCGCGGCTGCGACCACCCAGAGTCATCCAAGGGCAGCCGCCTGTTCTGCATCTTCCACAACATGCATAGCCACAACACCAACGACTGCCAGGAGCTCAGGGCCGACCGAGGCTACAGCGGCGGAGGAGGCTGAGTTGGAGGACACTGGGACGGCCGTGACCCCTGCCAAGAATGGCGCGATCAGCCTCGTGAGGACCGCTGGCAAGGCCAGCCTCGCGAGGGCCCCTGGAGGGACCAGCCTCATGAGGACCGTCCTTAGGGCAACGCTGGCCTTCCTCCGCTGCCGCCACCACCAAGAAGGAATGACGACCATCACCAGGATGAGGGGGCTGGGGGCTTCCAGGAGCCTCGTGCCATCATCTGCATCCTGGGCGGCGCTCAGGCCCCTGCCTCAGTTTGCCCGTGAGGTGAAAGCGTTCCTCCCCAAGCTCTAGGCAACGCGTCCGCTCAGGTGGTCCAAGTGCACCATCACCTTCAGCTCATCCGACCAGCTCAAGTGCGTGATGACTGCTGGCGCTCTCCCGATGCTCTACTCGCCTACCATCAGCAACATGCTCGTCACCAAGACTCTCATCGATGGCGGTGCGGGGCTCAATGTTCTCTCCATCGAGACATTCGACCGACTCCAGGTGCCCTACGACCAGCTGCAGCCTACCAATCCTTTCTCAGGAGTGACCGACAGCTCCACCACCCCGATAGGGCAGATCCGCCTCCCTGTCACCTTCGGCAAGCGCGACAACTGCCGCACTGAGCTCATCGACTTCGACGTTGTCCACATTCGCCTCCCATACAATGCCATCCTTGGGTATCTGGCCCTGGCCAAGTTCATGGCGGTGACTCATCATGGTTAAAATGTCCTCAAGATGCCAGGAGCTGCGGCGTCATCACGGTCGCCTGTGAGGAGAAGGACGCGGTGTGTTCTCTCGAGCCCGCCTACCAGGATGCGGCGGTCAAGAACCCAGACGATGAAGGCGCCGCCTACCCTCCTGAGGCTGTCCCCAAGAAGAAGAATCAGCTGCTCTGCCAAGGACCTCAGGAGGGCGGGGTGCCCAGCGGCCCCTCCTCAGGCCCAGCGCCCACTGACGGGGCGCCTCCCCCTCTCGCATAGGAAGGCGCGCCCAGCGCCCCTCTCATTCTGGGCTCGGGGGCTCTCCTTTGGAGGGCCTCTGACCTGGCCAACGTCATGAGGGAGGCGCTCGGGCACCATGTGGAGGCGTGCTTCAGCGCATGCTTCCGCCAGGAGGGTACAAGGCGCGAGGCACCAGGTGCTTAGGAGTTCATCACCAAGGCAACCAAGGAGCTTCAGGAGGCAAGAGCTATGCGAGGAGACCATCACCCACCACCCGGCGCGGCTCCTTGTCCCGGCAAGGACAGCGAGCTGCGCGTCTGCGTCAACATTCCAGGGCTCAACAGGGCCGCATCTCAGCAGCGCTTCTGGCCATCCCACGCTGGCCGATGCGAGGGTCCCCCTCACAGCTATGTTCGCATGCCTTTGGGCTTGCCGAGCGCAGCTGTTGCATTCCAGTGCCACATGCGGGGCGTCCTGGCGGCTCATGAGGCCAGAAGCCAGGCGATCCTGTCAGAGGAGGAGATGGATCCTTGCGAGCCCCCCGGGCCCCCAGAGCCTCCCGAGGTTCAGGGCCTGGGCGGCTCATGAGGAGGGATTTCTGCAGCACGCGTCTTCAGCTACTCCAACATCCATTCAGCAACGGTGCCAGGTGACATTTTCTAGTTTGTTCAGTTGGGGGCGCCCCTCGGGCTGCATTATCCCCAAGCCGCGTGGGTCCGTCCCTGCGGCATGTATCGTTTTGCATCTATCAGAACTAGCTCTACCTTATCCATGAGTTCATTTATGATTATCACTTGCCTGTCCGGTGCTTCGTCACCACGAACGTCGTATGCCCTTGCAAGCCCACCCACGACTGCCTCATGATTAAGGACTGCCACGGCGTCTGTGCTCGGGTTCGTCCTTGCAGCATCGCTAAACCCAAGTGGCTGAGCTCTGGCTCGCGGGCCAGCCCCCGTGCACGACACCTCCCTTGGTCCTTGGTGCCTTGTTCTCGCATGAGCTAATCGGGGGCAGGTAAGGTAGGGCGCGCGACCCGGTGCCTCGCCACCGCGAAAGCCGTGCGCCGGTTGTCTTTCTTGAGGACATTCTCATGAGAAGACTGGGCACGGCGTCTGTGCTCGGGTCCTTCCCTGCAGCGTCGACAAACCCAACAGCTGAGCTCTGTCTGGTGGGCCAGACCCATTCAAATCACCTCCTGGGGTCGTTGGTATTTTGGCCTTCTCATGCGATAACCTCGGGAAATTCACTTGGCGCAGGTTGCCTAACCATCTTGCAGGACTATCACAAGTGTCACAAATCAAATTTAGGCGCAACCCGCCTTGAGGTAGGGCCTCGTGAGTCCCGCGCTGGCTCACGAATGTCCATACACACCTCCTCTAGCCCTGCCGTGCAAGCCACGTGTCAGTGCGGGGCTGTACACGCCCCGGGGTCTCCCCTCAGAGGGAGCCCCCACCCACATACCAGTGGAAGCACCATGCTCTGCGCTGGCAGTCGACACGGTCGAGGAGCGGCTATGCCCGTGCAAGAGCGGTAGCGCCATGCTCCGCGCTGGTGATAAACAACCGGGGGCAGCCTAACGGCCGCACTAACCTCAAGAGAGCCACCAGGCTTAGTGTTCAGCCTCACCGCGCTGCTTTCCCCTTGGGAGAGTAGCGCGAGGGTGCTAGGCACGGGGGCTATGCTCTGGTCATGCCTGGCGTACGCCACCTTGCTAGGTCCCTCGGACCTGGTCTTCGCGCATCCCTCTCGAGCGAAAGCCTGGCGAGGACAGGTATGGGGTTTTTGTTCGTACGTCAAGGGGGACTCCTGAGCATCGCGACTTAGGAGCTTAACTGGCCACGTAGCCCCTCACCCCTTGGTCTCGTCCTGGTGATCTGGATGACCCAACGGCGGCTGAGGTATGCGCGGGGCCGGGCCCTGCCGACGCAGAGCGCCAAGACCCACCCTCCCGTCTCTGTCCCGAAGGTTGTTCGTACGTCAAGGGGGACTCCTGAGCATTGTGACTCAGGAGCCTAACTGGCCACGTAGCCCCTCACCCCTTGGTCTCTTCCTGGTGATCCGGATGACCCAACAGCGGCAGAGGTATGCGCGGGGCCAGGCCCTGCCGACGCAGAACATCAAAGCAAATAGAAAGGAAACCGCAGAACCTTAGCTAGTTATTACAAAACATACTATCTCTTAAAAGTTCCAAAGCATAAGTTCTTATGCCTCCACGAGGCACGATACATGTTGCCGGAATAAAACAAGGGGAAAGCGCCGCCATCTCCTTCAGCCTTGAACACCACCGTTGCCCGCTTGGGGAGCCCCGTCATCAACGACGTCGCCACCGTCCTTGCAGTCAGCCGTAGGCACGGGGTCGACGGCGAGGAACTTCCGCAGCAGGGCCTCCACTTGACCCTTCACGGCCTCGGCAGCAGCATCTTGGAGCTCAGGGTCCACGGGCTCGAGCAGGGCACCAAAGTTGAAGCTGGAGTGCCGAAGATGGAGGTGGCTGAAGATGCGCGTTGCGACCGAGGCCGATAGCGTGCGGGCTTCCCCCTCCACCATGGGGCCCACTCTAACGTCGATGCCCTCGAGCGCTACGATGAGCTTGGGGAGCAGCCCGGCGGGGCCTTCCTCCAGAGTCACCAGCGGCTCCTTGTACTCACTCCCGTAGAGATCCTGCAGTGCCTTGCGGGACCTCTGCTCGAGGGAGTCAAGGGCGGCACGCCCCGCGGTGGCCGCCTCCTCGGCCATGGCAAGGAGTTTCTCCCTGGCCTCCCGCCGAGCCTTCTCGTCGGAGACAAGCTGGGCGTGGGACGCTTGGGCCGCCTCCACCTCCTCCTTCAGCTTCTCCAGGCGGCCGCACTCCGTGGCCTGCTCCTGAGATGCCTGTTCCAGCTCGGTGTCACGACCGGTGACCGCAGACTCCCGCTCCTTCAGCTTTTCCTCCTGCTCCTCGAGCTGGCAGGCGCGGGTGGCCTGCTCGTCGTGAAGGGCTTTCAGCTTGGCCTCCGCCGCGCGGCAGCGCTCCTCGGCGTCCTTCATGTCCTTCAACGCCAAGTCACGAGCGGCGGCGGCCACACCGGCCACCTTCCGGCCCTCCTCTTCAGCAGCGTCGACCCGGTCCCAGGTTGCCCTGACGGACGAGTCAGCCTGGAGCCACCCCGAGACCAGCTCTAGGCGCCCCGACGCCCGGCGCCGGTCGGGGCCCCGAAGATCGTTCCGGAGTTGATCCAACACAGAGAAGGCCTGCTCCAGAGCACCGGGCGCGGTAGAAGAGCCGCAGCCCGCCAGCGTGGCGGCTCGATGAGAAGATGGCGATGACCTCAAGACCGGCGAAGCAGCGGCAGCAAGGATGGTCGGGGGCCTCGGAGCCGTCGGGTCGTCAGCAGGTGCGCTGAAGGCAAGCGTCTCTGAAGCCGGCGCGACCGTGGAGGCATCCTTCTCCTGAGGCTGGGCCCCTGCGTCTCGCGAGGGCAACCCTGCGGCAAGAGGACACGAGCCTGCCTTGTCCGTCTGCCCCAGGGTCTCCGGGGCCGAGGTGGGCTGCTTGGCCTCAGGAGCCCTCGCCTCCTCCTTCTTCTTTTTCGCCGCCGACATTGGCCTGGCCGCGGAGAGGAAAATGTTAGAGCACTACGTCAAGAGCAGGAAGTAAAGACGAAAGGTGCGCTTACTGGTCCGTGGCGACGTAATCCCTCGTCCTCTTCAGGAGCGCGATGCCCACAGGCTTCGTGGGCACGAGCCCCGCCGCGTTCTCGGGAGCGGATGAGCGCGCGGTGGCTGGATTTGCGGCGGCGGCCAACGGCGGGGCAGAGGTGCCACCTCGGGGAAGCAACGACGACCTGTCCTTCTTTGGGACACCCGGCTTCAGATTCTTCGGAGGGGTGCCCCTAGACCTCGTGGTGACCCCGGCGGAGCGCGGTGACTCCCTGACTGGGTACTCATCGACGTCGTCATCAGAAAAGGCGCGAAGGAGCTCGCTCTGCCGTGGGGGGGAGGTCTCCCCCACCTCCTCCAAGGTCACCTCTGAGCTCTCGTTCTCCTCCTCCCCAAAGGGATCACTGGAGGACACCGGCACCGGGGAGCCCAGGGGCAGGGAAGGCTCCGGCGGCATGAGCCCTCGCTCGTTGAAGACAGGCATGGCGGCGGCTACCTTCTCCCCATCAGCGCGATGGTACAACAGGAGATGGGCGTCCGAGGGGCCACCCTGGTCATTCCCGAGCAAGGTGCACATGACCTTGCTCAGCTCCTCGTCCGACAAGTTGTCCGGGCGCAACCGGAGGTCGTCTTTCGTGCCCTTGAAGCTCCACAGGGGGCGCGAGTGCACCTGGAGCAGAGCCAGGTGCTGCGTCAGGAACTCCCTGACAATCATGGCCCCTGTCAGCTTCTCCGCCTTCAGGTCGGCCGTCATCCTCTCCAGCAACTGCTCCGCCCTGGGTTCGGTGAGCTTCTCGTGAGCCCATCGATCCAGGGGCTTCGGCAGCGCGGTCGGCAGCTCCAGCTGAGCGTGGGAGCGCTTGGCGTCCATGAAGATCCACTTGTTCTGGAAGTCCTCCACCTTCTTCCCAGCCCGCGAGATCACGTTGCTGCCGTTGGCCACGATAAAGCTGGCGCACTCAGAGCATTGGCCGCTGCTTATCCGGAGGTAGAAGAAATGGCGGAACAACACGACGGAGGGCGTCACCCCCACGAATGCTTCGTAGTAGAAGGCAAAGATCGACAGGAGGAGGATGGAGTTGGGATGAAGATGGAGGGCATGGAGACCGTAGTGGTTGAGGGCGGCATAGAAGAAACGGGAGAAAGGGGGAACCAGCCCAGCGAGGACGCTGTGCAGGAAGAAGGGGTAGAAGGTGTCACCCAAGGCTTCCGGCTGGGCGGAGCCGACCCGGAGTGCCATCTCCCCTCCCTCATTGCCAGCGCCCGCCGTCAGTGGGAGCACGGCGACAAGGTGCTTCTCCTCGGTGATGGAGGACGCGCTCAAGGCTGGCTCAAACCAGAGAGCCGAGCGCGTGGCGGAGGCCGATGACTTTGCCTTGTCGGTGCCCATCGGTGGCGAGCCCGAGGAAAGGATTCAGCAGATCTGGAGGCGCGCTAAGCAGAAGGAGAAGGGGATCTGGAGCAAGACAGAAGGAAGCAATGAAGGCTCAGCGGCAAGCACCACCCTTTTTGCCATCCAGGGACGGTTGTCCACACAGCGTGGGGAAGCGGAGACGCCCACATCCCATCAATCGCCACGCGTCGACCAAGGCTGCAGGCGGTTAGGGCCCGCGGCACTCCGCACTTGCCCCTTGGCTTCACCTCGAAGCCAAGTTCGAGTGCGCCTTGGGCCCAGGGGCTACTGTCGGTGTTCTGGGAACGGGGCTACCCAGACGTGCCTGCCTGCGGCCCATGGCGTGGCTCCATCGACGGCCTGGTACGGCCCAGCTTCAGCGGCAACAACTCAAGACCCTTAAGAGGGGCCAAGCGTCGTGAGGCGGACGACACCAAGACCTCCATGAGGAGCGGCCTCCTCAGGCCGGCTCCCGAGGAGTGGAGATCTCTATGCAAGCCTCACCTCATGAGGTCCGGATGACGTGAGCCATGACGACCAAGGCCAGGCGGGCGCCAGCGGGCGCAGTGTACCAGTTTCCTCTTTGGTGCAAAAGAGGAGAGCGCAGGTGCGGAGTCTTGAGGAATCAGCCAAAGGTTTCCATTCCCGTGCAACAAGACCAAGACCGCCAGGACGGCAGGACGGAGGTCATCACCGAGCCCACCACGGCGTCACGACCAGAGGCTTTTGCAGGCGAAGACTACTTTTGTCATGATAGCATGTACTAGCTGTCTCCCTTCGAATTTGGCCGTTGTGGGATCCCTTCCCGCCTTTCATTTGGGAAGAGGACCTAGGCCGCTATAAATCGGACTTAGCCACCACCGTAGAGGGGCATCTGATGGACGGATCACCCAGATCACCCACACACTCACCAGCTCACCCGAGCCCAAGAACACCTCTCCTCCTGTGGCTGTTCGCCACTGTACTAGTTCGTCCTCAGCCCCTCGAGGCCAATCCACCACAAAGCAGGAGTAGGGTTTTACACCGCAAGGTGGCCCGAACCTGGGTAAACTGCTGTGTCTCTTTTCTTTATAGTTCGTCAAGCTAGGCTGTGAGATTAGCGAGTAGGCAGACTGGGGAGGATGAGTTCTTCGCACGCACCCTAGAGTTCGAACCTCTCAGGTGTTCGCAGAACCCGAAATCCGACACCGGGTAGTACGAGTCACCAGACCTGGTGCGGTCCATCTGGAGACCGGAGATGGCATTCAATTGCAGAACTCATGGAACATTGAGCATCTCCATAAGTTCTACCCATAAGGTGCGGCTGTCGGGCCTTGCCCGGCAGCCACCCTTTTGTAGAAGCTTTATCGAAGTTGCATGTAACCCTTTGTACAAAGCGAGGCGCAGACCCTGAGCAACAGAGAAATAAACGAAGCGCTGGGGGCCCCCGAAACTTGCATGCATGCATAAGCATATCATGAGGATAAAATGATCATGTAGATAAGGTCACATGTGGCATTGTTTTCATCTGCACTAAGTTGCAGGGTTCTTGCCATGGACTTGATCCCGAAGAGAAGAAATGAAGACGAGTCTACGTGATGATCCCCAGCAGACCAAACAGATAAGTTCCTTCCTATCCATACTTGTTCTGTAATTTGAAAACTTGCGCATAAGAAAACCCCGCCACCTTCGAAACATAGGTGCTCCAACCCTTTGACTCGAACGCTGCTTCGGTCAGGGTGGTCGCAGTGGCCTTTGACGGAAAATGTTCGGCGGGGGGCTGGTCCCTTCTTATGGTTTTATGCCCGGCAGGCCTAGCCCCGCGGCAACAAACTGAGGGCACCGATAGGATAGCCTGCCGGGTAAACTTATTTACTTAAATGTTTTCACCTCTGCATGGATATGATACATGCACAAGTACCCGGCAAAGCTTGTCTTTTTCATTAAATATGCTGATAAGCAAGTACATATCTTACAGAACACACACATGGATAATGAAATTTGCATTATTTAGACTAAAGTTTGGCTGATGCCTACGCATTTTTAACTGAAAAAAGATAAGTGCCCCGTAAACCCTTTCTTGTCCCTCTCCTCCTAGGCACTGCGGAGGAAGATGAAGAGGGCAAAAGGAGTGCATGAGCAGAAGCCCAACCCGATCCCGTCAGGGCTTGTCGGGCGCGGCCTGACAAGATCGAGAGTGGCGAGGCTGCAAAGGAGAGGGGCGGAAGGAGCAGCTCGGCGGTGCCCTGGTCACCACCTCCAGGACCAGGAAGAAGCCCCAGCACAAGCACCGGTAGGGGGAGCCGCCGGAGCTCAGCTGGAAGATTGCTGGAGGAGGCGAAGGCATTAAGAGAGCGACCCCCTCCCCGGTAACCATCCTTAAGAGGCCGGTGATGATGGTGCCGGGGAGGGAGGGGGAGAGCGGAAAGCTGAGGCAGTAGGCCGGCCATACGAGACGAACGCGTCGGTGCCATCGTACTCCGACCTGACGGCCTGCCACCCGCCTTCTCCATCTTCCCTTGTTCTTTCTTCATCAACACCACTCCAGGAGGATGCCAGCCCCTCGGGCCACCACCTCCCCCGGAGAAACAACAGGTGACGATGACGTCCGAGGTGCGCAAGAAGCACCGCTCCCCACCTTGGAAGGCAGGAAGTTGCCACCGTCTTCAGTGTTCGCCCCGACTTTGCCGGAAGGAACAGCACTGGGATTACCAAGGATCCCGAGTGACGTACCCCAGATAGGCGTCGGAAGCCCCAAGGGCCCCATCGTTAGGGAAACGAGCCTTGGCAACCTGCAGCGAGGAATGGCATTCCTCACCGGACAGCCGGCTCGTGTGAGCGGGACGTGCGTTTCACCATTTTGGAGAAGCATGACGCCTCCCACACTGCGGGCAACTCGGCACCCACATCCTCGACCACCACATCCCCTTCGGCCCCAGACCAGACTCACTGCCCGGGTGCCTACACAAGCGTTCGGCGTCATCGACCCCAAGCTAGAGCCCGGGGCCTGGCCCCAGTCTCTCCCTCTCAGCATAGCAAGAAGAAGGCAGGAAATGGGGAGAAGAGGTGTGTGGATGAGAACTTCCGCTCCTCCTCGCCCCCCTTTTTATAGGCAAGCTGGGGCAGGGGGCTGATCCCTCGGTGGGTAACCGCCACCCCTCTCCACCAACCCAAGAAGACCGGGCCCCTACCATGACACTCTCTCTTGCACCACGCGCCTCCGTTACCTACCCCACTCAATGCATGCAGCATACGTGGCAAGGGATAGGAACGTGGTGGGAAGAGTGAATTGGCAATTACTCACCTGTGCGTTAAAGTAATTCACGGGCCATTACAGGGGTGGCCCCACTACAATTGGCATTACACGACACGTGGGAAAACCAAAAACTGACTCAAGCTTAGATTAATGAAGAAGCAAAGAAGATCTCAAAGGGTGAGCTACCGCAGCCTCCCCGCCTATGTACTGTACAGGGCCTACCCCGACGACGCTCGACAGCGCGTTCAGGCCAGGCCCGGGGGTTCCTGTCGGTGCAACAAACCCCAGGTGTATTGACCAGACTGTACACAGGCTCGAGAACAAGGTTGCAGCACCCAAGACAAGACCCAGCAGAAGAGATCGGCTCTTTGAGAAATTGAAGGGCGGATCAAGAAGACCAAGACAAACCAAAGGAACAAGATACCACTAAGGAAAAACCTCCCTTGCCGGGCAGGGGAGCCTGGCGGGGACGAGGTTGCCCCTAAGACAAGTCCCAAGATTGCCCCAGCAGGCTTGCCGGGGATGCCGAGGGTGGATTACCCTGCCAAGGCTCCACCGCTCCACCTCACGGCAAGGCAAGTCATCGATCGGTGAGGTGTCGAGCCCCCAAGTGACTAAGTGGCTGTTATTTGGCACGTGGCAGCCGCTTCCAGAAGAAATTACCTCCAAATGATACCCGTCTAGGGATGTGTCACGCAGGCAGGGGAGGAGGTGGCCGAACGGAACGGCAAGGCATGCCGGGCTACGCTACGATGTGACACTAAGTGGTGCATTTAATGTGTTCTGTCCTGCCTGCAGAGTTAGGTATGATAGCACTGTTTGCTATCTAATCAATATGCAATGACTGATTTGCTATTGTGGTGACCCCTTGATCTATAAAAGAAGGGCCATGGCAACCTTAGAAAGGATTCGGACCCTTGTACACTCATACGCGCGTAGCTGCTCTCGCCCCGAGGCGACCTTGCCGGGCTAGAGCACTGCGTCTCCACCACGGTCCTCCCATAAACCCACCAAAGAAGGAGTAGGGTTTTACGCCTTGCGGCGGCCTGAACCTGGGTAAAAACTGCCCGTGTGATCGCTGTCATGCTGCTCCGTGCCCTCCGCTCTTTGTGTAATGCGTCCTTCCCCCCTGCCGAACCACAAGGGGCCGATGGCCCCATAGGTGGCCATGTTTTCCCACGACACAGTCCCACTGAAATGTAGAAACATTGCCCGTATGACATTTGAGCAAAACTACACAAAAGCTCTTAAGAAAAAAAGTGATTTGTGCAGTTCACCAAAAGGTCGCAATAGTGACGAGGTGAAATGGATAGCCCTGTTTGCAAAAAAGAGGTAGAAAGGAAACAATTACTGGCCAATAACAGTTTATGACACATACGCCGACAAAAAAGAAGCATATTCCTTATCCTAAGGGAAGATAGCAGCACGGTTGTTTATGTAAAATGGTGTGAGGACAAGATTGCAACATGGAAAGTACGCCGGCCGAGCTATGTTTTGGGCAAAGAACTAGGGAAGATCCACAAGCAAGATTTTCCACATGCAGCGATGTGGGAAGATGGGCAGTGGAGCAAGGCTGGAGGGGAGGAAGCTGTACCTGGGGGTCGTCGGGATGTAACTAGGAGGGCGGCGGCAGGCGGGATCTGCCCATACTGCGGCTGCAAGCAAGTGGCGAAGGCCCTACCGCGCCGGAGCTTGGTCATAGAGAACCGCGGGAACCGCAGATCGGGACGTGCTGCCTCGACGCCGTCGAACAGAGAAACGATGCACATCCTTCCTTTCCGCTGGCGGACGGGATGTGGCCGGATCAGTGACCAACGGTGAGAGAGAGAGGGCACCGCCACCTTGTGTGAGATAGTGTGACGAGAGACAAACCCCGGCAGGCAGGCTCCATTGTATATAGTGGAGCGGATTTATTTTTTCTCGATAACAATCGTTTTATATTCTGTACGTGCCATTGAGAAATATAACTTTATTTAAAACTAATGCGTCAAGTCAAACTTTGTTCCATGTACGCGTGGTACACGACCCTCCTTCAAGTAAACAACCGCTACATGCGTCAAATTATCACGTGGGCTGCCTTTTCGTACAGAAATGAGCTCCACCGTGTCCCCGCGCGGGTGTGGTCGGGAACGAGATGTGAGTATGTGCGCCATGCGTGCACCTCTTATCTACGTGCAGGTACGTACGTGGGTGTGTGTGAGAGATGATTTTTGCGAACTAGAGGCAATGTGTCGATGATATCTCAAACAAAAAATGTAACATATGCGATGTGTGTGAAACAGAGGCCTGGATATATCATATATTGAGGGGGCAATCCATGAGAAGAGAGTGGAGTGATCATCGGCGTGAGATATCTATATAATCGAAGAGAGGGATGAAGTGTGTGGGTGCGCGATCGATACAGAGTGCCATCGAATTTGTGTGTGCCCACGTCAAAGATATTGGGCGGCTGGCCTACTGGAACGTGAGAGGGGATATGTGCAGTTTGTCTCTGTGCCATGGATACCTACCTACAGCGTTCGACTATAGGTGTGTATGTGGGAGGGGGGGGCAGAGACGTAATTATATAGAGAGGTAGATCGACTGGTATATGTGTGGAGAAGGAGAGATACCTAGCTATGTATTGAGGGAGATCGATCGGCATCCATGCATATGTGTAGGAGAGGAATAAGGTTGGGAGAGAGGCAGAGCTAGAGTGTCAAAGGGTTGGTGGTGGAGTTGCTTCTCACAAATGGTGGGAGAGTCCTGCTAGACAAACGGAGAGTACGACTGCAATATCAATAAGAGAGGTGATGCCTGCCTGTCTATGCACGTGCG